>JBBDHG010000003.1:8250000-8850000 GCA_037951165.1 Lophius americanus
AGGTGGGTTTTTTTTTTTATTACTTAATCTGAAAATAAAAGTACATCACTGCGGAGAGCCGAATCGTGTTTTCGCTCTCGTACCATTGTTTCGGGGATAGGACCTACGGTGTGAGCAAGAACCGTTTGGACCATTCCCTCACAGCTCTGACAGCCAGAAAGGCTGCAGTTAGGGGGAGAGCCAGCTCTGTAGCACCTGCATGTAACATGAGCTTTGAGAAAGGGAAGGGAGGGGCTGATTACTCACCTCCTCGAGTAGCAGTTAAAGGGGTAATCCGTGGAATACATGAATCCATCCATCCATCCATCCATCCGTCCATCCACATAATTTCATTCAAAGATTTACACGCAGATCCAGGTTCCCAAGCGCGTAACTAAAGTGGACAGAAAGGGAAGGGGGGGGCTGCTCACTCACCTCCTTCAGGACTAGTTAAAGGAGTAATCCATGGAACAAATGAATATATCCATCCATCCATCCATCCATCCATGACCCCTGACTAGATTTTAATGTTATTTAATTCTGACCATCCCACACACACTGGCCACTCTGCCAAATGACCACTTACTACATATTCTCGGCTATGACATCATGACGGTTGGAGAATCGGCCAAAAAAAGCTGAGGCTACAAATATAGCCTCAGCTAGGACATCATAACCGCTGGCCAATGAGACAATTCATTGTAAACAGTTACTACATAAAAACAATAATCAAAGGCTCGACCATAGCTTGGACGGCCTGACCATGGCACCATAAAACTCGCCATTTAACCCATGTGCAAAAAATCAGCACTTTGCATTGTCTTATCCGTCCCAAACTTCACGTATTGGATCAGAGTCCCGCACTGAAGATCCCTATATGTGATAGCGCCGGCAGGAGTTTGCGCACGCCCCAAACGGCAAAGGAGTGCGAGGGCCCTCCATCACTGCTTGCAGTTTTAATTATTATTATTGTACAACTTGTGTATTCTTCTTGTGACGTTGCGCCCTGAGTGGGGGCTCATACGTGCCGTCATTCGTTGCGATCTTAAGATCGTTAATCGGCCTGCAGTTTGTAGCCATCAACTTCACTATGACATTTGTTAGTTTGTCTTGCTTTTGTTTATCTTTTGTTAATTAGTATGAATTAGTACCACTATATCACATATCATATATATATATATATATATATATATATATATATATATATATCCCTAAAGTTTCATTTGAAAGAATTATATTTTATCTTGTATTAATGAAATACAGTACAACATAGTAAAATTTTTATTTTAATAATCATTATTTTTCTTTACTTTTACTTTAAATTACAGCTTTAAAAATTTCTTAAAGGTAGGCCTGGAAATAATTGACTGGAAGAAAAACTATGAATGTATATGTGCAAACAAATGTGGGGGTTCTCAATACTGAAATTTTTTTTTTTTGCAGTGATATACAAAGGAATTCAAAAACATATTCTGTATTTTTGGTTACATGTGTCTAATGATGAGCTTTAAAAATTGAATTTAAGTTTTTTCTTCCCCTCATGGAAACAATTATGGTACTCTGTTACCACCAATTAGTGAAAATGTGGAAGATGGTAATCCACTTCGTTGAATTAGGGGCATTGTTTTTATTATTTGTAATTGTGTTTTTCTTTGCTTACTTATTTGTCATCTCAGGTAAGGGCGCGTAAAAACAGTGGCATGGTAAGCATGAATTCAAAAGACTAATTTTTGTATGAAACAGAAAAAAAGAGAAGGAAAATATCAAAGCACTGTTTACTAGAACCCATTATGGTACATGCCATTGGATCACAGGAAATGATGTTTACCATTTTCTTGTGCTATTTGCTGTCCACATTTTTACAGATTTGTGGAAATCAAGGGGTGTAAAACGCTGATGTCTTATTAGGAGATGGGGATGCCATTGGCACTCCCAATAAAATGCTGGAAAAACATGGAAGGGACTTTACATGCCATAACACAGTTACGCTGGGATACTTGAAAAACAATTTAAAACTCCTTGTGTACTTTTTTTGTATGAAGCTATAGTTTGAAATGACATGGATGTGTAATGAGTGTATATGCTTGTTTAAAATTCGAGGAACTTTACCAATACGATATGCTGTGCTGTACAACAAAGTTGCTTCAGAGCATTAACCCCAAACTACATACTGCTAAATTGTGGCAGACGTTAGTTTGTTCGCTCAGAGCTCAGCTTTCCAACCAGCTAGTACGAAGATGAAAGCTGGAACAAAGACATTTGAAATCCTACATCATTCAGATAATCAACATTTAGGATGTTCAAAACTTTTTGTCAAACGTAGCCTCCAGGCTGCTAAACAGAACAGACATCATAATCCGGTCACAGCTAAGATAATTCAATTCGCAGCAATGCATTATACCCAAGGGCCGCGAGATCACACCACCAATTCCTTATCAGGCTTCACTGACTGACGTGGTTTGTATGTGTTGGCGATACATTATGTCACATGAACTAGGACAGGGAATTAAAGACTGACATAAAAACAACAAATGTAGTGTGAAGCACCAGGGCAGGGCTGCAAGATAGAGAGACAATGTCAGCTGTCAGATATAATAAGAAAGTGATGAAATGTGTTGAGATGGGATGTCTCTACTGGAAGCTGACATGGTGCTGGTGTTTTTATTTGCTTTATATATTATGGGTTTTTTATTCTGGGAGAGAGCGGAACATTAGTGAGTGATGGTGGCGGTAATACTCACCATGTCCTTTGATAAATCTGCAATGATGCCTTGGGAAGGTCATGTTGAAGAGGTCAGAGGTTGCCTAAAAGGTTTTGAAAGCCATGCTCTCCTCAGCTGTTGATGAGTCACTGGTGTATCTATATATCGTGATGATTTATTGTTTTTGCTATATTTGCTGTTGTTGAATAAGAGGTAATTTTGATCACCACAAGAGCAGGGTAATGCAATTTTGAAGTATTGTGATATTTATTTTGGAGAAAACATATCAGTATCTGCTTATGAAGCTGGAATTTATTTCTGTCTCCCACATTTTTTTGCACAGTAAACGACACAGATTACAGGTTAAAATAATGAGATTTAGGTCCACTGTGCTCAAACAATGAGCTGTGGGAAAAGGTGAACACAAATAGCTGTATGTTATCATTGAAGATATTTCCAATGATTATTCCTTACATATGTTCCTTTTTGAGTGTGTGTTTGCCCTTCAGGCATGTGGGAGGCCAGATCTTTGCCTCATAAGACCCCTCTGCCACAATAGTAACAGGAGGGAAATTAATGCACACACACTTGAATAAAATTTAGGATTCCCACCCCATTGCCTTTACACCTGCTTCACTCTATTCTTTGCTCGCTATTAGCTTGGCACTTTATCTTCTCCCATTTCTTGAATATCACCAACATGCCCATAATATGTGTGGGTGTTGGGCACAGGGTGAGAAATCTAAGCAACTGTCAGGCAAAACACAGCTACTGTTTTTCTATTGTGGTTCAGGTTTTCCTGCTCAGCCAGATTATTGGAATGTAGCCACCACTAGGTGGGTTTACATGGACAGCCTAATTTCGATTCGGAAAAGACATCTAATCAGAAAGAAAATGCTGCATGTAAACACCCATTTCCGAATTGAAAGAAAATTTCCGAACTAGATTTCATTCCTTTGTAAGGTGCGAAGTTAGTCAAAATCCTTTCAGGAAAGTCTTTCCGATACCAGTCGCTGCATGTAAACGCTGTATTGGAAAGCTTTCTGTTTGAGTTGTATCTGCGCATGCCCAGCGTTGTGACGTAAGGCTCCGCAACTTTTTTTCAGCGCTGCCATGCATTTTTAATACGGCGACTTCAAAACAGTAGTGGTCTGCGTCAGAGAGTGATTTATTCTTTGGAACTTTGAAATATTTTGACATTTTGGAGGTTTAGATGGGCGAAAAGTCACTTCCGTGCACGCCCTCTATGTCATATTCTTATTCTGGCCGCTTGTTGGCGGTCGACAATTTAGTTTTTAAGAATAGAGAAAGATGACCTTTTGAGAAGACTTCACAAACAACATGAGTAGGACATGCTATCAAAAACTCTTACAGAAATTAGGATCATATGAAATACACATTACATGCAGTTCCCTGGATTCATTTTTATCAAACCAAAATCAACAATCAACTATCCATTCAGCTTTTATCAATCATTACTAACAAGGTATTTTACTTGTTTAAAAGAGCTTTCTTTTGAGTTTTTTATAACTCTTTTCTTAAAATGTTTACACAAGTTTTTGATACATTGTTATCCACCGGACCATGAAATTATGGAGCGTTCATCATCGCTCTGTACATCCATCTGTCTGTCTGTCTTTCCATCGATATTATTTTCGATAGCCAGCGCATATCGTGCAAACTTAAAATTCTAACCTTCACAAAAATGTATACCCATATGAACAATATGAAAATATTATTTTATTTTCTGCGATTTCCATGGATACTTATTATTTTACCACATCTGGTTATAATATAATCTAGCTTTAGCAATCTTTAAGTATAAATCAACCATGATAAGTAGTTGTGCTTCTTTAATACCAATATTTTTCTACAAATCTTGTTTTTTGCATACTGTAACTGTACAGTATATCCAAAGATAGTATATTATGGAGGCCGACATGTTCAAATGTGCTGCAGCTTAAGAAAACACATGCACATAGACAAAACACAAGAAATTTAAGAAAACATACTCAGCATTAGGAAAATGTGCTGCAAATTCCACAGCTTTAAGAAAATGCGCTGACAATCAGAAGTTTTCCCTAGGACACTTGCAAGAAATGCATAAATGTTAGCTAAGATGTAAGTTTTTGGGTTTATTTTGACATTGTAACCACAAGATGAATTTTTGCTCGGTTTCTAATACCACTTGAAACACTCTCATTGTGGTATGGCCTTTGTAGCACATTTCCCAATGTCTTGTTTACTTAGTGTGTTGTGCTATTTTCAGTTCCAAATTTTGCAGGTTAACCTCAAGGGGCAGAGCGGTTGTCCCTCAAAATGGTGACAAAGGTTCGGGAAGAACCCCTGATGCCGGTGTCAAATTCTGACATAAATTTCACGACGTTGTACTTGATGTGTGTAATGTGTAACATGTGATAAATAACTTAAATATTATTATTATTATTATACACTTGTACGGGTAGCTCATCTTCAGCTGACTTAAAATTAAGGCTTTAATAATGGTGGCCCTGATGGTTCACACCAGTACAAAAGCAACAGTAATACAAAAGCCACAACACGAAGTAGAGGAAGAAATGATTGGCCTTTACCAGTGGGACTGTGTGAACTCGTTTTTGACTGTCTGAGAAGTGAAACTTTGTTCGCTAGATATTCATAGTTATGATTACTATCACAATTTCATTGTCACAAACAAGCATGATGTTTGTCGTTACATTATTTTTGATGTTTTGGCATTTGTTTTCTTGTTGTATGATTTAATTATTTTTGACAATTCGATGGTATCCCGGAAGCAAAGAGGAGTGACTTTCTTACATCCTTATCTATCAATGATTCAACTCAGTTCGCATTACTTCATATGCTGGTTTGAACACTGAATAATTCCCTATTCATCCCATTTATACGGAATGGCATTGAGGTATATTGGCATTCATAACATTCATACCTTTTACATACTGTTCTAAAGGGGGTACTCATGAGAGGACAAGAAGAATGAGTGTCAGTGAAGCTCAAATCAGTGCTGAAAGGAAAAGTCTTCAAAGAATTACCAAATTTTATTGTTGGTAGAGTGAACGGGTTGACTGCTTATTGAAGTGAATATTGCTCTGAGATTTCAGCTTGTAAAATCAAACTTTGGAACATATTCATAACATATTGATTCATCAAAAGACAGATTTATGAAGATGACAGTCTGAAAATTTTGAAAGGCATCTTGTTAGCAAAGACATATATCAAAATACTGGTAAATGAGTCGCTTGTAGTTAAGGGTAAGAGAATGGGGGAAAATTGTTCCACTGAGTAAACTATGAACCAGTGGATGAGTTTGGATTAATTATACAAAATATGACAATGACACAAAATATTTTTAATTCCAGCTACTTAAATGTGAGTACTGGCTGCTTTTACATTTGCAGCATGTTATGATTAAAAGATGCTACCTTTAACTTTTGACCTTTTTAATTCAGTTTCATTTTTTAATTTGAATGAATAATTATTAGCAATATATGTATCAATTTTAAAGCATAAAAACACTGTTATCTGTATTATGTTTACACAAATGTATTGGTGAATGTGATGGAGATGTTGGTGGTATGAAGTTGAATGTGGGGAAATCTCAGCATAAGGTGTTTACTGATCTGACGGATAGAATATGCAGAGTACTTCCCTGACCCTGTGTTTAACTGTACTGACAAAAGCACACATTCAACATTCATACACATTCTTTCTTTCTATGTCTCTCTCTCTCCTTTGTCTTCCTCCGTGAAACTGCCTCCTCAGAGTATACCAGTACATCCAGGACATATACTTTTCTCCTAATGTAGCACTTCAATCGTGTTTTTGGCTTTTCTGTATTTGGATTATTCTGATCCAAATTTTCTTATGAAATAATGATTGTCATAATGTACTTTGGTTAAAGGAGGATGAGACCTGAGAAAATAATTGACTCAGGTTTGTGTGTGTGTGTGTGTGTGTGTGTGTGTGTGTGTGTGTGTTATAGCCTAAATACCAACTGCTGTGTTCTCTATCAAATATTTTGAATTGCACAGGGATTTGATGTCGAACCAAACCCCGTGCTTCATGATAAGCCATGATCTATTCACCAACTGTCAAATAGACTGTGGACACAACAAACGTAAGCATACAAACAACAGCAACAACTAGATAAATGCATATTTAGCATGAACTTATATACATATGGCTTGATCCACTTAAAGGAGAAATCTGTTATTGTCTGTTTCAAAATGCTGCCTTTATGACACAAATTATTCATTATAACATTCATTTGTAAAGCTTGAAAGGATAGTGACTGAAAAGGTGTATGTGTTTGTTCATTCCCCTGAGGAGAACCTGTAAGCTTTTGGCATTTTCCTGTTGAGATGATTCCGGACCCTATTGCATCAGTCGTTCCTCTAAACATATAATTGAAAAAAAAAAAAAACTGAGCTAAGGAGTTGTTTTAAACTGACTACAAGTTACAGATGACATTCTCTTCTTTTGAGCGATTGTTCATCGTCCAGAACCTTCAGGATGACAAGTGACAGCAGAATTATTTGAGTACACAAACACATTGTTGATAGAAACACTTCCTCGTGTCTCTCTGAGGATCTCACATCCAGATTCCATATGTTAAACTGTAGAGACGGGCTGGATATGCATTAATTCATGCAAGATGACAGTAAGAAGACCTGACCTTTGAATGCCTAATGCGAGAACCCAGAGGGAAGATTTTAGCAGTGATGGATGAGAAAGGATAGACAAAGAATTACTTACTAATTACAACATGTAGAGTTGGATCAACTTGAATTGAAAGATGCAGTGGAAAGAGGAACTAAATCCAATGGTGTGAGGATGAAGGTGGTAACGTAAAGGTCACATTCAGTGTCGGATGATTGTCACAGTGTATGGGAGTTTTACACTTCAGACAAATCCAAAACGGTACTTGTTTGAACACGTTTATGGAGTTGCTTGGTTCTTGGTGTGTGGTTATCTTTCTGTATAGTATTTATGGTTATCTGTATCATCTCTGGGGGACTGTACATATGTGCCTTAATGATTTTTTCATGGAACCATCTTGCATTTCTAATCTGCTTGATAAACAGATGGAAAGGTTGCTGCTGACTAGCCAAGCAAAGAATTTCCCCAGCAATATTTGAAATGACATGAGCCCAAGGCTTACGACTTGGCTATAGGTATATGCAAAGGATGATAGATACACAGAAACATATACAGCAAGATGCCAACCTCTGTAAGGGCGTGGGGCGCTGATACACCTGGGGCAGTCCTTAACCTCTGAGAGACAGATAGCTGGATATGGAAGAAAGGAAGGAATACTGCTTTGGGCAATCAGGCCACATGTGGCCTATAAGCCACTGTGCAATTCCTGGCTGCCTGCATATAACTGTGGTGTACTCATGATTTGTGATTGTTGTTCCCCTATGAAAGACAGGCTGTGTGTTCCTGTCAGATAAGGTACTGCTTGTCATATGGGTGCATGCTGTAAAACTTGTTAATGGTGCACTTGTACAGTTTTCTTCCGGTGTTTATTCAGAGTCACTGCAAGTCTTCAGATTAGGAAAATATTTGACTGCTTAGCTAGACCAGAACAGAAGTTAGGAAATAGTATAGTAGTATATATATTAAAGTGTAATAGTAGTCTTTGCACCTTTCATCATGGTTGATTTCTTCTGAAATGAAAACTCCAAATGTTTTTTTTAATGATTTTGTCAGCCAGATAATGCTTTGATAATCATTTTATTAAAAATGTATATCAAAGTCTAAAATAACATGTAGAATTTATACAAACAACTCAAAATGATCCTTTCTTGATTCTCGAGTGTTTCTTGATAAAGAGTTCATTGATATTAATAGTAACCCTTCAACTATCAAGAACACCTTCTGACTGTTCATGGGGGCTCTGTCTAGTCGATATCTGGTAACGTCTGGACTATTTTGTCAAAGTTAATAAAACACCCATATATATCTGTAAAATGACAAGCCTTACCATCCCAGTGGCCAAATGAATACTCAAAGTTGTGCTGTACTGTTGTACTAATAGGACTGCAGAATACGGCCCAGCATTATGCAGTCCCTTAATGGATATTTGGTTGAAAACATGCCTAATCTTCAACCTGCTAATTATATTTATCCTCTCAGGTGGAATCATTTTTACACAAAAAATATGTATCTTCTTAATTACATCCTTATATGTTATTGTTTTTTTAGTCAAGTGAATTTGAACATTTTATGAAGTAAAAAAAAGAAGCTTTGAGTTATTGTGATGTTTCTCTGTATTGAGGACTAATGAGGTAAAGTTGACAAAAATGACGTAGAAAATATATCATGCATTAAATAAAATAAAAAATCACAACAGACTTTTAATGATATCTTCATTTAGTTCTGCATTTTTTGCTCTATAATTGGCAATATAATATGTTGTCATATGAAATGGTTTGAGAGGAAGATTGTGGCTAATTAGTGAAGTAATCTTCTTATCGAAAGGTAAAAAAGTGTTTAGAGGTAGCCTGGTGTGTACTTTTCTTCCAGAATAGAATATTAAAAATAGTGAAAAGTTTCTTGCTGAGCTGAGCACTATTTTACTTCTGAAGGACCGATGTGAAGGATTAAGGGGCTATTTGGAGTGCTGTTGCCAAATGCACTGAACTTAATACTGACCAAATGAACGCCTCTCTTCTCAGACTCCCCATTTAGGCAGGCCCATTGGCAACTGAAATTGGGAAAAACATGAAAAGTGCTCTCCACAGTGTTTGTGCTTGTCCGCCCTAGGCTACTGAGAAGAGAACCAACTCTCTTAGACATTAAAGGCTCCTTCTAAGTGGCTGTTTATGTGACAACTCTTTTCACATAAAACAGGAAACCTTTTTTGCATTTTAGCGTAAGCAGGGCCACTTTGTTGTTGGTGAAAATGCAAACCTTTCAAAAGCAGTCCCAGTTTGCCATTTTTGGAAAACCCCAACCATTTCTGTCAAACTGGCAAAACATAACTATTTGAAAATGGTGATTTCATAGTCCTAATATCCAAACATGGACAAAACAAAAACAATATCAGACAATATTGTTTTATTTGTACTGCAGACTGTCGAGTTCATTAATGGTACTCCATTAAACAGCAGTGTTGCTTTACCGCAGCTGTATTGTTATGCAGCCAACTACTGGCCTGGTATATGAATCTACAGCATTTTCTGTCACTTTTGCGGTTCCTTTTGTACGAGGTTCGTTCTCAGAACGTTCTCATTGACTGATTGAAGAAATAGTTTCAAACGGAAACAAACATTTCTCCTTTTTCAAGTTAAAAAGGGTTGAGCTAATGGGGACTAAGAACACAGAAATGCAACAATTTTGGAATTTTCAGGTAAATAAGCCAATTACCACGTAGTCATGGGTATTACATGTAATTTCAGAAATGTAATTTTTTTTCCTGGCATTCCCCAGTTTATACATAAGAGATAATGATTTTTACATACAAATGAAATAAAATCATATTCTTTTCTGGTTCTGATCTATTGATTGAACATCGAATGTACTGCATGGGGAATCAAATAAAGCAACTCAACCGCTAACTACAATTCAAGTATTGTATCTATTTAATCAGATTCCTTCTGTTTCCTCATTAGTTAAATAAAGTTTTTATCTAAAATAGACTTTTCACAGACAATAGATAGTCAACTTATTTGTGGCCATATACTCCAATATGTTACACGATTGTGGGGCCATAGAAGTTGGAGCTTTCTTGAAAATGATCTTTACTGATCTGAGGCATGTAAATGAGAGAAATAGAGATGACACAAATGTTGTTGAGCAGAATTTGAGGCTCTATTCATGCTATGCTAGGAAATATTCACCATCCTTTTAACAAGTCGGTTGTATTTTAAAAATCACCTACTTATTCAGCAAAAGCTTTTTTTCTTCCAATAACACAGCCCCCCCCCCCCTGCAATTTCATGTGTTCTTGTAACAAACCTTTCCTTGAACCCTCCTTTTAATTGGTGTCTACTCCAGACGAGGAGTGAATTGAAAAAAAAAACTAACCCTTTTGAAATATTCATAAATGTTTAATTTATAAATAAATTTTTATCAAGCACGGGGCCCTGCATAGCAATTCATTCAGTCAGTTGGCTTTATCCGTGATGCATCATTGGCTTTTAAAGGAATCTTATTTAGAATAAATAATGCACTGCGGTTAAATGAGGAGGCCTTTTATAGGGACTGATGAGCCACCATGGAGCCACATCAGGCTACGTAGTAGAGAAGATATCAGACAGGGAAATTAAAAGGCTCAATAGATGCAGTGACTCTTTAGCTCTATATTGTAGTCTGCATAGTCCCCCGGAGTGTACTGTACGTCCACCCCCATACCTGCTTCACATGCATGCTTACAAATCATAAACAACTTGCAGTGTACCAATTCATTTAAAATGTATATTGTTTGCTGTAAAAAGCACAAGGCACAAACACAGACACACTTTTCAGAAGTGCACTTTTAAATGCAAAAATTGTTTGCTAGCATCGCTATTTAGATCGATTTTTAGTATTTTCATAAGTATGTCTTATGTCTTATTGACCTATCTCATTCTCATATATCTCATTTCGTTATTTATTTAAGCTTTCAGCTTCAACTTTTATATAAGCCATTAAATTATAGCTTTGATGGAAACTGGAGTGAAATAAGGCTTTTTCTTTATTCATCTGGCCACAACTTTTAGGCCAGTTTATCAACCACAGAAGCACAAACAAAGTTATGCCTCTGGCCTCACTTAACTGTGCCACAACAGTTTGCCTCACACCACCTGTTCCTGTTTAAGTAGTATGATTCATAAAGTTCTCCAAAAAACCCAACTTGTCTTTTTGATTTTTTTCCATGGTAGACTTCTTTCACAACACCTCAGATGTGCTTTATGTAAAGGAGGCCTGTTTGTTTATTATGTAGTCTATTGAAACCAATCTGCTAATCACGGTCTCTGGCCCAAAACAGGCCCACTTACAGACGTATAACAGGAACATAAGTAGGCCTACATTAAACAGGGCAAGTCAAATTAGAAGCATCAAGTTTACAGAAGGGATGAAATATTAGAAAAGATGTCCCTGTCCATAAGGGCTTCTCTGCAGAGCCCATGTGTGTCAGAAGAAAACATTTAATGAATCATAATATACTTTGGTAGCTGTTAATTAGAGTTGGACCGGTGTATTGGTCGGCTGATTGATCAGCGCAGGGAGGCTTTATTTTTGATATAATCAGTGACCGGACTAACAGTCCCACTTGGCCAATTTCGTGGCAGCTACACTTATGCGCCACACAACGGTTCGTGTCGCATGCAAACACAAACATGAGTTACCAAGGCTACAAGATCTCACCAGCTTCGAAAACACACAACTTGCAAATTGTAAGCCCTTTGAGGCCAAAATAATCTTCGGAGGAACAATCTCAAAAATGGTCGGAACAACAAGCTTAACCAGTGACTTAAAAACGAATCATCCCCAGGAACATACTAAGTTTCATGAAGCTTACGTTGGCAAAATGACTAAGGATATTGATGGTGCAGAGCTAGCTACAAGCCTGCTGTATGTATGAATGCTGCCAAACATGCTGTGGTAAGCTAGAAGCCGATAATTTAGAGGGAATTCGGCATAGTTCTGGATGTACAGTACAGTCTAACGATGCAGTTTGTCAACAGTAAGACGAAAGTTGAAGTATTTTTATAACTGCTCATAAATGTGTTACGTTTGTTTTTTGTATGTGTTACAAAGGCCAGCTACGAGTGCACAGAGCCAGAAACAGAAACCTTTCTGTGGTTAAGTCTGCCAATATGCGTAGTCACAGTAAGTAGAAGAGCAATGGTAACAACAGTGGGACAGCGTAGAAACTCAGTGCTTCAGCTAGTGTTTACTGTTACACACATTTGGACAAAAAAAACAAACACCAGGTCTGCTGTGTTCAGTACTATCTCGGACTTGGTCAGTTTTGGACATAAGTATGCAACTGGGCCGCGCTGTAGTGCGTGGGAGAGCAGTGGGAGTGGGCGCCTCCTTTAGGGCCCACATACATCTATCTGTGTTACACTCAGACAGCGCCAGGCGCTGTCTGACATTTGTCATGTCCATAACAAAGACGAATATGATGTAAACTGAATGGTAAGATCGTGGAAAGAATCGTACGGAGCCCCTCAGGTGACATTGAAGGGAACAAAAATACCTTGTGACCCCGACAAAATAAATAATTCCTATGCGTTGATAAGTTTTGGGAATGATATGTAGTGGTAGGTGAGCTAAGAGCGTAGGAACCTTTGTTACGTGTTGCATAGGGACATATTAATTAAGTGCTCAAGCTAACATTTAAAATATTTTGATTTGTATACTTTATAGGTGTATATATAATAGTATCCTGTATGCATATGAAAAATATAAGATGTTGTCAGAAGTGCAGATGTTTGCAGAAAATTACATTTTCAGTTTGGAGCTTTGTTTTTTGTTTTTCGCAGAGATCCCTCCCAGTCTGTCACAACAGCCGGCTTTTGGCTTTTCGGCGATTTCTGCGACTATTTTCCCTCAACTTTACCAAATCTGACCCTCTACTTTATCCGTTGCATTAGCGCTCATTTATTGGACACATCTGCCAACACCTCTATTTGGATACAATTGACACTAACATGGGGTGATGTCAACACAAATCAGATATTGACTTCGATGTTCTGCCTTAAAGATACACTTCAATCTTCAAATGTTTTTATCAACCGACTCCATTTAAACCAAATTCTGCCACGTCCTCAATTGTCATAGTTCGCCATTTTGATACACGAATGCATGCATTCTGGTTAACCAATCTTTATTGATTAATACATCTTGTCAATTTAAAACAGTATACTATCTTCTTTTTTTTTTACGTAGCAAGTATCACATTATTTAGTACTTATGTAAACACTATCTACTTAATAGGATTAACTTCCTTTTTTCACAAAAATATTTTCATGTCTTTCAATCATTTTTACTTGGCCCGTATTAAGCCTAAAACATAAAATTTTGCAGGTTAGAGTTAACTACTGCTTTGTAATCCCTCCTTGGAACTATGTCTATATTATGTATTGGCTAGAATGTTTAATGTTGATTTGCTAAGGTTGTTGATTCATTTCAGGTCAATGAGCATGTGCCGTTCCACTTTTCCAAACCCTTGCTTGTAATAATTTATGACCTTGAAATCCATTATGATTGTTTATGCTTGGACTAATTTTGTGTGGAGTCATTCAGCCAAGATTGTCCTTTCACCCTGTCAACCTTGCAAGGATTTCCCCATTGTAGTATTCTTGATCAAAATAAGTGTAAAGATGCACTCTCACACACACACACACACACACACACAGCTATATATAAGCTGTGAACCATGTATATATAATGGCAGAACTATGCATATATTACATTTATATGTTTCCAGGTTGATTCACACAAAGAAAAAGAAGCCTCACGGGATGCTGTGTGGTTCTGAATGATGAATCTGTGTGTACCCTGTGACCCAAACTGTTTAGTCTGAGGCTGCAAAACTGCCATAGTTCCAGACACAAGTTATATTTGTATGTAATCCATTTACATACATTGCATTGTTCCTTTAAAAAAAAACTGAACCTTTTGTTGAAGCCTGGTGGTTAACATTTTGTCATGTATATATGCTTGTCTCTCCGGTCTAAATCCTTAATCCAGCTGTTGTCTCTCCACTTCAACCTCACTGTCAGGAGTTACTCTTTTATCACTGTACCATAAGAAGCCTTTTGAAGTGATGCAATACATGGAGGGGCATTATGCATTAAGGATACAAAAAAAATACATCTGTGTTCCATTTAAGAAATAAAGTTGTAATCTGATCGCATACTTTTACTAAAACTGAGATTATAAACTGGATTTGAATGATTAAATTTCCCACTAAAGAACCATAAACTACCAGTCTTCCAGATAGAAACGACTGGCTGGGCATTTGTTAAATATTTAATATAATTACATTGACAAAAACATCAGCAATGTTTCAAATGTCGTG
The DNA here is from genome assembly GCA_037951165.1 of Lophius americanus. NCBI lineage: Eukaryota > Metazoa > Chordata > Actinopteri > Lophiiformes > Lophiidae > Lophius > Lophius americanus. The sequence continues at coordinate 8,264,716 of JBBDHG010000003.1, forward strand.
ATGTCTCATGGCCAAAATAAGTGAAAACCAATGTTTAAAAACTCCTCTCCACAGTGGTTAATAGCAATCTGTCGCTCCGTCCATCATTCAGAACCGTGCCAGCATAAGAATTTAGTCTGTAAAAAGTATGCAAAAATTGAAGTTCGACCCTACTATTACAAAGTCTTACCCCTCATTGTACGATGGATATCGTCTTAAGGGGAGCGCAATTTTGTGAAATTTAACTAGTATCAATCATTCAGTTGTAGCTGGGAGGGAAATGTCTGACAAACAGTGGGTGTACAGTTGAAATTTCTGAATATCTTTTAGTTACTGAAGCTGAATTCTTAATTACCACCAGAGGGTGAGGACAAAACGGTTAGAATGGAGTGAAACAAAAATTCAAAGGGGACAGCTGGGAGCTTAACCCTTTGTGGAGAATGTGACATATTTATATGGTGTCTTCAAAACAGTTTTTCCACTCAATGCAAACCTTTATTTCACTGGATAACATTCTGATACTTAAAATACCAGAATAATAATTTGAATTTATTTTAATGTATTACCAGAAAATGGCATGTGCTTTCACCACAAAATAATTTATTAAAATGGAATCGTCCATTGCCAGAAGTATTCAACCCCTTTTATTTTTGGCAAACCTCAATTGAAATTGGAACACAATGTCACTGTCAGAAGCAAACTAATTAGTTTTGTGGTTTATTATAGTATTAATAGTACCATAAGCGTACTGTGCAGCAACTTCTTCGAGCTTCTCCAGTGCAGCAATCAGAACTTTTCTAGCTACTTCTCACAAACTGGATCAAACCAGACCGGCGTCCCCCAGGAGATGAATTTCAGCCGGTGAAGAGAGGTAAACGCAGTTGAGAACCTAGCTTTGAGTGCAAACAGAAGCTCACTCTGCCTCAAATTTAGGGAGGTTAAGATGACTGATCGACTGAGATAGTGACTCTGGGTGTTAGTCGTCTTCTTCTGAAGTATGTCTTTAGGACCTGCAGCTCCGTTGAGACAAGCCAGTCCAACGCGCCATCGTCCAGGTCAATCATACCTTGTTCACCAATCAGTGGCTGGTGTTTGGGCCAACTGGTGATTATGGGACCAGCATCCAACGCCGGTCCTAAAGTGATTTAAAGTTGTCCAGTGCTTTTGAGGCAAGTCCTGGCCATGGACGTCCATGGGTTCATTGATTCAAGGAATCCCGAGGTTGTTTCTGACTCCTCTGTCTGAACCTGAAGCAGAGCTGCAGATGTGAAATGTCCGTCAATCATATTAATAGATTGACGCCAGGAGAGGACTCGGACACCCTGATTGTCGGTGCTTTTATTCAGTAATTTATCTAATAACATTCTCAACATCTCACACAGTGGATGTCCCTCACATCTGAGTTTGTTTCTCTCTGTTCTTTTTTAAAAACGTGAACAACAGCGAATATTTGACATTCAAGCTTCTGGAAAATGTGCCACTGACTGATATTATACGTATGTTTACAACCAAAGTGAGGTTTAATCATGAATCTATCTATCGGGATAATCGCTGACGTCCCGTTCGCTCGCTGGCTCATCACCATGGGGGGGGAGTGGGGGGATCACAAAGCTTTCTCAAATGAAATATGAAATTCCTCCGGCGAGTTCAGGGTCCACCCAGGATTAACTTTGTATATTTGTATTATTTTCAGCTGCTTTCATGAGGGCTCAGTTTTAATTGATGAAAATAATAATAAACAAATAATATTTACAGAAAATACAGTAAATCTAGAAAATGCATTCACTCAGGCTGCACTTTGTTAAGTGTTTCTTGAAATACCCCCCTGTCTGAGGAGACAGGTCCGGTCACAACAGGCAGGCATGAACATTGTTCAAAATATCTTATTTTTAAATTTTAAATTTTATTATTTATTTTATTTGCGTGTACAACTGAGAGTTTGCAAACTGCCTTTATTTTGACACATATATTTTTAGTTATTGTTTCTTATTAATTTAGTGAAAATATTAAGTTATTTTGAAAACTACTGTACATAAGTCTTGTTTTTTTCTCTGGATGTTTAACTTTGTATGTTTTTACTAAGAAATACACATTTCAAAATTATCAGCGCAGTGCATTGTCCTTGCTAACCACTATATCACAATCAAATCGCAATATTGTCCACTATCATCGCAATATGACTTTTTCACCTAAACGTGCAGTCCTACCACTAAGTAATAATTTGCTGCTCTTCTTTGTCATTTAAAATAAACAATGAGCCGATGGGGTTTGTGCCATTGTTTTGTCAAAAGAAATAATGTGACAAATGTGTGTCTGCAGACTAATCAAAAATAAAAATTAATTGCTAGCCTCTTCCTTTTTTTGGTCCAGTCAAGTCAATCTGGGTCTGCTATTGGGGCTTTGCAATTGCTCTTGCTTTTCTGTGTTTTTATTAGCATTTTCTATATTATAAACCATTCAAGCAGGAAATACAACTCATTTTAAGTAATACAACATTTATCACACATTCAGTTCCCTTTTACGAGACAGATGTCATGATTTTTACAGCACTGGGCAGGTGTGGAAGGCTATTACCTGAAAACATTGCATTTCCCACTCCCTTACTTCCCTGTACTATGCCCCTGTTGACAATCTGACTGCATCCTATCTCTGATATACTCAAAGGCCAGTATGCTATCCACGACCTAGCCATAAAGTAAACTATGTTATAGACTTATTGATTGGTCAACAGATTGCCTATATCCTGTAAAAACACAGCTCTAACATTAACGCCTTTATTAACCCAATTGGCGATAAATATGGAGCACCGGAAGCAAGTCAAGACCCCCCTCTCTTTTTATGGTTCTGTTTTTGGCTTGATTATTGCAGTGGTAAGCTAGACTAATCTTGACCTATGTGCAATTATCAAAGCCTTTAAAATGTAGATTGAAAATTATGTTTCAAAAGAGGCAATTGGACTTTTGCAACTCCACTATGGTTTTCCAAATCTATATTGTGTTTGGGTTTGCTAACCTTAACCTCCGTTTTATAGGCCTTCTTTCTTGTAATCATTGTGTATTGATTAAATTAGCTGTTCCTCCTCAATCCTTTTCTATTTTCTTTCCTTCCTTCTTTTTTCTGTTCAGTTTTTCTCCCAGTCAGTGTCTCTTAATGGATAATAATTCCAGTATTTCTATCCAGCCTTACAGCAGTCGATGTTTATGTGTGCCATGTGTCGGGGTTTGAGAGAAAAAGAGATCCCAGGGGATACTTGCAGCTGTACCTCACAAACTCCACTCTCATCCCTCAATCATTCCTCTGTCAAGCGTCTGTGCCCCTTCCCATTTCCTTATTAGCTCGGTTTTCATCTTTCCCCCCTTCTTGTACCCACTTTACGTTTTTTCTTTGTTTTTTTCATCTATTTTTAGTGGCTCCACCACTCATCCCCTTGTTTTTCTTTCCCTTCTGATATGTCCTAACCACTCTCTATTTATATTTATAAAATTATGCTTTTGATTGAGTTATTTTTTAACATTCCAAGTCCTGGGAAGTGGTGTATAATTGAATCAGGAAAGCTATGAATGACAGCCATATTTTTCATAGTCCTATAAAACAACAAGATTAAAATAGTGTGAAGATTAAACTAACAGCAAAGAAATCATAATGAGATATTTTCTACAATTTCCTTATATGCTATATGTACAACATATTCAGTCAGAGTTACAGTGAATGAATCATTTTGCTACAGTTAAGTTTTTGTTAGACCACAGGCCAAAGTGTTGGTCAACTCTGTAGCCGTTAAGTGCTAGAGATTGGAACTGCGTTAGAAGGGGAAATGAAACACTTGTGAAAGGACTGGTGAAAATGGACAGGCACTGGTTAAAATGTCAATTAACACCAAGTGGGATTGATGAGATTTGACTGTCTCTCGCTCCGCTTCATCTGTCATGTTTTTCTGCTTTTTTGTCCCCAAACCATCAGCTTTTTTCCTGTTTTACACTCAGTTGTGTCATTCCCTCCCATCTTTCTTTTTTATGTGTTTATAAAGATGTTCTTTTGACAGTCACCTGTCAATCTCTCTAATAGCAAACAGCACCAGGCCCTGAAGGCCACTGGTCTAGTAAGTTAACAGCTTCCATTTCATTTAGTTTGTCTGCAGTCAGAACCCATAAGCCCAGAGTTAGCTAATGTTTTATTTATACTGTTTGTATTTTGACAATTATTTTAGTAAAATTTTCCAGTACACTTATTCACAATTTCTGTCAGAGTAATTTATCTCCACAGTCATTCAGTAGGAACTGTCATTCAGTGATAAAAATACATCTCATGCTACACAGGAAAATTATATAATTTATGTTCACTACTCAAAAAAATAAAAGGACTACTTAAATGACATATCCCAGATCTGGATGAATGAAATATTCCAATTGATAATCTTCATTGATTACATGGTGCAAATTGTTGGCAACAAAATAACGTAAGAACGATCAAAGGAAACCAAAATTATTAACCCGTTGAGGACTGGCCTCAGAATCATACCCAAAATGGAAAAATTAGGTCCCAAGGTAATCGAACTTTTGTGGATTTCCTCAAGACAATTTATAATGTGGCTCAGTGGTGTTTATGGCTTCCATGTGGCTATAGGCCCCTTCACCCTCTGTGCATGCTCCTGGTGAGACAACGGATGGTCTCCTAGGGGATCTCCCCCCAGACCTGGATCAGTGCATCAGTCAGCTCCTGGACAGTCAGTGATGCAATGTGGTGGCGGTTGATGCAACGATACGTGATGTCCCTGAGGTGCTCGATTGGATTCAGGTCTGGGGAATGGGCGGGCCAGTCAACAGCATCAATGCCTTCGTCATCCAGGAAATGCTGACACACTCCAGTCACATGAGGCCAGGCATTGTCATGTGCTAGAAGGAAACCAGGGCCCATTGGACCAGCATACAGTCCGACCACGGGTCTGAGGATCACATCCCGGTACCTAACAGGAACGTGAAAGTCTGTGCGGCCCTCCAAGGATATGCCTCCCCATATCATCACTGACCCACTGCCAAACCAGTCATGCTGGAGAATGTTGCAGTCAACAGAAAGTACTCCAGACTCTCACGTTGGTCACATGCGCTGAGTGTGAACTTGCTCTCATATGAGAAGAGAACAAGGGCGCCAGTGGCGCATCCACCATTTCTGGTGTTCTTTGGCAAATGCCAATCAGTCTGCACAGGTCCGGACTGTGAGCACAGGACCCACTTGTGGATGTTTGGCCCTCAAGCCACCCACATGGAGTGTGATTCTGACAGTTTGGGCAGAAACATGTACATGAATGGCCTGCTGGAGGTCCTTTTGTAAGGTTCTGGCAATGCTTCTCCTTTTTCTCCTTTCACAAAGGAGCAGATAGCGGTCCGGCAGCTGGATTGTTGCCCTCATACGGCCCCTCCAGCCAAACCTTCTGGCCACGGCGTGAATGGATCTGCCATCGTAGAAGAGCTGTACTACCTGAACAGCTTCTGTAGGCTAGATTATATATATATATATATATATATATATATATATATATATATAATGTATTTATTTATTTTTTTATAATTTTTATAATAAGTAAAAATTTAACTAAAAATATATTATATTCCCCTCAATATAAAACACAAGTCCATTTAAGTATTATATTTTGGTCAGTAACCATCTCTTGGACAGCATTCTAGTAAGACAGGGATACATTTTTATGAAATAGAAGATTAACTATATTTGGTCTCATTCTTACTCGCTTGATCACACTCTCACACACTTATGCATACACCAGCTCACATCTTAATTAGACTTGATGGGTACTTAACCTTGCTCCTTATGCTAATGCAGAGAGGTCAGGTGTGTGCTGATAGGCTAGCTCGCTGTCAACTCAGCGTGCTGATGAGTAAATGAGGGAAGAGAAGAGACTTAGGAATACGTCCACAGTGCTGGCAAAAGTTGACCAAATCCGTCTCTTTGGCCCATATGTGACCGATATCTGATTTTTTTTATGACAGTCTGATAAGCACAAATCCAATTTTTTCAATTCAGACCCTGGCCACTTTCATAAGTGGTCTTGGTCGGATATATATCTGATGTTTTGCAATCGACCTCAGTCTGAACAGTCAAGTCGCATTTCATCCGACTTTTACGCCATTTAAGTGAGACAAACGTCACATTTCCGCGCCGAAGGAGGTGGGACACGGAATGATCAATTTGTGCTTTCTTTTTTATTAATGCTCTTCTTCCCTTTATCAATTCTTCATAATTTTGTCGGCTCCGATTGTACAACAACTTCAAAATTGATACACACTCTGACATGTGTAGCATCCATATTAACTTCCTTAAACACAGCGTGCTGCGTGTGATGTCACGTCTCCTTCTGCGCATGCGGGTCACTTCAGAGCTGTAGACTGTCTACACTGGAGTCCGTTGGCGGTTGCATTTAAATTATAATGTGAACAACCACGCCAAAAAAAAAAAATCGGATCTCAACAGAAATCGAAATTGAGCATTAAGACCTGCAGTGTGAAGGTAGCCTTAGAAGCGAGGACAGGGAAAGTATGGAGAAGGGAAAAAAGAAAAAAATTGGATTTATTACTCACAAATTTGAATATGAATTTGCTCTTTTGTTTTCTTTGATATGGAATTGAATTGCTATCATATTTTAAATCAAAATATTTTAAAGTATAATAGGTTTCAAATATTAAAAGTGCAGATTTGTACATTTCAGTTGTGCAACCACTCCTTCCAATATGACATCATCCTTCAAACAACTTGTCTATTTAGGAGTGTGCCGGTGTGCGTGTGTGAGTGTAATGAGCTCATCCTCTTCACCTGGGCTGAGGGTGTTTAACGGCATGAAGAGTCAATTAGAGGAAACGCATAACGTTTATGTCTTCTCCTTCATTAGATGCGGGTTGTCCTGCTTTCTACCCGTCTTTCAAAAAACAGAAATTTCTGTTCGAGTTGATTGCAATAATTATTGATAACATTGTAACATTTTCACAGTGGGACAATTCGTTAGCATATCTGAATAACTTGTTTAATTATGAAACACACCCCTTCCTGAAAAAAGTTTAAGAATAATAATGAAACGGTTTTTATTTTTAAATTACGTTAGATGCTGGACCGTTGTGACAGCTGTGAAATTATGATATCACTACATTTTGTACGGCAACATGTAAAAGGAACTATGGAAGACTCTTTCAATTGAAGCTTTTCGGTGAAAAAGTTTAAGAGGCCACTATATAGGTCACGTTGTACGGTACATCTTGAGGACTAGAGTTATTTTAATGTCATATTTGCGGCAAGGGGCTTCTCCAAGTCAACCTGATCAATTGAGTTGGACATTTAGTCTGGTCTAATTTGACTGATTCACTGTGTCCACTGAGCTGTTAAAAACCATTGTGTACAGCACAGCCCTCTCTGCCGTACATACATACCACAGAGGTCATTCATGTATGCATAGACTACCGTCAGCTTTTGCTATTGATATCCATTGCCAATGGTATGCATGTGTACACTACTTTCAGAGCATGTGGGTGTCCGGACACTGTGAGTTGGTGTATGTGGTCTTGAGGCTATAGAGAGCAGTAATTCAGAGCTGACAAGAGGCTGGAGAGATTTAGGGTGAAGTGCCAAAGAAGCTAAGGGAAACACATGTTGGCACACATACACACACCCCATCTTCTGATCTCAGGGGGCATCTGCTCTGGTCCAGGTCACTGGAAACGAGTGCTCAGTCGGGCTCAAAAGCATTGCTACGGCAACCGCATCACATAATCCCATTCCGTCCCATCCCATCCGATACTGTGCGCAACGTGATTGGCCTGCTCCCCCTGGGGCTCCGAGGCGACAGCTCAGGCGCTGTCTGCTTACTCTGTGTCAGCTAAGGCTCTTAGTGTGTGGGCGTGGAGCAAGTAGCGCATTGAAGGAACGTTTGGTGCATTTTGGCAGGAGACGGTGTGAATAATGCAGACGCATCCCCACTGTGGGTGTGTGTGAGTTTGTGTGTACAGGGATGCCTGTGTGAATCCTTCAGGAGGAACCAAGAAGGGAGAACAAGCTACTCCAAGAAGACCATATCACCCCCCCACCATCACCACCCTTTTTTTCCCCCCACTGCTGCACTTCAGTCTTTGAAGTTTATATACATTTTATGATGTTCTGCCAATATCTCCTTCAAGATCTTTTTTCAACACAGACCTCTGTGTGAATGTTATATTCCATCTTCTATAGTAAATGTACAATGTCAGTAGATAAGACCTGTGAGTTTACCCGTTCAGTACAAGGCATATTTCTAATTATCAATAGACAAGGAGCTTTGCTGTATGTTTGTCAAAACATTCAAGTTTTCTTTTTTACTATCTAAATGAATTTCTTGTTACCTTTACAACACTTGAACGTCAATAAAATAACCGTGAATAATACAAACATTGCAGAATAATTCCAATCATTATAAGAATGCTTTTTGCGTCATCTGCCTTTCTTTCATTCCTCCACTTATCTGTCACTAACTTTAGCTTTCATCTGTCTCTCCCTCTCTCATTAACGTACTATCATAAGCTGGATTTGGATTGAATCGTCTGGCTTCACCTTTCTCTCTTTCTCCTCTCTGCTCACTCGCATACACCTCCATTTGTCTCTTTGTTTTGATGAAGAATACAAACACAGTCAACTGACAGTTTGCATCCATTTTCATTGCTCCTCCTCTGTCCTCCACCCACCATTCCTCCCTCTCCTCCATGCCCCCTCCCAATTCCTCCCTCCCTCTCTTGCTCCATCTGTCAGGAGGCTTCATTATTAAAGATTCATGTTTGAGTCTGGACAGCTCCTCCAAAGCTTTTGTCAGACAGACCGAGTGTCTCAAATCTCACTATCACTAACTGAAGGTGACATAGAGACTCACACAGATCTGCACACACATGCACACACACAGTCTATCTCTGTCTCCATGTGCTTTACTAAAATTATTAGTACTATATGTCATGCACTAGCGTTTTCTATTTCGAATAATCTGGATGATATAGTTTTCAGTACTTATTTGTATGTCAAAATAAAGGTTTTGGTTTAGCTTTTCATACTCTTGTACCAGTAGCTTTTGCATGCCATCTCTAGAACCTCTCACAAATGTTTTAAATATTAAAGATTCAAAATGGTATCATAAATCCCTACTTTTGGTTTGCGTCAACAAACTTCATGGGGACCTGGATAAACAATGTCATTAATTTTATTTTTCATGTATTCTATCGTGTTTCTATATTCTTTTAAAAGATGGGTGCAGCAGTGTTTCACCATCATCCCACTCACAGCAATCTCATGTTTACTCACACTCTTTCTCACCCTTTCACATCTTCTCAGGTTCATACAATGGATGGTAGAAAAATTTAGTCTATTCATTTGACTGTTTTGACTTAAGCTGATCTCTTTGCAAAATTATTTTACTAGTTATTCTGAATTTACATATAATATTGTTTGACGGTAAGTGGATTGGAGAAGCAGGGGAATGTCACATAGTTTTATGGAGCGCTGACATGTCTCTCCAACATACAGAAGTTTAGATATCCTTTCTAATTTTGCCATTGAATGGAACTGATGTTGCCATGCTCATTTACCAAATGCCACAGCAACTACCTGTTTGCTATATTCCAGACTTAATGGAGCATCAGTGGAACAGTAGAGGGTCCAAACATTAACTAGAAAGTTAGATATTTCTCTCTTTACCATTATAGGAAGGAAATGTTCATGCAACAATGCTCATGAAATAACATTATAAAGTCTATTTTAAAAAATTTGAAAGGTGAAGTTAATAAGGTTTTGCCATTCAGAAAATGACTGACATGGAAATACCTGCTACTTGATGTGCCACCAGGTGGGCTAGTGGCTTGAAAAACTGTAAACAGCACACTTAATTCATTGATTGTCCTTTTAATACAGATAATTGCACATCCTTTCAGCCTTCCCTGATTAATTCTATCTTGAAGGGTTTATATTTGATACAGGTTGCAGGAAAACTCTGTCATTGAAGGCTATTAAATGAAAATATGTGCTTGTATGCATGCATGTGTGATTTTTATCCCCTGTAAGGCTATTATATCTTCATTGATAGTTTAGTAGAGTATATTTTCAGGTACCCGAGGAGTGAATATCTCAAAATAATAACCTTGAATTATGTCAACTCAAACATTTTGTGTGACGTTTTCATTTCACATTTTTAGGGGCAAATTTTAGATTCAACAGGCAGCTGTGTGCCATCAGATTTTTGTTTGTACGGTTGTTTTTTCCCAAAGCAAAAACTTTTGGCAGGGACTGCGTGAATTTTGCAAACAATTCCACATTACCTTGCAATGTTAATATTCTTTCTCTGTTTTTTCTTTACATTTTTGTGTGCAGAAAAGCCCTGGAGCAGCAGAAAAAAGTTGTATTGGCAGGTTGTGTTCCCCAGGCCCAACCACGGATGGATTACCTTAAAGGACTCAGCATTATTGGGGTTAGTAGTTTTACATACACTAACTTATATTAACAAGATCATCTTGAGCTGCTTGAACGTGTTCATCATGTATTTGCCTTTGTGTCCAATGAACAAACTTTGAGGACCTTAATCAAAAACATACACGTGTAAACAGAGACAGATAAAGGGAGACAGTTTGACCTCCGTAAAAACTGTGAAAGCATAAACTGTTAAAGCTTTGTATAACTATGAACAGTATTTGCCTGTTTGTTGTAAAATATTTTTCCACTTGACCTAAAGTGTTCTAAACCAGTAGTTCTCAACTGGTCTGGCTTGCCACTGAAACGGGTTGGTGAGCCATCAGTTGGAAATCACTGTTCTATACAAATATATTAGGATGAACTTCTTAATATCTTTAGTGGTTATGGTCTTGGTCACTTAACTGAAGAATCTTCAAAAGCACTGATGTTCTTGTTCTCTGTCCTAAGTCTCTAATGTGCTTAGTTTTGAGGCATAACAGTGTCTTCGCTGTACCTTGGTGGTTTACCATTAATCCAACATTGTTCTCAAGGATATCTACAGATTGCTTTTCTTTTGCACATGCTTATTTCTGAACTTTCAACTAGCAGTTAGCTCTTTGATATTCATGTTATCATTGTTCACAAAAAGTTCTATGATGTTTTTAAAAAAAACAATATTTTGTCTAATCCAATATTCTTCCTCTAGATTTAAACTTAAACATTCAAACTCTGATATTCCAGCGCATTAGTGTTGAACTCATGGGCAAACAAAATACGGTATTTTTAATTACATACTCTCATTTAAACATCAAAGATACACATTTTTAATCTAGTTCATTTACGAGATCATGATTAACAATAATCAATTCCTCACAAAATAAATCTAAATGTCTAAATAATAATTTAGACAAAAGATCCAGTAATACTACAAACCACTGTTTAACGTTCCCTCGTAGCTCTCCTTAAAAACGACCTTCCCACAGCAAAGGGGTCAACCTAATGACATGAAGGCATTTTGGCTTTGGGCTCTCATCATAAACTAGCTTTTACTATTTTTCTTCTCTTTGAATGTGGGGAGAGCATGGAGTTCCAGACAGGTTGATAAAGGATCAAGAATCATATATGCATGCGTTCTTTTGTTCATACCACTCTTACTGAGAACCAGGCTTTGCCTTCTAAACATTGTAACTGCAGAAAACCTTGATCTGATTTCACATACTGCTTAATAATTTTTCTTGTTTAAACACGCACTGCCTTGTTGAAAATGAGGATAAATGAAACGGTCTGGTACCTAATGTGGATTACTGCCACTATCTAAAAATAATGGGTAGGGGTTGTCCCAAATGTATGGTTGAATATCCTTTACCCTAAATAATGTAATTCCATTTAAGTATACTTGCCATGTGTAACACAATTATATTCAAATCAAGTGACGTGTATGTATAATACAATTACATCCAGATAAACGGGTTTTGTACATGTAATAGCCTTCAGGGGGAAGCAGAAACATCTGGGAAGTTTACTACTGTTGGTTCTTTCACTTTCATGAGAAGATTGGATTATTCATTTAAAAATAAAATAAATTAAAACACACATGAACACAAGCAAATACACACATGCAAGAGCAGCTGGACAGAGGTATGAGTATGCACATATTCCCCTCGTACATCCTGGGTAGTTACAATCAACCACAAAATGACAATGACAGTTGGCGGGTTATGCAAATGAGATGCAAATAACCAGTCTTGAATTTGTATACAGTGATTGCGCTAACGGCTAGGTAAGGGCAGTATAAAAAAAACGGTCTGTGTTGAATAAATTTAGTGTAATCAACCTGTGTGTCAGCTCTTATATGTGCAGATTTCTCTTTTTTAATTTGAGGCAGCTGTGGAGTGAATGACAGGGTATTGTGTGTAAGGTACACAGTCAGGCAAGCCTGCACTGTTTTCCATCTCTAAACTCAACATGTCACATTCTTTATCTTACACACATCCCATTCATCCGCTCATGTACCGGCAAAGTAATCAGAGGATTACAGTGCGTAAACAGTGTTGCAAACATGGTGGGCACACAGCCGTTTCTTCAGCATCGAGTTTGTATGTATGCCTTAGGTGGACCACTTTGGTGGAGGCTAATAGTGTGTTGCTGAGGCATACACACTATTGTTATCCTTATTTTCTTTATTATTGTTACTTTCATTATTATTATTCCATCTACACCTTCAAACCCCCACTCATACTTTAAACTATAGAAAACATTCAACTATTAATCTGTTGAGCTATTAAACCACATGTGTGCTATGAATTTTCCCATTTAAACCTTTTAAACTTTTAAACATATTAAGCATTTTATAACAAGAATTTCACCATCGAAATGAATGGAGCATTTCCATGAACGCCTAGCGATATTAGACCATGAGTGAGGTTGGTGGTACCATTATTGGGATTGCACTTGTGTGAGTAGATAACTCTTGTTTTAGGCAGTTAGCATCTGCACCTCATTTTCAACTGGAAATACAATTTTTTTAGTTTGAATTTTTTTAATGATTTGTATTCCAAGTCTAAAGATTTCTTGGGCTGCAGTGATTCCTTTGGTTTCACAGAAGGTACACACAGTTTTTGATTTGTATCTTTCACTTCTAATCCTTGATCCTTAAATTGTAAAATGTTATTAGCTCCTATTTTGATTACAGTCGCAGTAATGCCGGTTTGTATTGTGTAATGTTTATATATTTTAACAGGTTGAAATTTATTTACCCTTTCTACCTCGCACGGTTGCGTTTGTAAAACCAATTGTATGATATTTCGAAGTGAATGTAAAACTCTGTAAGGTTCGTTCAATCCAGTGTATGATATATGTTGGCTTTGTTGAGGAACCTTAGGGCTTGTGGCTGGCTCTGAGCTCCTGTTAGCTTTAGCCGCTCTGCCAACATTAGCTTCTTGAAACTTGCTTTGTTCCTCATGGTAATTACATTTGAAATGTGTGATTAAATTCGTTGTGTCAAACGTTTTCGGGGTTATTCCGACACAGCTTCTTTTGTCCACACACTTACAAAACATATATGACACTAGGGCTGAAATGATTCTTCAAATAATTTCGATTAAGTAAAGTATCCTCTAGGCAAATTTGCCTCGAGCTTCGCTTTAATGTGGACTATTATTCAGCGCACTGTGTTGTTGATTCAAGAGTGAATGGATGTGTGATAAATATGTTAACGGATACTCACAGTGGCACGACACTCAACAGGGAAGTGGCCTAGATTGTCCCGTAGATCCGCCGGTAGCCTGCTAACCCGAGGCATCATACTGGAATGTCCGTGTTTTTCTAGCTACTCTTTCAAACTGGATCAACTCTCTACAAGGCACTCTATATATTTAAGTTATCATTATTATTATTATTACAGGACACCTCTTCTCCTCTCACTTGTCACCCACAGGACCGCACCTCAGCCGTTGAACGGAGGTAAACGAGGGGGATAAACTATCTTTTAGCTCAAACAGATGCTCACTTTGCTTCAAAATTGGGGAGGTTAAGAAGTCAGACAAAGAGGGACGGATAGTGATAGTGACTCTGGTGGTCGGTGAATGTGTGTTTTAACTGTGATCCCAAGGATTCTGCACTGCCATAAACTGAGACTTTAGGTGGGTTTACATGTCCCCCTTAGACAGAATAATGTCAGAAGAAATCCTTCACGTAAACACACTTTTTCAGAATGAGAAGGCCCTTTCCCATTGAGATCATAGCAGATAGTTTGTTTTTAATACAAACTCTCAAAAATTAAATTGGAAAGTAAGAAATATTGAACTCTAGAAACCCGTACAAGAAAAACCACCAGGAGCCGCGATGGACAGATTAAGCAAAATCAGTTAAATTAAAAAGCGCTGGAAAACATTGCAGATTCTAAGGACAAATTCAACAACAAGAAATCTAATTTGTTATTATTGCTGTTGACAGTTATTATTGCAATTCAAGCAAAACTCATGTTTTTTTAAAAAGGGGGAACAACTGGTTGTTCATTCAATAGACACATCCTATTTTATGCTCTGTGTATTACTATTGCTCCTGAACAATGCAAGTGAGTTAATTAATTAAAAGAATTGCAGAGTGATTGTGCAGGGTTGTTATTCTACAGCTTATTTTGTCTTTACTGGTGTGACAAATTGAGAGCTTTGTGTTTTCTGGTTTACCATTAAGTCCAACTAAATTTGGAGGCATGTTAGTTCAGGCTTGTTGTGCTTCTACGTCGCATGCGTGTAACCAGTACCCAAACGGGCCTAAAGTGAGGCTGGTCGGCTGAATACCTCCCAGCGCCTAGGGGAGGCAAACTAGTCCTCCTGTCGCCAATTCATTGGCCGGCTGATCTATAGGTTCAACTCTAGTGCGCAAACACCTGCGACATTGCTTTTTGGGTTGCTTTATGGTACTGAAAGCCTCACTTAATGCAGATCTTCCGTGCTGCCAGAAGGAAGGCAAGTGTGACACATAAGACTTATTTATGGCAACAACCATAGTTATCCAATCCGAATAATATTCATATCATCATTCATTGGTTTTGGTGATTGTGGTAGTATCTAAATGAATATAGTATAAGTTTGTTAAGGCACAAAAACCATGTATTTATACATGGTGATCTTATATTTAGCCAAAAATACAGTCCTATTTTTTTTTTCAATTCCTGTAAACACAGTTTTCAATGCATATGCAGAATATACTGCAACTGGACACAAAGGTCTACACATGAAAGATGGTAAATCTGGTTTTCAACATATATTTGGTATATATTTCCTTATTAAAGATTTCCTGGTGAAAATAGAAAGGTCCTATAAGTGCCATAACGGAAAAATTCTTCTTTAACATGTTAATGCAATGACGCCCACAGCTCTTTTGAATGAACCCAGATTTCCTTACCGTTATAAAAAAAATATCTTCCTTTTTCTCAGTATGCAGCATGAATACAATTACATCCTATAAGGCACAGTGTGTGTCAGTGCTAGTGTGTCTGAAAGAATGTTGACTCTGGCTAATGGGCCTGGAGGCATTCAGAGTGGAAGCATAGGGCTTGATCTCCAACAATAGAGGAAGTAAGTGTATTAGTGATCGAAGGGATGATGGAACGTTTCGAATGATAAGTTATGTCAGATTTGTTAAGTTCCCACTTTTCATTATCTCCATCCCTCTCTCTCCCATCATTCATTCTCTAGTGGTCTTATTCATAAATGCTTCATTCTCAAAAAGTGAAGACGTCCTTCACTTTCAACCTAATCCGTTACCATTATAAAAAGTTTGTCAAGAGAATATCACTATTTTACTACGGGAGGATTGCCCGAAATTCTCTTTGTTTTTTTTATCAAGAAAAACAAGGGCCTATCTGAATATTTATGTGCACCCGTAGGCATCGCACATAAGATTGCAAATACTGGCCACATTTCAAATGGGTTGTGATCTATAGAGGGAAAATTGGTAAAACACATTTGTGTACATTATTGTATAAATAAGGATGGTCAAGGATGAGGCACTGTAGATACATAAAATCTTTCTTATATCTTAGTTGAATATTCTCTTTTACTGTCTAGATCTTTTTTTCCCCCCAATAATGAATTACCTCTGCAAAGGAGGGACGTTATGTTTTCACCCACGATTGTCTTTCTGTCTGTTAGAAAGATTACAAAATGCTAATTGAAAGATTTGCATTATATTTGACCAAGATGTAGGTCCTACAGTTGTGTACATTTTTGTGACGTTACATGTTTTGCATAACTTAAAATAAAATAAAATAATAGGGCGGTTGGAGTAGTAGTGATGTCACAATGTGCTGAGGCCCACTCTTGAAACTGTGTCCATTATTGATGCCTTTGTTCCTTTGATTCCTCTTGATTTTCCTTTGGGGCTGAAGCCAAGGGCTCAGTGGGTTGAATAGAGACACTGAAGTAAAAAAAACACAAGCGATGTCCGGCTATAGACTATCTGAGAGATACTCAGAGAGTTTGTTGGAATTGTCGATAGATTTAGCTGTTGGCAAAAACTCACCGACGTGGAGCAGGAAAATTACCAATGACCACATGTGTTCTCAACTCCTGAGCAATGGATTAATCCATCTTCAAGAGCTGCAGACTAATTTTTCTATTGCTGACAGCAACTCCCTATTAATAGGTTTAAACATGAAGCATATTCACTTTTGATTGGGTAAATATGGTAAATAAATTAAACATTTCCAAAGTGTGTATGTCTTAATGGTGTCTTAATGGGTGTGTTGCTCAGTTGTAGCCAGGGGCATGTCTTCCATCGGTCCCCCACCTATTTAATTGAATAATTGTTAGTAGAAGTTATTTTTCCTTTATTATTATTATTCTTATAGCTTGCCATCTTCTTTTAATTTCATCTGTGGTTTTTCTTGTTTTACCAATAGCATTGATTTTCTCGTGGATACTCTCCCAAATCTCGCTTATTTTAGTGAAATTCAGATTCTTTTGATGTTACTCAACAATATGTTTATTTGCATCTTCCACCAACATCTCACGCTCCATGGCATTAAATTAAATTTTGCAATTGCAGTCACTCTGCTCTCTGTCCAAACTCTCCGAGGAAAAACCCAGTACATCATGCTAAACCTTAATTTAAATAGTCACTCGTCATCATGTTTGCAGCTTTTGTCATTCATGCATTTATTCTCAGTAGATCTCTCACAAAAAGCATCTTCTACCATCTGTGAGAATGCACACGTAGTTTATCAGTCTTTATTTGGGATCTTAATGAATTGCCCTCTGAGTGCTATTTCTGGTTGATGTTTTTCCGAACTCTTGTATGATCTGGAGATGATTCTGTCCATCTTAACCCGTATGATCATTTGTCTATACCCCTACTTTGTTCTCTTACAAGAAATACTACCACCAGACTTTGCCTCAATCAATACATCATGTAACTGGTTTTACAGCTTTGTAGACAACTAGTGTGACATTAAGGAAATCCATGATTTAATATTTGGTTGGAGAAAACTTGGCGTGATTGTATCTTTTTTTGTCTGTAATCATTCCGTGTACATATTGCATTTTGCCTTTGTGTATATTTACATGTCCCTCTTGTTTTATGTGAATCAGTATATTTGTGTTTATGGGTTGTCAATATTAGGTGTTTGTTTGACTGTGTGGACTTCAATAACATCAATAAATTTTCCCTTGTGTGTCTGTCTGTGTTTCAGGTCCAACAGATTGATCGGGTGGTGGAAGTTGTAGATGAGGCTGTTAAAGGTATTTTAAAACACAGTGTTAAAAGTGTCATAATGAATGTATGAATGAGAATCATTTCATTGATTTGAGTTCCAGATGCTTCAGTAAAGTAGAATCTCCCCTCATAGACAGAATAGACAGACAGAAAATGTCTTAACTGAGAATTTATCACCTTGAAAAACCTGATAATAAAACATTATTGGCTTTGAAACATTCTGTTTGCTCTCTCGCAAGTACCATTTTGAAACATTTGAAAAAATGATTTTCGGTAATAACGAAATAGTTTGAGTTTATTGGTATGTTCAAATGTAAATCAGCAGTAGCTTGACCACATACGCGAATGAAATCATGGTATTTTCTTGCATCAGATATTTTTTCTGTAGCCCACCTCCACACCCTGGTTTCCTGTTGGGGAAAACAGTACCTCTGCTCTCTTTGGATTATCACTGACTTATCATAACATTTTGTAAACATCAATGAACGTGTTGAGGTGTTTTTAAATTGTAATGGACACAGCACACTCCTTCAACACACAGATACTTAAACTCAAATGAAGAAATAATGTGGTTGCCAAATGGTGAGAAGTGTTTTTGTGAAATGACTGACAGATCATGACTATTTATGTCAGCCAAAATCTTATGAATGATCTTATCAGCTGGAGCAAATTAATTTGATTCTCTTCCCCTTCATAAGTCAAATTAATCAAAAGTGCTTGCAACACTTAATTTCCACTCATTTACGCAGTATTTTAATGCTTGACATTGATGATTTGAATTTAAAGCCAAAGTCACTAGTGTTTCCTTCAGATCCCCTCCCACTGAACAGCTTCCTAAGTGGTCTTGCCTGTGTGAGAAGCTCAGTGGTAGAGAGACTCACATGGCAGTGATTAGGTCATCCATTTACACTGTTAGTGAACCACTGCACTTAACTGTTTAATGAAGGTCAGGCAGAGTTTTATAGTGTGAGAGTGTCCAGTCAAGCTGTCATATACCCCCAGCTGTTCTCTAATAAAGAGCAGATTGAGTTTACAGGTTGTGAGTGTGGCAGTGTCTGTGTGTTTGTGTGCTATGGGAGACTGGTTTGCACTGCAGGCCTCACTGTAATGAAGGATGGCTGAACCGAGGCTTACTTTTACAATGTGTGATCAACCCTAAATTGTCTGGCTGCACAGATTCACACCCTCCTTCACATGGCGACTTTCATTTTCCCTTTCTTCTCTATGATTGGTTCATTCATTCCCCTTTTCCTCCTGTTCCTCAGTGACATCTTTTGATCCCTTTCTCTCCTTTTGTCCACCTCCATCTGTCTTCTCACTGCCATTTTCCTTCTCTTCCTCCTTCCCATTTCCCCTACCTTTTTCACCCCTGTCATGGAAACTAATTTCTCTAGAATCATTACAGTTCTTTATGACCTCGTATAAACTGAGAGCAGTTATTTCAGCTTGGAGACCTGGTTATAAACCCTTAAGCTAGGGGATTTACCTTTGGCAATGGCTACTAAAATACTTACTTCAATGTGCTCCTAATAGACACATTTCTTTGCCACACCAAAATTGGTCTGTTTTCCACATGACAGGTTTGGTTCTTGGGGTGTGAGACTGCATTCAGTATGGATCCAGGCTCACAAAGAACCTGGTGACTTCATGGTGACAAGTCATGGATGGCGATGGTTAACAGTCACTCTGTAAGGATATTTCGCTGCAAAAAATCTTTTAATCGTAGTTTAATTTTTTGCGGGGGTTATTTTACTTTAATTACCTCATGTGAATGGCAGTATTTGTTGAGGTCATCTTTAATTGTTTCTTTTAGTTTGTGTTTTGTTTTTTTAATCAGTTTTTTAATCTTATGTTCTTATATACACTGACCGGAGTGGCACTCCTAATGTTGTTGTATTCCATACAAAGACATTAGTTGTATACAATAAAATATGAGGTTTCTTTCTTTCTCCTTCTAATATAATATTATCTGATTAAAAAAACTATTTTATTTCATCACTATGTGATTGATTGGCAAACAAATGACTAGGAAGATTAAAATACACAAAAATGTATACATAAACCCACAAAAACGCTTGAACAAAGATTTCATTAATATTATTAGTCCTAAAAGGGACCCAGGCTGACCCTGAAGTCTGACCATTATTAAATAACTTCCATACCGCTTTCTTTATAGGGCTGTTGTTTTCATTTCTTTATTGGCCTCCTTGTATTGATCCTCTTTCATAGAGAAGATAGCCTTGAATGATACCTCGCTTTATATTCTTTTCTCTTTTAGTGAGGGTTTAGATTTAGTGTACCTGTGTGTGACATTGAAACAGGGGGCAGCAAAGGTTGGACAGGCTAATGTATCTACTTAGCCACAGATTGGAGGCTATATGGCATCTGTGAAACCCCATGAACCTTATTTCACCAGTGTAAACAAACTGTTGGGTTGTATCAGCACTGAAAAAATAAAACAGGATAATAGAAGCCTGGCTGAATGGAAAGAGAATGGTAGATTTGATGGTGAAGACATGAAGAGCATGTACAAAGAGACAAGTTGATGAGTTCATATATGTTTGAAGATATCTGAGGGTATTTTTATGTTTTTAATAGTGACTTCCCATGTGGAAATTGGTGTTAGCAGGCCTGTCTTTGTCGAGCATCAAAGGTGCATAGATATTAAAGACGAACTCTTTTCAATTCTTTGCAGTAAACCAGAGTATAGAATTGTTAATTAATATATTTGATGTGCATCCTAGACATTTACTATCAAAACTGATTCGGATGACATTTCACAAGGATATTAATAAAGTCTCTGTTCCATGACAGTCATACATATCTAATAACCTGTTGTATCAAGTGGATAAATAGCAACACCCCTTCACTCATCCGTATCTTCCACCTTTGCCCCTCCGTTTCAATCCCAATCTCTCCCGACCTTACGATCAAAGCAGGGACCACAACAAGACCCACCACTTATGAGACATCAGACACAGGTCAACAGGTCAATCTTTTAGCTCCCTACCTCTCTGATCCCGGCATCTATCTCACTATCTTGTACATTTTTCATCTGTGATGTATTTTTTTCTATCATCATCCATCCATCTACCCTTGCGCTCCACCTTCTTCATCCCTAGAATGCTATAGTGGGCTGTTAGGATTGGATAGACGGATTTATGTCAGTTTGTATTTATGAAAGAGAAAAAATGAACAAAGGAGAAAGAGATTGAGAGAGGGCAGGAGGGTTAGGGGCAGTCAGTAACTAAAAATTGTAGTATTGGGTGATATTTGTGTTTTGTGTGCACAGCAATTGGCCTTTCTAAACTCTGTAATTGAGATGGCAAATAGGGCAGCATTCGTCAGTTGTTGTTTTTTCATGAGTACAATTTAGATATTTTATCTGCTACCCATTCATGGCCACCAAGTCCCTGGAATTGAATTTGGCTATGGAGACACTCCTCGAGTAATTTCATGTCAGCTGAAAGATTCATTCTTGAGTTGTTGTTGGCCGTTCCATTGATAGGGATCCTTGGTAGTTTAAGGTGTGAAAAGTAGGACTCTGTGGGGAGTAGCAATTTCAAAGTTTTATTCGGTGCTGAAACTGAGCTTGTGTATTTGGTCTCCCGTACAATTACACCGGTACTATGTACAAAACGTATCACTTTACAGCAACTTTTATTAGTTGAGCAGGTAGGCGAAGGAGCAATGTCATTAGTGTGGAAATATTTTTAATTTCAGCAATGTTAAGCTAAACTGTTGAGTGGAACAGCTGAGGAAATGGTGCAACCTTAGTTCAAGGGTTATGCTAATGTCCCATCTCCAACCAACTTTGCTGCAAACATTGGCAAAGCAGGAGAAAATGTAAAGCGACAACCCACAATCCAACAAAAAAACACTGGTGAAGTGCGTCACCAGAATAATGTCATTGATAGTCCTACGTGTCCAGTCGTTGATAATAAGGGTTTTCACTGTCTTCTGAAGATATTCGGGCCCAAATATGAGATTCCCAACCGTCACTTCATCACAGACGCCGTACTACCAAAGCGCACATCGGCTGCCTCCTCCAGAAAATTTGGAACTTCAAATTTGAAGTAATATTTGATGAAAAATAAAACATGTTTTGAAAGTTAACTATTGGTATAAATCAGCACCCATATCGGAATCAGAGTGTTCATAAGCCATTGTACTTAATTTGACAATAGTGGTGTATCCGTATAGGTTGGCTTCCTCCGGTCAAGTTCCTTTCTCACTCTTGTCCTTTTTAACATCAATGTTAAAAAAGACAAGTGTGACACAGTGTGGAGACACCATTACTGAGTTTATTTACAGCATATTGCATATTAAATTGAGTTAGAATTAACTTAAATTTATTGGATGAACTGATTGTTGGTTCAAGCAACGGTTTGAACAGGCTTCCACCTGTGATGCTTCCCTCAACTTGAAGTCGAGAGAAGCATCAATATATGATTTAGTTGATTAATAAGTCATCAGATGGCTTGAGCAAAAGTTACCAAGGGAATATTTGAGCTTGCATGAATTTTAAAACCATGTTTCATGACCAAAGGCAGCTCGACAAACAGCAAGCTAGGAAAAAAGAATGGTTGAATGTGCTCAATGTCACAGCTGTTTTTCACGAGGGAAGTTTTCTAATTTAACTTGTTGCTTGTCCTGTGGTATTAAAACTGGTCACGCCACAATGATTGGCTTTTTGTCCTCCTCTAGGGTAGATTGTCTTTTTTATCTAGCTATTGATAGCCATGCTACCTTCCCTGAGCCAACCCTCCCAGGAGACCTGTGTACAGCAGAGGAAAACAGGAAGACAATTCCATCCATCAGTGCTTCCATCTTGTACATCTTCTAGTTTGTAGACTGTTATATGATATTAGAGTACTAGATTTAATATCTGCAGACCAAAATATCACCTTATATTAATCCTTGAAACTATGAAATATGTACTAAGCGATGCACATTGTGAAAATATCAATGCAAAACAATCTTTGTTTTGAGGGTTCTTTTATCCCACCCATGCCTCCACTTATATCAACAATTATTGTAGTGTGCTTCAGCGTGGAGGTTTTTTTTTGTCTCCCTTGACTATATCTTTATCACACTGGTTCTGCTCTGATATGCTGCCCTGTTCCTTCCTCCGTTCTGTTAACTCTAACATCATACCGCGCAGATAAAACAAGCTCAATGTGGTTGTTTTGCTTTCAGGAGATGAATAAACCCTCAAAATGTTTTACATTTTTGTTTTGTCTTTAAGGGTATAAGTGTGTGAAATTATAATTTAACACACAATTTCCATCTGGTTGTTCTATTGAGCAAGAAAATTCAAGGTTTTTCAGTCGAAAACCGTTCAAAACTTTTTACGTGCAAAAAGGTTTAAGGTACTAACTTTTACCGTGGAAAATTCCCTTATTTGCTCTACCCCTGTCTGCCGGTCTGAGTGTCACATGTGCAAGTAAAACAAGGCGGCAGACGGTGCATTTTCAGTTAAAAAAAAAAGTGTAGTGATTTATATCTTTTCTCTCTTATAGGCCACTCTGTTCGTCTGTTGGGTCAGAAGAAAGACGGAGGCCGGAGACTTGGAGGAGCACGGTTGGACCTGCCCAAGATCAGGAAAAACCCTCTCATTGAAATCATCTCCATTAACACTGGGTAAGAGGCAGACACAAAAACAGGAAACAGGACTCATACAATATTCCGTTTTAACTGTGAATTCAATTTCACTGCTTCCCTGCTATTTGGCTTATTTGTGTCTGTGTGTGTGTGTGTGTTTGGATTTGGGTCGGTGTGTGTGTGTGTGTGTGTGCTTTCCCTGCTTCCTTTCTTTGTACAGCTACTTGAACACAAACTTTGTGCTTCTAATCCTATCAATTTCACATGTGTGGGGTATAAGCAAAGCAAGGTGTTTGTATGTTCTTGTTCATAAAAGCCACGCTATTGTTCTTTAAGAAACGTAAACAGATGTGTTGGGTTTTTTTTCTTCTGTTTCAGTGTCCCTTCCACTTATCTAATGAAAGCAGAAAATAATAAAGCAGTTAAAAAAAATATACACATTGCTCCCCCTTTCTACCTGTTTCCATGAAATTCTGAATATTATATCACAATTATTGTAGCTTTTCTGCCTGTTTTATCCCTAGCAGTGAGTTTAAAACTAACTAAGCTGTGGGTGCTGTTTATATGAGCCTTCACATCAATTCTGGGTAATTATTTTGAAGTATAGATATATAAATAAATATACCTATTATATAGATGACCATGTACATAGACTTTAGTACTCCTGTGTGTCGCTGCACAAGAACATTTGTGGACACCCACATTTTTATGGGCTAATTTCATGTTGTTTACAGATCCATGTTTCTCTACTAACCCGTGTGCTATACTCTCTGTGGGCTAGTTAAAGGGTTACAGCAGACTAATTCCGATATGCTTGGCCTCCACTGATGATAATACATCAATCGTCCCCCTTCACCCTCCTTCTCAACCCCCACACTCTAAAAGGTTTACTCAAAAGCAAGGGAACAAATAACTTGTAGAGACAACATTAATGGTCTTTGAGACTGAAACATTTTCAGAGTAACTAAATAATGCTTTTTAAAAACGTATCTACCCTACAGTTATCTTAGACAATACATAAATATCGACACATTATTTGTTTAAGCCAATTGTACGGACGTTTGTGACCGTCAGAAACAGGGCTTTACTATTTTATTACGATGTTCACCGTTGTCCTTGCCTTATTTGCTGCAGCACTCTTGTCCATGTGACATAGTGACCCACCCACCAAAAAGATGTGACCTCTCTTCAGTTTTGAACCTATTAGTTATTACTGTTTTATTACCAGAGTGAGTGTTTATCTAACCTAAAAGTTTCTATATTTTATGATTTCGCAACATAAACATATTTCAACGTTGTTGCAATAAATGTCACCCGTTTAATATCCCCCCAACATAAAAATGACAGGGGGTTATAGTCATCAGTATGTCTGTCGATCCAATTGTCTGTGCGTCCATTAGTCTGCCGGTATGGAATTTTTTTTTTTGCTGGAGCAAAGCTTTGAAATTACTTCCTTCAACTAGCTTTACCAAAATTAACTCATACTATATTGCTCATTATGGGTAGTTTGGACTTTAAATATTGTTGTTTGTCTATAAATCTTATATTTCTAAGTTTCCATTGAAATTATGATTTAAATGGGACTTTGATCTTCTCCATAGCATAAATCCAAAACAAAAAAACATATCTCAAGGCTCAACATAGCAATGTAGGATACGTCATATACTGATAGATTTGTTGCACAATTTTCTGCGGGACATTATGGCGATATGTCATCTATTGTTGTCATCCTTTGAAAACCAGTTTGATGATCATAATGAGCAAAAATATATTAATCCCCTGATTAATATGATATAATGAATGTATTCCTAAGAGTTGACTACGTCGAAAATATTTGTAGTCTGCAAAACTCACTAGTATTTCTGGTCCACGGGTGGACTTCTTCCTTAGACTACAGTAACATCAATGCTGAACAGAGATTCTGTGCGATCCAAACATTTCCAACAACTCTTCAAAATTAAAAAGTAATTGAAAAAGATGGATATAATAATTTTGAAATTATTTGATATTAAGTAAGTATTAAGTTTTTGGCTTAAATGCCTTCTTTTCTTAAAAAAAAAATGTTTCCAAAAACTATTTCTATGCTGTCACAAAACTTGGTGTTCTCTTCCTTCACAGAAGAAAGCAAGAGCATTGTCACTGCAGCCAACAACATAACAAATATATTTGTTAAGACACTTCATTTGATAACAAAAATTATACCTTTTCATCGTATTAGTCACTTTATTTAATTGTCTTGAAGGTAAAAAAAAGTTTTGAAATAGTTTTATCAGACTTTATGATTCCTCGTTAAATATTATTTAACAACAAAACCCTTCAAAAACATCCTCTCTCCTGATTTCTCTTTCAAAAATTAAAACAAAATAATGGTGGAATTATATTTTTGATGATGAGCACCGTCCGCTATTTCTTAGTACTTATACTTCTGATATTGTCTCTTCTCGTTCAGTCTTAGCAGTGAAGAGATCCAGATATTGATTTATGCTGCTGTCCCTGCCTTTCTGATTCTATGCCTGTGTGATTTTATTTTTATTTACCCCGCTCCTGGAGGTGTCTTTTTTTTTTCAACCTGTCATCTATTTTGTGTGTTTCAATGATTTGTGTCGTTGTAAGAGTGTGCAGATGTCAGTCTTTTCCCAGCCTTCCTCCGTTCGTGGGTGTTCTGTATTCGATCCAGATGTTGTTTCTCAAACATGTTGGGCTGGTTTCATAAATCCACTCGTTTTAACCAGACCACTCTAAGGTTGAGGATTATCACAATATGTTGGATAGTTCAACTGACAAACTCACGCTTTGTTTGTTTAAATGTGACTTGGTCAGCCACCATTACCATTGTTAATGAGTGTGACTGTGTGTGTGTTAACGTTTGTGTGTGTGGGTATGATGAGAGAAAAGAGACTGAATGCTTTTTATGTGTTCTGTTTTTAGATTAGCCATTTTCAATATTACTGAGGCAATTGTGACACTGGTGGCATTTGTCAGCTGATGAACAAAAATATCTTTGTCTGACACAATATGTTAACATCAGTTGCTGTCACTCTCCAAACTGCTCCTTCATCAGAAGAGAACACTTATAACTATTAATATTATTATTATTATTATTATTAGAATACTGTAGGAACATTTGTCATCCATTTGTCCATAAATGGATTTGAGTCACCAGCATGGAGACATTTTGTTCTCAGGTTTTCCATCATTAACTGTGTGTTATTCTTGTGGGTGTAAAACAGTCTAATAACACAAACACACTTTATGAAGAAGAAGAGGATCCACAGAGAACATAATGTCAGGCTTATATTTTGAATCTCCTCTTAGTAATGACTAATTGCTTTTAAGGACAAGCAGCTGTGACCTTTTTGACAAAGTGGTGGACGAGAAGATAGTTAGATCTGTGGTATGAACACTGTTGATCACAAACTTTTTATCATGAACTTGAAAAACCTTGATCCTTCAACATATCTTGCTAGAACTGAAATGTTCCCCCAGCAGTATGGTGTCTGGCTTTGTAACTAAATGATCCATGATTTCCACAGCAATAAAAGTTAAGCTCCTTGACAGAAAATAAAAGATAATTAAATTCTCCACCAAAAGCAGAATTAGTGCAACCAGATAATCTCATTATTAAGTACCAGTTAAACAAACGGTGGAAAACGACACGTAAATACTGATGAAAATGCGACATTTGTCATTCGTGTTTAATCCAGGTCGTTTTATACTAAGGAATGGATTATGCATTCATTAACTCAAATAATTGTTATCCAACAAGTACGTAATATTGGACTAGTGACATCCCAGGAATGTTTTGAGGTGATATCTTCAAGTTTTGTTCAAATGTCCCTGTGACCCCACCTACTTGTGACCATAAAGCTTAGATCTGTGGTGTCAGGTTTGTGATAAGTGTGTTGCATCCTGAATTATTTGGTTTCTTTGCAACAAAATCATTATTTTAACATTTTTAGTCCAACTTAAGCTCTTCGGTTTTGCTGATATTGAACTTCAGGGGATTGCTGTTACGCATATGTGACTGTGTATTGAATACATTTCAGAGGGCATGGACATAAACTGCAAGTTGGAATCAAACTGGTAACCATGAATTGGTAATTCTAGTCTAACCACAAGTAAAGTTGATGTTAACCATTCTCCTTTGTCAGGGGGAGAAATGCATTGGAGAAAACTTTTCTGTGTACAATCTGTATACTGGACTGATCTCTGATAAACTGCATAGATGACCTGTATGTGTCCCAGTATATACCACTTCATGTTGCCCCTCCTTCTCCCACATTTAGTTGGTCTCTGTGACTTCAATGACCCCAGAACCAGAGGGTGCGGGGCTTAAGCAGTGTGTTGTTAACTGTTAACATGATGTCAAATGAGAGGCAGGAGGTTTTCTTTGATGATACACATTCACTGCCTTTTTAGTAGGTTTAGCTCTCTGGGACATTTAGATACTGGGTGAAATAGTGGTCAAGTTTCAGTCTCTATCGACATTTATTTAGTGACTTTTTATACAGATAAGTCAATATAAACAGCTTTGAATCTTTAATCTTTTAATCACAAACATTCATTTTGTCACACACGGCATAACTCAAATTACTGCCCAGGGGGATTCCACATGGGATGTTTCACATGTGAACATTTAATTTCCTTTTCAAATTGATTTACAATATTTTTTCATTATGTTGATTATTTATTCATTTTGCAGTGATTAAGTCCTATTAACTGGTCTTCTTTTCACAGTAAGTAAAAATTTCCCCATGATATAAAGAGATTAAACTTTGTCCAGTCAGTTCTCAGTCCTCTGAGCTCTATTGGCTTTTTTGGGTTTGTAATCCTGAGACTTATATGAGGTTAAATGAGGTTAAGAATATTTAGGATTTGGCATTATTTAAAATCTCTTACATGGTTTCAGACAACAGTTAAGTTCGGGGAGGAAATAGATATCTAGAGTTATGACCAACTGTTAAGGGGAAAAATGCTTTAACTAAATCAAGATGAGGATGAAATGTCTGCCGAACTGGAGGGAATATTTTCATGCAGCTCAAAAGGGGTTCTGTGGATGTTGCTTTTTATACCAGGCTAAATGCAAAGATAAAGATTTAAGCAAATTTTGGAGATAAAGGGAAGTTCGGTCAAGAATGCAATCATGATATTATTGATATTAATGGGGTGAACCAGTTTGACAAAAAGTGTATTGATGAGACCAAACAACCACTTCACAGGCGCTTGGGCAAGCACCGGAGAGCCAGCTCCATAGGACAGGACTCGGCAGTTCAGTTGCATCTCAAGGACAAGGGACACTCTTTCGAGGTCAACAACGTTAAATTTCTGGTCACAGAGGATAGATGATTTGGGGGGGAGTTAAGGAAGCCATCTACGTAAAAAACCTTTTACCCACATACAATGCAGTTTTAACATCTCTCCCCAGACGGTTTCGCCATTGTCCACACCTGGACTCACATTATGCTAACGACTCACAGGATACCCCCGCAAACATTCAAGACCAGACTGTCAGTTAGAACTGAAGAAGCCTCTTGGGTGAGAGCTAAAATGCCTTCAAGCCAAAACAAAATTCCAGTTGCTTTGGATTCAACCCACATGGATTACTTTTTGATAAATGCCTCTCAGCTCAAAGCAAAATAAATCATATGTTTGGACAAGGATATCCTCAGATACTCACTTATCAAATATTTCTATAAAAAGCTGATTAAGTCCGCAATATTGAATGAGACACATACATTGAATCCTTATAAAATAATTTTCTAAATTGACTGGGGTCTTCAGAAGCAGAAAGGGAATATAATAATAATACATTTAATTTATAATGCACTTTACATTTGAATCAAATCTCAAAGTGCTACAAAGTAAAAGCAGATAAAAACATCAATAAAGGAATAAAATAATAACTATATAAAAGCCTGACCAAAAAGCAGCAATGTTAATTAAAGTTATAGGTTCTGCTAAAAAGGAAAGTATTAAGTCCTTTTTTAAATGTCAATATTGTCAATCAGTCAATATTGCTGGATATATTAAGGCAAAATGGGAAGAAATTGAGCTACAAATATCAAAGTTGGATCGATGTTGGATTTGGGGCTCACAGCTGTCATGGGAAGGGAGATAATTTGAAAAAGTAATTTTTTCCCATTGAAGTCCAATATCTTATTCACCACTGCAGCACTAAAGACAGCATGTGGATGCTGAAGCCTTTCACACCCATATATTTCTGACCTGAATCAGGGCATCAGTGAGGTCTTGGACAGTCTGTCGCGATACTTGGCTACATTGGATGCACCAATACATAACGTCCCAGAGATTCTCAATTGGATACTGATTTGGAGAATGTGAGGGTGATTCAATGCCATCAATAGCTTCACCATCCAGGAACTTTATACACATACCGACCACATAAAGCTGGGCATTGTCCTTCGCTAGGAGGAACCCAGGGACACGTGCACCAGCATAACACCTAACAGTGTGTCTGAGGTTTTCATCCTGGTACTTAACAGCAGTCAGGGTTCCGACAGTCTTTGAGGCCCTCCAAGGATATGCCTCCGCAGACATCACTGACTCGGCACCATGCTAATACTGCTGGATAATATTGCAGGCAGCATAACGTTCAGTCCGGCATCGCCGGACCCTTTTGTGAGGGGAATTTGTGATTCTGGCCATTCAGGTGTTCTTTGGTGAACACCAATGCAAATTCTTTTTGCTGGACTGTGGGCACAGGTCCCCAAGAACAGCGGTTTCTGATTTACTTCATATTCATAACTGAGAACAGAGCAAATTTTGAAGTATTTCTAAAATACCGCCATATCAACGTATTCCAGTTAGATCTAGGGGATGCCTCCTTAGGCCTTTGTTGTTTTAGTCCGACACAGGTTAATTTTCTTTCATTACTACTTTCGAAAGTATGTAGCTAAAGATTCGAAAGAGTAGTGGGCCTGTAGTCTTGTTTACGTATGTGACTGTTATCTCCGTCACTGAATGTCATTCAAACAATGATAAATAGTCACTCCAATGGGATATAAGTGCCCTGTTTGGAATGTAAGAGGGGTAAATAATTATGTGGAAAAGAAATGCATTCTGAGTTATTTAAAACAGCATAATATCGATATAGCCTTCTTACAAGAGACACATATGACAGAAAAAGAAGATAAATTATTTTATGCACTATCAGACCAACACGTAGCAACAAGCTTGCTAGCTTGCAGCGCATTTGTGCTAGCCATGAAAATGCTGTCCGGTACAGCTTCCTTCAGTTCGATTTTTTTTTTTTCTGCTATCTTTAGAGGTGGCATTTGGAAGTCTCAATTACGTTGGCGAATGAAGAGTTTGTAAATATTGGATGTGAATAGAGTTTGAATATAAAACAAAAGAGATATGCTGTAATGAAGGAATTAATATGAAAGATCTTGGGCGCGCTGCCGTTCAGCCTGCTTCCATAACCGGAACATCTAAAAAGCTTTTAATATAACTCCATCCACCACCCTTGCAAAGTTTGAATTTGCAACAATACAGAAGAAATCTTTTCCACTGGGTTTAAATTTACACTTTGGATGGTTTGATAGTGGTTAAGAAGTGAAGGGAATAGAAGAGAGAGAGAGTCTAGAAACATACTCACAGTTGATGTTTTTCAACATGGTATTGAATTAGATTTGGATTATTTGAACTCCACCCTTCTGTTTTGGACTACTAACAGCTAATGTTTTGCTTGTACTCTTTAATTGGCGAACCTTCCAGGCACCAGTATTTAGTTTTGTATTGTTTCTTTTTATTTATTCAATAGCTTCTTTATGAAAAACAGATAAGCCTGAGGGCGTAATTCTTTTTTTTTTTCAGCCTCGGACTGGAAAAAGTATTTATGTCTTTCTAATGCTCTGTATTGTGCTCCTGTTTGATACTATGAAGAGGCTGGTGCGTTTATTTGTGTTTCGCCCTGGGCTATGGCAACGGTCCTTTCTTATGCTTTTGCATATCTATCTTTTTGCGGGTATATGTGCTTGCTGTGACAGTGAAAGCCCTTTTATGAAAGTTGGATGGTGATGCGAGTCATAAACAAGGAACTTACTACCGCTCAGGCAGAATGGGTCATTAAACTTCCCTGTATATTTGTTGCTTTTTGTGTGAACAATTGCTTTTTGCCTCCAGCCATTTTAAAAGCCCTTTGCACCACAGTTGTAGTCCATTTCATTTCATTATCTATCTTTTCCCTGTTTTCTTATTAGTCACATTTTTGGCTGCCATAGTATCTGTCATCGTTATTGCAGTGCGCTAAAACCAATAACGAACTTGAATATTCGGATCCTCCAGGCAGTCATGCAGGAAAGTAGACAGAATGACACAGGAGGACTAAATCTTTAGACTTTGTGGTTTGACAGCTCCCTCAAACAAGTGCGAATAATTGCTTGAAGGCACCCGGCGGTCTTGATGTTTGATTGCCTCAATGGCAGTTATCAATCCAAGTATGTAGTGAGAAATTTGTTTAATACGAATAAAGAGTTGTGCAGCTTTTTCTACAAACCTGCGTTATATGACTACAGAGAAAACATCTTTGGTCATATATAATGCCAATGTATGTGATCCAAAACAAATTTTTATACCTTTAAAAAAATACATCAGTCTTTACAGTTAAGTCAGTTAGTCATTTTTGCACTTTGTTGTAGTTGTAATGCTTGCATGTCAAAGCCTATTGTACTGGTCAAGACATGCAAATGCTGTAATTAGTTGAATCTTAATAAACATTTAAATATGTTTCTGTTTAACATTTCTCCCCCTTGCCCCCTTTTTTAAAAAGAAAAAAGATCCCACCACAAATGCCAGTAATGTATTCATCTAACATATTTATGTAAAGCTAATTTAATCCGGCAATTTAACCATGTTGAATATTGCATGTTGCCATTGTTAGGCTTAGAATAGATATTTAGTACCTTACCAAACATGAATGTTTTGGATTCAAGCTACATGGTATTAATCTTAAATCTTTTTTTCTGTGTCGTTTTATCGTTCTGTTCACGCTTCCATGCACCACAACTTGTGAATTTGCACCCTAAGCAGACACAGCGGAATAAAGGGTCCTACCAACCTCCCCGCTGACTCATACAAAGACTTGTTAACAAGCTCGACAAAGGTGTAATGTCTGTAAATTTGTAGATTTAGAGGATCCAGCAGGATCAATTTAAGGACTCATCTGTAAGGCTAGACACACCGCCGCTACATCCTGCTTGACAGGCAGGCAATATTTCCCCTTTAATGTTAGTATTAAAGGGGAAATATTTTACTTACTCACACATTATAAGTAAACACAATTCTAGGAGCTCTTAAAATTATGGGATTTTTTGTGGTTCGAATTGGATCAGTTCTTGCAGTCCAAAGGAAACATCACCCAACTTGTGAAACCGTTGAGAGTTTAACTGGTTGGTGTTGGCAAAGTCCTTCCGGGACACTTAAAGTCGGCGGGAGAAAGATGGCAGCATTGTTCGAGAGAACCCCTTACAGGACCTCTTCCCAGTGTTTGTCATTCCCCACCAGGTGCATCTACGATGCTGCAGTGTGCTGTGAATATCTTTGGGTCTGATTGGAAAGGTTTGGGAGTGCCTGGACCTTGCTGACGATCACTTGGACCGTGGACCAATTATCGTCCATTTATCAAATTTTGTGTGTGATTCTAAGGTGCAAATTTCTATCTAACACATCAGTGCTTCAATTGATGCTGTATTCCCTTCCTATGCCTTATTTGCAAGATGCTAGCATTAAATTAAATATATTATTATTTATTATTATTACCTTGCTACCAATGGTAATTTCTTAAAAATTGTGGAGGACGTATGTGAATTAATTCAGTGCGAATACGCAATGCCGAATAAGCCATGCTCCGCATCCACCACTGTAAAAGTTACAGGACATAGAGGAGGGTTCGGTACTCAGGGTGCAGGTCCAACCCAAGGGAAAGGGCTGCCTCACAACGGAGGTTAAGAGTTGCTGAGGGTGGATTTAAGTCTAGTTCAGAGACGTTAGTGCCACCATTGATCTGCCTGCCCAGCACACACCCATAGGCGCTGTCAGCCGACTTGGATGCAGAAGCAGTTGCTGCCGGGACATTATCCAAGCAGGATAATGTCAGTAAATTCTCGTTAAATACAGACTTCACTTATCTAGTGTGAATCCACCGTATGAAACAGACATAGGGGTGTCCTTTCTAAATCCCATGAGGTCCTCAGGTAACACCAGTCCCGTGCCAATAGGGTATACGTCCTTATTCTTAGCAGCTATCATTCAATCTCAAAAATGTATTTTTCAATCTACCATATACTTTTTTTAAATTATTTTATGGTAGATGGCTGGAGGTTACAGTGTAGCAGTAATATGGCAAGATGCAAAATGATTTTTGAGTTCAAATTTAATAAGAGCTATGTGCTCTATTTTGATATGAATTTGGGGGACACGTACAGGGGCGAATTGAATAAGGCATCATAGAACAAAGATCTAAATCTTTACCTCCACTGAGAGATGAATAGGAGTCTCTCACTCTCTCTCCTACATACACACTTTACCCAACAATCGAAGCAGATATTTCTGCTCTAGCTTGACAGCCTCATTCAGACTATAATATCACCACCTCTGTGCTCCATGCGATATTCGCTGAAGATTATTTGTCCATATCTTTCAACCATTTTAAAAACTAATACACAAGCTGCTTTTCCCTGCTCTACATGACTGCATTTCTATTTTGTCGTTCTTCGGTCAAAGATCTCATCTATTCTCCTCTGTGTTTTTTTTCTCCCCAAACCCATGATGTGGAGCAGCAACAAAATAGGAATACAATGTGCTTATGGGCCTCAGAAAAGTATAGTTACAGAGGAGTGAAGGTTGTTTACACAAAGGTTTCTGACCAGGTACATATGTGTGTATTATTGTGGGAACGTATTGATGCACAGCATTCACACCATCTCTGTTGTGATTTAGCGTGTTAACACACACGCACATACGATCACAAAGGAATTCTCATTTTCTTTTTACTTTTCACTCTGGACACAACACACACACAGCATCCTATACAGACTTGATCCTAGTCCCAATCAGACACCTACCCATACTCTCATACCCACACTTCTTCTACCTATGTACCACGAAGGCCTTTCCCTGCTATTTATCAAACCATTGTATGGGTAGTTTTCAGCTCTACTGGTCTGAACATATTATTCCATTTCCCTCTTCCCTACTGTTTAACACACAAATACACACACACACACACACACACACGCACACACCATCAACCTTCATACTCACTCTTCAGGAGAGACTCTGCTCCCCACAATAAATCCAGAAGATTGATGTGTCTCCTTGGACAAAATGAGATTGTGTGTCATTACAAGGCATTACACTACAGAACCCCTGAGTAACTGAATTAGCCCTGTATGTCACAGCAAACACAGTTTACAGGCAGACACGCACACTTATTGTCTTACACACTATTTGCACAAATCAGTTTCCTAGAGGTTTTCTTCCAAGAGGTAAATACTTCATAGTCATCAAGTGAGAATCATATTACCAAAGATTATGCTTTCTTTCTGTCAATCAACCACTCATCGGGACATTTGCTAGGGGTGTGTGTGCATATACACTTAAATCAGATTATTTGGATAATGACATTTTTGTTTTTAGCATTTTGCATTTCAACAGTAAGTACTGGTACAAAGTCAATTCAAATTTTAGAGTGACGTTGTCTCAAACTACAATAATAAAGATGAAGTGATCAGGACATATAAGGTTTGGTGCAGTATCCTCTTGCTATTTAATGGTACATTAGTCAAAGTGAAATGAGCTTAGACCAATTCCGAACATGTATATACTATGCCTCCTCTTTGTTTTTAAACAGCATGGACATTTTAGTCTTTAGAGGGTCTCCAAATCTGCAGGTCTTGTTGAGTAAACCTGGTTTTCAATGTTTAGTATCTATCATTTAGTCTAAGGAAGAACAACAGGTAAACAGCCTTGTAAAAAAAGAAACGGACAGAACTAGTCTCCTATCTCCCGAAGTAAATGTTTTTAAACATGTCCGATGGAGATTAACAAGGATTCACTGCGACATTCACTCTATGTGTATGTCTGTGTGTGTACGTGTATGTGATTGATATTAATTACCTCTGCCAAGAAGGTCAGGCTTTCATTCGGGTTCTTTGGTAGGTTGGTTTATCAACAGAATTACACAAAAAGAATTGGATGGGGGAAAAACAAACTTTGAGATGGAATTTACTTAACATTGTAACATTACAATGTTACAATGTAACAGCCAGTTTTCATGAACTATGTTAAGGTGAAGCACGAATTTGAAAAGAACCTATAGAAATTGTGTACAGGCCCAGATAAAGGGTAAAATTTGCAAAACATACTTAACCTTATTGCACAAACTTTGTGGTGGGGAATTCGGAAGGCCAGCTAACCAGATTTGCATGGTATTATTTGGTTTAAGCAGGGGTATGGGCTATAGTTATTGTCATGCTGGTTAACTTCCGATTCTTTTGGGTCATGTCAGCTGTAAAGAGATTTAAATAATCAATGACGTAAAACTTCTGAAGTACATATTTGTACGTCAGAATGATTAGTAGTAATTACCCATTCCTGGATTATGAATGTAAGAAAGGGGGATCTTTTTGTTTAATCTCATTTATACTAAAAATACAAATACAATTTTTAAAAAATTGATACAATACATTTTAACATTCTCTGTGGACAGATTATGCACTGTCTAATGAGCAAACAGGAAATGGCCATACTTTGCATTGTCCAGTGTGCGAGATTAGATGAATGCAGACTGTGATGTCACCTGAAGGCAGTGTTTAATAGACAGGCACACTGCTGTCTTGAGGTCCAGTTCTCAAAATTTTTCCAGAACCACCTAAGGCTGGGCGATGCTGGCTAAAATGTTTACTGCCAACGTTTTTGCTTAGAATTGAACTTGCGATTAACTCCATGATCTTACCATTTGGTTTACGTGATATTACACTTTATTTTGCGCATAAGAAATTTAAAAGCAGCATGAGTTATCCTATATATATAGAGACTAGTGATCAAGCCGTGCCGGAACCTGGTAGGCCGTCTGTCTTTTAAGTCAAAACCCGGCCAGGCCAGTTGGGTTCTGACGGGACCTGTCCACACTCCATTGCCCACATCCTCCGTGTAGTTACGAGAGAAAGAGATAAGGGTAGCCGTTGGGTCTTAAAAAGTCTAAAATCCAATAACCTGAATTTAAGGCCTTAAAAAGTCTTACATTTTAATGAAACTTCTTAAAAACTACACTGGAAAGTCTTAAAAATAAATTAGTGTTAAAGTCATTTTATGAAAGAAATGTATTGTCTTGCTTTTAAATATTTCCATTCGGATAGAATTTGTCAAAGCACCCCCATTTACGTGCAGTAAGGGAGTTTGGTGTGCTGGTGTCGTGTGGAGAAACTTGACGGAGACTGAAACCTTATGTTGCTGACATTTCTTTCCTCAAACTATAAGTCACAGTAATTAAACTGGGAAAAGGGCTAAACGCAAATTCAACAACCTATGGTTAGAGAACAGTCAATTTAGTGCGTGGCTGAAGCCGAAGCCTGGAAACCTTTTTGAAACCTGCTGCAACTTCTGCAAGAACAATCTGAAACTTGGAACATTTGGCATTGCTTCTCTGGAGTCACATGTCAAATCCAAAAAAGCAAAAATCGGTTTTAAACAACCAGCAACAAATGCCTGCAATCAGTGTGTTCTGTTCCATGTCTGGAACTAGAGCATAAACACAAATTGACCTCTGGACAGGGCTTGGAGCTAAACTAACGCTAAAAGCTGAGGTGCTTTACACACCGTCGCGAACCATCAGTCATATACCAAAAATGACGACATTGATGAACTTTGGAACACTGGAAAAACTGCTGGAAGGAATGTGTTTTACTCAATAAACAAAATTTATGCATGGGGTTCTGAATTTCTATCATATTCTTACTACTTTCTTGCCAGTATGGATGTGAAATAGGTCTTAAATTGCCTTTATAGGGATCTTAATTTCATTAGTTGAAAACTGGAGATACCCTGAAGGCAACTCTGGAGAATTGCCGTTGTCCAGAAATGACATCGTGCTTTGCTTTATGGGGAGCACACTTCAATCACATGAGGGTTTGATGAATCCAACTAAGTAGACTACTCACTGATAAACAATCAGCCAGTCATTTGCAGATTTTGTAGCTCGTCTTAATAAAACTCATCTTTGTTCAATGATACCGGTGAAAATTGTAGGTTGTGTCTGTGTGAATTTACATTCATCGAGGCTGTGGGATCCTCAAAGGTTGCATCGGCCAGTTAGACAGCAATCTGAGTGCATTAGCAAATCCAGCTTGTATGTCAGGCAGTTCTACAACTGACAGGGTTTACAAAGTTAGTTAGACAGCAAAATGGCAAGTAAGTTGGGCAGGGAAAAGTGCTGGATAATCATCTGGTTAAGCTGTACACAAGACAGCTTTCAAAGCACCACATAAAATTTTATACCAATTCAATTTAATCACTGTTTGGTTTCCATACAAATTCAATGAAACCATCTCTCTTGGCAATGTGCGTCAAGGATACATGAGGTTTAACTGCCAATCCTTTTTGTCTGAGTAAGTAATTATCATCCATTCAATCCCCCAATAGGTCTTTCCTCCATAGTGTCCTAATTCTTTGTTTCTTAACTCCACATTATTTTACAACCTACACTGTGACTTTGAGATGACACTAACCATAAACATATGTGGATGAAGCTATGTTCTCTGAAAAATTAGCGTTTTCAAGATATGGTTTGGTCATATACCCCCTCCACCTCTCTGCCAGTCTCAACAATAACTTCAATGCCAAATCTTGCTTCAGAATTTTTGTTGTGCTCAGACATCCAAAAAACAGATTAAGATTTGTTTTCATGATAACACCCTCAAGAAACAACACACGCACACATACATATTCACACAAATAAACAAAAAGCAAAATTTATGCATGGTTAATTAATCTGTAGAGCCTAAGTGCTTATCGATGAGGAAACCTTATCCAGTT
Organism: Lophius americanus; assembly: GCA_037951165.1. Classification (NCBI taxonomy): domain Eukaryota; kingdom Metazoa; phylum Chordata; class Actinopteri; order Lophiiformes; family Lophiidae; genus Lophius; species Lophius americanus. The sequence continues at coordinate 8,303,029 of JBBDHG010000003.1, forward strand.
CACTTGTCTCCCAGTATGTGTCTTTAATATGCTGCACATGGGAACCAATTCAAGGTGATTCGTACAATATCTGTTTGTGTGTGTGTGTGTCCATCTGTTGAGGGAGCTTTACAAATGTATAGAATAGCCTCGAGGCTTTCCTTTGTTACATTTTCATGGCTGCCACCACACAAAAGTCTATCGCTCTTACACTAACATACACACACGGACAAACACACACAGGGGAGGTAGCCTCTCATATTGTAACAAGCTGTAGAACTACACCGATGTCTGGTGCAGCAGCTACCTTTGTCATTTAATTAACAGGGACCAAACAAAATGGGATGAGGACAGAAATAATGGAAGGAAATGATGGAGGATTGATGGGGAGAAGAAATATTTTGTTTGAAATCCGCATGGACTTCTCCCATACACCTCTGGAATGTCAATGTTTTCATGAACTGGAAAAGCAATGTGAATGCATTGTAGAAATTTATGAAGTCTTTCAAGTACTACTTCGCAGTTACATGCGCTGTCTTCGGCTTCCGTGAGGAGTAAGTTCACTAAGGTGGGCGTCTGGTAGCTTGGCCGCCTAGTGACATATTCCATCGACAGACTGGCTGAGGTCAAAAGCATCAGGTCTACCAGAGTGCTGCAGAGCCTCACCGACGAGGGTCGGCATTTGCTGCCTGCTCCTCTTTGGGCTTTTGCCCGGCACCAGGAACTGGCCAACCAGTGGAATGCGGGATAGGGACATAAATATATGTTCCCCTAACTGCGCTTGACGCCTGCTGTGGGCAACTTGGTGGAGGCGAGCGGCCAGTTTTTTTTTTTTTACTTTTCAGCTCCTACACTGGGAAGCAGCTGTACCTTGGCTCCATTAAGGCCCTGAACAACCGCTCACTCACGTCAGTCAGGGAATTATGGTGGACAGAACTATTTGGCCTCACATTTTCCCTCAAGGGCTTTCGGCTTGATTCTCTAGAAACCAGCGGTTGAAAATCAGATGGCTGAGGATTGCACATGGAGCAGTGACTACCAACAGGTAGAGGGTTCACTTAGACCTCACAAGGCTTGCTCGTTCTGCTTTCAATCTGAGACTTTGGAACATCTTGTGATGACCTGCCACAGACTGGTGGTTCTCTTTGAACTGCCTAAGCGGTGGGTGGAGGTGAGGTTTTCTCCCTACCCCTCTTTGTGTTTCGACCTAGAAATAAACCGAGAGAGATGCCTGTACTTAGAAAGTGAGTGTACACTGGTTTAAATGAATTCCATCATTGGTTTAAATTAATTCCATCATTGCCTGTGCCAGACTGGCAATATGGACGAGCAGTTCTGCCTTTTTTTAAGGGGTTAATTGCGAGACGATTGCGAGTGGAGCACATGTTCCACCATTTTACCAACAACATGGATGCCTTCACATTGGCATGAGCTCTCAGGAATGTTGACTCTCTGAAAGGGGACAATACTCTGGTTTTGAACATTTATCTTGATGGCTACATTTACGTAACGGTCAGAGTGTGAACACGCTAGGTGGGTTTACATGAGACACTTTTCTCCTTTCTGAATTAAACCTTTCCAAATTGCAATGTCGGTCGCCTGTTTACATGACTTGTGATCTTTTGCGACCCGGTGTTCACATTCATCAACTCACCTAATCGGAAACACTTTCACACATGCGCAGACGGTCCACATTCCAGTTCATAAGGTGCCGATAATGCTTCGGTGAACTCTGTGCCGACCGCCAACAAGCGCCCAGAATAGAATATGACAAAGAGGGCGTTTGCGGAAGTGACTTTTTCGCCCATCTAACCGTCCAACTATGTTAAATTCTTCAAAGATACAACGAGTAAATTAATCTCCGATGTAGACCAGTACTGTTTTGAAATCACCGTATTTAAAATGTGTCGCGGCACTGAAAAAACTTAGTGGAGCATTACGTCACGACGCTGGGTATGCGCAGATACAATTCAAACAGAAAGCTTTCTGTTTCAGCGTTTACATTCTATTGTTCTCCCGTTTAACTGCTTTTATGTTTTTCTTTGTCATGTGATTAATGTTCAAGGTTCACATTGTCGAAGAATATAAACGGACCAGCTTTCATGGCTTTGTTTACGTTCACTGCTCGCTAAATAAAGTTGAGTTAAAAGTCAGTCTTTCCTTTTCAAGGAATAAGAAAAGTTGTAAACTTGATTACACATGAAATGTGGCGGTGTGTTCGTGTGCGCATGTTTTTGTCAGACTGACAATGCTTCTCTCTCTCAGTCTGTGTCAGTCTCAGGGTGCTGACTAGTTGTCGCAGTCTGTTTAGGCTGATGGAGTGGTTGAATCTGCTAATATGTTGTTGTGATGCTGGACAAATGTTCAACAGAAGCACATGAACACACATGCACATAATTGATGCAACCAAACACATACACTCAAAGCAGGCCACTGGCTGTCTCTTGAGATTAATGTTGGTGCGATCCACTCAGCTTGGCCTGATCACATTAAGATGGATGGACCCCCTGGTGGTGTGTGTGTGTTTGCATGTGCACAGAGGGCCCCATCTGTCTGTGTTTTCTCCGCTGCTAGGTCCTGTGACCTAGCTGCCATCCTTAGTGCCCTTAACTAGGATAAGCAATACCCTGTAAGGGAGAGATGGATGAATGTGTGGATAGATGTCTTTATTTTCTTTTGTTCTATTTTTTTCCTTGTTGACATTAAAATAGCCTTTTTGGTTTTATTTCAAAATAATTAATTGGAGATATGGTTGGTTTTTCCGGAGAAAGCGTAGACCTATCACATTTCAATAAATGTTGTAGAAACATATTGGCTCCCTTGGACCCCACAGGATCACTATGATGATGATTTATTTGTATTATTTAGCTGAATTGCCATTCAGAGTAACTTGCATTGCAGCTTTTCTAGGTTCATAAATGATTTGGTCAGTAACCAACAGTATTGGACTGTAATAAAGCTCAGCCCTGGTCTGATTGTCCAGAAATGTGTATATTAGCCTTTCATTAAGGACAATGCAGTCATGCTATTCTTCAAAGAGGATGTTGTTGAAACTATGAAGATGTACTGGCAATCTCTCCACTACCTAGAAAGTTCTGTCATACTATAACTAAAGAAAACCTCAAAAGTGACGTTAAACACACTTGGTACAAAGATATGGGATATACTTAGCTCAACTTAGAAAACATCTCATGTTAATGTGACAATTGCGGTTCAGCAGGAGTTGGTTGTTATCGTCTTGTTTGTGTCGTGACTCTCGAGAATCCCTGTTGGGTTTGTCATGGACTGATTCAGCTTTATGCTTGTTATGCTTGTCTACAATAGTCTAATTTCAAAGTCTCGCGCTATTTCCCTTCAATCAAGACAGTATTTGTACACACAGCAATAAGCACATCGACAACAATTATGACATTTATAGAAGAGGATGTGCATCTCGATTCTGTGTCAAATGCCGCATTTAGAGAACGTCTGGAATGCAGTATTTTTTTTCCCCTTAGTCTTGAGCTGATAACTTGTTGGTGTGTTTCTGGGATTTTTAGCACTCTTAGATAAAAATGACTCTTAGTATAGTCTGAAAAAGTGTGAAGATTGAAAATTGGTCTCACTCAGACTGAACTAATAACAGGTAACTTAACCACAAAACCTTACACTTATAGGTGGCAGGCTACATTTTTGTGGTCTTTATAGTAAAAAAAATATTATTATTTTTTTAAGATATAAAGATTAACTTACACCTTGCATTTTTTTAATAGTTTTTAACTCATGCTTTTGCTACAAACTTGAGATGTTGGCATATGTTAAAACTAAAAGTGTAATTTTCATTAAAATAAACTACTGCGGACACAGTTGCTGTGTATATTTTTAACTTGGTATGAGAAATTGGGTGTCAGACATTGATTAAATACATATAGCACTACTAACTGTGACAGCCCTCATTCTTTCAATACTGGTTTTGCTGGCAATTTCAATAAAAGTTCCATTCATTCTAAACAAAGACTCCCATAGAGTTCATAGCAAGACATGCTGTTTTTCTCTATGCATTTTATCTTGTTTAAATTCTTTTCTGCTTTTAAATCCTTGTGGCTCCCTTCCATGGTGAATTTAAATTTGGCTACTCAACTCTGTGTAAAACAAAACACTACATTGAGTCAAATCTTAGCCCTGTCTGCCTCGTTCTAAGAGACATTTTTGGCGGTTATTTTTGAGCTTTATCAACTTAAGAAATTTAGGAGAGAAAGGAGGACAGTTTGGACACCCAGCATATTTTCTTTTTTTCTTCTCTCGGAATGAAGATGAATTGATTTAATTTATATATTACAAAAACTTGTATTCTTATCAGAACGTTCCTATTTCCAAAGTTTCAATAACTTGATTTAAATGGAAATATCACCAGCTGCAACACTGCAGCTGGTGTCGTTTTTCCTATCCGAGTCTTTGTGGGTTTGTGTGTTTGTCATTAACACAAAATGTTGCAGTTTGTAGTGGGAAATACCAAAGGATCAGTTATGATCACTATGCCAAATATTTGTATATATATATTTGTTTGTTTGTTTGTCAGTCTGCGGTTCTAGATATGAATCAATTTCTTCCTTTCAAAGGCATTTGGTAAATCTGCAGACATCCTCCAATTAACCAAACTGCAACTTCAAATTGCTGTGTATAATGCAAACACCTGAAATAAAAGACGAGGACTGCTCCGTATTTGTTCCTTCTCCTTTTCCTCGTCCTCTGTTAAATGTCCTTATTAGTTTTTAACATATTTATCCAGACACACCACAAGTTTTAGTTTGTTTTCTTATTCTTGACTCTTATTATTTATTTTTACTTATTTTTACATAATATTTTTCTCACTATTATCTCATGAAAAACAGATTGAACAATTGAGAAGTGTCTGGTTTGATGATGTAAATTTAAGGAATATATGGAATATTTTCTGATATGAACATTTATTTTAAACTATGCCAATATCAAAGCCATCGAATTGGGATTGTTGTCCTTATGAGTAAAGAGAATAGCTGCAAATCAGCACTGCGGCAGGCCCCCGCCAGAACCTCCGACATAATGCACTATCTTTCGGTTACAATTGCACCTGTTCATGTTCCACTTTGCTGACGGAGCAGGTGAGATGGGCTGGTGGCGGTGATCTCACTTCAGCCAGTTGCAGAACATGAACCCAAACTGCTGCACACGCCATCCATTGACCTATATATTTAGTGCAAGAATTTTTGGTGGATAAAAAAGTGGTTGATGGCTGATGGGATCTTAGTTTATTATGATCATGTGATGTCACGATGGGATCACATTAGTTAATGGCAGCCAATTTCACCTGCCCATGTTGGAAATGATCAAGTTTATCAAATATTAGTTTTGATGAATAAATTAATATGCAACAAATAATACAACACACATTTTTAACAAATCGATTTAGTAGTAAACAGTTTTGTGTACTTTGTTGAGGGATTCTGTTTATGTTCTGTGTAGCATGATAACAATAATACTCCTCTAAAGTATTGATCCCTTTCTTTTTCTCTCACTGTCGGTCCGTCTAGGTGTCTGAATGCATGTACCTATTGTAAAACTAAGCATGCCAGGGGAGACCTGGCCAGCTATCCGATTGAAGAGCTAGTGGAGAGAACTAGGCAGTCTTTCCAGGGTGAGTTCATTGCCTCTCTCACTCATGCACTCTCACAATCACAACATGAGTTTGAATTAGTTTATAGGCTTAATTGACAGTGCTGATATTGGATAACAAGGTTGTTCTTCAGTTTGATGCCAAGTGAACAGCTGTGCCTTGACGTCTGTTTTTTAAGACTAGAATCCCAACTGCACAGCAGGCAATGTTTCTGTTAGCCTGAGGCAAATCAGTCAAGGGCAAGTCCTTCACATAGATGACACCATTATAGTTTCCATTGCATTTACAATAAAAAAAAAAAAAATGACTGCAATTGTAGAAGCACAGACTGAACTTTAAGAACGGAAAGGCATATAATTATGATCTCCCCATGATGCCTGAATCACCTCAAGGGGTTCCTTTAAACTAGAAGCAGCCGTGCGTCTACTCGGAGCTTCTTCCAAATGTTGGCGTTCCTCACCTTATCTCTCAGGTTAAGGCCAGCCACCCTATGGATTAAGCTCAGTATGGCCACTTTTATGTAATCTCTGTCTCTACGTCATTACCGAGAACTCATGACAATGATTGAGGTTTGGAATTAAGCAACTTGTAAATCAAGAGCCCTACCTGCTGCCTGACCATCTCGCAGTCCATTTTTCTGTCACTCGAGAACAAGAACAAGAAGATAACAAGTCACTCCCGACCCAGAGGGATTTCAGGCAGAGAACCATGGCATCAGATTTGGAGATGCTAACTCTCACGCCAGCTGCTTCATCCTTGTCTGCAAAGTTCTCCAGTGCATGCTCAAAAACGATAAAGCTAACATCTGCAAAATCTTGAGAAGTAATTCAGAGATTTTAGGACACCAATATCACTCAAACTGCACCTTGAGCATGAATTTCCCGAGCAGGATCTGAGACAAGAGCAACCTTTACTGACTCAACAACCCAAATTTATGTGTTTTACAATGGACTGTACGCTAATACAACGCTCACTTAGGAAATACACGGACCAGATGGCTTGTAGCAGCGCCCCCCAGTGCTCTATAGTGCTGCACCATCACTGACAGGAGTTTTTCAATCCATAAATAGGTTAAACAATTCTGAATAAAATGGGAATCATAATTTTTTGTTCAGAACTGAGATCAACGTTTTCTGAACTCTCCACATGGTTCATAATCCATGCGTACAGACTACTCACCTTCTGTCGCGGATTTGAAATCTGTGTGCACAGATTGGACAGTGCTATGGATTTATCAATTCACAACACATTAATGCAATTAATGATTGAGAGCCACGGTGGCGGCCAACGATTCTTATTGTCACAAACCTGAGTCAGATCAAGAGAATCAAGAGTCTGGCAGACAAGACCTAAATATTTACAGAGCACTCCTAGTTTCACATACACTGTGTGCACAGTTAAGTATACTGTGTGCATGGATTTACACATGGCTCTGTTTTGTTTCATGTGAAGAAAATATTCAGCTTATGATGACGTTTAAGGTGATTGTATACATTTGTGGAAAATTGTCTCGCTGCATTCAAAAAAACACTACATTTTATGTGTATTGGATGTGATAAATGATGAATACAATGTTTGTAGCCCCAGCACTTAAATTAAATTGTCCTGAGATTCATGCTAGTAGAGAATACCACACTGGCAGAGTTATAAATCCTTAAAAACTTTGAAAGGAGACATTAATATGACTTGCTGTGACTGTATGTTGTTTTAGGAGTGCTCATGTAGGTGCCAATAAGGATAAAAGGGAAATGTCATAACTCCTTTGCGTCCTGATCACTGCTGTAATGTTGAAAATTTGCAGCGGGTGTGATTGACTAGAAAATATATCAGATAATGTAGAGCATTTCTCTAAGATGTTTGACTATAAAGCAATATGAAAGATAAAATTCTTGAGCTGGCACCCTCTGCGAGCTTCACCTGCCGTGCCAAGGCTGTTGTCTCATTTGATTTAATAAAAGCCTATTACTTTTTAAACAGTGCCATTATTGGTCTGAACACAGCCTCAGTTGATATCTCAATAAAAAAAAAAAAAAAAATGGAGGATACTTGATAGATACTTGAGATAGCGTTAATGTTCATGGATGGAGATGGATGGAGATGGATGGATGGAGATGGATGGATGGAGATGGATGGATGGAGATGGATGGAGATGGATGGAGATGGATGGAGATGGATGGATGGAGATGGATGGAGATGGATGGATGGAGATGGATGGAGATGGATGGAGATGGATGGAGATGGATGGATGGAGATGGATGGAGATGGATGGATGGAGATGGATGGATAGAGATGGATGGATGGAGATGGATGGATGGAGATGGATGGATGGAGATGGATGGATGGAGATGGATGGATGGAGAGGGATGGAGTGAGATGTATGGATGGAGATTGATGGAGATGGATGGATGGAGATGGATGGAGATGGATGGATGGAGATGGATGGAGATGGATGGATGGAGATGGATGGATGGAGATGGATGGAGATGGATGGATGGAGATGGATGGATGGAGATGGATGGATGGAGATGGATGGAGATGGATGGAGATGGATGGATGGAGATTGATGGATGGAGAAGGATGGAGATGGATGGAGATGGATGGATGGAGATGGATGGAGATGGATGGAGATGGATGGATGGAGATGGATGGATGGAGATGGATGGAGATGGATAAAGATGGATGGAGATGGATGGATGGAGATGGATGGAGATGGATGGATGGAGATGGATGGATGGAGATGGATGGAGATGGATGGAGATGGATGGATGGAGATGGATGGAGATGGATGGATGGAGATGGATGGAGATGGATGGATGGAGATGGATGGATGGAGATGGATGGAGATGGATGGATGGAGATGGAAGGAGATGGATGGATGGAGATGGATGGATGGAGATGGATGGAGATGGATGGGGATGGATGGAGATGGATGGATGGAGATGGATGAAGATGGATGGAGATGGATGGATGGAGATGGATGGAGATGGATGGAGATGGATGGAGATGGATGGATGGAGATGGATGGATGGAGATGGATGGAGATGGATGGAGATGGATGGATGGAGATGGATGGAGATGGATGGAGATGGATGGAGATGGATGGAGATGGATGGATGGAGATGGATGGAGATGTATGGATGGAGATGGATGGAGATGGATGGATGGAGATGGATGGATGGAGATGGATGGAGATGGATGGAGATGGATGGATGGAGATGGATGGAGATGGAGATGGATGGAGATGGATGGAGATGGATGGATGGAGATGGATGGAGATGGATGGATGGAGATGGATTGATGGAGATGGATGGAGATGGATGGATGGATGGAGATGGATGGATGGAGATGGATGGATGGAGATGGATGGATGGATGGAGATGGATGGAGTGAGATGTATAGATGGAGATTGATGGAGATGGATGGATGGAGATGGATGGATGGAGATGGATGGATGGAGATGGATGGAGATGGATGGAGATGGATGGATGGAGATGGATGGAGATGTATGGATGGAGATGGATGGAGATGGATGGATGGAGATGGATGGATGGAGATGGATGGACAAATAAATGTCATCAAAAACTCTTTAAGACAACTGCATCCATGCCACTGTTGTACCCAGAGGTGTGACGCCAAGGCCAAACTCACCATCTTTTTGTACCTTATTGTATGTTTGTGTACATGTGTGTGTTTGGCAGTATATGGTAAGGTGCTTGCACCCTTCCTGGGTGCTGCCTTTTTTTAATGATGGTCCAAAATACCCTTTGTCATATCAATAAATGTAAAGAACTAACAGCGTTTATTATAACCATAGACAATGAATCATTAAATAAATTATTTACAAAAATTGTTCTTCCAGATTATAAGAAATTAAATATTTGATAAGCCGCATCGTTGGACACAAAGCAAGAACTTGTGTTTGAATGTCAGATATGTCATATATAATAGCTCAGTGTGTGTTGCAGTCCTCTTAAAAGCAGGAAACAGGCTGTCAAAGACGGTTATTTGGTGTTTTCAAAACCAAGAAAGAGGAAGTTGGAGGTTACTGCTTGTCATGATTTACAGACAGTTTGAATAAGACACAGAGACAGATATGGGTAAAGAGTGAGGAGAGAGATGAGTTCTCACTATTTGTACACTGTACAATTGATGTCAGACCACATGCAGTCAAACACAACCGTTTAATTCAATAAATTATTAAAACATTTTCTTCTTGCTAGTCCCACCATCACATATAATACACTCCAAAACAGACCCACGTGCATGTTAGATACTGAGCGGCAAATGCAGTTTGTGTCCCTCTTTTCCTGATTGTTGTCATATATTTTAGTGGTATTGTTCTTCTTTCGCACACTGAGCCACACATAAACCGACAAATACACAGTCACAAGTTTGATAAGCAGGTTTCATCTCTGGAAAAATTATGTCCACAACCTTTGGCCATCTAATGTATATTTTGTCTGTTGCATATAATATATTTCTTTTTCATTGAACAAATAGAATCATCCACTACATTTATGAACCAAAGGCGCACTGTTTACTCCATCAAATATTTTTGTTAGGTTTTGAATTAGATTATGGCACAGTAGCATTGCCACCTTTACTTTGTCACTCTATTAGCTATCTTTTCATATCTAAAACAAATTTAGCCTTCCAAATGGGCTGCATTTCGATTAGTTATTTGATGTCTTTTGAATGAAAGAGGCTGCGAGTATGAATACTAATTTTGATTGGGCCAGTCAGCCAGTGTTGGGGGTATTTGATTGGTTTATCCCAGGGAACTTTGAAAGGATTTATGGGATTTATTCAAATGCGATTTGAGGTAAATAGCTCCCTTTCTGTCTGTAAAAAATAGAGTGAGTGAGTGCACAGCTTTTAAAATAATCTGAATTATTCAAATGTATGAATGTATAATTTTTAACATCAGAGACGTATGTTAATGCATGCAGGTTATGGAAGCTGGAAATGTCAAAGGAAATGACAAGGTCATTGGGTGTGAGTGAATGGGTGGGGGGCATATGTGAATTCTTAGGTATGGTATTTGTGTGACAGACACAGGCAGAGAAATATTTAACCGTGTTCATCTAAGTGAACAATTCTGCAGATGGCAGTGTTCTTCAAGAGGTAAGCACATTCGATGTGAACAGCCTCAATTCAGTGAGCTGGCTCTCCACAAGTTCTTTAGTCTCTCCTGCCTTGATCCCTATCATCTCCTTACACCTCCTGTCAGCTCGTTCTTCTTATTATTACTTTGTGTCCACATATGCATATTGCTTTCCCATTGCCCTCAGATTTTAGTTTGACTTTTTACAGCAAAAATCCATTGTTTTTATAAGCTTAAGTGACGTTGATGACTGTTACCATCAAGGCAGATCTTCTGCAGTAATGGATAGTATAACATCTGTAGGACAACACAAGCCTCACATCATTTTTAACAATCCTTTCAGTTGTGAGCTTGACAGTGAATAAAATGCTGTTGTCAGTGGTCATGTGATGATGGATGATGGATGTGTGACCAAGCTTATAATTAACTGTAGGCATGTTTGTCTGGTAACTGGTGAAAAAAATTCAATGCTGAATTAAATAACATGTTCTTCTCTCTATGGCACGTGGGTACTAAAACATTTTTATATTTGATTATTCCGAATTTGGTCAGTTTCTCTTGTCTCCTTCAGGGACCTGCACATACTAAAACTACAAACAAACAAACAAGGCTGCCCTTGTAAATATGGAAAGACACATGGAGCCACTCAGACTGAGTGAGGTTTACAAGAGAGTTTATTTTTGTTGTGGTCTTCAAACAGCCACTGTGGCGGTCACCTTTTCATTTTAAACTGTCAGTGGTATGTCTTTGAAATGGCCCTGTCTAAAACAGGATGTGACGCTTCATAGATTCAGATGCACTGCTATCACTCCCACATGGAACACTACAGTTGTGTGCAACATGCATCCTAGTAATCCAGACACACCTTGAATTTTGACCTCCAGAAAACCTCCAAAGAACATTCTACAGGAATGGTAGGAATGTCAACAAAGACCATTAAGTCCTCTTATCCACATTGATATAAGTGAAAAAAATCTAAAAACATTTTATGGGTTATCCTTTCCACTAGAATATCACAACCTCACACATTCACACATATAATCTATTTCTCTCTTATTCCCACATGACTGATGGCATCAGTGTCAAACACAAATATTAGCAGAAATGACACTCCTTAGTTTCCTGCTTTCAACTGGAGGACACTTGACAGATAATAACAAATAGACAGATATGTGGGACAGCTTGTTGACCAGCTCAACAACATCTATGACAGGTGTCAGTTCCTGTTTACATCTGCTGTTGCTGTTGCTTCTGCGAGACCCATTGACAGACACAGCTGCCAAAGTTTGCCACAAATTATTCTTAATGGTTAAGTGTTTTCTCCAGGTTTGGTGTTCCAAGTAAATTTGCAGTGGCTACAATTGGGATGGTTTAGGTTTGATGAAAACTAAAAGAAAGATCCACCCTGTCTGTAGTCAGAAAGGCAAAAGAAACTGCGGATTATTAAGACTAGAGCAATGCTTGAATCATAAAGAACATTTTCATCTCCTAGACTCATATTGTCAAACCACCTATTAGAGTGTGCACCTTCAATAACTGTTGATGTTATCAGATTCTTTTTTCTGCTGATGGAAGAACATACACAGGTAAAGTAATGGAAGTAAGAAGATTAGAAGGAGGCTAGCCTCTGATATGTTGCTGATAAACAGGAAACAAAGACTGAAATATTGATAGTGGCACATTGATGTTGAGACATCACTATCAAGTGCTGCAAATTTGAAAGACTATGTGGAAAACTGCTGAGCATACAATAACACAAATTTACACTCAGTGTGTTTGTAAGTGTAAGTAGTTACTATAGCATCCTCCGGGAAAGCCCTGATGGTGCATCAAAAAAAAGGTTTTCTGAATTTCATCCAGAGCAATAAATTATGTATTTTTCACACAAGCAAAAGTTTCTCCATGTGTGATTGTCTGCAATGGAGGATGGTTTTAGATTTCCAGTCACAGAGTTCAGCCGATAAAAAACCAAGACGCATTTAGTTCCACACACACACAAACACACACATCATAATTCAACCATATGGCATCACTATTGAATCACTAAGAATTGATAACAAGTCTTACGACACATTTATGTGTCTTCCTGTTTGTCACCTTCTCTCTCACACACATATACATCAAAATTAACACTGTGTTCCACTTGTGTAAAGCCTCGTGACCATACGTTTATCAAAATGTTAAAATGTAATAGTAAAAATTTGTACTTAACTCTTTTAAAAACTTTTTTATACTTTATTTTTGACTTTTTCAGTTCTGCTTGTGTTTTATGTTTTTTAATAAAAAAAACTTAGGGAAATAAACTTCTGTCTTTTTGACAAAAAACCTCGTAAATTATGGAGCTGAAAATTAATAGTTGAGCAACCCATACTTGTTTCAGGTCTAAAAAAGCACTGTCTGCTTCAAACCCCAGCCTTACTGCGTACATAAAGATACCCATCCCTGGTTTGAATGTAGAAGAAGTGTCTTTTTTAACAGACAGATTGGGAACGGTCTAGACTGTTCTCCTTTTCAAGAATTATTAATTATATTTTGACATGATTAAAAATGTGAGTCCTATTAGTGTTTCTAAACATTTTAGTTATTTTGGCGTTCGACACAATACTACATTTACACAAATGAACGTAGATAAAGACCTCTGAACCGTTTTTGTGTCGTTTCAGTCGTATCAGCAATTATAATGAGTCAAAGCTTTTCACAGTGTGCATGTTTCTCTGTCAAACACAGGTGTAAGTAATAATGCTAAAAGTAATAGCTGTTGAATCTATGAAAATATTATATAGACCCTTCTCATTAGTTTGATACTGAGTCGAGTCTTTGCTGCTCAGTAACAGCCATTCATTTAGTTCTGAACACATATGCTGCCACACTATAATAATAATAATACATTTAATTTATAATGCACTTTACATTTGAATCAAATCTCAATGTGCTACAAAGTAAAAGCAGATAAAAGCATCAATAAAAAAATAAAATAATAAATATATAAAAACCTGACCAAAAAGCAGCAATGTTAATTAAGGTTATAGGTTCTGCTAAAATGGAAAGTTTTAAGTCCTTTTTTAAATGTGTCAGTCGTCTGTGGAGCCCTGACATGGTCAGGGAGGGCATTCCACAGACGAGGGGCAGCAGAACAGAAGGCCCGATCACCCATGGTGCTGAGCTTAGTATGAACAAAATCTGTTGTTATTGGTAGTTACACATATGCATTCATAATGCACATACAGACACACTAACACAAACAAGGAGTTTCCCCAGGCGAGGTTTGGGCAACCCAGCTGCAGTCTCCTATCTACCACTACTCAATATGCATGGCCATGGTGATTGTGTGCGAGTGTCTGTGTGAGTGTCTCAGTTTAGCCAGCTCATTGTTGGGACAAGTGCCACAGAGACACTAAAACTAAACTGAACTGCCGTCGTCATTTGCTTCTCCGCTTCTTTCTTCTTGTTTGACCCCTTTTCATCCCTCCACAGACCAGACAAAAAGACAACAGAGGGTGGTGTGTGTGCGTGTGTGTGTCTGTGTGTATGCACCGTCTTGTCCTGTGATTTAGTGCCAAGCTGGCAGCAGAAACTAGTGAATAGGGGGCCCCCTTCACACAAAGAGCGCAGGAGATGCAAACACACATACACACACAACTCACAGTCAGTGCCAGACCACAGGCCACCAACTGCACACCTGGCATGCTGTTATTATGTCACCAGTGTGTGTTTGTGTGTCTTTGGGTGTGTATGAGATTGTGTAAGTGCACCAGACACCATCTGCCCTGTCCTCTGTGAACTTGTGTCCACTCCTTTTCTCTTTTCTATACTCATCACTTGATACCATATATTATGCTATTAATTTATGTCCCCTTTATTTTTCTATATACCTCAGCGCTACTTAAAGTTGTGTAATCTTTCATCGCGTTTGTTACTGTAAGACCTAATTCCACATTCCTAACTATCGTGCTGTTATCTTAATGCACCTCTGTACTTCTCTTGCCAATGTGCTGTTCCCTGTATTAGTCCATTATAGTCCTACACTAAATCTAGATTTAAGACAAAGTCTTTACTAAAGTACAGGAGAGGTGTGGCTATGTACCAAATAATTCCCCAAAAAATATGATACTGTATTTTTGTACTGTGGTGTTACTAACAGTTGTACATTAATAGTGTTACTGTATTTATTTTTCTCACTGGAGAACACACAGTTTTATAAGTTCTTTCCGTAAACTGAACTCAACTGTAGTTGTAGCCAGGGATAAATAGAGGGAAAATAATATCACTAAGGCATGTGATTATAGAAATCAATTTATCCAAAGTCAAAGAAACATTACTTCTAAGCATCATAAGCAGTTGTGTTAAATAAAAAGATATATTTTGAGTCTCCTGAAAGAACATACAATGTTTTAATTTTGTTTAGTACTGTATTTGCCTGCTGTACAACTGTGTGTGGGGGGAGGGGAGAGTAATTTCACATTCAGTCCATAGGTGGCAGTAGGACCCTTACATTCACACCTGGACCATGTGCTCGCCTCACTGGACATGTTATTGTCTGTATGGCAGTAAATACACAGTTTCTCACACACAAACCAAGTGGTGGCTCGTGCCTGTTAAAATACTTAACTGCTGCTCATTCTCTGACTCAGATTTGGCTCCTTTCTCCCAAAACATCACTGTGTGTCCCTGTGAGTGCGTTCCCTTTCTCAAGATGTTCAACACCACTATTCCGTTTTTTACATGCTGGCATTCAACTTCCTGGCCTGTGCAAACCTCAACAAATACAAATAAACAAACAACCACAAAAGACAAACTAATCCTTTTGTTGTTATTGTAGTGTTTTAAATACTTGTATTGTTTGCCAACTCAAAGAAACAATTACTTCGGCCTTCTTTTCGCCTTTGACATCATCGTTAGCTCCAACCGTTTTTTTTATTTTGTTATTTTTGTTTTTTTAATTTTGTTTATTGTTAATAAACACTCTATAAAGAGAGAGTCTCCGATGACACAAAAGAAAATACCGTGGATAAAATATTCTGCTGTTTAGTGTATCTAGTGGTTTCCATATAACATTGATATTGTTTTCCCCTATTATCCTGATCTAATCATTTTCCTCTCTGACATGTTGCTTGACTTCTTATTTTCTCCTTTTTCTATCCCATACTTATTGTTCGGCTTTGCTCCTTAGGATTTTTTCCCCTTACAATACAACATGCAACCCCTATATCATTCAAATAATGACCATCGACTTGCTTGTGAGCCCAAATTCCAGTCTTCCCTGTGTGAGTCACACATGAATAAATAAAAAAGTTTTTTTTAAATTTGCGCAGACTTTGAAGTTTATACTTGGAGCTTGGGAGGCTTGAGAAGGAGAGATTAGTAAGGCTTTTCATCTGCAATGTCCTCTATGTCAGCCCTTTCAACTTTTTGCCAGTGTCACTAATCAAGAGGCCTTGCAGGATACCTGCAGGGATTGAAATTTCTGTCATGTGGAATATTTGCGTTAGACTGATTTTTTCAAAGACTGCCTCAGATGACTAAAAGGTAGATAAAGGTAGGGAATTGTTGTGGCTCAAGAGGTATTGCAGTCGTTCACTTACAGACGGTCTGCAGTTCAGTTCTTTACATTCTACACATCAGAGTATCATTGAACAAGACACTGAACACCATTTTTCTCCCGAGCTGTCTGTATGCCCGTTATTCTCAGGCCTGGGTTTAATCCAGAGAACAAGTTTCACTGGGTTGAACAAATTGTATAAACAAAATAAATAAATAAAGCTGCTGTAGCTTCCTCTGCTCCTGCTGCTGCCGCTGCTCCCCCTTCTTCTATACTGTAATAAGTTATTGAGTGTGTTTGTCATGGAAACAAACCCATCCACTCTTCAATGTACTTGTAGCAGTATAGATTTTCCATCCATTCTATATTTGATACAACATATTAACCACATTTGTAATTAGATGTACATTTTCTTAATTTAAATGAATAGCTTGACATGAAGGCAAAAAGGTGAACTTCTCTCTGTTCTGTCTGCCAAAGCACTAGCCTCCTATCTTTTACCCAGACACACACACACTCTCTGTATCACAATCAATTGATTATTTTACCTGTATTTAACTTAAACCTCAGATCAATGTGATCAACACAAAGAGAGAAGAATCTGAAGAGGCAAACGATTTAAGCCTGAAAAGAGACACAAATGTGTCAAAATGATGAGTTTATATATCTGTCGTACATTGTTAAATAATATCTTCATTAACTGCCTCTATGTGGCCAAATCGTCATTTCTCCTTTTTTTCAAATGTTTGTAATAAGCATTTTAATTTGCTTATTCACAATGAACAATAAGAAGTTTTAGCCTAAATTGAGAGTATTTGGTCCTCAATCTAAAACTTTCAAAACTGTTCTACTTTTCTGTAGTGTTTTGTCTGTTTTACTGTCTGGATTTATTCTATCATTTCACTCCCACGTCTCTCCACAAGATGCTTCAGTTCTTCTGTCTTCTGCTTTTCCATTCCCCATCTGATCCCTCTCCTTCTTTGATCTTTTTTTCAATTTCAATCGATTTCATCTCCCACTCATTCTCTTCCTTCTACTTTGGTTGTGTCAATTTTCCTATGAACATCTTTTTGTGTGTACATCTCCCTAATTCACCTCTTTCGTCTCATCAGTTTAATTTTTGTTGTATTCTACCATTTTCTCATGAGATTTATTTTCCAGGACTCACTTGTACTCCACTGTCAACCACTATATTTTATTAATCTTTACCTTACATAGTTCTGCTGTTTGATGATTAGCCGCTATTGGTTTACTTGCATTCTGGTGAATAGTAAAAAAAAAAAAAAAATGCTGATGAAAAGGCTAGACCTCAGTTATTTCTCAAGACACATCAGTAACTCGTTTATAAACCACCCATTTAGCTGAATGAGAAAGGAAACCTGCAGCAAAATGTAAGCCCTGCAGTTATTCCACATTATGTGGAAATAATTAATTAGTCATAATTTTAGCTGTTTCATGTTGTTTCACAGATTTATCTACCAGTTTTACCATTAAAGGCTTTAGGCACACTAAAATACACACCTGTTTATTCAGTTGGCCAAAGGACATATTGTCCTATGGTACTGGTTGAATTGAGCAGGTTGTTTTGGTAAATTCTTGTTTGAACGCAGTGATTATTAGGTTGGATTTGAGCTTTGGGATTGGTGTGATATTGATGGTCAATACCTCTTTGTCGAGTAGATCCTTAACCACAGCCACAAGTCTTTCTTTGCACCATTCCACACTTAAGATGGCAGATCGCCACCTGGACACAAAGCTGCTCCTTCTTGCCTGGCAGCTTCAGTCAAGACTGAAATAAAGAATGAAGAATTCTGAATGAGGCAGATCTCAAAAGCACTTAGTCCATCCTTATACAAAACCAGAGAATGTGTTGAATCACGTCTCAAAACAACAACGTGGTATTGTTGTATTAAAATATGAATGTGTTTTTTATGTGCGTATATATACATCAATCAGCCATTACATTAAAACTACCTGCACAATGTTGCATAGGTAACCCCTCGCTATCACCTGCCACACACCCAAATCCTAATTATATCCCGCTGCAAATCGTTCATGTTAACGCGATAATTCAAAATCTATTTTATGGATCATTTTCAAATTGTATACCCACAAAGGTTTCTTAACATACCTACTCTTTGATCATCTCATCCTCGCCTTGTTACATCATGAACCACTTTAGAAACACTGAGTATAATTTGTTGGAACTCCAATTATATCGTCCTCCTAAACTCTCTTATTGCTCTGATGAAGACTCCAGAAGCCGAAACCTTAACAAGAGTTTGGAATGAAGAACTATTAACATATAGTATTTGAGATCAGTCTACTTACACAGGTTGTTTTGTTAGTGCCACCATTTTTTCCAACTCTCTACTTCTATTTGTCAGTCAGTGACCCTCATGTTTACCAGTTAGCTCTTTGAAAGAAAGTTACTTAATTTATCCCAAAATGTCAGTGTGTGTTGCAAGAAAAACACACTGACAGCAATGGTTAGCACTGCTGCCTCACAGCAAGAAGGTACCGGGTTCAAATCCACATCTGCCTGCCTTTCTGTGCGGAGTCTTCTTGTTCTCTCCAGGAACTCCAGCTTCCTCCCACAATCCAAAAACATACAATATAGGTGAATTGCCCGTAGGACTGAGTTTAAGTGTGCGTGGTTGTATGTCTCTATTTGTCTGCACTGCGATGAACTGGCGACTTGTCCAGGGTGTATCCCGCCTCTCGGCCAATGTCAGCTGGGATAGGCTCCCCCGTGACCCTGAACAGGATAAGCGGTTGATAATGAATGAATGTAACATGTTTGTTTTTTTCATACATTCCTTCATGTGTGTATTGTTCTCCCCCTCCGCCTAGTATACATTTTGATGCCATTACAGGGTCTTTTCACACCCCCTGGAGTAAACAGTTATCCTATGGTGGACCACCCATGGCCACAGTCAAGAGCTCCTGGTGTTGGGTGACATGAAAAGGCTACTGGGGGAACGGCTGATGTGCACATACACATTCATATGCACACGTTCTCAGAGAAATATTTTGAAATTGCTGGAAACTACTTAGTACGTCCTTTAGTAAATGTTCCCCTTAGCTCTTAAACAAAACACTGTGTGCCCCAGGTAGTATTTGGCCTTGCTCCGCGACAAACAAGCTGCCCCACTGCCGTCTAAAATATTAACTCTCCACTCCATCTCCAACTAAAAATGTTTTTTTTTATATTTTAAGAGTTTGACTAGAAAGAATATGTGACTACACAAAAAATATCTTTCATAATAGTAAAGGAATGTTTTGGCTAATGGGAACAAACAAATTCACATTTGTTTTTCACTTTTATGCAAAGATGTGTATTTTGCTTCCTTTAAACACGATGGAAGATTTGAATATTTATTTATTTAATCAACACATCTTTATAATAAAACTAAAATACAGTTAACATTAATATTGCTTTTTCTTTAATCAATTTTGATTATTATTCTTGCATTGTATCCATCCTGTGTGATAAATCCTTTACTCTACTGCAGTTTTGAAAGTGTTGGATGAGTTATATTGATTGCCCTAATTCATGAAAATTCAAATTATATGTTGGGGTTCAAACTTGTTCAAATATTGTGTAGTTTTTGTTTAAAAAAATGGTAATATTTAACTCTAACATTGCAATCAGATCTGAATCCAATATACGATTCAAATATTGGCGTGCAGGCCTTCACATTGTTTATATTTTGTCTGCATCGCTATCAGATGGCACGCTCATGCTCAATATGCAAATCAAGTCAGTGGGTGAGTAGCTGGCATTGTCAACCTATCTAAGAAGGTGTAGGGTTACTAGGCTACTCGGCAGCCTGAACTTTCTATTGAGGGAGAAAATGAAACACATTTCACCAGGCTGAGGATGATGTGTTCTTTCATTTCATTTAAAAAGTAAAAATCTACAATCTGAATATTCAACCATAATTTAGACTAAACAAACAAATTTGGCTGTTTCTTTGCTAATCCACAGCATGTCAATACCAGTAACTCCGTTTTCTCTCATTTGTTAATTTTCTATAAAGATTGTATCATCATTAACATTAAACTTCATCAAGTCCAAATACCACAGGAAGGAGAAACCCACTAGATGCAGTCAGGTCTAAGAGGTGTGTCAGGTTTATACTAATAAATGGATTTAATCTGTATAAAAGAGGCAAGTAGAACCGTGACAGTTTTGTAAATGTAGTTCTTGTTTGGTACATGTCACATGTCCTCCATATGCGTTTCTCTGCCTACCCCTCTGTTGGTCTTCTGCCATAATGTGGCATTTAGCTTTAGTGATTACTACACTGTTTGATTTTAATTTCATCTGATACTGATTACACTATTATAATTTCTTTCTGGAATTTGGCATCAAAAATGTCATCTTTAAATCAGTTATTTTTTACTCATAATTTAACCACAGGTTTGTTTGTTTTCCTGTTTTTCTACTGTCTAGCCTCAGTCACTGAATGTCACTGCAGGTCTTCAGCTGTAGGAGAGGTTGAGTGTTTCTGCCTGACTGCATGGCCTGTCGCCACATCTGTCACTTTGCAGAAAACCCCATGCCTGATTCCCATCGACCCCCTCCATTGCATGTGTGTGTTTGTTATTGTGAGCTCCACTTTCCCTTAAAGCCCATTCCTAGTAAGTTAAGTTGTGTATATGTGTCCTAAGATGTGTGTGTATGTGCACTACTTTTCAGCTTTTAGTTTCTGCAGCAGAAGCCTTAACTGTCACAAGAGATCCATCTATATCACGCGTTTATGTACAATAAATACCTGCACTCAAGCAGGCCAAAAGCTTCTTCATTTCTCCTCCTTGAGAGAGAGGGTGAGGTGAGGGTGTTGCCCAGCATTCACTGAAGCTTTCCTCATCAACCCACATTTCTGTACCGACCATCATAAAAGTATCATTTAATTTCGACTTACACCATCCAGGAGAGTTGACTCTGGGGGATGACACAGTGGGGCTTTCAAAAGGGCACCTTCCTTCCTTGACATTTCATTGATGAGCCCACAACATTCTTGGAGGCCTCAACAATGTTTTCTGCTGTCCCAGAAACACTCCCCTCTGTGTCAGTTTGGTCTGCTTGCTCAGGGTACCAGCAGGGATCTTGTCTCTTCATCCAGAGCCATTGGCTGCTTTTTTCAGCTGCCTCTGACACACCTTTTCCGGTTTGACGCCTGCTCAGGCCTCTGACTCCAAAAGTCTCCGAGCAATTTGATGGTTGATGTTGCCAAAAAGCCTCTGGAACCTACTTCCACAGGGCGAACTTCAAGATACATCTTTCCGGTGCGCTAGGACGCATATTCTTTCCTGGCATCTTTCTTCTCATTCGCTTCCTCCATACACTCTTCCCAGGGCACTGTGAGTTTCAGCATGAACAGGAGTTTCTCACAGCTGATGGTCTGCCTGGTTCTGCCTGTGTATCACCAGGTTCAAGGCCTGTGCGTAGCACCTAGCTCTCCTCCTCCTTGCATTTTATTCTCGCCTGATGAATTTTCAGCCCACGTTGGTTCTTACACAACTTTCCGAAGATACATCTCATAGTAATTTTGTTTGCGTGGTTTAATAGACTTGTTTCCGTCTTATTGGAAAATCTCCCTCCCCCTTCTCTGGACCTCCTGAGGGTATTCTCTTGAAAGCCTTGCCGTAGCTTGCTGGGTTTCAACAGCCCGGGTTGCAAACCCATACTTTCCATGCAATACAACTTGACATACATTGTACAGTTTTGGACATTTATGGGCTAATATTAATTAAATATGATTACGGATGATTTCCTATTGTTTAACCATGACCCCTGCCTTCAAATACGATGAACCGTTACCTAAACCCACCGGAACGCTTGTTCCTCAACTATGGTGAAATGTTGCAAACCTTTCAAAACAAATGTTGTTTTGAAAGGTTGCACGGTGAAATGTTGCACGGCAACAGTTGACAGTCGTCCTCTCTCTCCTGTGTCATTTTACACTGTGGAGCGTGATTGGGACTTAGACATCGAGCTGGGCGACTGATCTAGCCTGGGAGCTAACGTTGTTACTAGTGCTTGGTCCAACACCGCCAGCCCCTAAAAAACATCAAATGAGAGACAGACATTTGTACAGCATTCGTTTTCCTTTTAGGTCTCAAATCAAATAGGGCATCTGTTGTTTTGCCTAGCCTGCATGCGTTGCGCCAATGTTAACATCGAATAGGACATACATTGCTTTACTGCTCTGCTGAGACGGAAGCAATCGTTGACCAGCGTAGGGCGTCAAACACATGGCACTCCTTATATTTAATGCCATGCTGCGTCACTAAATGTTTAAGCACGTTGCCGGTATATTCACCGTTGCTCGTAATCACATAGTGACAGATATTGCAAGTTGTGCTGTTATTGTCATTTTGAGTGAAATTCCGCCACACTTTGGACAGCTTTTGTCTTCTGTCCGCCATGATTACTTCTTCCTTGTATTTCGCTGACTGTCACTTGTGAGAGTGTGACGTCCTTGTTTTGCAAGGCATGCGGAACACAAGGCAGAAGGCATCGATAAGGGAAAGTATAAAATCAAATGATGTCGATGGCTCAAACTAGTTGGAACCGGTTCTCAGCAGGAGCTGGTTCTTGATTCCCATCCCTACGCTGCACCACTTTCTTTAATCAGCTCGAGATTAAAAAAAGGTTTAATTCAGAATGCCATTGATTATGAATCTTTCTTTGACCCTACTTAACGATGGATATATGATTTTCCTTGTCTATCTGTATGTCTGGGATTTGCTTTATCCAGCTCTCCTTAAAACCTTCCAGGCAGGATTCCAAGACATTTTGAAGAAGTATTCATAGAAAATACTAAAATCCAACCTTCTCAATACAAATTGACATTTTCCAGTAGTGGCAGGGTCTGTGTCCTTGTTCATGAATATCCAGATTAATAAGATAAAATTTCTTATGAATGTATTCTGATGATATATGATGATATGTGATCTACTGTCTTTTCTCGCACTTCTGCGATAATTAATGTGATATAAAAGGGGAATAAAATCATTACCACCAAATTAAACTCCATTTTGTGTTTACCCAAATTTAAAAACTTACTGTTTTGTACTTACTTTGTTTTGAATATTCTAAGTTGCCACCTTTCGGCTGAGATATAGTGCTTTTCCAATTACTTAGAAGAGCTGCTTTAAAGGAAATATGTTGAGTGCAATTAATGATAATGACAATTTTACAGAGCCACTGACTAAATGAACACTCACACACACATAAGTTAAATGGTGTTGCCTTTAACTTTGTGTGTGTTTGTGTGTGTTTACAATTGCAGCTTTAAGCACGCAAATTATGTACTATTGAAAAGTCACTAAAATAATTTATAGATAGTAAACCCCCCATACACACACACACACACAAATACACACAGACTAAGTGAATAAACAAACATAAACATGAAGCCTGCTGGTGGGTTATGAATATATTAACATAAATATTGACCAGACATATTTTTATTTATCATATTAGTGCCTGAACAAACATAACGGCGCATGCACACACAAACACGCGCACACACATATACACACCCTCAGTATCCAAAGAAATTAGGTCAACAGCCTTGAATTTGAAAGGGTTAAACCTTATTATGACTGATTAAGAACACAGCTAAACCAATGTATGGATGTTGTTGGAAGTGTGTGTGTGTGTGTGTGTGTGTGTGTGTGTGTGTGTGTGTGTGTGTGTGTGTGTGTGTGTGTGTGTGTGTGTGTGCGTGTGTGTGTGTATTTCTACAGTCGTGACTTTTTTTGACAGCTGATATCAACCATTACCGCCTCAATAATTTCCGTATGTAATTTCAATGTTGAGACGTGTGTGTGTCTGTAAGGCTCTTGGTGTCATACTTTCTTACAGTTCTTTGGGTCTCTGAAGCATACAGAAATGGGATATACCCCCTGTAGCTTCCTTTGACTCTTACCCGCTCATTCAGTGTCTCAGCCTCCTTGTCCTTTAATCCATAAGCCACATCAGTTAATCATCCGCCCCTCGGCTTCTACTCATGTTTTTAATGACATACACTAAAAATTTTCTTGATAGAGGGACATGGGTTCAAACCTCCAGACGGTGTAGATAATCACTGTTTTATAGATAACCCCTACTATTATTAGTAGTACTATTATACTACTTATTATACACTCATATACACTTTATTTACAATAAAAATATTTAATTATTTGGTAGGTGGATCTTATATTTTAAATCGCTTTATCACTTTAATTAATACATTTGTAGACTTAGTTGAATGTTCTCATTTTCTAGGCAATTTCTTTTAATTCCTCAAGATTTATTTGGCCTTTTATGACAATTTTCATCTTTCGCAAACCCTACCTATCGTCTGTGTTGAAGTTTCACTCCAGAAAAACAAAGACAATTTCTTTATAAATGTTTTATTGGCAATCTTTCAAACTCATTATCTTCTGTTTGTAATTTTTTATCAAAAATTGTCTGTTTTTGGGATGTTTTAAAGTTTCTCTGCACAGGAATATAAGGGTGACCGACTTGAGGTAGTGAACCAACACACAGCATGTCTAAGCATTATTTCTAACATTCATCCACTTGTCCAATCTCAAGTTCTGCTTGTCCTGTGGGTGAGATGCAGTGTAATTTCTATTTAATTAACATTAATACATAATTACATAATTATATTTAAAGAATTTTCTGTTAAAGACGAAAACCTGAAGAAACCAGCTTACAAATTGTTTGACATCAAACACAGGCCTCTTGATGGAGAGACTATTTTCCATAATGGGGTCATTTGACCATTTCATATATCTCTTTTATATATATATTTCGCATTTGTGGTTGTAGCATTGCAAAATGAATAAAAACATTTAGCTATCTCGTTTGACAGTATGACATTTTTTGTGTGCTGAAATAGTGCTTGCTATTTCTACTATTGCAATTTCTATAAAAAAAAGACGAACATTATAGTATTCAAACAACTGTGTTTTCCTGAATATATTTTACTCTAACAGATTCAGTGGTGGACAGTAACTAAGAACATACACTCAAGCACTGTACTTAGGTACGTTTAATTAATTATTTCTATATACAACTTTATACATTCAGTATATATATGCTAAATTAAAAATAGCTTTGCTCATGCTTCATCTGCTGTAATGAAACATGTTAGCTTGCCTTTTAAATTTGCCTTGTAGCGAGAGAGGCAGCAAGGCAGCGCCTTAACTGTTTGTTTTCATGTTTATTTCCGGTGTGTGTTAGTCTGCTTGATCATTCCATATTGAAGAAAACATATAAGAATCATTATTGAAATTCCAATTTTTTTTTCGCCCTTTGTTTCTCATTATTTAATTGATTAATTTATTGTCAGTCATGCCAGTGCTCACATGGTTTATAAACTGAAGACATAAAGTTTACAGATTATTCACTTATGCTACTTATGGAGTGACATCACTTTGTTTATTAGTTTATCCTTCTCTGCAACTGATACGTAGTAAGAGAAACAAGAAAACAAAGTTTTTACAGATCTATCTTCGTCATTACCTACTTTCTGGAACTGTAATTTTTCATCATGATTTGTTATCATTTATTAAGTAATTTATCTTAATTTAAATGAACAATGTTATTATGTTCAACTTCAGTCAATGCAGGACAGGAATTATTATTTTTTAAACAGCTCTACTTTAAAGTGAGGGCTAACTTTAATATTTTCTAAATATCTCAAGCTAGTGCAAGAAAAATGAAATATTCAATAAGAATGACATAATTAGATATTGTCTTTTAATCCCTATTATACAATGAACTTCGGACAGTTTTAAATCTTTAGCAATAAAACGTCAGTTTGTGGCTTTTTCTTTCCTCTAGCTCACATCAATCCACTGTGGACAATTTGGGTCCCAACAGATCCCCTTTTCTTTTACAGGCAAGCTTCACAAGATGTTTCCTCTTTACACACACACACTTACACACACAGCAAAGATGAAAGAGGGGATATAACTTCTCTCCCAATTATTCCCTCTACATTCATCTGTGTGGATGCCCACAAACATTAATATGTTCATGCAGCTCGCACAAACACACACACACACACACACACACACACACACACACACACACACACACACACACACACACACACACACACACACACACACAGATAGTACTTATGCCAATTACTTTTGATATATCCATACAATTCGTCTGGCCCATATATGCTATGGAATGTTTTTCCGTACATACAACATACATTAGACATCCAACTTTGATGTATCCAGACATTGTATCTCGTGAACAGGCGCGCGCGGAAGGTCATGGCTGCAGTTCAGAAACTATGTGAAAGTAGGTTAAAACTGACATGTTGTTGTTTAAAGGATTGTGTAGGATGTTCATTAAAGCCATGCATATGCATGTGCCTCCATGCACAGAGATACATGCATGTGCAGCACGTACACATCAGTGTGAATGCACACATACATGTATTTAGTGTAAAAATGCCTCGGAGACAATATTTGCATAAGAGAGTGCGTGAGTTGGTTTAATCCGTGTGATGATGATGCTACCTGCCAAGACACCCCCACACTACAACAGTTGTTGCTCTAAATTAATCTGTTTAATTACTGCAATTAAACTGTGTGTGGTTTTTGTGCATGAGCTATAATCTGCAAACATCTGAGAATCTATGGGGCAGGAGTTGAAGGAGGGTTTGTGTGTATATGTGTATGAACATGCTGCTGCTTGTGCCTATGAAAAGGTTTATTTCTTGTTGCACTGTTAATTATAGATTAGCAAAGAATTTCAGGAATCAAACAAGTTCAATGGTGTCTGTTCAATATAAACATCATTCACGTGATTATTATTCATGTCAGTCAAAGACCATGCAGGAGTTAATAATAGTAACAAAACGAAAAGTACTTCAGGTCAAATTGTGTTCCAGTTAGTTGTGAAATGCAACGGTGGAAGAAACATTCAGACACTATTTCTATTACTAATATCACATTGTCAAAATTCTCAACCTCAAGTGAAAGTCCTGAATTTCAAATCTTATGCAAGTTTAAAAAAGTTTGTGCAACAAAATATTCATTGCTAGAGTTTATAATATTCTGATGTTTTTGTGTTAACTAGGCTGTGCTTCAATATATTGCTGTTTGCTGCGGTAGAAAGGCCTGTTACATTACTAAATAATTGTGTGATCAAAATTATTTGAATTAATCACAATTATTTTGTATAATCAGTACAATTGTCTTCATTCTTCAGTATCAAAACAGATTGATGAACCACAAATTTCGTATCTCCATGTCATTTTCAACCTTTTGTTGTTGTATTTTGGCGTAAGAATTAGTTTATCCATTAGTTCCGCTGACTTTTCATCTCTCAAGGAGCTTCACTTTTCAATCAGCATCTACTGAACATCATGGTTTCTGTACTTGCAAAGGCAAACAACCCAGCACTTCTTTGGATGTGTTTTTTGTTACTGGTCAAATGATAAAGGAGAGTGTCAGGTTCAGTGAAAGGTAGTGGTCAAAAGATCTCACCAAAAATCTATTTGATCTTCATTAGTTCATAGAGTGACAGTTCTCAGTCATCCATTCTATTCTAAAAAGTCCATTTGTCATGAGCTCAGTAAAAATAGCCCTTTCTCAGCTTTGTGATATTTTCTGGCTCATCAAAAAGTAGTTTACCAAACCAGTGGTTTGAAAGGGGCAATATTTGTATAATGTAAGTATAAATATGAAGCTAAATTTTATTAATTTAGCTAAATACTATGCCAAATATTAGCTGAAAGTTCTTATATTCTATGTACTTAGCTCCAGAAATTAACTTTACCACTGTATTATTAGTTAGTATTAGCATAAGTTTATGTGTCTATATAGCTCTTTAAAAATATTTACACTTGTTCAAAAATTTCAACTTTTTCACCTTGGTTTGGTCAATTTACTAAACATGAATATGCTCAATTCTTAGATGTCAAACTTAAGTAAGTTCATATCTCAAGGGCAGTAGACCTATGTCCAAACTATCGGGCTGTCACATTAAAATGCACCGTCAATACATAGAATCAAACATATTAGCATCAGATTCAGAGGAATAAAGTTCGAATTTAATCTGAGGTACCACATACATGTTGTGTTCGACAGATATTTCTAGAGCAACGGGAATATCTGAGATTTAAAATATCAAATTTTATTAGTGCTTTGGGGGATCACAGCATCCATATTTTGCGCACTGCTTTTTAGCATTTCCCAGCATTACATATGTATAAACTATGAATTATGGACTTAAAATACAGACATATCACATTATCTCTTGTTTTTATAGCTGTGAGAAGCGGGTATGTATTGGTTATTGATACGGAAAAAAAATCCACATGGGTTAGACATAGTCTGGGTATTTGTTCTTAGGACATCAACTGGCTGTGCTATTAGCCCTGACATATTGATCTTTGTCTTCAGTGTCCAGCTTGTCATAAAAAAGCTGATGGTTTCTGCGATTTTAATTGTTTTGAACAATGTTCAGTGTTAATAAATCTCTCTCTGTCTCGTTCTCTCTCTCTCTATCTATCTCTCTATCTCTCTCATGTATGCACTCTAACTGTTTAGCCATCTGCTGACTTGTGTTATGAAAGGAAGGGTTTTAATACAGTATAATGGGATCATCTAATCTATAATCTGTTAAACATTTTAGCCTGTGGCAGCCAACCTAAACATATATCATGTCAAAGAGATTAAGAGAAGTAGGGATGCGACACCATATGTGCAGTTGGAGATAAAAGAAAAATTTGAACATGTACATAATCCATATACAGTACAGACTGGCTAACAGCACAGAGTTGTAAACATGCATTTAAAGACAATGTGTATTTTTGTTCATTTTGAGAGAATATGGATAAGCAATGGATATGTTTGTGAACTTTGGTACATACATATATGTATGTGTGTATATATATACATCAATATTTTATGTATATGGAGCTGCTGTAACAACTAAATGATTAATACAGTTTCTATTAATCAATCTATATAACTAATGAATGAATGCAAAAAAACACCTCAGAACAAACATAGAACCACAACAAATGCCAAAAATAAGAAAAATATTTTCATGCTTTACATTAAAAATAATACAAATTACTGCTAATACCTCCTTTACTATTATTATTTTCAAATTGGTGATAATGATAATAAAAATACTAATGATAATAATAATAAAGGAGGTAATATTAGTAATTTGTTTGAGACTCAACTGATTATGAAAATGTACAGTATTCAACATATCTCCCATGGTTATCATTACATCACAGTCAAAAATACAGTGCCTGCTGGGCTAAGATGAATACGGCCATTTATACATTATAGAAGGAATATTTTATCATAGAGAATATATAATCAAAAATGATTCTATTAGGATCAATAAACCAATGTAAAAGGGTGAGCGAGGGATGAGAAAAATGTGCTAGTTTCTGTGCATTTTTACTTTGTTTTCAGAAAGACTTTGAGCGGCTAATTAGAATGAGCCATTATTCAATACCAGAACTCCTGGACAGAAATTATCATGTCATTTAATGATGCTTAGTCGAGGTCATGACAAAGTATTTGTTGGCATTAGTTACTGCTGAGAGCATAATCAATCTTACACACACACTGGGTTATATCAGGTGGGTTTGACTGTTCTGTATGCTCATGTTGTACGTATGTTCCAACTCAAGGGAATCAGAGCCAGAGTGTACCATCTAATGGAGACAAGCATGACATGAAAATGTGTGGTCATGGTGCCACATGTGTATCTCATTTATGATTAAAGACCCCTTTACTGTTTCAACACCGGGCTCCCCTAAAGCTCCCTATCACCTGAATCAATTGGTTCTGCCATGGTTGTTCAAAGCAAACACTTCAAAGCGCTCATCTCTTTTCTCCTCCCCCTCTTCCCATCCTTTCATTCAGAGGCGGAGCAGGGACACGGGGCAATAAGAAATTATGTAAACACTGTAATGACATATAGAAGTTTTGCAGCATTCCGTTGTAGTGTCTTTATACTGATTGCGTCAGCGTATAAAGCACTGGTAACCTGAAAACCGTGTCACTTTGGTGATAATAAAGCAACGGAAATTAAAATGATTTTTCTTGCCAAATCTATTTATCAACATAGAATTGTATTTCAAACCGGTCTTTCTTCAGATCGATCTGACTTGGGTTCATTTGGGCTTCCTCAATTATTTAATTTAGATGTTTATAATGACATGGCTAATATTAACAAAAATATGGAATTTTTTGTTACTTAATTTACTTTGTGCATTCAAGCGATTGTTCTAAAGTGGATAAGATGATAAAACAAACATAAACCAAAGCTGCCAGTTTTATAGTTACCTGAATGATCTGTGGACTCTCACAGTCACATATTGGTTATTCAGTGGTTTATTTATTTTTTATTCTATAACTTAAATTTAACAGTGATAAATTGCAACTTTAGCAAAGCTAACCACGTATTAAAACAGACAATGACCTGACATGGAAACAACCAAAAGATATCACTTTAATAAACTTTATTTTCAGTTCAGGAAAAAGGCTTAACACAAACAAGTGTTCTACAAACAAGAACCGGTTACATCATTACCTGGGGAAGGATTACCGTAACCAATCAAAATGTTGTGACCACCATTTTTGAAAACACAGATAATGTAGTGAAGATAAAACAGCTCAACTACAACAATGAACTCCTGAGAAATAGACTACTGATTAGACAGACTGTCTCCCTTTGGCCTGTTGTCCGTGACTGAAGTGAAAAACAAGTTAGTTTAGGACAAGGCAGGTGTTTGACGCAGTACAGCTACTGTGTAAAAGAGAACAGTAACATCATTATTTGTTACTATCTTTTTAATAATCTACAGGGACTTAATCTCTAGACACAGCTTGTACAATTGTCCTTACAAGGACTTCATCTATTGGAGCATATGAAATAGGTCATGTGCTGTATATAAATAACTGTTATATGTATATGAGCGATATTTTATACATCATTATACCTCAGTCCCACATCTACTTGAGACCCTATACAGCAGATTCCTTAAACATTGAAGGTACAAAACATTTCCAAAATACAGGACAATGAAAGTTCACTACAAACTGGCAAGAGATTTTGAAAATTGGCTCTGAGCCGGAAGTGTTAAATATCCAGATTTTAAATGTCATTTGTTGGTTCCTTACATACATTATTTTCAGGAGATTTCATACTGATAACCCAGTCTTCTGAAATGATGTACTTTGTGTGTTAATGTATCACTATACAGTTAAATGCACTACATCGCTGTTTTTTGCTTTACTGTAGCTCCACCCTATGGAACAAAGTCCCACTCTTTATTTTCATCGGTAATATCTTCCTGACCTCTTTTCATTTGATATTTTATTACTTGTTCCTGTCCTGTGTTTGCACTGGTGTGTCAGAGTTCAGTTTATGGTAACTGCTTTCAGGAAAAATGTCCTCCTCCCCACTCTTATTTGTAACTCCTATTACATCAAATGTCATCATAAGATAATGTGGAACAGAGGGCTGTAGTCAGGGGTTTGCTACATTGGCACAAAGAAGTATTGAGACAGA
Source organism: Lophius americanus (assembly GCA_037951165.1). NCBI lineage: Eukaryota > Metazoa > Chordata > Actinopteri > Lophiiformes > Lophiidae > Lophius > Lophius americanus. The sequence goes on from JBBDHG010000003.1 coordinate 8,334,860, forward strand.
GGCAACTTCATGAAAATAACAAAAACTTATTATATAGTTAATGGAATATTTCAAGAGCAAAAACCATTAGTCATACGTTGGTAAATATACAAAGTTCCTGTGAGGCTGGAACCTTTGTATTACTCTCGACAAGCCAGAGACACATCCCTGCCAAGAATGCCTTCTCTCCACTGCACACATACCGGAATCCAGAGGAAGCAGCTGTCTATTGTGTATCACAGCAAATTGAAAAGAGTGTATGCTAACATTTCCTGATGAAATAGACACCTTCTCTGGGTCTTTGGGCAGTGGTGACACTATTGGCCTTCAAATTCAAAAGGGATGCATTGCTTTCAGAGTTTGTCTGGCATCTGTGTGACTAGCTAATGATAAACACCTGATACTTTTCTAAAGCATCACCTAGTTTAAAACATGATAAACACAGGAATCACATTATGTGTGTGGAACCTTGGGACTGTTGTTTTCGAAGGAAACAATTTAGCACAATGGTCAATTTTAGTATAAGCTGGCTATTGACAGATAATTAAGGCAGTGTCATCATGGGAAGAGCAATAGCGTAGAACATGATGCTGTTGATCTCATTGGTGTTAAATAATAAACATACTCCCTGAATACAGATAATCCAGGTATAAATGTTGTACCCTTGGAAGTAGTATTTGTATAATCTAGCCAGAATTTGCTGACATTAGCTGTTCTTGGAATGAAATATTACCACCTTCGTTCAAACTAAGTGGATAGAAAATATAAAACAGATTAATTAAAAAGAAAAACTGCACCAAATCAATTACGAAATTAAGGCTATTGAAGTTTTAAGTCATTGATTTCCTTTTAATTATTCTATATTATACAAGGTGGTCCATTGAGAGCAGCTCACTCATGGTTTGCCTTGTTTATACACTCCGTACAATCAAGCTAAAAATGTATACATCAACAATACCTCCATACACATACATACTTATTAAATATGAGAGACCACACCACAGTATGATAAAACATGTGTGAGTAATTAATTCCTCCACCGTAGAGCATGTCATTTAAATCAAATTTCCTAGATCTTTGCACAAGTATGGGGATGCATAAAAAAACAACTGCATAATCTTAGAGGCCTAGTGCATTGAATACCTGTATTTAAAGTGATTTGCAAGCTGATAATATGGTGCACAGTGAGTATTAGCAAGTGTTGTGCTATGATCCAGTGGGCAATAGAATCAGGCAGCTATTTTCTATTTCTGTTCTAAAACCGATTCTCCTAGTAAAATAAACTAAGTTAATAAATGATAAGGACAATTTCATGACCAGGGCTATTACTGACCTTTGCACCAGCATAAAGTATGGTTATTATTATTTGTGTAGTGAAGCACAGGAATATCCCATCCTGAAGGGATTCTGCATTGTGCCCATTGGCCTCTAGAGCTGATCATGTGCGATGGATGAATTCTTCTGATGGTGTTTTTAAATGAGGCTGGCTGCAGAAATTGTTAGTGCATCTTAATGTCAATGATAATGAGATTTGGAAACTCTTCAAAGCTGGACAATTATACTGTCATCATCTTAAATCTATCTGGCCTAAGCACGCGTTTAAAAATGCTGTCTCTTTGGTATACGTACCCGCACACACACACACACACTCAAACAGGCCAATTAACCAAACATCATCTTCACTCTTTACTCTCTGAATGACCACATACATCTTTCTGTGTATCATCACAGCTAATGATAATGATTGTTGTGGTTTTTTTGTGTGTTTGTGCATATCACAAGTGTAGTAGTGATATGATCATGTTTACCAGAGTTGGTTAAAATTATCTTTAGACTATACAAGTCAAGGTAGTAGTTTAGTCTAAATATTAGTTAACGATACTAATGTATATGTATGACTGGAAGCCCTTGTTCCTTTTAATTTAATGTAAATTCTTTGCTTTTGGCAGACATTCAGAAACGTTTTTGATTAACTAAACGTTCTGGTCCCAACAACAACTGGCCAACGTTAATTTCTTCTAAACAATTTACTTTTGCTATTTGCTACAAAAAACTTTGAATTCTCGCCAAGTCCACTTGGATTAACCATTTCACAACATGTGGGAACTCATACTCATTTACATACTGGAAAATTGAAAAAGATTGCTTTCTACGGCCTATCATATTAACTGAAAAATACGATTTTAAAGCTTGGTGCATTGATTTGGTCAAAGATTATCCTTCATCAAAGTCGAAATGCTGAGAACAAAACAAATACATGCCTAATCATTGTTTGACGGTCTCGTTCTAGAGGGAGTGTGTGAGATCTGGTTGACCAGTGAGGACACGGGAGCTTATGGTAGAGACATAGGAACAGACCTGCCTACATTGCTGTGGAGGTTGGTGGAGGAGATTCCTGAAGGGGCCATGCTGAGGCTGGGTATGACCAACCCACCGTATATCCTGGAACACTTAGAGGTATGTAAAAAAACTACTTTTATCGAGATCTAACAAAAACTACTTTAATACATCGCTTTAGCATACTGGCGTGATTTATTATTATATTTATTGATAAGAACTATATATAGTTTCACATTTTCCCTCTTGTTTCTTCTGAATCCAACCAAATGCATGTCTCTTTTGCTGACCACACAGTTTAGCTGCAGTGCTCATACTCCATTCATTAGTGCAGTTCATTCTATTCTCTCCCTAATGAGTCAATTAACGATCATTGTGTCCTCTTTAGTAACCTCTTTTTATCGCTCATTATTGTCTTCCTTAATGGAACAATGGACATTGTTAACCCTTTTTTTCTTTCGCTCATCTGCCTCTCTCACTGTCTGTGTTTGCACTGCAAGTCAATAAGTTCCATTTGCAACACACTTTGGTGACTCTCCAGCTGAGTGGGGGTCTGCAAACAGCTGGAAACTGTCACGGTGAGCCTTGAAGTAGGCAAAACGCTGATCAAATTCCTGCAGTAGGTTTTCACTGGCAGATGCGTTTCAGGTTAAGGATGTTCAGCTCCTGTGTTGGATACAAGGTCCATTACCCATTTTGGATCAACAAATTCAGGAACATTCATTCCGCCATCTTCCATGAATTTTTTTCACCTCTGCTCTTAACTCAAAATATCTCTTCAGGACATTTCCCCTTCTGAGCCGGCGCACCTCAGTGAAATAAAGCACATCGCCATATGTTGAGTCAATATCTTCTAAAAAGGCCCAGAGCTGGCGGTGCTGTAAACTCCTGAACCTTATGTAATTTATACATTCCAGGACCCCAGACATGACCTGTTTATATTTCAGACAATTGCTGCACAATGCCTGTTGGTGTATGATGCAGTGCAGAACAACTGCTGGATCTGCTTTTTCCTCCTCTAACTTTCTCTGTACCAGCGCTACCAGTCTGTTTTTTTACCCGTCATGGACAGGGCTCCATCAGTAGTTCTGCCCCCCAGTTTATTCAATGGCAAGCCAGCACGCTCCAGCGCGTCGCACAGCTGCTGAAATATATCCTTGGCTTTGGTACGGCCATGCATTGGACACAGACTGAGCGACTCTTCTGTCACTTAGAACTGCTCATTCATACCCCTGATGAAAATGGCTAGCGGAGCACTGTTCGCTTTAACACTGATCTCATCGCGCTTTGCCACCTAACTGTTCATAAATGTCACTTGATAAGCTGTTAATGCGCCACGCCACCGTGTTTGCCGATAAAGATATATTATTGAACAAGTTCCTCTTGTCCTGACACAGGATGTCAACGACTTACAACATTTAATCTTTCAGAAACTGACCTTTAGTGAATAGCTTTCTTGCTTTGGCGTTTAACTCACTCACCACATAACTCACATAACTCGCTGCATGGGCGTCTTCCTTGGCTTTGTGAAAAAACGTTGCTGAAAAGTTAGTCCTTTCTGTAGCTGCGTTGCTCTTTTTTTCCCTCTCCTCTCCCTCGTTCTTTTCATACTGTTCTCCGTGTTTAGACGAGCAATGACGCTTGAGATTGTATTCCTTTAGAACGTCAACCTTTTCCTTACATATCAGGCACGTAGCATTTCCACGGAATTCACTTGTCCATATTTCTTGAAACAGTCTGTGTTCACAGTCCACCTGTCTTTTCTGCTTGGAAAGAGACATCTTTACTGTTTACGGCAAAACAAAGTAAGCGACAGCCACGACACCTGCGCGCTTCTTTAGAAAAACGGCGCGGTCACGGCTAGACATGCGAAGGCACCACCAACTCTGCCCTTTGAACAAAATACTTCTTATTTAACTTTTTTAAACAAATATAATTGAGTTTTTATTATATGGGGTAGTTTAAATTGATGTGAAATATAAAATAAATAAAATAATTTAATGTGAAAGAAATAATATTTTGGACATCCGTATCGGGTCGGATGGAGAGTGGGGCTACTAGTTTGAGACCCCTGTTGTACAAGCTCTGGCAGGAATATACATTGCACCTCAGGCGATCCCAGACTGTTTGGTCGCTCTAAGTCTGAAATTTTGTAGTTTTACTGTTCATAATCATGATCATCATCAGAAGTACTGTAAACTTGTACAAGGCGAGCATAAAGGGTATCTACTCCATCCATTTAGCTAAAAATGATGTTGTCAGCAGTAGTGGACAGCTACTGTCAGCCTCGGTTTCTCCACTGGAAAGACTTTACCAGAGTTAGTCTCCAAACAGACAGAAAACAATCACTCACAGCTGCTTCAACAATGCTTTGGAAAAGCAGGACGGCAGCAAAACAGCAATGTACGTGTATAGAGCAGGGGTGAAAGTACATTTCGGCAATCAAATGTAATTAATGGTAAAAAGAGGTGCAACTTCCACATCCTGTTCGGAGAGCTGGAAAATATTTCAACCTCAATGTGAGTCTAAAAAACACTGGAAAACCGTGACGTACAATGAAACAGACGAGTGCATGCCAGACACGCCAAAGGAAATACACACCATAGGAAAAATGTGTTTTTGCTGGCCACTGTATTAGCAGTTGCTTACTGTGTGGGCACCTGTGCTGTTCCTCTAAGAGAGACACCATGATTTGTATATTTGTGGGAAAGTGTCAGTATGTCGCTAAAGTTATGCTGTTTTGTTGGGGTCGGTCCTGCGGCTTATTGTTAGTTTTCAGGTTTTTTTGTCATTTATCAGAAATGTATAGAAATACTCTCTACTTCCTATCTAGCTACTGTACTGTACTGTGTAACTACTTTGTTCGCCAGGACGGTTTGCGGACCTGATATTACATGTTAATTGTTTCTGCTAGGGCTGCATGATTTGTTGAAAAAGTCATATTGCGATTACTTTTAACAATATCGTGATATAGTGGTTATCAAGGAAAATGCACCCTTCACTGATCATGTGTATTTTTTTATTCAAACATACAAAGTTAGCACACGTGAAAGCAGCTGGACATCACACAAATAGAGAGTTAATCCTGGGTGAACACGGGACTCGCTGGAGGAATTTTATATTTCATCTGGGAATGCTTCAGGATCCCCCCCACCGGGGATTAATTGGACAGGGTTGCGTGCAGTCGACGGACAACGCGACCACCGATCTGTATAAAACTTGATGGCTGGCAGATGATTCATGATTGCACCTCACTTTAGTTGTAAACATATGTATAATATCAGTCAGTGGCTCTTTTTCAAGTCGCTTTAATATCGACGGAGACGTCACGTCCGACAGCTCTGCTTCAGGCTGAGACGGAGGAGTCGGGAGCAAGCTCAGGCCTCCTTGAAGTAAACCTGCCAGTGAGCAGGTTTCACGGAATGAGTTACAAATCTAACTGATTCAGCTTAATTTATGCCGCTTTCTGGAACAGAAAACCCAGTTTCCCTCATCTCAGACTGAACTAACTCAGAGTTTCCACCAAGCACGGTTCCTGAAATAACCCCAGTACATCACTGTCCTCGTGCTTGTCTGCATCAATTTTCCACCTTATTTGAACACAGGATAGTCACGTTACCACACATAACACTCAATGCATCACAGAAAAGGATTGGCCATTTCTCTATTATGCGCGTAGACAATGAGCAGACTGCACACATAAGGAGAATGCTTATGTGTGAACTAAAGCAGCTTTGATGCAGCTTTAGTTTCTGCATCAAATATGCTTTTTTTTTCACTCCTGATACATGTTTTTTGTAGATAATAATCATATTATGAAGCGGCAGATAAAACTCTGTCGGGTTGACTATGGATTACTGTATTTGGCATATTGCAGTAAGTATTGCTATTTATTGAAATATTTTTTATTTTGACATAAACTCAAAAAACTGAGGAAACTATTACTTATTACTTGTAATATTCTTATTTTGCCTGATGACGAGCGTGTCAATGCAGCACTTATGCTTTTCAGTTTGAAGGAAAATACAAAAGAAATATTCTGGAACTAACTTGCTTCTAACCATGTGAGATATAATAGTAGCTGTTCTTTCAACACAGTATCACAGGTGAAATCACGTGATAAGATATCAAACCGATGCCCTCTCAAATACTGTTTGTTTCTCAGATACGACTCAAATATTGCTTTTAATGGCTTTCACAAATAAATAAAGTTACCTGGCTTAAAAGTAAATATCTTTCAACTAGTAAGCTGTGAATCTACTCAACAATACCACCTAAGGGATGATTATTTGGATATGTTTATGGTCTGATACTGGTTTATTTAGATTGATCTACAGATTTGAGATATATACCTTGGTCTCAACATACAGACGATGAGATTGTTTCCTGTTATGCAGGAATTTGTGGTCCAATACATTGATGAGATCAGTGTTACCGATCCTGTAAGGACAAAGATCTTAAATTAAAACCTTTTAGCCGTACTAAAGATGTTATCTTTGGGTAACAGTTACAACCAAATTAACCTCTTATCTGAATAAATCCACTTTGATTGAATATTTTTGGGCAGACCTGTGTCATATATGCATCTGCTCATGAATAGAGGTACAGTGTAAATGTAGCTCGGTTTTCTCTGTTGTAGTAAGGTGGTTTAGTCGGACATCTGTAACCTCAAGGTGTTTCTAAGAAGCCAAATTTTTCATTGTCTGACTTATCTCAGCTGTAGGACAATGGTACATTTCAACAAACAACTTAAGCGTTCTTCGTTACAATAGTAAATTAAATGTTTTTCTGGTTTCAAAACTCATCGTAAATATATACCTTAAGGTTTTGGAATCTTTATTAGCCTGTTAGTATCCTCAGTCACATCTCTTTGGAACGTTATTTAAAAAGAGTAGAGTTGAGAAATAGGAAATGAGAAAATTAAGGACTTAGAAGGCTAAAATAGGGGGGTGATAACCTAGAAAACGTTGGTGACATTCACAACAGATACAGTTTTGAATCAAACAATCAAGGAAAATTGGAGATCACAGATGAGTGAAATGAGGACAGATATGAAAAAATGGGGATGAAGGCCCGGGGATAGATATGAGGGGTAAGAGAAGTGCTGTGGGAAGCAGCAATGGAGGTTGTAATTAACCAGGGGTTAATGGAGGTGGCTAATTGTCCCCCACATGCATAGGTAGGCTTTCTGCTTGGCTACATTACAATTAAAAAACCACCCTCCTAATGATAGGGAATAACAATTAACTGATAATTAGAAATATACTAAGGCGACACACCAACTTGGTCCAAGTGAGTGTGTGTACGTTAAGAATCATTTCATATGCTTTTGGCCCTTTTAATGTTAACGTCCATGCAATTGAATTGAACTATATATTTTTTACTTTAATTCCTCAGTCAATTAACCCACATAAGGAAAGATAAGAGTGCTCATATTCAACTTAACGTCTTTTGTTGTTCCTTTCCCCCATTTAGCCTTTATCCTCTCCTTACCTCTTGAAGCCCTTTGCCAGCAGCTCCCACAATTTATTTTCAGTTTTTCTTTCCTATCCTGCTTTCTAACCTTATATACACTGTTTATTCAATAGTTCTGAGCCAAACATTACAGGAAATCTTAAAAAAGAAAATTAATTTTCGAGTTTCCTTTCTCTTAATCTTAGACTTGGTCCTTGTGTCTTCCTCTAATTTCTCTTGTCGCTGTCGGTTTTTCTTTGTTTCTTGTCAAAAACTTCAGATGTTTTCTTTTCTTTAGACTATTGCGTTTCGTCCTCTAGCAAAAAACCTTCTTTAACTTTCAGGCTTTTGGGGGAAATCACAACTATAATATTGATTGATAAGACATGTACTTCAATACTAATACAGACAAAAATACTGAATTTTTGGATTGATACAGCCTTTGATCCAAGTCAACATAACATTTTACTACACAAACTGGTATTGTTTGGTTATCAAGGGACTCCATAAGACACGAGCAGCGTTGTTCCTTGGTCAGTGCTGTCTCCCTATGGCTGACATGACCCTCACCTTGATATGATTCCTCTTGGCCAGCGTTTACAGACAATAGGAGTTCTTACCCTAGCTATACTGATGACACCCACATTTAATTAGCTCTGTCACCCAACAACTTTAGTCCTCTGGTTTAATGTTATCCTGTAAAATCCAAAGTAAAATATATGATTGCAAGACATCTTGGAAAAGTCTGTAAAAAAAGGTTTCATGTCTTGAAAATTTAAAAACAATTATTAGTTCATCTTTTTACATTTCAAGAAGTCTGCCCTTAGAACCCTCTTGTTTCGGTATGATTCAAAAAAAAAAAAAAATACATTAATTTCTTGTGGTTTTGTCTACAATAGTCTTTTACGGACCTTCCTAAAAAGATCTACAGCTGGTGGCATGGCAAACAAGGTTCAGTGCCAAAAAGAAAACTATATTTAATTAAATATTTTGTTGTTGTAAAGAAAAAGTTATATTTAGAAATGCATAGGCTATTTAACGTCTGACTATGGTCATGAGGCATTTCTAAAAAAATTTAGGGTACAGTTATGGCCAAAGTGATCATCCAGATTATTTGGATCAATATCAAGATTTTGATCATTCATGAAAATCTGAAATGAAAATGATCTTTCAGGCTCAAGTAGGACTCCTTTGCTCTGTGTGCCCAATGTGATTCCTTCAGCAATAATAATAGTGATTTGAAGCGTTCAATCCGGGTACTGCTTGTACAACGCAGGGGATTAGGGACTCTTCGGGGATGTGGAGGTATTCCCCGCTGTTGGGCATGACAGTATAGGTCTTAGTAAATATTTTATTTCTGTCTGTGATGATTCTCATTCATCTAGTTCAAAGTAATCCTTGTGGGCTAAATTCAAAGCAACTGGACTTCTTTTTTGGCTTGAAGATGTTTCACCTCCCATTCAGTTCTGAACTGAAGAAGCCTTTTGGATAACAGGTGAAGCATCTTCAAGTCTAAACAGAAGTCCAGTTGCTTTGATTTCAACCCACATGGAATAGTCCATTTCTTTTCTTCTTTTGTTTATAGTATTCCGTTTATTTTTTGCACTTTGAAATGGCACTCTGTATGGACTGTGGAACATGTATAAACTTTTGTTGCCTTGCCTTCCCCCTAATTACTCTTCTTTACCTGTTCATTCTCTTTTTCCTTTAAAATTCTATGATGGTGGTCGTCACTGTATAACAAAGGTGTGACGATAATGACGAAGATCATATCTGCAAATCAGATTCCGCCATATTCTTAAGTAAAGGCCAAATTATAACCCCTGGTCTTTTCTTTTGAAGAACACCAGCACTTATGTAACAACAGAATACTGAATGGATGTGATTGAAGCTGAAAAGGCCAAGTTACATCTCTACTACTTCCCCCTAAAAGATCACTCTCCCTGGCAGTCACTCCTTCAGATAAACACTTTTGCACTCCCACCCCCGGACACGCAAAAACCACCATGTCTTCCTATGGCAACCTGTTTTTCCTGAGAGATGTCGACAGCTTCATAGAACCATTTGCTGATTGGAGCAGTTAAAGGCCCAATCGCCTCTTAGGGGCCCACTTGTATCTGACATTTTAGTTGATTGCATCATGCCATCAGTAGGTATTTTTACTTGAGTAGGTGCAAGTAAACATGCCTCAGCCAATGCCACTCTTTTTTCTTTCCATCAGTCTGGTTTTTTTTGTCCATCCATCCATTTGCCTATTAAAAAATCATGTGTCTTGAAGTAGGTCTGGTTGTTTTTGTGTGCGCATGCATGCAGATACCAGTCAACTAGTGAAACATCAGCCTGGCTGCTTAGGTTCCATTAATTACCTGCTTGCATTTTACAGAGCAGTGCATATTCGGGACACTTTGTCATCAGCACACTTTTGCACTGAACATGTAATAGTATAATAATACTAATAGTCTTTTATTCTTATATTATTGTAATATATTCTCACATTCTTACATATTTTTGTATAGTTTTATATATCATTGTCTTTTATCTAATTTATATTCTTTCTTCCAATTTACCAGTTTTCCAGGGCAAATCTGGGGCAAACCAATTTCACTGCCTGGGATCAATGAAGTATTTCTGTTTCTGATTCTATTGTACAATCTGCCTGCTGATCTAAGGCCACACGTATCAACCTTTAAAACTTAAAGCTGGGCATACACTGTACAAGTTTAGTGTCTTGAGTGTTTCATTCAAACTCGCACTGTACGAATAAGTAATTTGCAGAAGCTAAACCCTCTATGGCCCGTGTATTTAGCAGAAAGATTTGCAGGTAAGATAGCGACGTTTGATTGTATAGAGTGTTTACTTGATAGCTAGCACCGCTATGACAGCTAAGAACCTTTCTTCTTCTTCCTAGTTGTGCAGTTGCTACCATCCAGAAAGGGCACTTCGTAATTTATGACTAATTGTTTATCATCCAAATGACACGCCGCGTCGTCCTGTTACCTTAGACGCTCAGTAGCCACTTTGTACAGGGGCAGTAAGAAAAAAGGCGCTGACGTCAGCCGATCCAGTCATTTTTCTACTTCAAGCCTGTGTTGGATGACCAAAATTTCTGTCAAAAAACCAACCATTGTTGTGAATAAAACGTTTGAGTAAGCTCACGATTGGTGTCCTCACACCGTACGATCAGTTCCTCCCACTACAGGCTTCTGCAGCCTGTAGTGGGATTTACAATTATCTATAAAGTTTGTTTGAAAGCTCCGAGGCAGAAAAAAAGTTTGTTACAATGTTGCTAACATGCTAACAAACAAAATTATCAAGACAGAAACGAGCTGTCTTGATAATTTTTACCCTTGTGTGTACCGGAACTACTTCTTCTATATTTTTTTAAAGTTGCCGGCGTATCTGGACTTTTAAGTGTCTAGAACTCTGTGGACAGTTTTGCTGGTTTATTTTGCAGAGGCTTGGAGGTAAACAAGACAGTTTTGATTGTAGAAAGTGTTAACTTTATACCAAGCACCACTCTGAGAGCTGTGAACCTCTCTTATTCTTCCTTAACTCGCTCTTAACTACAACCTGCACTTTCTACTTTATGGCTACTTATTATTACTTATTATTTTTATTATTAAAACGCGTTGTGTCACCATGGCAACTCCACTCCGCCACTTCTCACAGGTGCAGTGAGAAAAGAAGGCGCTGATGTCACCCGATTGAGTCGAGACCCGGCCAAAATTTCTGACATGCCAGAAAACCCTATGATCATCCCACCCCTGTCCGGGGGCAACTATGGGCACTGGTGACCCTGCGTACACTGTGCGCAGTGACATAGGACTGACACCGTCATACGACCCAGCAGTCCTGGGGCTCATTGCAAGTGTGAATCGGGCTTAAAACGTACATTATACGCCAGTCTTAAAGCAACACCATGCCAGGGAGGAATGGTTGCCAAGAGGAACCATCCTCCACAGAGCTCATTTCAATTTGAATAGAGACTCACTAGAAATGCCATTCAAACTCGCTCTGCAGCTGGATCTGAAAAACAATGGTGTGACAAGGTTACAAGTAAAGAATGGCGTAGCTTAACATTTTGCTCAGCCTTATTCAGTCGAAATGCTTGATTCTAACGTAGCATGTTAGAAATACATAGAAACAAACCTGTACATTTGTTCTTGGAAATTCTTAGCAACTTAAAATTTAATCATGAAAATGCTTGAAATATAATTTGTGTTTTGAAAGTCCTAATTAGATTTCTAAAATATCCAAACATTCATCCACAATAGAATTGCTTGAATAACAGTAGGTCAGCTTTCTTTGGGGTTTTTTTTCTCTTTTTTCCCTTTCTGGTGTCAATGTTATTGGCCATGAAGAATCTTAAACAAAAGCAAGTCTTGTTTCTGAATGTGCAACATTGGAGTGAATAGAATCTGTTATTATAGCCTCCTTTTCTATTTTGCTTTAACAAGAATTTTGTATCTCAATTAACCGGAAGCACAATGGACCATGAGAAAGGTTGACAAGGTAACAAATACCCAGATTTAAGTGCAAAGTCCATTTTCCGTGTGGGCATATATTTTTCGTACCCAGGATACAAGCATTTGTGCATGTGAATACTAACTCGCTGACATAAACTCATAAGCACATCTGTACAGGCGCACATCAAGACACACCCTCTTAGGACATTTTCATTTTAATGAAGCCTTTGGGAGCCTCTTAGCATTGGAGGCCTAATGTGGCATTTTGTGATTGACCCAGAACCAAATGAATACTCAGAATTAAGCTATTATGATGTGCCCATAAATTAGGTACCCTGACATGGTGCACAGAACAGTGTTCCCTGAAATATTGTGGTGAATTATGACTTCTGAAATATGGAGATTTATTGCCGACTGCGCATTTAAAACTGATTTTAATTGTGCCATTTGTTGACGCTTAAAATACTTGTTTTTGAGGGGTGAAAAGAGTTAAAGTAATAAGGTCAGTAAGTAAATTGAATTATATGCAATTTTGTGAATGTAATCAACAGATGAAGTCGACTCTCTGTATAGTGGTTTTACATATTATGGATTTGGTTTATATTTGTTTGGCTTGTTTCATCAGCTAAATCTCTCTGACAAATGTGTTATAATGATCTGTAAGTGAAATGAAACTTGGGAGAAAGGCATTTATGTTTTTTGCTCCCTTTGCCTGGAATGATTTACAAAATGACATGAAACTTCTAGACATGGTCTCTTTTGATGCATTTAAGAGAATGTTGGATGACTTGGAGGCAGACACATCTGTCTGTAGATGTTCTATCTGACCAATGGGCTTTTGTGACTGTGATTAAATTCCGACGGAAAATTTGCTTAATTGATTATTTCATGTTTTCTATGTATGGCTGCTGATTGTCTGTCTGTCTGTCTGTAACTTTAACTGTGCTGCTGCCTATGTTGGCCAGGACACTCTTGGAAAAGAGATTTTTAATCTCAATGAGGTTTTCCTGGTTAAATAAAGGTTAAATTAAAAAATGCCTCATAATGTAGTATAGGTTTATTTTTTGACCAAATCCCATTATTGAAATACAAATGTACTGTGTCATTCAAATGCTACATGAAGACTTTTCCATGCAATGCGTACATTTTATTGTCAACATATGAGGTTCTACAAGTTTAGCAGAACTTCCAGGGAAATCAAGTGCATCCTGGAGTGTTAGAGATGTTAAATACCCTTGGGAGCCCCCTCTGAATGCAGCGCACATATGGGGATTTGAGTTATTATCCTGGGAAATGATTGTAGAACTGTTTTCTATGCAGTTTCCCTTGGGTGAACTGCGTTAATACTCTTTTATATGTGTATGAGTGTGTGTGAATGCCATTAGGTGGGATAAGTAGGGGTTTGCTATTTAATGCTCATTTAAACCTGGCCGTAACCATTCCTGTCTGCATGTTTTCCCTCTGGGGAATCCAGGTGTGTTTCTGTGTGCTATTACAGCATAGTACAGTGTACTATACTACAAATGAATGAGATCAAATATGTGCTAATATTGATATTGCACTAAGAACGATTATATTTGTCTTTGAGCCAATAAAAGTTAATGTATGCCCTCCAAAAACTTCCAAACAGTATCACCAATTTCCTATTTGAAGACATCAAATATCAAAAATATCTTCTCATGTGTGCTATTGTCAGTCTCTCTTCCACATCAAAGTTCCTATTGACACTTGTTTGGCATGATAGTCTTCATTGTTGATCACTGGTGACTTTAATACTTTTGTTTACTTGAAACACTTGTTTTTGACATCAGGACTATTCATGCAATCATTCACACACCAATTAGACAGCCGTTGGGAGGAACTTGATGTTCAATAGGTGGGTTTACATGGACAGCCTAAATCCGGAATCACTTTTGAAAAGACGCCTAATCGGAAAGAAAATGCATCTAAACAACCCTTTATGAAAGAAAAGTCCTTTTCCGAATGAGACTTCATTCCTTTTCAAGGAGGTAGTCTAAGTCCTTTCGGAATGCCTTTCCGATTCCATCAGAGCCATTCGCTGCATGTAAATGATGTTTCGTAAAGCTTTCTGTTTGAGTTGTATCTGCGCATGCCCAGCGTTGTGACGTTATGCTCCGTCTGAGTTTTTTCAGTGGCGCATTTTAAATATGGCGACTTCAAAACAATACTGGTCTACATTGGAGACTCATTCAGTCATTGCTACTTTGAAAGAATTTTACATAGTTGGACGGTTAGACTTCCGTGCATGCCCTCTTCGTCGTATTCTTCTTCTGAGGTGTGGATTGTCTGCACATGTCAGAAACCTGTCTCCGATTAGATGAGTCGATGCATGTAAACACCGGGTCGGAAAAGATCAAAGGTCATGTAAACCGGCGACCAACATTGCATTCAGAAAGGTATAATTCGGATTGGAGAAAAGGGTCCCATGTAAACCAACCTAGTGTCTCGCTCAAGGAAACTTCAACACGACCACCTGGGCCAGGGGGTCGGGGCCACCATCGCATACCTTAAATTCAATGACCCTGATTTAAAGAAAGCCTTCCAAAAGAATGGGTTGGATCACCTTTTAATAACTAGTAATACAGCCAGACACATCAAAATACTTTAAAAAAATTTGGGCTCTACTCATATTTCCATTTAGAGAATAATGTTTGAGACCAGATTAATGGGATAAACTCGAACCTTTTTGTATATAAATAGTTATTTTGTAAATAAATATTGAAATGTTATCTGACAATTCAGGTAAAACAAATTATAACATATATTTCCTTCTATGTTTCATTAATTATATTTCATTTGCAAAATATTATGAATTATTCCTCCATCAATTTTAGCAACCTTCTTATGGCGATTAAACTGTTAGCAAACAGAGCTCCCCTCCAATGCAAGTTGAAGTAGCAGATAAAGTGGTTTATTTTACGTTCTAAAAACAAAAAAGGTGGATGAAGTGGCAGATAGACTGGGAGGTCAAGACATGCACTAGAACAAAGCATGATAAAATCTTGATTCAGAGTATTTCAAGAAAAACTGATGACCAAGTTCAGGATGAGATTTAATTCCGCCCTCTCTGCCTCTCTCATTCTCTATGCATTCTTTTATGTCATATCTGATGTTATGGGGGTAAGAATTAGATCTTTTGAGCTAAGCCAGTTAAGATAGATTATTTTTTCTTTATATGTCTATCTGAGCTGATCAACCAAAGATGAAAGGATTATGGGTGTGTTTGTGTCAATCAGAAAGATAGGTCAGGTAAGGAGGGGTGGGGTGGGAGCAAGAAACAATATTACAATCATTTTCAACACTGCCAAGGAATAAAAGAAAAGCTCACTTGAACCATTTCTTGATAGGATTGTTTAAAGTTGTAAAATTCTGCTTTGAACTGGGTAGTTCCTATAAGCAGGAATGAAACATTAAAGCACCACTTTAATTCCTGTCATTTGACACTACAGAGCGATAGCTTTTCCAGAACGGCATAATTTTCATTTTTAGACTCATGAGCAGTCAAACATTGAAAATGTCTTAACTCCAGAGGGATCTGTTACAAAAGAGATTCATATCAGTGTTTCTAATCCTTAGAGGATGGGATGTGCGCTGTCAGATAGACGCACATGCATGATAAATGGCTTATGTGAGTGAAAAGTCCTCCCCTTATTGATTAATCTCCAATTTTCATCAGCGGTGCCCTGCTACTCAAGCAAGCATGCCATCTGTTGTAACCCCTTTCACCCTTGAAAAACACATTTGTGTACGCGCACGGCCACACACACACACATAAACACACACACAAGAGCATACAATCTGTGGATTATGCTATTGTCATTGGGAAGACCCAATCATCATCGCATCTAATGAAACCAGAGCAGCAAATCCCTCTAATACATAGTGTTAGTGATGTGGCAGGCTTATAATCAATAATAATAATAATAAATGAATCCAACTACACTGGTAGAATATACTCATGTAAAGAAGAGACCATCATGTCAACAAATCAGGTCAATTCTGTGTTCTAGGATAACACGTAGATAATTCATTTAGTTTTGGAGACACTGACATTTTGAAGAGGAGGACCAGGAGGAAATTAGAAATACAGCAGGGCTCATTAGTGAAACTGTCTGACCCAGAAGAAATATTAAGTAAACTAATTCTGCTTCACTTATGACTTCAACCTTTGCCATCATTGGCAAGTCGCGGTCATGATGAGCTACCCAGAGAGGTCCTTAGACCTGACTAGAAGCCCACTCCCTGAGTGTTCAAAACAATAAATTGAAAATGTATTTGATATTTTCTCATCCAATGTTGCTCAGTTCTGGGGACCAATGTTCTCCGTGTTTTAAATATTTCCCCGCTCCAAAATATAACTGGGCTTCTGTAGAAGTGATGCAGAGCTGATCATTTGAATTACTTGATCACTTGCTATAAATTTTTCCCAAATTTTCAAAAATTTTGCACCAACATCATGACTATCAATCCATAATGCCATTTAAGGATGTTTTGGCATAGGATGGGCCCCATGTGCAAAACTTTAACAATTTAAGCAGAGTCCTGGCAGTAAATCTGCTTAGTCCCTAAATATGTGCACACTACACACATTTGAACACTTAAGGTTTTACAGCACAAAGCACCAAAACTAAAAATGTTACACTTCAACCACAGCATGAAATATTAATGGAAGCATCTTTTTGACTAAATCCATACATAAATTACCTTTTAATGTTTTTGTTTTTACTGTTGTTTATCTGATAGAATTCTGCTTGTCATGACATCATTGACATAGTGCTATTAATTTTCAGTATATAGAATTTCATGAAAATCTCCTTTTCTCATACCTTTCATAAAGTTTATAAGCTTAAATACTTCTTTCTCCCTCACCAACACAGGCCCACGCATACACCCACACACAAAGCAGAGAGTTGATTTTTCCAATCAAGCACAATTTTCTAACTAAATTAATTATTTCTCATTTGGAGCTTGCAGTGGTCAACCTCCTGGTGTGCTGCAACCGAACTCTACGTTTGTGTGCGCGTGTATGTCTGTGTAGATTTTTTTTCTTGTCTGTGCGTGAAGGAGGGATCATTACACAATAGATCTTAATTGAGAAGACGGACTGCAATCAGTACATTCTTGTTGGAAATCATTAAATCATTTCTTCCACTCCTCTCTTTTTTTTTTCTTTCTCCTTTTTGTGGTGATTAACATTAATGATGCATTCTGAATATAAAAATGCTTGTGGAAAAATGTGACATCTGTGGTCTCCCCACTTCTGTTACTGAGGAAATGAGAGCAAGAATGGAGGAAAATCCCCTTCAAATTTCAACTGTCCAATTTGATACAGTATTTTGATGTCAGTCTTGCTAAGACAAGGCTCAAAGTTCTGTCTGTCTGTCTGGAAAATTCAATTTTAAATAAATGCACTGAAATTATAGCTTGTGTTAGTGAATAATGCCCCGAATGAAAAATACACAACCTTAATAAGAATAGATCACTTGGTCAGTTCTATTTTTGAACTCGGTGTGTTTTCATTCCGTCAAATTTAAAATTGGTCTAAACACACTAATTAACATATTCCAGTAAGGATTCTCTAGTAAAATCAGTGTATCCGTTGGAAGATACTAGCATTTCTTCTACTTATTAAAAAACAAAGAAAGCCCAAGCATAAAACTACATTGTAAATACTGCAGGCGGTTGCATTGCTATTTATCTGCTTTTGGTGAAAAAAAGAAAGGTTCCTACTTCCTTCCTTCCATTTATCTTTTTCTTCCCTTTCTTGTCCTGAGATGTGGAACTGGGTGTTTCATTGATTCTCCTGACTTTTCAGACAAAGATAGCAGCTACTGAGACAGCCTTGACCCGGTGACTTTGCATTTAGTACATGATGAATTCTCATAGCTGCATTTCTTTTACTCTTCCTCTCTGAAATTGAAAATCAGACAAAGAGGCCATCTCATGTTGAAGGTTCAGAGCGATTAGAGTGCTGGAGGTGGCATTAATGTTAGTGGGATCATCTGAGATTCTACATATTTTTTTCTTTCACGCTTTGGTTTGTTATGGCAAATCAAACCAACTTTCTCCATCATCATAAGTAGACTCATTGAAACAGAAAGGCTATGGCTATGTTTTCGTTATTTCTCTTTTCCAAATTGTTGCATACCTATCAGTCATATCCTAATAACTACTGAAATGTGAAGCTCTGTGTTGGGACTTGGAAATATGGGCTAGTATAAAGATCAGAGTTACTGACGAGGATCAATTGTGATGGCTACAAGACCTGGTCAGAGCATCTTTATAACTGCTGGGTCTGCTGGTTGTTCCTAGTCAACAGTGGTTAGTACATACCACAGCAGTCTAGATAAGGAAAACTGGTGACCCGGCAGCAGGGTCATTAGCACCCAAGACTCCGATCCCACAGAGGAGCTAGTATACCACAAATCACTGATGAAGTTATTGCTGGTTCTGGTAGAAAGGTGTTAGAAAAAAGTTGTTCATTGTGGAGTTTTTTGGTTGGCATAATGTTGACCTACACAATATAAGGCACTTTGCTTTAATGTTATGTCTGATTGATGTGGATGTACAGTTTAGTAATCAGTATTGGATAAAAGAAGATTTACATCTTACAATATTATCAGATCCTCAGTGTTGGGTGTTTATCAAATATTATGCTGGAGGGTTGAATAAGTTAGATTTCTTTTTTTTTGTTTTCTCTGGATGGAGGGATTTTTATCACTGCCTTCAAATCAAACTCATCCACTGTGTCTCCGTTTGTGCTCTGATGATGAAAGATGATGCTGTTAACTGTTTACATTTTTTCTCAAACAACAGCATTAGACTAACAATATGTAACATGCAAAGTCACATATAATTTAATTGATTTAATTATTGAGATGCTTTTTTTTAATTATCTCTCTTCTTTATTCCCTCTTTCTCCTCCGCACATCAATAGGAGGTGTCTAAGATACTCAATCATCCACGTGTCTATGCCTTCCTTCATGTTCCGGTGCAGTCGGCTTCAGACAGCGTGCTGATGGACATGAAGAGAGAGTATTGCATCAATGACTTCAAAAGAGTGGTGGACTTCCTTAAGGAGAGGTAAGACAGGATGTGGAGTCCTTATTGACTCATGATGCTGCAAAGTGGAGACTGTGTGTTTGTATGCTGACGATAACAATGTTGCAGTTTCATCTGTTCTCTTCTCCTTCTTCTCAGTGGATAGAGAATAACATTTTGAATTGATCCATTTCAATGCTGTAACTTTCTGTAATCTTTTGCATCATGCATGATATGATGAATATGATGAACTCCCCCTACATATGGGCGCTGACATACTTTTCTCCCTCGGTTTTGATCAAAATAAAACTTCCTAATGCTCTGGTTTCCATGTTCAGATGCTTGTTGATCATGATGCAATGCTCTGAGTACAATCCCTTTTCTCAGCTGTCCATTGTATATGTCTATGTATCTTTGTATCTGAGAGGAAAGAGCCATCAGTTGTCACAAGGGGAACTGAGTTATGGCTTAAAAGCTAAAAGAATTTAGTTAATGTTTATTTTTATTTTTTTCTATGGTGAGTGGATATGGTATAAACAGGACAATGACTTTCAAAATATCATACTCTTTGTATTCCAATGATGAAAACCTTCTCTTGCAATATCTCATGGTTTGATTTACCACATTTATATACATACATTGCCATTTTTTGAAGCTGATGAAAAAAAATCTTGTATTCTGATCATTTGTGGAAAAGGAATTAACTCGAGTAGTCTAACTTAAATACATGGGTTTATTACGACAGATCTGTTATAACAGAGAAGATCCCAGCACGCTCAGTTGTAAGTTTTATCCCAAAATCTTGCTCAGATTCAGCAGGACCGGTAAATGCTTAAAATGTCAGAGCCACTGTACCAGGTCAGGCTATCTTGTCCTTCAGACAGAACAGCACAAACATTTGTCAGACATCACATAATGAATTACTTCAGAAACAACTGGGGCAAACTTTGTATTTTCTTTTCCCTAGCAAAAGCATTAAATGTATAAATAAGAAAGAAAAAAAAACCTGTTGAGCAAGTTGACGTGGTTATATACACTTTATATGTAGTTATTGTTGCTATGAGGAGAATACCCTTTCAAGCTTCTTAAAATGAACTGTTTTAACTATTAAAATAAACTTCCCTTTTAGCCCTGTCAAAATTGAGTAGATACTATTGAATGATGATGATGAATATTTCACTTCTGCTTCAGTGATCAAGTCAATCACTCCGCATTTATATATTATTAGATAGTATAAGTTTAAATATTTCAAACATAAAATTCATTGACAAGTTTTAGGAGGAATGACTGCTATGCTGTCTCAGAGTTTGAGCCTCGATTCCTGACACTCTTCACATTGAAGCTATGTTTTTCCAAAAAACACCCACTGATACACCCATTGATTTAGGTTTCAGCAAGTGCTTTCCTGATGTGGATTACATGAACTTCCCCTCTCCCCCATGAAAAAATAATCCACAATTCTGAGACATATTCGTAATGGATGGATATGACCTTTAATGCAGCAGAAAAGATAAGAAATGATGAAAACATAATATCTGTCTGTATTAAAGATAATCGGTCATGGAATTTGAGTATGAGCAATTATAGCATGCACATCAGGATTAGTGAATAAACAAACTATTGATGCTATTATAATATGCTATAAAGGAATTCCTACAAGAACATGTTTGGTTCATATTTGTGCCTCAAATTTGTATACACTTTAGTGCTTTGGAAGATAGATTTGAATGTATACGGTAATGTATGGAATAATTTTATTGGGAACTTTTTATTTTTAAGGCTGACTTTTATCCGGGAAATAGATTCATATTTAGAGATAACTGCATTTCAGGTTGTTGTTGTTTTTTGCTTAATTTGATGACGTACCGTAAAACATTGATTAAGATAGACTAAGTATCAGTATAGATTGAGGCCTTCCAATAATAATCGTGAGAGTGCACCTTAATCATCTCACGATAGTTAGCACCAATCTGTTAATCTTGCGTAACAGTAGCTATATATTCACATACAAGTCTTTTGACATTGCATCTGAATTGAAGTAGTTAAAAATCTACTTTATTCCAAGCATGAGAAACTTATATACTTAATTGATTTTATGTAAATCCTTTGTCTATGTCAACAGTCAAGGTATAGGCTTGAATATAAAATGGAAATCTTGGTGAACAAGACTTTTATTTAGGACACTGAATATTTATCTATGCTCAATGCTTTGGTGTTGAAGTATGTAGCCTTGAATCCTGGGGGGAAGAAGTTTGCCCCACTCCCACACTGTTCAGGCCATATTTGAAGAATTTGAAGACCCATCTCGAGTCCTTTCTGAGATTTTCCGAACCCCTTTTTCAGAGTTACTGCACCCAATCATGGTGCAAAGATAAGTTAAATGTACAAACGCATTGCGTTTGGTTTCCTATCAAAGATATGGTAAATGGGCTGTATGTCTCGACTCCAAAGCACTTTTCAAGACAAGCCAGCGTTCAAACAATCATTCATACAGTGACAACTGAGGCTGCCATGCAAGGCAACGCCTGCTCATCAGGAGCGGTAACCAGTCATGCCATCTTTCACACCAATGGAACAGCCAATTGGAGCAGCTTGGGGTTCAGTATCTTGCCCAAAGATACTTCGACATGTAGACTGGATGGGCCTGGGATCAAAAATTGCTTTATAAATGCTTTTTCTCATCAAAATGATATGGACTTCAGCTTATAGGTCTTGACAGTTGTTTTATTCTTGTTTGGTATGTTTTGTGTTTCTTGCATTTCCAATATCTATCATGATAAGTGAGACTTATAAGTTATTTCAGAAGAACAGCTAGCTTTTCATTTTCTGTGTTATAAGGTCATTTAGGTTGTTTAAGTTGGGCAATAAGGTTTTTTTTTGCAATTTTTATTCTGGAAGAAATGTACCCTTCAGAATTATAGGCACCCTTGAAAAAATTTGTAATTTTCCATAATTCAACATCCAGGTGGAACCCGGAATCTTCTCCCTAAAGTGTCCGACTCCTGATGTCAGGGACATTAACAAACCTTTGATAAAAGGTGTAACTTATAGTTTTCTTTATTAAAGATGAGGCTTTTAATATAATTTTTTCAAACTATTTATACACATAAATCCACTTTTATATAATCCTAGAAATTGCAAATAGCGGAAAAATTTAGTTTGAGTAAAAATAAATTAAGTCTTGAGATGTAAGGAAGTTTTTAAAGTCCCACCTGATACATGCTCTTGCATTTAAAAATGCCAGCATCCTTCCATACTCTGAAACCCATATCTGAATAAGAAGGTGTAATTTCAGGATTGTATTGTTCACAATAGGTGCCAAAACAGAATATTTCTTTGTATTACCAAAATGTCTGTGGACCTGATTCCAGGTTTTTAAAGCATTTCGGACTTTATGATTATTTTATATCCCTTCCAGTGTCTTTGCATACTTTATCCGTTTTTTCATCTCTATTCTGTTTTTATTTGAACAATATCAAATACTAAAACCACTTAAAATTTTCAGAATGAAAATTCTTCTGAAAAGGAAATTCCTGTTTGACTGTACATTAGCAGTAAACTAATCGGAAATGGTGTTTACCTGCGCCAAAACATCAATCAGGAGAGCTGTCAATAGCTGAGGGATGAGCGCAAAAAGGATCAATAGATGACGAGTTTTATCAGAAGGTTGGCGTCTATCGTGGGATGATGGTAGTTTCTTTTCTGTTATTGTAACGCTTTTAATGCAGAAACATCTAGATAATAACTCACTTTTACTTCTTTAGCTTGGGGGTTGTTTCAAGAAGCAGACTTAACTTAACTTACTCTTGAGTTAGTGCCTGAGCTCAAGCTTGACCAATCCTGAGATGGGAAACTCAGGAAATCCAGTTTCAGAACAGCGGATAGGAAGTGGTTCAATCAGCTAATCGCTGGTTAACACAGAGTTGGACGCGTGCGTGCGGATTATTAAAAGCCATCATCGATGGATCTCAGACACGGTGATTCACCACGGCAACCAGTGAAAACCATGGTTATGGAAGCATTTTGTAATTTGTATTTATTTTTATTTTTACTTAACCTTTATTTAACCAGGAGCAAATAATTATTAATCGATTAATTGGTCGATTATTAAAATGATTTATCGACAACCAAAACTGTCAGTGAGCAGATTAGGTTCACAGAATAAGTTACCGCAGTAACAGAGTCAGAGCGCCACTGATCCCTGTTTCTGAAACGGAAAACCCAGAGTTTCCCTAATCTCATGCTTAACCTACTTGTAGCTTCGGTAAAGCCCAGTTCTTGAAACAGACCCCCGGAGACACAAGGGAGAGTGGGAGACAGAGGGAGCTTTACTCCTTCTAACATTACATAATTACGACGTTATCATGATTTACGTTATTAGTGAGGCCATGTTAGGTGGTAAACTCAAGGGTTCAACATTGAAACCCAAAACTCCTCATCCCGTGCTTTTATTCTGAAAATTCAGATCCACCGATTGTCAGAGACTTTCATAGGGGTCTACCTCCTCGTTGATTACTTCCGAAACACTGTTTACATGCAGTGGTTGCCTTTCTGAATATACCACCCCCCTGCAAAGAACGAAATCTCAACCGTAGAGGGCCGTGAATTTCAGAAATGGGCGTTTACATGCATCAATTTCTTTCTGATTAGGCTTATTTTCTGAACCTATTTGAAATAAGGCTTTCCCTTTAGTCCCACCTTGTGTTAGCTACTTGCTGCCACAAGCTGCGTTTTAAATGTAACAGTTGTGGGCCTCACATACTGTACTATACTCGGTAAAACATTACACCCCGGTCCTGCCTGCTCAACACATGTCTATACAGGCGCTGTTAACCAAAGTTGCATTGCTGCTGTTAGAAAGCCCAAACAATACGTATACACCCCTTCTGTGCCATTGTTTGTATGCAGAATTAAGGAGCACCAGTTCTGCCTCAAACAGGCTGTGTAGAAGTAGTTTTAGAAGATTTTCCTTGTGTCTGTCTTTTCGTGTGAACTGCCTTTTTCTTTTGAGGCATTTGTTTAAACTTGTTTAAATGGGCTCTATTCCTGTCTCCTGATTTTATTCCAGTGTTCAACATGATTTCCAACAGTAGTAATAATGTGGCGAAAATCTTGCACACTTTGACAAATGGTCACGCGAGAAACAAAATCAGACACAGACAAACAAATTTGCCGCACGCAGGGTATCATATCACAATATCTAAGATGTTGGTTAGATGAAATCTGGATCACTTCCAGTATCTTACCCCTTTGGCTGCAATATTGATAGTTTGAGAGCAGTTCACTATATTGGAGAGAGGCAAGGGCTTCAAACATGCATGAAGAAAACACTTATGTGTGTTGTTCTGTGTGCGTCTGATTGTGAGTGAATAGTTCTGTGTTTGTGCCTCTATGAGTGTGTAAGTAAAATGGAGAGAGAGATTTTTCACTATGGAGGTTTATTTTTGTACATCGTGCTCAAAAGAATAAAATTATAAGATAGAATGTGCCTTTATAAGTCCCACAGTGGGGACTTTTACAGCCTTACAGAAGCACAGTAAGAAAAAGAAGAAAGTGGGAAAAACGATATCAATGTAAAAATCATGTTCAGTGATTATTTTGCATGATTAGTAATTGATATTGTTTTCCCCACTATCGTTCTGCTTTTTCTTACCCTGCTTCTGTAACGCTGTAAATTTTCCAGTTGTGAGATTAAGAAAGGTATATCTTAGCCACATTAGACTGGTTCTAACTTTATCTCTATCACCTCATTTTGTCTAAAAAATGCTATGGTACTATGTAGGGTCAGTGTTGGTCCTCTGAGCTGGCAGGAGAGGTAATAACTGCAAAGAATCAATGTCTTATAAAGAGTTTGAGCCAACGAGACGGCAGGGATATCTCCCCTGGGACATTTAAATGTAGCAAGCAGTAGTTAGAGCGAATAAGAGAATTAGCCAAATAGGTCTGAAAATTGAGGAGACAAAGTGTCAAGGAACCTATTAACCTCCAACCAGAATAAGATCAACAACCATTAAACAGGCACCGAAGGTGATTATCGTACATTGTACCAATGTTATATTATTATCTATAAAAGGCATCCATGCATATATTCATGGACACATGGATGCGTACACTCATTGCAGATGACACTGTGTTATACAACAGGTTTCTCTGCTCGCACAGATGCTAGCATGCTATCTTAAATGATACACAGGGACAGCATTTTGCTGCCAGTGTCTTTTTCAGTATTAATAAACATAAACGGCATGGATGAGGATCTTTAAAGGGCTGGTGTTTCATAATTTTTGTAGAAAGTTCTTTATCTTTTCTGTTATATTCTCTTAAACCTCTAGCTTAGAAACGGTGACCTCTGTGATCTGTTCTTTGTGTATGTGAAAGTCGACTAAACAGTTAAAGAGCTTTACTAGTTCACTCTTCTTTTCTTACGGGTGCACCCATGCAAACCAGAACAACTCAAGGTGAATAGCAAAGTCCTTTCTATATGCGTGTGTGTGCGTCTTTACGTTTGTGACATAGTCACAGGTGACTGTTAATGTGGATTCTCCCATAGGCTCTTTGTTGAATCACATAAAGTTCCCTTCAAAGTATGTGACACAGGACCTTTTGCAGGTATGTGTGAGGTCAAAGCTTATCTGACTAACTCACACACAGCCAAAGACAAATGTGTTCCTCTTCACAAACAGTTTAATACCACCAACACTGCCAAGGCCATGGGGGTCAAACATCTCTGGCCTTTCCTATCATTAAAGCCCATGACACACATACATGCAGACACACATCAGGTTCCCTGCTTGAAATCCTCGACAGCTGAAGATCTTGAATTCTCTTTTGAATTTGACGGTACACAAGTTATATTTGAAAGGTAGCTAAGAAGGTTTCTCTTTATTTTTTCAACAGACGGGTATTTGGTGTCATTGGTTTGTTTTCTACATGAAGTTTCAAAAGTTTTTGTCTTTCCACATTGTGAGACTTGCAGCCTATTTCCGCTCTTCAGTGGGTAATCTCTCAAAAATGGCATCCATGGGAGTGCTAGGTAGCATCTACTACTGATCCAGTAGAACATTAAAACTGTTTTGAAATTTACCACAACACTCCTTGATGACCCTCAGAGCTTTTGGGAGAATATTCTATGGACTAATAATTCAAAACAAATGCCACCTTTTTGGTTATAATTCTTCCACTCTTGTTTGTTCATTTGTTCATCCATTCCATGAGCCCAGATGGTGAGGCACAATGGTAGCACTCCAGTCATTTATGTCCTTGTGAAGAATAACCTTTTAGAATATAAACCACCACATTCCAGACAAATAATATACCTGAGGTCAAGCAGGGAGATGGCAGTCTATTGTTTTGGCATGCTTTGCTAATTTAGTGCCAGGACGACATTCTATAATTGAGGGGAACATAAATTATGCTTTCTTTCAGAAAATTTTCAAGGAGAATATCAAGTCGTCCATTTGTGAGTTGAAGCTCGAGCAAACTCAGTAATCCAGGAGGTTTAGCATCAGTAAGGTATCACAAGCATCACTCTGGCAGGACCTGAAAAGATTAGTTCATGCTCACAGACCCTCCTGGATGGCTACTCTAAAGTAGAACAGCAAACAAAAGTAGTACAAAATTCCACCTCAGGGATGTCTGAGACATCATTTCACTGCATGTTTATCCACTTTAGGTTCCGCAAATAGCTATGAAATTTAGAGTGGGGGTACTAGTATTGCATAACCTTTTTTCTAAATTGTACAAAATTATAACCAGTAAAATGTATTTTGTTACTTTGTTTTATGTAAAAATTTATTTGAAATTTATATTTGAACATTGTATCACTGTTTTTGTATTTCAACAAGAATATCCGCAGTCTGGCAAGAATATTTGAAAAATATTTGTTGTTTTCGTTCACTGATGGTTTCCACATCGACTCCAGCAGAACCTTAAGCTCCGTTGACAATCCGTTTCCCTCAAAATCCTTAAAAACAACTGAAAATGCTCTATTAAATTTGCCATGCAAGTAGTTAGCAGTGTAACAATTCAATATCAACACCAGTGAAGAGGACATCCAGGAAGTGACATGATGTCCTAAACTTATCACAGTAATGTTCAGCAACATTTCGGTTGACTGGAGTATTCACAAAACGAGCAGAATCCGAAGATCTAACAAAACAAGCTAGTCCAACATATCCTTTTTTGTTATTTGTCTGTGTCTAGCTATTATGCTGTTGTCGTGGAAACAGAATGCCAAACTGCAACAGAAGTCTTATGTAACAAGAGTTGTTTGCGAAAAGCCAAACTTCATATCAGGATACTCGATGAATTTCTATGAACGTTAACGAAACGTGTGGATGATCTGAGTGGTAAAACTCATTTATGTTTTCTTAAATAATGTTTCCATTATAAAAGGCAGATTCTTAAAACTGGCTGTGTTTATGAACAATGGGAACTCACCAGAAACACAACAGGCTGCTGGTTTGACGAAGTTCAAGTAAAGCACATTCTTTATTTTAAATCAGGTGCAATAGGGGAGTATCTCATGTAACACCGAAGGGGAGTCTAATTAAAACAAGTATTTTATATCAATCTATTTCGCTCTCTTCCTCCTAATATTGGGCTCGACCTGAAAGAAAACTTCATGGCGGTGTGAAAAGCACCCACCACATGGAACCTGAAGTTTTCCTGTTCAAATTTTGGCCACTTCCATATGTGGGCCTAAATCAGATACAGATCGGATTTTCTTTTAATGCAGCCTCATTCTGAACCGTCAGATCGGAATTCATGCGGCTTTGACATCATCTTAATTTGACATTTCATCCCAAAGGTAAACTGGCAGGAGTTTGCTTTTCTACCAAAAACAAAACTATAAACACTTCAACTATAAATCAAAGCATACAAACTATGATTAGTGGCTTCAAATTTGCTTCTGTATTGACGGCATGGTGTATGTGATGTCTTTGTTATTGTTCCTTTAAGTGCATGTGGGTCAGTTCATGGCCGTGAACTGTTTGTACTAGAGTTCGATATAGTACACATCAAAGAGTAATGTGAACAGTTATACAAAATAATTTGATTTGAGCATTAAAACTGGCAGTGTGACCATAGCCTCAAAGTGAGACTGGCAGAGAGATGACTGAAAAGTGCAAAGTGTAAAAAACAAAACAAACATCGATAAGCAAAACTACGGCCTATTCTTTGAGAGGGCCCACAGAGCTAGTAATATGAATAACAGTGTGTAATTTATGGAATCTTATAGAATCTAGGGCTGGGTATTCGTTATTATAATTTGAACATTTTGACGGAAACAATGCACCAGTAAGAAGCAAATAGTATTCATACTTTCCAAGTCAGTTTATTTGCTCTGCTTACTGCCAGTCACTCTAATTGTTTGATTGAATGTGCTGTGTATTTGGACCACTACAGTTGAATGAACAACCCATACAGTCTGTTATGTGGGGAAGTTATTTTATTACAGTTGTTTTTTAATCCTCCCATGCCAGGATTATTTTAGTTATGTATAATTCCATTGATCTCTGGATTCATTTGTCCGCTGCAGATATTGTTGCTTTTCAACTACATTTATCCATATAACCAGGAAAAAAATGCATTAAATTCCCTCTCTGTAAATTACATAACTAATTTTTCCAAGTTATTATAACTGAATTGTTTTCTGCCGTGCATAATTTTTAGAACACTTGTTTCATTAAAATGGTTAATTTGTCCTCGTCTGCCAACACAGACCACATTTTTACATCCTCTTCACTCTGCTTCTATCAATTAAATGACATAATGAATTGGAGTCTTTATGTAATGATGTATGGAGAAAATCCTGTTATGGTGGAACAAGGCTGCTACAGTGAGAGTTAAAATGCTCATAGAATCCTTTCCATAGTTGTCTGATAGTTTGTCATAATATCTGTGCTGATTTTCATACAACTGCTCTGGAGGATTAAATGTCCCTGATTCTCAGGGGCCACGGATGAAACGCTTGGAAAGGCATAGTTATGCCTCTGTGACATGGGGATTGGTTGTGAATGTGTGCAGAGGAGCAGATTCTGGCAGCCTTATGGTGAACCTTTGGGTTAGTTGAGTTGAGCAGAAATTAGGTGGGGGTGGGGTTAAGGGTGTGTAGTCACAATACCAGTAAAGGATAGGTGATATGGCGGGGGGGGCAGATTCTTGAGCAGCCCTTAGACCTTCTGTGGTATCCCTCAAGGGGGCTGTTTGGTGTCCCTGGAGGTTTTATGCTCCTGTTTTCTGAAAATGTTTTCAATCTAAGTCTGTAGAGGACCTATTTTCAAAGAAAAACATTCATTCACATTCAAGAGGGAAAGTAGTAATACCTCTGACCGGCCATACTAGTGAGAAAATTACTGCTTACTATGTGCTTTGTTGCTCAAGTTTACTTGTCTGTGGCATGTCAAGCAATGACTTTTTTACAGGTACCGTCTTATGCAATGAAAACATTGAAAAGTCAGCAGGTGATGAATCTGTGATCCCAGTATCTAATTGGTAGAATGACCCTTTCAGGCAGCATTACCTACGGGACCCCATTTGTTCTTCATTTCAATATTTGGTCACCAAGCCCTATTTTATTTCTTTTCTTTATATTTGTTAAAGGCATGAAGATATGATTATTTTCATGTGCATTCGTGGATTTCATTTCCCCATTCAATAATTGAATCACTCTGATCTGTGAAAGAATACGACTTTATCTCCAAGGCCACCGTAGCAATACGGAAATCGGACTGTTCTTTTAAAATTCCACCTATTTACTCTTTTTTAATAAGGGTCATAGCTCTACTGTATTTCATTCATTGGTGTAGAATTTAGTTTAGTTTGATTTTTAACCTTGTTACAAAAATAAATTAGAAAAACAGTTTTTCTGTCAGGACTGTCTTTAAAATGTCTTTATTTACTTTAAAATGTTCAGTCCACACATACTAAGGCAACCGCCAAATGGGTGCACACCGCTCCTTCTTATGAAGAATAAAAAACCAGGATGCCATTTGCAATGTTTTAACAATTTGCAATAACAAAGTGCCAATCGTATCCTGATGTGTGTTGGATAGTATTTTTCCCTGAGATTTACTCTGCACCAGCTGGCACCTAGCAAAGTTACGCTACAGTGTATCTTTAGTTTTTTTGGAGCATTTTATCACTTTTTTTTAATGAAACACACTTGTGATTCATTTCAACTAATAATTGTCACCATTATTACTTTTCATATATTGACAATACGGTGGGTTCAAATCTGGTTCTCTATGTTATTGTCTGTATTATAAATATCACCAAAACGCCAAATATACATTTTTAATCTTATTGTTAGTGAAACAATTAAGCTGTTTCCCAATTATAGGTTTGTGCCCTTTGTCTAAACAGGATCTGACATGAGAATAAAGTCCATGCAAGGATAGCATGTTTAATCTAAAGGCTATTACTAAAATTGAATTTTTTGTTTCAGATATCTTTTTCCTCCTGGAAAAAGTTAAACCATAAACTGTTCAAATGAATTGGTCATCCCTTTATTTTTTTAATTGATCATATGGTTTAAGGTGTTAGGTAATAAGACAGTTATTTTAAGATTACATCGTTGAAATGTAGCATGACAAGGCAATAGGAGCCACCAGAATAAACATTTTTGTGTTCAGTGCGGACTAAAGTCAGTCATAATTTGTATTACCATAAAATTTCTTTTCATATCGTTGTGATAGTGTGTTGCAACTGCTATGTTGCAATATTGACAGAGTGAGGCTGGGACTGTTGATATAATGTATCGACGATAAACTTTCTGTCTGTGTGCGTGTCTTTTAAGCCTAGCGACGGTTTCTCTCCAAACAAATGGCTCCAAGGCAGTTGTGTTTTGTGTGGTGTCTGTGTGTATGTGCATATCCTTTAGTTAGTCATCTCTATTACTCACGAGGAGTGACAGGGTTATATCAAACCTCCACAGGTTATAACAGGACACATGCTTCAGTAGCTTGGCTAGACCGTGTGTGTGTGTGTGCGTGTC
The DNA here is from genome assembly GCA_037951165.1 of Lophius americanus. Lineage (NCBI taxonomy): Eukaryota > Metazoa > Chordata > Actinopteri > Lophiiformes > Lophiidae > Lophius > Lophius americanus. Next base: position 8,366,156 of record JBBDHG010000003.1, read on the forward strand.
TTTGTGTGTAAGGTGGAGCTAGTCTCCCATTCTGTTTGTTGGTGAAGACATGCCTTCATTAGTTAACAAATACACGCACACTCACTGAAAAGGTTTAAGGTGTCAGCCAGGTCTAATGTTTCACTGGAAGGGTTGGTGGGAGGGGCATTAGCCCCCGTCAGGCCTGGGGATGAAAACAAGAAAAAAAAAACAGAAAAAAATGATAAGTCAAGCAAAGGAGAAAAGAGAGGGAAAAAAGAGAGGGAAAAAAGAGAGGGCACATGAGACGGGAAGGGAGATCAGTTTTGGAGACAAATTTGGCGCGATAACCTGCCACTCTGGCGGGTCAACATTTCAACCCTCCTTTCTTTTATTCCTTCACGCCTACTGATGACTCAGCAAGTAAATCAAATTAAACAGTGAGGGTTTCTGTGTGTGTTTGACCCTGCCTCTGATTTGAAACCCTTATTAATCCCCAGTGAGAGCACAAATATGTGCAAAAACCTGCCTAGTTTAGTCATCGCAAGCAGTAACGTTTCTCTCCTTCACACACGCATTGACGCCCGCACACACAGGTAATCAATATGTTCACATTAGAAACAAGTAATCCTGTTTTTTTTTTATGTTTTCATGTTTTTTGATTTCTCTTTTCCTTTATGGGGTTTTTTTCCAAAAAAATAAAATAATAATAATAATAATTAAACAAATTTGCACAATATATTAAAAGTAATTTCAGTTTTCTTAATGCGTATGTTCTTGAATTATTTAAGATATATCAACAATACATGAAGAAAGGAACTTTAGTGTCCCGGCATTTTTTCCAAAAATCCATTGTCGTTGCTAACAGTAGAAGGCAGAATGAAAATCCAACTCCCACAGACAGGCTCATTTCTTATTATTTGAAACGGGTATAATGGAAGACAGTTTCAGTTCCTCCTATAATTTAGTTAATGCACATGGTTGTGTACTTGAGAAGTAAAACATGACTTATATAAAACAGAGAAAGATGTAATCATTGCTCCTTTTTACATACACACATCTCCATACTGGTCTATCACATTTTGAAGGAGTTGTGAATGTTTGATGGCTAGTTTTAGAATGTTAAAACAGTAAAAGAAAATGTGTTTCATTGGTCGAACTTCCCTGTCTCTGATCTAATTTGAATTTTGACACAAACAGCCAAGATGGTCAGCAGCAGTAAACCGCTTCCTGAATGAAAATAATAATAATAATAATAATACATTTAATTTATAATGCACTTTACATTTGGATCAAATCTCAAAGTGCTATTAAAATAGTCTTTCAATAGACTCGATTTGTCAAATCCTCTCACTTTTTCTGCTTATCAGAAATCTGTAACTGTTTTGGACACCCAAAAGATTCGCTAATCATCCAAGTTGTCTGTAGGTCCTGAAGAATTCTAGTTCTAGACAGATAAATATATGACAGCTATGAACAATCTACCACCCTCACACAAGGGGGGCTCAAGCAATGTTCATCGCCGGTTGGGTGGCAAAGTCATTACTCATTGAAAATACATCTGGCAAATTAGGCTGGACTTGTTGCTTAAACAGTAATTAATTTTTTTCACTTAATTCTTGGTTATCCCAAAATCCACTCATGATGTCTTCCAAACAGGATTTCAATCTCACCACAGCACTGATACTGCTCTGTTCAAGGTATTTAATGATATCCACTGAAACAAAGGCAGTGGCAGAATTTCTGTCCTGGTCATATGGGATACCAGTCGACCTATTTTCCACAACATATAAGTGGAGAGGCTGGGAATTTGTCTTACTCTCTTACACAACAATAAAATGTTTTGAATCCTACTGGGGCCTCCTCTGTTCAGCACTACTTGCTCCCTTTTCCCAAGATTGTGGAAAAAAACTAAAAATATTTTACCATAACAATGTGGGTGAATACACAAATGTACACAGCCCTACCACCAGGTGACTTAAATCCAATACAAGATCTTTGTCAGTGCATTAAAAAAAGAAGCTATTGGATATTATTCAGGTAATCCTTTTTGGAGATGGAGAAAAATGTTCAACAGTAATCACTCAGCTGTAGTTGGTTAGGTGACAGACAAAAAACCAGGTCATAAATCTGTGTTGTTACGGGTTCAGACATGAATCCCAGTCTCATTGACTCAGCCTACTATCCCCTTAAGAGCATATAGAGAATTAAGGGACCTACATTTCTGAGGAGGAGATTTATTCAGAATGATTTTTCCTGAGTCCCTACTTAGACCAGGAGATTGGATCATATCTGTCAAGTTCTCACATCTTTACACTGGCTTATGTTTCTGTTGGTTATACAAAGCACTGACTGGTGTAGGGCCAAAACACATTCCTCATCTGCTGCTCTGTTATGAACCATCCAGTTTCCTCAGGTCGTCTGGGGCGGGCCTATTTTCTTTCCCTATGGTCAAAACTTAACATGGAGCAGTAACATCCAGTTAGACTCCTAGAGAAATCTAGGTCTGCCACGGCTCTCCGTTATTCTAAATCAACATTGAAGACATTTCTGTTTGCTGCTGCTCGTTATTTAATCTGTTATTACTTGCTTGTAACTTTCACTCTTTCACTTTTGTATTTCGAGCTACACTTTAACATCCCATCTATTTAAATCATTTTTAGGATTTATTGTGCTTTTATATGCCAATTTTGATTTTGCAAATTACTCTGAATTACCTTGATAAAATGTGCTTCACAAATAATTCCGCCTTGCCTGCCTGATACTAAAAATAAACTTGAGTAAATTTCCATTTACTTTTTTTTCTGTCAATATCATTGATAGTTGTTTTAGCCTACTATTTATCGTTTGCTGCCTCTGGATCTTGTTTATGCTACCTGTTGAGTTGACATGTTCATGCATAGAAGTGATTCAATCCAGGAAGGTGTGAAAGCGGGACAGAGACTTCCTGCCTACATACCTGTCTGTGTGTGTCAATAAGTGCAGCATTGTGAGTTGGGTCTGTATAAAAAACAGGAAATCGTTAGAGAACGAGTCATTAACTTCACAACAAGATGAAGCTGAGGGGTGTGTTTGTGTGTGCGTGCGAGATTGTGTTTTCAAATGAGAGAAACGGCTTGTGGATAACAACTCTTGGCAGTTGCTAACACATCCTTGTCTTATTGACACTTCCTCTGGATTTTATTTCCTTCCCAGAAACCACACACACATGCTAACATACAGGATACATGCAGCTTTTCTATGATTATAGGAGTAAAATTTTTCTTCATTAAGTAGCGTTAAAGCATTATTAAGCCTCTCAGACCACATTACCTGTCCTTCCTGTCTTTCAAAAGCACACACACCTAGACCAATGCAGGAGCACAAGCTGAATGTGTGACAGGGAAAAATAACATAAACAGATGTCAGGAGATGCTGAAACTTTTTTAAGAGTCTATGACTTCAAAATATGTTGGAGGGGCAATTAAACTTTTTGCTCCCAGTTGTAACTAAGTGCAGGAGACGACCCATGCCAACCGAGATGTACACGTTGTTAGAATATTTATAGAAGAAAAATAAGGTGCTTTTTTTCCTCAGATTATTAGCCTAGTACACTTCATACATCTTTATTTACTGTCCAAAATACTATTTCTGTAAATGCAGTGTTTTCATTCTGCTTTCTAAATTATTATTTGCTTGCATTTGTCATGACAAATTTGGAGTTAGTCGGTCGCGAATCAATATAGCCGACTACTGAGTGCAGTTTATCATTGTCGTTTTTATCAATTTTATGCTTTAATGTGGGTTTGACTCATGAGCTTCAAGGTTATCTGAGTTTCTGAAAGTCTTAGCTTATGTTTGCATTACCATAGTTTCCTCGTGTTAATCATTGTCTGTATTTGCTCAAAAGATATTTTGACACACGTATTTGCTTTTCTTTGTCCCACAAATAATTCATATTTGTATATTAGTATGGGAAAGCAAATTGACTCCTTTCCCACACACACAAAGCACAGAGAAAACAGAAACTCCATGACACCAGTGCTACCTGTTTGTTCTCATTTTGTTCAGTAAAGTTGTCCTACCTTGCTTTTTGATAACATTATTAGGACTCATAAATTTCATGAAGAAACATCACACTCTCCCGTAGGTGTGGATGTGTTTAGGGTTTGACTCCATGCACACTCACACATCATCTGCATCATCACAGGTAGCATGGCAGAACAATGTGTACATGTTAACAACCTCTTTAAAAAACAATGCAAAGTTAAGTAGCAAGGGAGCAAATTAGTTAAATTTCCATGTCATCCAGTGCATGCATATGCAAGTTGATACAAATGTGAATGTAAGACCACACTGTGACTCACCTCTCAGACTCTCTGTCTCTCCATCATATCATGTTTCCTCGTCAGTGTTTGACCCAACCTGCCTTTTAAAGATTATTATCAAATGTGCAGTTTCACTCTCGGTTGGTCTGTTTATATGTGTGTGAGTAACAGAGAGCGAATGAAAGGCATTGTGACAGTAATGCATTTAATAGATGGGATGGTCAATCTACTAGATTAGTAATTTACCATCTATTCTCACTATTACATTCCGCTGCTATGCTGTGAAAAGGTATTTGACTCCCTCTTGGTTTCCTCTACATTTTGGTGTGTCTAATACTAAACTGTGTTGGATGTATAAAGAAAGTTAAACATAAACAAATCCCAGTTTTAAAGTATAATCCTTTTTAATAAGGCCAAAAGGTTATCCGATACCAAATTTCCGATGAACCTTCGTCTTCTCAGGAATTGGCATCTGCTTTCTCTTCACCACTCCCCAGTAAGTGTAATTTTTGTCCTTTTATCTTTGGAAGAGTGGAGCCATGAGCAATGGCCTTCATGTAGTTGAGAGAGGCCTGCAAATGCCTTAATGGGTCTTTTTTGTAATCGTTGACTTTTGGATGGTTGCTCACTTCTGGACTTAGCCTTGTCCATTTATAGATTATGTCTCAATCTGGATCTGTGGGGTTACCAAAGCGTTAGGAGTATTTTTGTAACCTTTTTCCGAACTGATGTAATAATGTAACCTTATTACTCATCTCTTCTCAATATCTTTTTATTTTGGCACAATTTGCTATTGGTGAATCCTAACTTCATACTTCTGAAAGTTGCCCGTTTCAGTGATGATTTGATCGGGCTGGTTCAATCAGGCCTGTGTGTGTATAGTCTAGCGGCTGACCGTTATTAAAGCAGGCTTAGTTTTTGGAAGGGGGAAATACTTTTTCAGACAGTCTCAGTTGGTATTGTATAACATCTTTTGTTTAATATCCATTTGATGCGATACATCGTGTATATATCATATTTTACTCTAAAAGTTAATATTTCACTAAATCGGTGGAGCTTTTTGATATAAAACACTGTTGTCCAGAAAAACCTCAAACTATTTAATGGATCATTTTCAAATTTATACCTTTATAGACCTTAGTGCCAGGAAGAATTGAATTGATTTTGAAAAAGGTCAGTTTGATATTCCTGCATTAGGTGGAGCGTCATAGCCAAAAGTTTTTGGACAAAAATTTCTCCACAATTGATCTGACTTAGTCCAAATGTGGTGCATATGAATCGACTGGAGGAGATCTCTTTTGTTTATATCTTATTTACCCATATTTTCATCTATTATTTCCTATTTTACCCATATTTTAATCTATTAGATCATATTTTACCCACTCTGGTAACCTTTTTTACTAATAATACTGTGGACAAAACTTCACATTTATTTGGAGTTCAGTCAGGGGGATGAGGGGGACTTCTTGGGGATATACCTTTGCTGTCGGGGATGACAGAATAGTCCTAGTTGTACCTCAGGGAGCAATGCAGTGATCTCTCATTTGAGGAGCAGTTTTGTAATGTAAACAAAATGACTGAAGTTTTACCGAAATAAAATAAGAAAATAAAATAGATAAATAAATTTATTTGAATAAGGAAAATCCCACTTCATTCATTCTTTATCGGCATATAGAAATATAGTATCTGTTGATAATGGTGGACTACATTAACTTAAAGCTAAAATGTGACTTGGCAGAACTCTCAGCTACTCCTGGATCAGAACCTCTCTCATTCTCAAGAAGTACTGACAAAATCATCCTGATATTAACTTCTAAAAATCAAATTATTTGTTTGACTCCTGTTTCCCAGGAGACGATTAGAAGGTATAAGACTGGGTTTGAAAACATTTCATACTGCGGCGCTTAATCTGGGCCAAACACTGGAACTCCCCCAAATTTTCTCCTCCAAATTTCTGGAAGGGGTTTAATTGATTCTGCTGTAGTGTTAGCACAACTTAAGCCTGACTATTATGTCTACTGTATAAAACATTAATAAAACAGAATATGAATACTTGCTTATATTTTTTGACATACACAGCTGAATTCAGAACAAACAATATATTCAAAGTCTTATATGTGCCACTTGATATATTTTCGTAAATATAGTTATTATCTTGAGTTAATGATAAGTTATTGATTAGTAGGATTATTGTAAAGCTGAAGAGAATATACGTTTACCTTATTGGCCATATCCTGTTTTTTTCAGCTGTGATGTTTTTGACCACCGACAGGTGACATCTAAATAACATAGATTATCGCGCCAAATAAGACCTACTGCAGCGCAAATTGCCATGGAGTAATTGTCAGTTCTGTTTGAAAGGTGCCAGAAAACACATCGCGTCTTAGAGTTGTTCTGCCAGCAAAAGGGAACCTACACAAAATGAGTGGTTTTAATGTTATGAGTGATTGCTGTAGTCTCGTGTTTTAGATAATATTCTAATTTTTGTGATAGTCCTTTATGCTCTATCAAAGTCCTTCAGATGTGGCTCATTTTACTGCAGAAATTGCACATTAAAGGGACACTAATTGATTTTTCCTGACAGGTTCTTCCTCATTCTGCGGAAAAGCCCATATGATGCTACTCTTGGCCTCTAATGACTATCAGCTTAATGATTCATAAAATGATTAGTAAGTTAAAAGTAATTAGTCAATAAATTACCTGTCTAACAGAAAACCACCACAGGTTTCTCTGTTGCTACTTCTCTCAAAGTTTCATGCCTTTGATTGAATGTTTCTCTATTTAGACATGTGATTAACAGTGAGATATACTTTGTTTACATAACTGACATCGCCCAGAATTTACTTTATAGCCAGCGTACTCGCGAGCCGATTTATCACCTCCATCAGATCTAGAGCTCAGAGCATCCTTTCTATATCACACTTAATTTCCAATCTTTTTTTTTTTTCATAAATCCACTTTTATTTTTATCTTTGTATACAAAGATAAAATGTATATTCAATATTTGATCACTTCAAGCTTGCTGTAGGTGAGCATCTTCATGCAAAGACAGAAAACCGTACACTTGAAAGCATGCCTGTTCATTGGGTTCTGGTTTGGCTGATACTTTGTTATATCTGTGCAGGTTACTGATATGATATAACACAGTGGGATGAAATGATGAATCACACACTATGAGTGTGTCAATGAAGGTTAGATTAAATTGAAATAAAGTGCAAAGGCATAGTCCATTTATCGCCTTGCTAGTCAGGCAAGAGTATCATGCATTTGCACTGCAGCTCTCCCCAGCGTAAATATGTGTGTGTATGGATAACTTTGTGTGTGTATAAGAGAGAGTAGAGTCAATGGATTTATGGTATCTATGCGTCTCTTATTACTCCTCCCCCGGACTAATGAAATGTGTATGTGTGTGTTCTCATTACCCTTCTCCATAGCTAATGAACTATGTGTCGGCATGTGTAAGTGTGTGTGTTAAATTGAACTGCAGTTCTGCTCTGCTGTGTTTAGGCTGTTTCATTAAATGATAAAGTTTACTGATGACTCCAGTGGGATCATTATTTATTTGGCTCTCCATTCCTTCTACAGCAGCCACCTCGATCTTTACAAATGACCTGCTACATAGAAAGACAGAGGTTATTTTACACGGCATGCTTTAAGACAAATGACTTGCTATTCACATACTGGACCAACAGCATATACAATGTGTATACACACCCTATTTGGACTATCCAGTATCAGTTGTTTACTTGTCCAATAAAAAGATGGACTTGGCCTGAAAGTGCACTGTTTTAAAAAATAATAATAATAAAAATAATTACCCACAATTGAAACAAACACTTTTCGATGTGTATTGGCTGTTCCATTACCGATAAATAAAAGCTGATGACCAACAATTCTTAAGGAAGAAATATGCTAGAAGGAGTGAATGAGGCAAAATTAGACTGTTATCGCAAGAATTCTGACACGGCTCTGTGCATATGATATTGCATTGCTTGCTAATACACTTAGCTAAACTCAAGACAACTATCTCAAGCTAAGGCGAGAACGGATTTAAGGGAAGGTTAAGCGAGAAAAGCAAGTTGTGAAAGTAAGTTGGAAAGACTGACGGCTCCTCTCAGGCTATCTGAAGCCAACACCCGTTAAGTTTGTCTCCTAACCAATCATTTGTCTGTCACCTTTCTCTCCCAAACGTCTATAAGCAAATGTTTTTTTCCCCCTGTTTTCTGTATTCAGTAACACAATCACTTCATAGTAAAATACCAGAATGCAGTTGTCATCTTGTCTCACCTTTTCAGTCTTGATGCTTTTTAGCTTTTATTTCATCTATCTTATTCCAGCTGCATTGAATTCTGCACGCTCATGGCCTGCACAACAGCAGGTCGACTGTTTCTTCCCAGCCCATGCAGCCTACATGTCATAGGGTCCTTTTGCAGGACCCTGAACCCCAGTTTGCTCCTCGGGCAATTCAAATAGGCTCCTCAGGGATGAGTCAGATGCACAGTTCTAATATCATGTTGTTCTGTATGTTTGTACACTCTAATACGACGTGATAGAAATTAGATAACATTATTGGTAATCATTAAGTCTTTTAGCCAAAACAAGAGGGATTGTCTGTATAACTTTAAACTGTCTAAAATACTCTAGTTATCCGACTCTGCTTCCTCAGCCGTTTCTTACAATCTTTTTCCTTCATCATTGAAGCTGGAAGTGGTTGAGGAAAGTGAGTGATAACCAAGAACACCTCTTCTCTTCTCTCTCTGTCCCTGTAAATTGAGCTGCTGCATGACAGTGCCATTACCTCCAGCTGCCATGGCTAAATCAAACACTTAAGTGTCTGAGGGATTTCTCACACTTCTCACAAGTGTCTCTATTCTTCTCCCCTTCCGATGCTCCTTTCTATTCTTTAGGCAGAAATCCTTTTTGGTTTGATATAACATACAAACTGTAAATAGGAATTTTTCAATTGATCAGGTCATATATTGGCTTACACAGTGTTCACAACACTACACTATAAAACATTTTTTCATAAAAATATCTTTAAATGTGACTTATGTGCTTTCATATGTTAAAGCCAAACCAAGATAGGGATTTTTGTTTTTTGCCCCCCCCCCTAACACTAACCCTAACCCTAACCCTCAGAATTATCACTATCGCATACCTTGTCATGACTGCACATGTGCTTTCCAAATCAGGTTTCTCAAATTCACCTTTGACAAAGGTTATGGTTTATCCACATCCGAACAAATTAAGTTTTTCCAGTGCTGGGGAATATCTTTCATTTTGGATTTAAATTTCTTCTTCTGTTTGTTTTTCTTCTCTATTCATCTTTCGTATTATAAATTGTAGCCTGCTGTAGCATCCTATAATTGGTTTGAATATCTGAATAGTCCAAAAAATTATTTAACAAAGTAACCACAGTTCATTTCATCTGGATAAGAACAAACTCTAGCTGTTTGAAAAGTTAGGAAGTCCACACCTAACGAAGCAGGTGTGAAAGTGCCTCAATTAACTGAAATCTTCCCCTCATTTAGCAGAATGTGAATCGTAACTATTGCAAAAAGTCTTGTGATACGTCATAATTATAAGAGAGGGTTACTTCAATTATATTAACATCGATAACACTGTATTATTAAAGGGAAAGTTTAACAAGAGATCCTATAATTATTCATTTTAAGTACAGTGTATAGTATTTCAGTTGACAATAACTTTGATTAAGATGAGAACTCCAAATACATGGTGAGAATTCCACTGCTGTTCCTCACAGAAGCACTGTGTCTGACTGTTCTTTTCCCACAATATGCTGTTGTTGTGTATTCTTCAATTTTTAGCTCTTGTAAAATCAACTTTCACTCTCCCCAGCTGCTGCTGTTCCTTCTCTCCTCCAAACACTCTCATGTCGTAGTAAAGCATTAGAGTGCATGTTAATTTCTTTCTCAACACAGCGGCTTCTAAACTATATACGCTTGACAACAAAATCTCAACAGCCCATCTCGTTTCCATCTTCATATGTTTCTCACTCTCCTTCTCTCCATGTCGGTATCTTCGCTGTCCATTCCCAGTGCTACGGCGGCCCCAGTATGCCACACATTACCATTTCAGAGAACAAACACGCACAGATGGGTAGTGCAGCCTCTTTCTGGCAGATGAATAAATATTATTTACATTCCCAGATTGTCTTTCTTCCACTCTCATCCTTCCATCTACATTTCATTCTTCTTTACACTTCCATTCCAAACTACTCTTATTTTCCTTGCTGTCGTTTTTTGGGGCTCCTGTGTCCCAATGGTCTCACGCTCATCTCATCTATCTTATCACAGGAACCACTCGCAGGCATCTGTTGTGCAAACAAACTTGTGGACATATTTTGAATATGTGATGAGGAAGATGGCTGTCTGCATGTAGAAACTCATAAAGGCTTGTGTGAGGGCCTCTGCAAACAAAGAGTTGGAAATAATTGTGCTGAAGACTATGGCATGTTTTATCAAGCCTAATTCAGCTGATTGAAGCAGATGGGAGATGATCTGTTTATTTGATTTTTAATTGAAAGACTTTAACCTCCTATGGAAACATTCTCCTTGTGCAAATGCCAACTCATACCATATCAAAGATATAGTGTCTTCAACCATTTTAGAGATTTTTTTTAGAGTTTTGCGATAGCGCAGTATTCCCGGAATGACACTGAAATGGTGTGTTGTTTCAAAAAGCCAGTTGGCGTTCTGCTGAGTTCTGAGTTTAAATATATTCAACGTTTCCGGTTGAATATAAAGATTAAGAATTTACTTTCTGTGGTGGGTGGTGCAGCACAGCGCGTGACAGATGGATTCACTAATAAACTAGTCAAACAACAGTTTAACACTTACTCCATTTATGCAAATGAATATCCATCCTCTATCCATCGTCAACATTAATAACTATTTAAAACTTAAAGAAAATGACCATTATAACTACATATCAAGGGGCTGCACGGTGGCGAAGTGGTTAGCACTGCTGCCTCACAGCAAGAAGGTACCGTGTTCAAATCCACATCTGCCGGCCTTTCTGTGCGGAGTTTGCATGTTCTCCCTGTGTCTGCGTGGGTTCTCTCCAGGAACTCCGTCTTCCTCCAAAAACCTGTGATATTGGTGACACTGAAATTGCCCCTTGCAGTAGGTGTGAGTGTGTATTTTTGTATGTCTCTGTGTCTGCCCTGCGATGAACTGGCGACTTGTCCAGGGTGTACCCTGCCTCTCGCCCAATGGTAGCTGGGGTAGGCTCCAGCCCCCCATGATCCTGAACAGGATAACGAGTAGATAATGAATGATGAACTACATATCAAAATAAATTTAAATTTGTGAATGAATAAAAACTTAAAATAAATATATTACGCTGACTCTGTTTCATATTTTAAAATCAAAAACTGCTTATAAATAACTATTAGAGTCCCTGCTAGCAGACATTGGGTCGGAAAAGTATATGAAAAAAGTGGATTCCGCTCTCTGCAGAGCCATGAAGTTATAACTTAACTTATGGCACAAGATGATAAATTATTGCCAAAATATTTTTTCAATCAGGGGCTCCAATCTTCACCTCTCTTTATCATTAAAACAATACTCAGAGCAACATCTCATTAAAAAACACGTTCCCAAGTTGTACATACTTGTTTATTGTTTGATTATGGTCACGCCATCATTGCTTATTCCGTGAGTATTTTTCAACATTGTTGTGCGGCTATAAACATTAAGACCGCCCCTGGAAGCCCTTTTCTTTCATTTGAAGAACTGTTTTGTCTGCTGTAGTGAACGCAAACGGCCAAAATTAAACTGCATTCTCCGGTTGTAGTCATTCGTAGGCTGGTCTGTTTGCATCCCTCTGGCTATTTCAGACTAGTCTGTATTATGAAATGACAACTACACGTATTGCTTGGGAAAAGAAACGACATTTAGATTTTATCTGCCTGGGCGGGTCTTAATTTACCTGGGCAGGCCGCCCAAGTTAAGTTTATTTATGGGAAAAACTGGTATTGCAGAGAGGCACCAGTGCCTGGTGTAATGTCTTGCACATGTGAGAGATGAATTGATGTGGATAAAAAAATCAATCATTTACCTCCCTGTTATGGGGCCATTGATCTCACTGAGCTTTCCCATCAATTGGAAACCATTTTTATTTAATTATCCTAACGGTTGGGTAAGCAATCAAGTGATACTTGGTGCCTTCAGCACTTCAAATTGAGAGCCACACACAAAAAAAGAAAACGTTGGATGTTTGTTTTGAGTCTGTTATTACGCTTGCTGCTATGTCCGAGGTGGAATAACTTGCGTCGCTTATTTCGCCAACTTCGTTTATACAAAACGGAGGTGCAAAATAATGGAGCACCTGTCCTGACTTGAAAAGGCTGTGTAAAAGGAACTGAGAAATTACTGGATCAGCACGCGCACACATCTTTGCACCTTCTTTCTGCCACTATTGTCTTTTGGCTTAGGGGCTTTAGAGAGTGTTGTCTCTGTACTCAAAGTGCAGCCTTCATAACCCAATGCTAGTTGCTGATTAAGTTTGGTCTATTCTCTCACAAGCCTTACAGTATTCCATATCTATTCATTCCTATTTAGAATTTTTTTCTTCATGAAAATGTGAAAACTGCTCTTGTCCTCTTTCGGTTAAATATAACTTCTCTGATATCATTATAAATACTATACCAAACATTAACTCTTCCTCTAATCCTGTCATACCGTGTAATGTCTCACTCACCATTATTTCTGTTTATCTCCTCTCAAACAGAGAGATTTATCTTATTCAAAATAAATAAATAAGAAAAATAAGTAATTCAACTACAAATTTGGATGAATGGGTACTCAGTGTTAAAAATACTGACATGAACTTTGCAAATCACACTGTCTTTGCTTGCAAATCACTCTCTGCTCGCTGAACACATGGTCTTTGCTCACGAATCGTGTTGCGTTTGTGTGCAGACTTTTTGCAGGAATTTAACTCCATACAACACTACCCACATACTTATATTCTGCTGCATTTAAATAACTCTTTGTGTCTGCTGAATACTGCATTTTAGCCATAGCTAATGGAAAAAAGAGCTACACCTAATACTGAAAAGGAACAGTTTGTGTTGACAATATATTTGTAGAATATTTAAAACATTTAAAATATTAAATGTGATTCAGAATGAGATTTCTAGCCAAAAAACAAATATTCCATTCAAATCTCATTTACTGTTACAATTATAGATGTCAATTTAGGAATAAAAACAGTTTTAAATAAGCTAACAACCTTTTTGCACAATTTTAATTGAAAGCAAGTCCAGGTGTCAGCAAATATGTCTTTCTGTTTGCCTTTCTGTTTTTTACACGTTGTTTCTTGAAAGGTGAACAAAAAACAATTACATTTCTCCTCTCTCATTACAAGGAAAGTATCACTATGGGACTTGTTCTTTAGTATCCCACATCACACCTCCATTAGAACTGGGAGAGACAGAGGTGTCAAAATGACAGTGTGTGCATGCAAGTTTTTGATCCATCTTCTCAGCCTCCATATTTCGAAAGCCACCAAGCCAATTTACACCAGTCTCACCCCCTGCTTCTTCTCACAGAATTTTATTTCCGTGTGTTACTTTGCACCCCTGGCCTTAATTGTAAATTTTTGCATTAATACTCTAGATTTCCTAAGTAGTGCAGCCACCTGCAGCAAAAACCTCCCCACTACCGTTACCCCTAAAGGTTCATCGGAAATTGTATATACAATGCTAAATACTGTTATCTATTTAGGCCACACAAAAAATGTGCTCCTTTGTTTGCCTGGTTAATTTTATTTACCCTCTCCCACATTTATTAAGGAAATAGCTTGGGGAGTATACTATATATATTTTAAATTCTTTTGACAAGTTCATTCATTAAAAATTATTAACATGAGATTTTTCAAAAGGGTATTCAAATTTTCTATCCCTTCAGGACACACATGTTTTTTTGAGATTACATTCCAAAAGATGCAAAAAAAGAAATCTAAGATATTGCATCTGGACTTAAAACGCACACCCACTTATTAATGCGTATAAGATGGGTACATACCTACATCAGAAGGGGAAGCAGTTTTGCAAAATGTTAACCATACTGTTTTCCCCAGCTTTACTTAATTCATTTTTGTTGTAAGCCTATTGTCCGTACATTTTCCTTTGTTGATCTAACAAAGTGGAGGAATAAAAAAATGTCTTTTGTGTTGAACACTCAGTGTTTCGAAGCATTGCTTGAAGGGATTCAGCCAAGTTTCAACCATGTTCTTTTATTTATCAAGCCATTAACCATTCCATGGTGGGATTTGATTTTTTTTATTACTTAATTTAGTTTTAGTTTTCCATAGGGGAGTTCTGAGAGGTCAAGGGGTGTCTGTTTCTGTAAGCCATTGGTTAATATTAATGACCATCACCCAATGCAATCCATCAATAGGTCAGAGGTTATCACAGGGTTGCAGATGCAGGAAGTTAATGTAATTAAAGATCCATCTTGTGTTTTATTGCAAAGAAAATGTATTTTGACTTTGACCAGTCTGTCAGTCTGTTGGGTATGTGTTTATCTCTTATCCAGCTTTCAAACAAAAAACAACAAAAAAAATATATAGACAAATTAAAACATTTTAAAATTTTTGCCACCAAACAACACATATCTAAAAACGTCATAGCAGGTATGTCGTGTTTCACTCATAAGGCTGGGTTTTTGTAGAACACATGTTGTAACACAACACATTAGATTGATAAGCTTTGGTGCACTGCCTATTCTATTGCGTAGATGTTTGATGTCAAAAAGCTTTTAATCAATGTGTTGGTTGTATTTCAAATGATTTCTAATTATTTCCACACTGAATACCATCCCCAGTCTAACTTGAAGAAAATAGATCACTCTCGAAAATAATTGCATCCTTAAAGGTAGTAAATTGGAAGATCATCTGGTGATTTATAATTCGAAATCTGCAACTAGGAATGTCATGAATTAAATGTTGTCATCAGAAGAATTGAAAGGTTGCTAGTGTTGCGGATGCAGAAGTTCAGGGTAAGTTAAGAAGAAGAAGCCTTTATTAGTCAGATACAATCATACAAGTAGTATAACGTAGCAGTTTGGTTGCCGGCATTTAACCCATATCTGAGGAGCTGTGGGCAGCTATCCACAGCACACCGGGTCGAGTTACTTTATCCACCAGAGACGTTGATGGGTTCAAGCTCCACAAACTCATGGCCATGTGGCTTATCTTTGTAGTGTTTTTACAAACTGCCTGACTGCTTTCAATTGGAACAAAATAGAACTATTCCATGCATCTATTTCAACATCTTACTGGCATCAATTAATCCAATGTGCCATCTGGCCAATAATCAATAGCCATTGATTTGAATCAATTTGCTTATCTGGACTTGATTGGCTGAATGGGTCCATGGGGAAAGGTAATATTCTTTCACACAAGTTCACTGCTGAGTAATTTTGGACAATAATTGATATAAGCCTTCAGACTTTTGTGTATGCAGTTATTTTTCTTATTTTTTATCCCATGGAGATTAAATTATAACCAAATGTGTTGCTGTAAATAATCCCCCCCCAACTGCATAAACAAAGTGAAAATATGTGGAGAGTTAAGCTACATAACCGTACCAGGAGCTGCTGTCACAACGAGATAAAGCTACAGAATCAAATACTGTTAACAATGAAATAATAAAATTAACTGTGTTATATTCCCTAAAAGCCTTATCCTGTCTCTTTTTCAGGGTCCCAGGTGTAACCTTTGCCACAGATATAATCTGCGGTTTTCCTGGTGAGACAGAGGAAGACTTCCAGGAGACCTTGGACTTGGTGAAACAATACAGATTTCCAAGTCTCTTCATCAATCAATTCTACCCTAGACCTGGTACACCTGCCGCCAAGATGGAGCAAGTACCTGCACATATAGTGAGTATGAACAAGGATATGGTTAACTCTTTACAGTTATAAAGTAGAAAGCTAGTGGTTTAATGCAACATTATGTGCAAATGTTGCTTTTCAAGACATAATTTTCATCTCATGGTGGCTGCTGACAGCTGAGCCTCTTGTGGTTCTCTGTATAACCACACAACTCCTGTCACGTACTCCATGTCTTCCTTTCTCTCAATCTGTTGGTAAATGATACAGTTAGCTGCTAACAAAGCCATAATTGTAGAAAAAGTGTGTATACGAGAGTGAGCAAGTAAGGGTCAGAGAAATCACTCTGAGCAAAACTAGTTTTGACTTTTTACCTCATGCGGTTTGCATCTAAATCATTGTTTGGCCAAGCCATGGTCTTCTTAATCAGAACTTAATGCATAATAAAGCAAAAACATTTGAGTTAATAAAGTTTTCTCCTTGATATAATTCATAATTATTAAAGCCAACAGCTTAATTATCAGTTTGGTGTTTTTACGACAATTCCATGCTATTGATTCTTAACTTTTGCACCTATGGAACTTGGTCATGCATGATATAATTTTGGATTTTGTTAACTTTTTTTTAAATTTTTTTATCTGCATTATAATTTCCCCTGTACTGTATACTCTATCTGTACTTGCATGTTTTTCTCACTCGTAACCATCAAAGTATTGACCTATTCTTTTCATGTGGAGTGTCTTCATAAGTAATTCCCTTTCTCTCCCCTCCCTCCAATCTCTCTTCATTCTCTGTGGAGCTGAAGGTTTCTTAGAGGTATCAATCCCCAGACAATGATATCACTGCTTCTCCTCTTATCTTTCACCTCCCGCCTTTACTTCTCCTCCATCTGTCTCCTCCGACTTTTATTGTCAGCGACTGGATGTCAGCAAGGATCTATCCGAGACTTTATTCAATGGTTAGCTCTTTGATTGTCAGAGTGTGGAAGGCTACCTTTGTGAAACCTTTAATTGTTGAATAAGCCTTTTCTTTTACATTAAATAATATTTTAACTATTTTTATTGCTAATTTAATGACTGCCCTCAGTCACATAATAAGTATTAAAGAATGCAAAAGGCCTTAATAGGACAGTAGTGTGTGTACACATGGTCATGTTGGATTTCTCAATATATTCAGTATCTAGATATTGAAGTATAATGTATTTGTGAAGATGTTCAGGCTTGACAGAGTCAGAATAATATGTTGGGGTCGCTGTAACTCATAAACCTGCTTCAGTCAACATATCATCAGTCACCATGCACCTCTTCTTCCACACAACTGTATAAACACACACACACACACACACTCAGAGTGTGGTGGCAGCTAGGCGACATCTAGGCCATGTAGTGTCAGTCATTAATAAAGTGCACCAGGTGGTTTGTCTGGAGTACGACTGTGTTGAATAGCCACAGGAGGGATGGATGAGAGACAGAAGGTGGCCCGAGAGAAGGCAAGAAAGGAGCGACTAGTGGTAGGATAGCTTTAAGGGAAGGATAGATAAATGTAGCAAACAAAAAGGAACCGCTACAGGGGCATGGCCATTGTGGGAAATGAAGTGGCACATCAATTATTATAAATGTAATTGGCCACTGTGAGTGAATCTGATGGCGAGGTCAGTGTCACTATCTGGATGTGGTTAAACTTGGGCTCAGTCCGAAGTTTATATTAACTTCACAGATGTAACACACTGCCTTGTAAAAGCAAGTTCAAATATTTACTTTTCTTATCAGTGCGCTGCACAGACACATACCTTTTTCGAGCAGCACTATCAGGGGTTAGCGACACGGATCTCTGTCAGGCTGATTGTAGTGCCAACACACGGTTTTCAGTGATCTGATTTCCATCAGTTGCTGTAGTTTGGAGGAGAGTTCATTCTAAAGTGGGTTTGGACGTGTTATTCTGTATTCCATTTACACACAATAAGAGAGGTGTTAATGTAGAAAGATGGGTTGAGGCATTCCATAGAATCTAACCTTTTGAAAGCAGTGGACATCCTGTTTTATAAGCTTGTTAAATTTACTGTCAATTTAGTGTGAGAGTGTTTGTAGTTAGGCTAGCAGGCAGGGATAGATTTTGAAGTTTGAGAAAGATTCCCAAAAACGTTTGAAATCCTAGAAATGTCCAGTTTTGTGGTTGCTTGGCAAATACATTTAAAAATTAAGCACTATATTGTCTTTGCTTTAGAGAGCTTTATCCCTATGCCTGTTTGTTTTATTAACTGCACACATTTAAGCATTGTTTTTTGATAAAACAACGTTATGTAGATTGATACAACTAAAGCAAATGGATATTATAAGTACACTCCTTTAGATAAAACATAACAACTGAGCTTTAGGAAAAAGTAAAAATATAATAATGAGATTTTAAAAAAAGCAGGTATGTTCAGCACCATTGGAACACCACATTCACTTTGTTCCAGAGGGTGAAGGAATAAGAAATCTCCTTCTACCAGATTAGATGTTTTTAACAGACAGGTCGTCTGTCTGTGAAATAAGGCCTCTGCACAACTGGGTCATACAGCAATACTGATGCCATTAAGATCCCGAGCAGATGATAATGTCCACCTCCAATTGATTGAAAAGGAATAAAATAAAAGTTTTGGATTGGACTTGTAGTCTAGATGGAATAATAGGTCCAGGAAAAACAAATGAAATTGAAAATGGCATTACTTTTGAAGATAACAACATACAGAGACATATTAGCATTTTCTCATACAATTTTGAACCAAAGAATTCAGTGAAATTATTATTTTGAAGATTCAAACACATCTTGATTCTATTTCGGGACAAAAAAAGCAAAAAATAAGTAGAAAGTGTTTAGCTGAAATCTCTGTTTTCCATTATTAGCACTAAGTTCTACTCTTGTAAAATTGCAACATCTATTAGAACATAGGAAATGTAGTAGTACGTATTCCTGACTGAATTTAAACAAAAATGACATAATGTAGTCCTATACCTCAGACTCTAAACTCTACAACTAAGTGGGGCGGCTGTGTCTCAGAGAGTAGAGCGACTGTGTCTCAGAGAATAGAGCGACTGTGTCTCCGACGGTAGAGCGGCTGTGGCTCCAACGGTAGAGCGGCTGTGGCTCCAACGGTAGAGCGGCTGTCTCCCGGCCGGTTCGAATCCCAGTAGGGTCTACTTGTCGTAGGGTCCTTGAGCAAGACCTTGAAACCCTTGCTCCGCCGGCGCTTCAAAGGGACTGCTCCCTGCTCCCTCAGGGATGGGTCAAATACTGTTTGCTTAATCTTCCTCCCATCCTTCTCTTCTCACCTTGCTTTCTGGGCCAGTAGCCCAATGACAGAAGGACTCCAACACCCGATCATTCAACGTCTTCTCACGTCCCATACCCTGATAATAGGGTTTACGACTCTCGAATATTGGTTGGTTTGCTATGTAACAGAAGAAGTTGGCTCACTGTACACGTCTGATTAGGTGGATATGGGCGTAAAAGGTCTATTTTGGAGTGAGTCTAGGACTTTATAAGCACCCACACTTTTTTTATGCAAGTGCCGTTGTTTAGGTATATTGAGAGGCTAATCCTGCTGGCATGGCAGAGGAGAGGAGATCATCAGAATGTCTGTGTCACGGGTCCTCATCACGCTGGACATGGAACCCCACTTGACAGACTGGTGGAGGTAGAAAATTCTGCGGCTGTCTGTCTCCTCCTGGTATGACCTTAGAACATGGGTTTTAGAAGCCTGGACCGGTAACAACTAAAGAAGAGGCCAAATACTTTGACATAATATATAGAAATAAATACAAAATATATGTAATTTATTTCTATACAGTACATATGTACGTATATATGATTATATATAAATATATATATATATATGTATGTGTGTATATACATATATGTATACATGTGTATATATACATATATACATACATGAATACATACATATATTGATATATATACATATATATGTATATGTATGTATACATGTATATATATGTATATATATTTATGTATATATGTATATGTCTATATATGTATGTATATTTATGTATATATACATATGTATATTTATATATATATATATATATATATATATATATATATATATATATATATGTATGTATATATATGTATATATATACATATGTATATATATGTGTGTATATATATGTATGTATGTATATTTAAATATACGTATATGAATATATCAAAAGCTTAAGCTTGAATTATTTAATGTTATTATGAAACTGTAATTAAAAAGAGAAGATTATGATTGTGTCCACACCCTGGGGTATGGTCTTGTCGAGCGCCTAGAGAGCCCCTGGGATTAGAGATCTTGCAACAATGGCTCCTCTTTTGATGTTATCAAGAGCACCAGGATGGGAGAGGTTGGTGCTGGTGGGAAATACCTTCTACCAGGTCAGTTACCTGTAGAAAACGAAATATAATTCAGATTCATACCACATGCAAATTCTACTAAATTATCTGTAATTGAGTATTAGGAAAATGAGTGCATAGTTTACCTAGCGTAGTTGTGGCCAGCATACGGAAAGAAGATATCTGTCATGGCACTGTTGTATTAATGGAAGAGCTCAAAGTTATTGGTTTAATGGCGAAATCCAGCATGAAGACCAGTCTTGGATGATCCATCACAGAGAGCAACAACACGCTTGTCTTTCCCAGGTGGCCCTCGTGAAGCTATTGTTGGTAGTCCATGTTTCGATAAATCACCTCGAGTAGTGAGGAGTCCTTCAGAGCATTATCAGAGTTCTCACGACTGCAGCAGTGGATAAGATAGACGATGGTCTCATGTGTTATCTGTAGATTATCCTCATCCAGGAAAATATTGATCAGCAACCGTGATTGAAGAGAGCCTTGGCATATGATCTCAAACTCAGAATACTTTCAGAAACCACTTACGTTTCAGTGAGGATATCTGAGGAGCCAGCACGACACTTGTACCGAGTGAAATTCCCTATGTAATTCTTAGGCGTATGGACCTTGCCAGGGATGATGACGTGGTTCTCGAATTCCTTCTAGTACTTCCATAGTATAGGACAGGTCTTAATTCAGGCCTTCAGTCACATGCCTTCTTTTCACTTGGCATGTGATATGTCTTACAGTATTACTATGTTGCAATGTTTCAGTTTTGAGGTGTTGATATATATTGATATATCTGATATGTATTTTGTCTAAATTTAGTCAGGAATAGGTACAATTACAGTTTCAAATAGATGTTGCAGTTTCACAACAGTGGACCTTAGAGGTTTTTACTAAAATAAGGAAAATGCATATATGATCCAAACATTCTCTGATAGCATTTTGCTTTTTTTGTCAGGAAATAGAGTCAAGATTTGTTTGAATCTTCAAAATAACATTTATACTGCATTTGGGTCAAAGTTTTATGGGAAATGTGTTAATTTGTCTCTGTATGTTCTTTTTCAAATTCAGGTTCGGTATAGGTGTTCTATAGGGTTAAAAATAAACCCCAACCGACATTATTTTACCCTGTAAAAGATTCACCTGTCTATGGATCTATTCTTCCATCTAGACTAGGGCTTCCAAACACAATCCAAAAATGAAATTGAGTCAACATTGAGTTGCCAAACAGCACTCAAATAGAGGCTATTTAATCTGAGGTATAATGAAAATGTATTCTTATTGTATTTACTCCTTTAATAGAATTCTAAAAAAAACCAAGGGAATAGAAAGAGTCAAATACAGATAAAATTCAAGATAGATCAGCATCATTTCTATGTCTCCCTCTCTATTAGCAGTGTTCTGTGAAATCTTTTTCAATGAAAAGTTTTTATTCACAGGCATAAACAAGGCACATCTAAAATCAATCCATGTTGAATCCATTTTTTTAATCAATAATATCAAAAAAAAAAGGACCTTTAAATAAGCTTTGATTGTCTACAGATGTATTTCACATTAAATGTAGGCAACATAATATGTTTTCTTTTTTTAACGCAGCAGCACTGAAACCTGTTGAACGGCTGGAGGACGTGAATGCAACCTTGCCAGTTAATTAAAACGTGCGTTCTATTTACTTAACCGCGTGTGCAACTTATTAATATGTTTTTTAATTAGCGCTTTAACTGTTTTTTCTCATCCATATGCCGTATTGGAGTGACTGGATAAACGCTGATATCTGACAACAGAGGAGTAGGGAGCTTGCCGGCGTTCCGCGTTGATGCGCCTCTGCGGACCACTTGTAGTAACTGTGGCGTTTGCGCTGTGTACTAGTTATTATTGAAATTAGATACTCTCTCGCACGCCGGATAAAATTGTTCTGCGAGCCGGATGTGGCACACGGGCCTTGAGTTTGACATTTGTTATCTAGACTATAGTCAAAGTCTGGACCTGCATATCGTTGAAATGCTGGAGTGGGACCTGCAAAAAGCCATTCTTTATGACAAATGCTCAAAAAGCACAAACAGTCATGATGAATTTGTTTGCAAATATTTAAAGGCAGCACAGCTAGGTAATACGTTCTGGAGGACAAATACTTTTTCAGGATAATGATTTTGTTATTTGATAACCTTTTTATTTCTCCAGGGAAATAATTGAAATTTCATTTAAATTGTGGATTTAGTTTCTACTCAGGTGGCCTTGAGGTTGTGTTTATGTCTTTGTATTTTTTTTTTCTGTTTCAAGCTCAATTTACTTTTGAAAACCCAACACAGTTTAGTATTGTTGTAGTAGTAATATAATACTTAATGTCAGTGTTTCATAAGCTGAGAAAACATAGAGCTGTAGAGGGTCCTGCTGTGATGTGGTCCAGGTGTTTTGGTGGATCTTAAGGCATGACTTATTACCTATTGCAATAGATGATATATTAGAGAATGCAGAATGGAGCAGAGGCAGATGGTAAGAATCAGACGCCACAGGGATGAAGGGAGAGAAGAGAGCATGTTGAGAATAAAAGGATGTGAATGCTATTACCTTAGATCTCCATAATCATACCCAGGTGACTAGAATTTAGCCTTGATAAATGGACTTGGTGAGTGGAGGTTGGGGCGGGGGGCTGTTTGTGTTTTTGGATGTTTGCTAGTATGAAAATGTTGAAGATGAGCTCTGCTGGAGAGAAAGAGGGAAAAAAAAGTGATTGAAAAGGGGATTTGCTATTCTAGGGGTGCAGTGTTCTTAATTTCCCCTGGTTGTAAATGTTTAAGAACTCCATTACCCTCAAGGCATCAGTGTGATACCTGTCGAGGAGAAGCAGATAGCCAGCCACTAGTAGCTCCATATTCTAGACTCACTATCATTTATCTATGCCTGGACAAACACACAGACTCATGCATAGATACACCCACACACCCATGCTTTTTTCTCCTCCCCGTCTCAAACACAGACACACGTATCGTATCAGGGGAGATAATAACATTTGACTAAAGGTGGCCTAACAGGTATTAAGGTTGAGTTAATGGTTAAGTTGCTGTTTGGCGCCAGGTAGGCCTGAATTTGATTAATGAGGGACCGGTATAATAACAAAATAATGGATAACACATTGCATTCTAATGATCCCAGTTTTTGCTTTCCTCAATTAAATGCTCTTTTCAACTGAATCGGTCATCAATATGCTGGTCATTCTAGAATTAAAGCAGCTCCAGGGACTGAGCCAATATGCTGCAGTATGTAAAAGCAAGGACCTCTAGTAGTCCTCATCATTAAATTACAGAGAGGTGACACATAAGTGTACATTTTACCAAAGACAAACTTCAGTGATCACAAAGACAGCGTTTACAGTATTTGAACACCGTAAAGGCAGCGATGAGCAAAACATGGATACAATGTTGTATGTTTTTTTATTGGAAATGTAAAATTTCAATTTTAAAACTTAAAAATACATATCTATCCCATATGCAACTAGATTACAGTATATACCAGATTTCCAACTTTAAAAGCCTCAAAAGACCCATGAAATGTGTATTTGTTATAATCAAATCTGTGTACATATAGGTGCAGTCATTAAGCATTATGCCAAAAAGCCTCTTGACTGAAACAAATTTCATTATGCACAACCGTTCAGAATCATAATAACTGTTGTCACTTTATATCCTACATTTACAGTTCCATTAAAAAAAAAACAATAGGGCCCCCCCTCCAATTTTATTTTATTTTTTCTCTATTTCATTCTAAAATGTGTTGAATCTTTAAACAAAATTAGCAAAACAAATATAGCATGAGTTAGCACAAAAGGCAAGTAAATGATGTTTTAATTTAATTCGGCAAAAAGTTTATCCAAAACCTAATTTATGGGCATCAGAGATTATTTACCCTCTTGAACTTACAGCAACTTGTTAATTAGATCTTTTGTGACGTCCTCCATGAATCGTTGCCATGGTTTTGGAGAATTTGCAAAGTAGGCCACTTCATGGGGGGATTTAGGGATAGATTTAAATGATCTTCTCCATAACCTCTTCAGAAATGTATTTTTTTTTACATAGAGGGCTATTGGTGAGACCTATGAGCTGACTCCATGCTTGGTAAAATGTTCTTTTTGATTAATGATGGGATTGGGCAGGTCTGGTAGAAATTAGTCCAGGGTATGTCTAGTCTAGCTGCTACCGGTCATTACTACAGTCTAATTTTTAAGATTAAGTGGCTCAGAAAAAAGAAGCTTGTTCACACATACTGTTGTTATAAATCTATACTTTGCTTTCCAATGCTGCCTTTTTGTAATATATATATATATATATATATATATATATATATATATATATATATATATATATATATATATATATATATATATATATATATATGTTTGATCTGATACGGTTTGGTTTTCGAATTCAGAGTCTCACAGAAAATGGATATTTTCTTCTCCAGAATATGTATCCATTCTAAAAATCACTTAGTTTGAAAATTCTTCTGATGCAAATTCAAGAGCTGCTGTCAGACAATCATTGTTTGGTGTCGTCATTGCTCTTGTAATAACCTTGAGCAAGCCACCAGTTCAGGGCAACACATAGAAACAAATGACTACTCAAACGCAAAGATGCAGGCAATTTAAATTCACCAAGACCAAGACTTTCATGTTTTGGGATTGTGGAAGGAAGCCGGAGAACCTGCACAGATCCCACTCAAAACTTCCTCACGGAAATGGCCAGGCGTGAATGGGAACCCAAAATCTTCTCTCTGTGAGGCAACTTTGCTCACTCACTATGCCAGGCTCCGTCCATTCATCGTATCAGATTATTTCAGCATGATGAGACAAAGTCAAATAAAAACGTAATGTAGTGGTTTCTCCGTACAACAATTCACTGTTTATGTCTTGTTCATTCCATTTACAGAGTTTGCAGCAGAAAAAAATTGACAAATCTGGAACACATTATATGAAGTGACATTTGTAGAGACTAACCATCAAATGCCCCCTGACTCACAAACACACACTTATAGTCACACTATTCTGAAAACTTTTAGTTTTTTGCTTTAGGAAGTGTTAATCCTTCACACACAGATATACAACCGATCGTCAATGATGCCTAAGGTTTTTCATGGAGTAATACCACAAACACACACACACACTCACACACATGCTGAAGGTTTAGATTCTATAGCATCAACATCTGCCTGTCCTAGGGAAAGACAAACAGGCACATACATAGGAGCCAGAAGCACATACAGAACAGGCTATGGCAAGATCACAGTTACCTTGCCCCACAACACACTGACATGTGAGCATACTGGCACACATATACTTAATTATTTAAAAACACACAGTCTTTACTTTCTGGTGATTTTTTAAAAATTAAAATACTAATTTGAAGAATCTACCTGTCTGAAGATAATTATTTCCTTATCTTAATGCTGTATTTATTGAGGAAGTGCCCTTAACTCAAATCAAAAATGTTGTGATTAGGGAAATTGCTTATCCTGCCTCAGTGCCTGACATGCATAGCCAGATTACTGCTTTACACAAAATAATTTGTGTGTTTTGACGCATGTAAGTTTTTGTATTATTGGCAGTAGAATATGTGTTACACCGTTACTGCATATGCCTGGAGCCTGTGCACTGGAACAAGTGTAAACAATCATGTAATGTCAATTACTGTTAGACGTAGCAGCCGTGTCTGGTGGCAACAACAGCTGGACATAATGACAACCACCATCATTCATCATCACCGCATTGGCAGGTCCACACTCAGATACACATGTGCATCACGCAGCCACTCAGTGATGGGATTTTCTACTAGAATCACACTACCTTTAATGGCATGTAAGATTCAATTCTTTGATTGATGGACCCCAAACACACACACGCACACACACATACACCTGAAAGAAAACACAAATTAGTATGCAGATCACTATAAAAACTGTTTAAAGTAGGGGCATGTTGTAATAGCAAAAGGTATGAGTGACTTCATTAGAGATGTATGACTATCAGAGACATTGATATTTAACAAAGTCGTCTCAAATTGTGTAAATGCTGCGTTACTTTACATACAAGCACATATTGCATCCTGATTGTTTTTTACACAATCTCAGAATTTCCCTTTTTATAATCACATATAATATGGATGTATTTTAGAGAAAGAGAGAAGCATATTGACAACTTCGATTATTTGATCTATCAGGAAGTCATTGCTTGTGTAATGTCATATAATGTATTTCTATTTATGGAGTGTATATGGCCTATTTCAACCTCATTTTGTTACACATGAACCAAGTTTACAAAAATCTGGTATTGGCTACTTCTTAAAATCATTTTAAGCTCAATTAGGTATTTTCCCAGCAGCAGCTTTGTGGGATAATAACAACATTTCTGATTCACAACCTCTCATCCAGGCTTTTAAACGCTAGTTTAGGCATTCAGAGTAATATTTTCACAAAAGTCCGCTTCCGCTTCCCTGTAATAGCAACATCATTTCTGAAACTACGAACTTTAAGGATTAGTAATGACGATATGTTTCTTATTCAATGATTCATTTTATGTTAGAAGCAAAGTGGATATTTTTTCTCTCACCATTCACAATCTGTTTTGTTTTCCTCATCACAAGATGTCTTTCCTTCTTTGTCATGTAAACCTTGATTTATATTTGCCAAGTTTCCACACCTTGTCAATTAACAGAGAACAACTTGCATTTGTGGGACTCAGAGTTTAAGCCCATGCTGGTGTGTGTATGTGTTCCTCTGGTGTCTGTTTTTTTGGACGTTTGTTTATATGTGTATTATTGAACAGGATAAATTCTACTGGGAGCTCATTGGTGGTTGTGAAATCCTTACCTGCGGTTACATCTGTGTTACCGTTCCACATACACACTCAGGCACACAGTTGGGCTTCACCTAATCCAGAGTGATGGTAAAAGTGATGAAGGGATGGATGAGAAGAAAGAGAATGGTGCTGAGGAGATATGATGAGAGACTCGCTCTCACCTAAGTTGCTCCAGGCAGAGAGAGAGATTGCGGAGTGACAGACAAATGATGGGAGGATGGGTTGGAAGAGTGTAGACAGAATGAGTATTCCTTCACTGGAGAAACATAGCAAGTAAGGGAGAGGTGTAACACAAGGGGATCCATGGAAACGCAGAGAATACCAGAGAACCTGGAGAGCCCTTTGGCAGATAATTCAGAGAGAATCAGGTTGTGGCCCAACAGCTACTCTGATCATTCCACATTTTATAGATATAATGAATTACTATGGGCGTTATCAGCATTAGTTAAAATGAGTGAAACTGTATGATATGTCCATAAATATCCATATGTTGTATTTTTTTCTATCTGTCTCGTTGAAGAAAGACGTTGGAGACGATGATGACGTTCCAAGTATCAGTATTTTAGATAATCAATATGTGCTCAGGGAACTTTGTAGACATGGGATACTGTAAAATGTATATCAAATCCTACTTTAAAGGTCAATTTATCCTACGTACAATGCATTAATGTAATTGCCTAATATATAAAATATAGTGAATACAGAAGAATTGCTTAAATAATATTTTAAAATTTTTCAGGGAGTTACTAGGAGGTATTCTTATGTTCTTAATGTTGTGTAATGATTACAAAGGGGGTTCAAAGGTTCATAATAGATCAATCAAACAATCTTTATTTATATCGCGCCAATTCACAACAACAGTTGCCTCAAGGTGCTTCACAGAAAGAGCAGGTCTAGACCAAACTCTTTATATAATTATCTACAGGACCCAACAAATTCATCCTTGAGCAAGCACTTGGCGACAATGGTGAGAAAAAACTGCCTTTTAATGCGTAAAACCTCAAGCAGATCCAAGACTCAGGGTGGACGGCCTACTGCCGAGAGAGAAAGAGAGAGAGACGGGTGAGGAGAGATACAGACGGGGGAAAAAGCAGCAAAGAAATCAGCTATAATCCACTTTCTCCAACCGCTCCATGGTCGGGCCGCGGCAGCAGCAGGGATCTCAGGTTGATAATAACATTAATATTAATGTATGATATAGTGATAGCTTACGGGGAAATACTATAAAATAATAATAATAATGATAAGAACAATAATCATCATCATGAGCGTCTTGTGATCAGTGGACATCGAGCAGATCCACAGCAGCAGATGCAATCACCAACCATGTGACCTTACAGGGCAAGAAAACACAAAGACTCCAATAAGAGTACTAATACTTTGACTTCTACTTCTGTCACAAAAATAATAAAATAAAGAGAAGTTTCAAAGAAAGTCACTCTCAAAGACAGCAAAACTGCTGAGTAGTTTGTACATAGCTATGAATGGGTATGTATGAAATCCTCATTATAAAGTGATTTATTTCCTATATTGATGAATGGGTTTTGATAAATTTATGTTATCTCCAATAATTCAATAATATTGTATGTATTAAACTTGTGTAACAGGAATTGATTTATAAATATAATTTTGCTCATATTTTTTATTGTTTACAGAAGAAGCAGAGGACTAAAGAGCTGTCGCAACTCTTCCACTCATACAACACTTATGACCATAAGGTAAGACATAGTTTGGTGTTTGTTTGACTGTTTCCAGATGTTTGTAGATTATTTCCCCGGTTAAAATTTCTATTTCAGTATTTCATCCCTTTCAGACCTTACCCTTAGATTTTGTCCTTGCGACAGTAAACATATTTGTCCATGTATGTATTGTGTCTTGATTGCGAGAGCCCTGAGGCTGCGGCCTCCTTCACCTCTCGACCATAAATGTTCACTTGATACCAAAAGTAGCTGTAGGTCAGCATCACGATATTAACTTTATGACTCTGTAGAGTCGGTTGTCTCCTCAATACCAATGCTTTTTGCCGGCAATCTAGTGGATGAGGACAGCTCAAGTGTTTGCTCCTGATTACAATGTGCGAGTGTGATTGTGTGTGTCCGGGATTACATTCTGAAGTAAAAAAAAAATCTCAGCGGTATGTGTGTGTGTATACTTGTATTCCTATGGCAGTGTGTGTATGGGCTTGTACATTATGAAGTTAATGTCTGACAGCAGCTAACTCTCTTCAAACCTGCTAATGGTGATGAGAGCCTCTTAACAGCGATGTGCTTGTGTGTGGCACGTCCATATCACATTTTAATGTCGAGGCTTCGCTTTTCATACATGTTGAAGCTATTTTTCCTGCAAAACCACTACGTACTTGCTACGTCATGACGTCAGTCGATTATTGGCACCAGTCATTGGTTGACTGAGGGGCTCCACAGACTGTGAAAAGTACAGCAGCAGAGTCCTTCTCTGTTGCTCCAGAGTTTTGACTCGGTTCATATTAAACTTTCTCAAGACCCAATGCTTGATTAATATGGAATTACTTCAAGTTAGCAGAAAAGAGCTGCGATAATTAATGTTAATTTCAGGACCCATTCATCATCAACACTCCAAACACAACATAAAACAGTATTACGTAAAATCCACCGTAGCTGCCATAATTTGATCAGGAAAGAGGCAGAAAAGCAAGAAGAGGAAAAAATAAAAATATCAATTCCACCGCCGAATCACTGAGATGTCGATTTGTAAGGGACTAAAATTATAACCTGACCTCTGTGTTTGGCAAAATATTGTAGGTGATTTGCTGTGGATTTTTTACTTTACACATTTGCATTTTATAGGCATGATGAAGCTGACTGGATTAACATGACATGATTAATATCACAGACATCCTACATAATTATTACGAATTACCACAAGTCCCCAGGTAATACAAGTCCTTTAACAATAGGGTATATTGGAGATAATTTTTTCGTTTAGATTAATCGATTAATCGATAAAATAGTCAATAGATGAATCGATAGAAAAATAGTCATTAGTGGCAGCCCTAGTTTGCATGTGCGCAATTTTTTGCTGAATCCTTAAAGATGAAAGTGACAGCCTTGTCGCCATGGTCCCCGCTTATTCCGCCAAAAAGAATATGATTATCTGAATAGATTAAATATGTCAAACTAATATGAATATGAATAAAAACATTGTTATATATTAATCAATTTAATTTGATTGATTGGTTGCTCGGTCTGGCTATAGACATTCTGCTTTGTTATTTTGTTTGAGCATGTAAATAATTCTAGTCAGTCTGACAGTGAGGCAGTGGCTGGGCCTCTCATTTATTAAAGTTAACTAGGTCCATGCTTGCTAGTTAACACTGCGTCTACATCAAGACATGTTTGGTCATGTGCCTCTGCCCAGCCCAACCAACACGAATCTGCATTCACACTAAACAAGTGGTGCTCTTTGTACTGTGTAGATGACACCAGCACAAACCCTAAGTCAACCAATGAATCTCAACCAGAAGCAGCAGTACTCCACATTCAGTGCTTTGCCTGTGTCCATGGTTTGAAAACATTTTGGCTTCATTTACGGTGACTGTAAACAAAAAGAAAATAATTAGAAAAAGCTTAAATAGTTCAGCATTAAAAAATAATAGTCATTTACGCATTGGAATCTGTAAATGTCTGCAATTATAGTGTCCCAGGTTTACTGTACGACCATTGGTTTTTGGCGCAAGCCCCTGGCCTGCAATGCCGGAAGCTATAACTAATGTTGCATTATTTGAAATAAATCAACCAAGAACAAGCTCGTGAAGAAATTCATTCAATCAGTTCTTTATTATGTGAAGTTTGGAAACAGTGGTCTAAAGACATTTAGAAACAAACAGAAAAATACAATATTTTTGCTTCAGAGACACTACAATGTTTTTGCCTTACAATCAGAGCAGAGGACGAGATCAACCACCGTCTAAGATAAAGGAGTAAGGGAAAAATGATGTCTTTGCCATGTTACTTTTTGCAGCTTCCAATATTTTGTTCAAAACAACCAAGGAACATGTTGTAGAGAAGAGTCTTCATCGCGGCGCTTAAAGGCGCATAACTCACCTGTTAAGACTGAATGCTTAAACACCAATCATGCTCTAAAAAAGGTCACACAGCCTACTCCATTAAGGAGGTTTAAAACCTTACTGCTGCGTGAGTGTTGTGAACAGTTTAGGGATATAAGGTTTAAGAGTTTAAACCTCTAGATGAGTTTGTGCCGGTGGTGCTGTAGTTGCGTTACATTATAATTAAAGGTATACAGGGAAAATCACGTTTTCGCTGTAGAAGGCCTCCCATACACAAACACACAGAGCCACACACAGCCATACTAATAATAGTACAGGCAGAAGAGATTTGCATTTAAGGAAGTGTTTAAAACCAAAACTAACAAATGGAGGGGATGTGAATTAAGGGCCGTTAGATGAGAATATATTCATAATATATTAACAAGTTTTCATCTAAATTAGATAATTATTATTTGTGAGCGTGAATTCTTCTCCAAACCTATTCCCAGAGAAGTTTAAATGCCAAGTGTGTCACAGTGTACTTTACTAAGCCTGATGTGTTGAGAATCTCTATCTCAATATATAAAGTATAACTTTACATATGCTCATTTAGACATTTTTGTGATTCCTTGCTCCGCTGTATTTTTATTGAAACCTTAATTTGTGGTTTCCTTGAATGCCCCACAAATCTCTCGAAATAATGCTGACGTAAAGTGAAAGCCAGAAAAAGAAACAGTATTTTCTCTTTTGCAACAACTTATGGCGTCCTAGTTCAAAGTCTAAAATAATGTTGCTGAAAAATCCATCTATTCAAAAACCATCTTCTTATTTGTGTGAAATATAGAGTGGGGTGAGTGTTTTCCTCTCAGAGATAGACTTTGTGTTAAGCACTGCTTGAAAAGAAACTGCATTGTCTCACTAGATCTATTAACTCTTAGTTCAGTCTGAGCTATTGTACAGGTAAAACTCCTCAGGAGAAGAGCCCTTGTCCATTTCAAAGTTAAGGCTAAGAATGAAACATGCCTGCACTCAGAGCCATAAACTATATGATTTTTTTCTTTCTGAAACACAACATTAAAAACAATAACATAAAACAGGGAATCAATTTTTCTTTTAAATTAATTTATATTATCTGTATATTCCGCATTACATTCTGCTTCTGTTCATGCTGCAAAATCATTCTTGTCAACAACATTAAAATACAATGAGACTTAAAGTGGCTAATAAAACTTCACAGATAAAGAGAATTGCTCAGTTCTTATATACCACATTTATTCCTGCTATATGTTTTTAATGCCCGGGAGAGTAACATTTCTGTGTACTGACTGATAACCTTGCCGAGTTCACTATTTATGGTGGATAAAGTGTGTCAAAAGTAATCCCATTCCAATAAAGGCTATCTGATAGCCCTCAAATATAAATATTTTTAGAATGTCAGGCAAGTTTCTGATAAATCTCCCATGCAGCTCAACTTACAGCCACATTGCTATAGGTCTTATGGCTTTTCCATAGATTGTGTCGATGCACACATAAATCCCCTTGCATTACAAATCCAGCCCTGAGATATGATTAAATGACAGTAAATCTAATATCAAGCTTGCTCTCCTTCCTCTCCTCCTAGATCCGCTGTTCTGCTTGTCCACATTCATACACCTTGGAAATGTTAAGGCAAATCAGCTTGTATTAAGCCCGTGTAGCCTTTAGATGGAAATAAATTAAGTCTGACAATGTCCCTAATTTTATATTATATTCCCTTGGGTGTCTGGCCTTTAAGTTTACGATTTATGTAAGGATATTATTTGTTTATTAACACATCTGTGTGTACGTGTGTGAGTGTGTGTGTTTTACTGTTTATTTTTGTCAGGGCAAGAGAGATGGAGATGAGGAGAAAGGTACAGAGAGGACAGTTTTAGAGGGAATTGGTGTCCTACAACCATTGTTATTGTTAATGTATGTCCCCACATATTTCTGAAAATGTCATCAATTATTTGTGTTTGGTTTTAAATGAGCTAATCGTTTTTTGTACCATGCTTTGTTTATTAATCTCCTGTGGATGGAGCTTAAACACAAAGGTGGGAAATTTGTTCTTTGTTGATTGTGAATTTTCCTTTCAATTATTTTCCTCCTTTCTGTTTGTTTTTCTTTAAATCTTACCTCGTAACTTAAACAACGTTTAATTTATTTTCTTGCATGGCAATTGCACCCATTTTGTGTGTGTAGGCTTGTATGTGCAAAAGACAGAGGTATATGTACATGTTTGTGATGATTAATGTGATGTACCCTGTGGCCAGATGGTGCTGAACAAGGCCCATCCATCAGCAATGAAAAGACCAGTTTGCAGAAAGCTAGTGGAGCACTTTGTCTAGGGCCAATGCCCTGCACTGGACACACATAAGACTCCCCAAGGCTCCGAACCTTGTTCTTTGTTGCACAGTACAGGCTCTTGCTTGTTTTGTCGCTGCCTGGGTCCCACATGGTTGGTGGAACCTCACCCATCCAATTGGTTATCTTTGACGTGCACAGGTCAATGAGCTTTTTTTTTTTTTTACTTTAAAGGTCAACTAATTAGTTAGAGGTTGTCCACATTCATTTTCGTTAAAAGAAAATCTCCCAAAATAGCTCCCCCTAGTGAACAAAATGTGAATTATTAGCGTTTAACATCATACATTTAACATAGATTTCCTAAAGTCGAGTTCATATGCACCAAATTTTGTCTAAATCGGACCAATGATTAAGAAGTTGTCTGAAAAACAACGTTGTTTTTGTTTTACAAAAAATAGCTCCCCCTAATAAGTAAAATATGATTTATTAGAGCAAAAAACAATATATACAGATGGGTTGAGTCAACTCACATGGACTAAGTTTTAACAGTTGAGAAATGATGCCCTGAAAATGTAGGGGTTCAAGCTCCCGCATGTGTTAAAAATATACAATAGGCCATTCCCAAGTTCAATCCTGTTCTTCCTTGTACTAAGGTCTATGTGGGTATCAAATATGAAAGTGATCCATTACCCAAGGGTTTTGAGTTATCGCGTTCACACAAGGGTCTGTGTCAGACAAGGAAACATCAGACACGACGATGGCAATACCATAATATCCCTGACATTGTTGGGGATAAAAAAAAATGTATCCCCAATTCTTTTTCTATAACTCCTTTTTATTCATTTGTTAGATTTAATGGAAGTTTAGTCCGATGCAAAGCAGTGTCGTAATGCATGCCATGCTTCTGTTTGTCTGCAGTGACCACAATTGATTCCCCTGTGCATTTATGGAGTTAAGTTCTAAAAACACAATACACACATACAGGCGTCTCTCTCTTTTGCATCTCCATGTCATTTGGTGTCAAGTTTTGCTCCCTGAGGGCTTTGCCCTTCCAGGTTGAGACTGTGAAACTCCTCATGCTTTAGTAATTCTGAGCCAACCTACTGTGTGTGTGTGTGCACATGTATGCGTGCATTTGTGTGTGTGTCCATGCATTCAACTGTTTCTGGCAGAGCTAATACAACCCACTCCCTTCTCACCCAACAATGCCACCATCTCCAGAGAAAACACAGACACATACATGCATTCTCCATGCTGTGTTCATAAGGGCAAAGGTTTTCCCTGTGGCAAGAGAAGAGGGACATCCTGTCAACATGATCTGCTGTACCTGCCCAGCCACACAAGACAGACAGAGCGATAGAGAAGTGGACATTGGGTGTTTGGGTGTGGTTAAATGAAAGCTTCATAGTGAAATGCTACCATGAGAGAGACAACATTTTCAGAAGACAAATGTTAACATTCTATAAACCTTCCACTGCAGCTATTTTGCCTCAAACAAGTTGAAATTAATTTTTGTCATTTGACAGAAATTTTTTTTTTCATCCATTATTTTTTAGTTTTCTTTTACTTTATAATTCCTACACATTGCTAAACTATACAAGTAGTTTTCTGCTCTTTTACATTATGGCAATATTCTATTGTAGCAACTTTGTTGAATGTACTTTTTCGAGGTTACTATGTTGTTGGTATGTATGCTTCATTGTTATGTGTAACTAGGTTGTATACACGGTTGTTTATGACGTGATTATTTAAGATAGGGAGGGAGTGAAAAGAGGAAAAAAGGAGCCGGTAGAATAGCCCAGTTAACATTGGGCGAGAGGCAGCGTGCCTTCCGAAAAAGTCTCTAGTGCAAGCTGGGCATGTCCCCCTGAAAAAATCAGTTCCTTGGAATCCAGGCTTCAGTCACGGTGGCCCAAATCTAAGAAGGAACTTCCAGAAATCCCTCTCCCCAGAAACATTCCTAAGCTCATCCTGGGGGATCCTGAAGCATTCCCAGGCCAGGTGAGCAATATAGTCCCTGCAGCGAGTTCTGGGTCCCCAAATACTCCTCCAAGTTGGACTTAGACTTGTCCAAGGACCTCGAAAGGGAGGCATCCTAATCCGATCAGGCACCCAAATCATCTCAACGGGTTCCTTTCGAGGTCTTTCTCCAGATGTCTGAGTTCCTCACATTAATTCAATTGCTGTGTCCAGCCAAACTACAAAGGATGGTCATATTAGCCCCTGGGTAGTGACCTCATGCTTTCAGTCACTACCCAGAGCTCCTGACCAAGATTGAGGGTTGGAACGTAGGTGTACCTCTAAATTGAGAGCCTTGCCTAACAAATCAGCACTAATGCCGCACTGAACTGCCTGTTCATCTTTTTGTCTATTTTCCATCACTTGAGAACAAGACACCAGGATACATAAACTGCCTCGCTTGAGGCGGCAACTCACCTCCAACCTGAAGTTTACAGTCCACTGTTTCCCGCCTGAAAACCATGATCTCTGGAAGTCACGGACTGATGAAGCCAACACGACCACATCATCTGCAAAAGGCAGATATTTTATTCTTAGCTCCCTGAATCGGAGACACTTCTCACTTCAACTGCACCATGAGATCCTGTCCAGGAATACCAAGAACAGAATCGGAGACAAGGGATAACCTTGAGTCCAACTCTCACTGATAATGTTTCTGACTCTCTACGAAGAATATGGACACAGCTCTCACATTGGTTATATAGAGAATGAATAGTTCATAGTAATGGACCTTTTACCCCATACTCCCTTTATACCCCCCACAGGACTGAACGGCGGACACGGTCATAGGCCTTCTCCAAATAAACAAAAAATATGTAAAGTGGATGGGCAATTACCCTGACCCTGCAAGTGAGCCTATAAGAGTAAAAAGTTGGTCCACCATTCCACAACCAGGATGGAATCTGCATTATGCCCCCTTAAACTGATATTCTACAATCAGTCGGAGCTTCCTTTAAGGAACCCAAGAGGAAACTTTCCCAGGAAGGCTGAGAAGTGTGATGCCCCTATAAATGCAATACAACTACTGGTTCCCTTTTTTAAAATGTGGGACCATCATCCCCGTCCGTCACACAACATTGAATAGGCGCTGTAACAATAGCAGCCAAACAGTGTCCACCAGGGGATTCTCAGGTTGCCAATAACCTTCTGGCCATAGCTGCTAACAGCTGCCTCCATAATGGAGGACTTGAACATGACACACTCAGATTATATGTCCCACTTCTTCAGTTCTAAATACTGGTGGGGAGTCATTGATTGCAGATTACAGGAACCAAAATCCCTGACTCCACACTAGTCAGTTAAAACTGAAGTAACCTCTTGGATGCCAGGTGAAACATCTTAAAGCAGAAAAAGAGGTATAGTTACTTCAGATTCAACCCACATGGCTGGAGTAACAAGCTAAATGGTGAATAGCCTGCTTAACTACTCAAAGCGCTTTAACAACACAAGTCAGCATTCACCCATACATTCATACAGTGATGATAGAGGCTGCCACATGCAACATCAGAAGCAGTATTCACACACCAACAAAACCAAACAACCACTTGGAGCAACTTGGGGTTCAGTATCTTGCTCAAGGACATTTCGACACGTGGACCGCAGTGGCCGGGGTTTGAAACACCGACCTTCAGATAATTGGACAACCGCTCTACCAGGCTCTATGTCAGGTGTCTGCACGCCCTGGTGCTTTCTGTCACCTGCTACCAATCCATGTTGCCTTGCACCTGAACCCAACGCCCATCCCTGGAGATGGTGTGCCTACAAGGTGGATCTCCATTATGCTTATTTGGGCTGAGCCCTGCTGAGCTCAATGGAAAAAATGCCAGCCCACTTGTCACCTGCCAACGAGCTCTCCTCCAAGGTCTGGCTCCAGAAGGGTGCCCCAATCTCCCAATCTGTGCAATTTTTTTGCAACTTCTTTGGGGTCTTTAAATCGCTCTTCATTTGACCATTTGACCCTACTAGTGCTAATGCCCTGGCAAAACAGCTCGCAGCATCACAGAGGCACACAGTCACCCCCTTAATATGGTGTTAAGGCAGCGATCTTTTTGAGGGTGACTGCTATTGGAAAAACAATTTTTAATGACCTACATTGAAATATTCATTTTAATCTCTTTATAATTAAATCCTAATGAGATACCTATCCTCACTCCATCCATCTCAAAGCGCTGCAATGTGCACTGCACTAGCCTGCTGACCACTATCGTTTGTTGTGCCAAAGGCGTCAGTCTGTCTGCTTTTCACACACCCCAATACAGACAGGTATACACACACAAACACACACACACACAGCTAACTCTTTTTAACAGCATGCTATTTGATTGACATTTGAATGGACGAGGGTGGATGGGTGAGGAAGAAAAGAGGAAGAGACAAATAAAATAGATGAAGAAGAGATTTCTGGCCTTGTGTAGCTAAATGGTTTCCTAGACAGTGTGTGGAGTGTGAGTGTGAATGAATTCTCATTCGGTCTGTAGGGATTTCATTCAACCAGTCCCATTTGAAAAGGTATGCGTGTTTGTGTTTATCTTTGTATGTGCAGTTCTTTTGCTTGCCAAGTGAATTCTCTCTTATCTTGAGATAGAATCATCACATATCTGCTAAGATAAAATATCATCCAATGCTTTCAAGCACATGACAACAACAATCATTTATTAGTGATATGCAATAGTAAATAGTTTTTTTCCTCAGTTCACTACTTGCTTTATTTACAGAAAAGGTGTTGAGGTGGGACAGTAATGACTTCAGTGTTCTTTAAAATTAGAAATGAGGGTCTTATAATAAGTGTTAATGTTTTCAACTCTGCCATCAAGAACTCGTGGAAGTTTTTTGACTACCCATTTTTGTCTTTTTTTGATGTAAGATATCAGGAATTCTTCAACTTTGTCTTTGGGCTTTGCGCTTTTATGGTCGTCAAAGTGGATCATCTTTCCATCCATTGTTACTGACAGAACCCTGCTGCCTAACAGTAGCAGGGACGGTATTAGTTAACCCTAGCTCCAGCGGATCTGGTTCTGAAATCAGTTTTGTGTTCTGCATAAATATTTGGCTTTTTCTTTTTACTGATGCTATAACTGTGATTCCCAATGCAAGGAGCTTGTATTGCACAAAATGTGCCCACTAACGAGTACGGACAGTTTCTTCTTTAAGAGACTGGGTTCTGACAGAAATAGCCATTACTCCCCCCATAACATAGCCTGGAAACTGTGACATTCATCTCCAATTGTTCAGGTTTTAGTGACATTGTCGGTGGTGGTTGCTTTGTGGTTAATTTGATTTTTGTTTTCTATTTAGCCTGTGGATGTATACCATTGCTAAGGGGAACTCTCACAACTTTGTGTACACTCACTATTTCTTCAGAATAAGGACTTCTAATCAATGATGGCCTCTGCAGTCATGCATAAGGCCAATTTTTGTACGGGACCTTCTTACTTCACCGTCAATGCTTTGCATCATCAACACTGATTATACAGAACATGTCTGCTGTGTGTTGTCTATTTGACTGATTTCTTAACACAGCCTGCTATTAAAAGTATTAGAGGCCCGTTTCAACAGATTTCAATACAATCTATATGGAAATTGAGATGCATGATGTCAGTCTAGAGGCTAAAACTTCCTTGTGATAGACATTATTTTGCAAATTGACAACCACATAAGGTGAAAGAAGAAGAGACCCAGTTACCGTTAAGGGTAATAAAGTGTCTTATTATTATTTATGTTTTAAGATTGACCAGTGCACTCTTTCCTCCCTTTTAAATCTCAGTTTATCACAAATCAGACAGTCTTCCACACTATGAGACAAAGACTAACTCAGCCAATCTCTCTGAGTTAGTCTTTGTCTCATAGATTAATTCAGTCTGCCTTGATAGATGTTAGCGACAACAGTTCCTTTGTTACCTACCTTAGCATCTTATTTAACAATCTGTGGAGAGCTTATCATCCGTTGTAAATTACATGTTAACACCGCTTGAAATCATTCCCTCACTTATTGATTTTGCTTTGTAGTTGCAGAGCTCTTATCTTGACAATTGTATGTTTACTGGTTATCCACATCTCAAAGAAGCATAAAAACCTGTTTTCCATTATTTTCCAATATTACTTTACCTAAAATGAAGAGTTTAGACGTTTTAAAACGTTAAAGGGACCACGGTACAAGATGTTTAATGATCTTTTAACTATATTATTTCAGTCCATTTATATTTCCTGTATTTCTTTCAATAGCAAATTATAGAGTTTTGTTGTTTAGTTTGTACCACAATAATTCTAGTTAGTTTTTAAAGAATGTACAGTGCAATTGTCATTCTGGCTAATTGTTTGTCATTTCAGATATAACCATTGTTTTCCTCCTTCTGAAGAGTGTAGATTTCACAAAGACAATCTTTCTTCAATGCCACCAACTCCGTGTGAGTTAAACCCAACACCGTTTTTCATCAAAGATAAAGACCTTAAGTGTCAGAGTTCAGTGGACCCATCCATCTCTTCATCCATGTAGAGATGGGTAGCCCTATCCACATAGGCTGCGGCTGGAGGGAATCACATATTAACTTTGTGGAAGTACTGTCTCACATTAGAATTGGCTGTAAAAGAAATTGAAACCTGCTTCATAAATGTGCGTGCGTGTGTGTGTGTGCGTGCGTGCGTGTAAAGTGAAAATGGAGTCTTGACAATCAGAGTCAAACATTTTAAGAGGGGCGAACAAACGCACACACAAAAAACATGGGCTTGTAAATGAGATGTTAATAGGGTCTAAATGGGAGTTCAGTACTATATTCCTATTATAGCCAAGTTACAAAAACTGTGTGTGTGTGTGTGTGTGTGTGTGTGTGTGTGTGTGTGTGTGTGTGTGTGTGCGCGTGTGTGTGTGTGTGTGTGTGTGTGTGTTGCACGTTCATGTGTGTGTCATATGAGAAACAAAGAATTCAGAGTTTATATAAAGATAGTAAAAAAAAATGCTAATGCTCTTTGTGTTTGGAATTGTGACAATGTTTATTCCTGAGTTGTAACATCCTGAAAACTCAATGAAAAAAAGATTTCCTTTTATTCAATAAATAATTAGAGAACAGTTATCTGGT
This sequence comes from Lophius americanus, assembly GCA_037951165.1. NCBI lineage: Eukaryota > Metazoa > Chordata > Actinopteri > Lophiiformes > Lophiidae > Lophius > Lophius americanus. The sequence continues at coordinate 8,406,946 of JBBDHG010000003.1, forward strand.
TTCTTATCATCTCAAATAATTGTTTGCAGTCATTTGATGGACATCTTTGTGGATGGGATTGATTTGAACATAAATCATAAACCTGCAGTCCACCAGGCCAGTTGGCCAGCTAAACAAAGTTAAAAGGACATATCTGTTTGAATCCTATTATCTTTATATTTAGTGATCACAATTAGTTAAAAAGTTTAAGGGTGTAATTATGGTTACTATAATTACATCAGCTGCATAGTATTAGTAACTTTTGGTTATTCGTCTCGTATTATTATTTCTTTCTTATATATATATATATATTCTTTTGGAATTTGCGGAAGAAATGTTTTGATTCTGTTAATGATGACGAGGAAATCCCATCCTTATTTTCTTGCATAATGAGGAAAAATTCAAACTCATCTTTATCTGCTATTTAATAAGTTATTCCTTTTCTGTTATTTTGGTTGTTTTTTTATCCAGCAACATTGCTATAACAGTGACAGAAACTGAACACCATCATTATTCAACGCTCTGTCAATACACCCCAGGCCAATTTGGACAATAAAAGAAAATAATTTCTTAGAGATCAAGAGGAAAAACAGCTTGACCTTCCACACGTCGAAACAGAGAAAGTGAGACAAAAGAACAAAAACAAACGTCTCAGGATAATAAATGAACCGAATATTTATTGAATATTTAATATGAACATGAAAGCAAAGACCCTTTTCAAAAACGACAATCGTGGCCCTTATTTTAATTTTTTTGGAATCGTTGGTGGAGTCATCTCTCAATGTGTTGCGTATAGATTAGTGTGTTTGCTTGCTGAGCTGAGGGCCCTTTAATTGGCTGTTAGGGGCTTATAAATGGCTATAATTAACTGTCCTCTTTAGGTGTGGTGTAGATGAAATTTCCCAGTAGAGCATCTACATGAAAACAATGAACTGCAATGTGGATCCCACCTGAACTTTTGTTTCAATGGGATATTTAGATTAGTAAGGTAAGTCCTCTTGTGTTTCTTGTTAAAACTTAATTTCCTACCTGTTTGTTAGGCTCTCCACGTTATAACAAATGTAATATATTTAGGTTTGTAATGCAAGATTTAATGTTGACTTTATTACAGCTATTCTACAATACACCTAATAAAATTACATGCATCTGTTGAAAACTCTCCATAAAGTTTTGAAAGAGAAATTGATTGTTTTCATGCCTATGTCCCTTTGAGGCAGCTGTAAAGTTACCCGACTGTTAGATTTTACAGTTACTGTGACTGTACTGTGCTTAATCTCAGTCGATAATGCTTGTGAATATGCTGTGGTGAAAAGTGAATTGAATATATGGTGTGCAAACTAAGTACATTTAAGAATCTAAAGAGCAATCAAATAATTTCTCTTTTTATTTCAATAGCAGTGTTTTCTCATCCCATCATCTTACATTTATTCTCTTTTCAAATCTTTTCAAGTCTTCACATTTTCCCTTACTAAATCAAAGGCCATCTGCTGACTCATTTGATAGAAAATCTAAACTTCCACTCTTCACTTTCTCTTATGCCTTTGTCAGTCTACTAGTTCTTGCTGTTGTATCTTGTCTTCACTCTACTTTTTTCTTCTCGGCCACCTTTATTTGTTAATTGTTCTCTGTTGCTCATGTCTTTGAGTGTTGATATATGTATCCAGACTTGTTAAAGCAAGTTCTATTTGTTTGAAATCCTGAATATGAAATAGTGTACTTCAACTCCATTTAACCACAAACAGATTTAGGGATTTTCTCATCTCTTTTTCCTCCAACAGCTTCTTTTATCAAAGGTTGTATTTTTTGCCCACACAAAAAAAATAATGAGAAGGCAGTTGTGTACAGGTGAGGTGCAAATATTTTCCTTATTTATATATACTGGCTATTATGTCATCATTTTAATTTCATCACAATAAATACCTGATAAAAATTCATACCATTGTTCTGCTGGTGGCAATGGAAGGTTGACACTTATCAACACATTCACTTTTATGTTAACAATGCATTTGGTGTTGTTAGTAATATCATTTAAACAGGTGCTGCACACTTGGGTTGGCACATATTTAATTATTTCTGTTCATTACCAGGGCAGACCAGAAAACATTACAGCAGTCAAATTCAGCTTTGTGGAAACGTCTGCATGTCTTTTCCCATTTGGAATTAAACTATGTCTCAAATTGCTTGTAGTCAGTTAGTTGTAACGGCAAACTGGGTCTATTATTATTTTCAACAATAGCTTGAAAAAAGAGGCTCATTAGTGCAAATTGGTGGACCTGCATGAGCAGATCTGGGTTTGAGGGAAGATGTTTGTCCTCTGATAAGTTGATTGATTGATTTATAGGGCTATCATTTTTTTAAACACTTAATTTCATTAACGGAAATGTGGTAAAATGTTATGGAAAAATAAAAGTAAAGATAAGTTGTGTTTAAATTTGTGGGAATCCTGTGGAGGTTTTAACACCTCCCCTACCTCTAGCTGGACCATTTGCTTGTCATTTGACCATGTCTGTATTCGTTTTTCTGGGTTTTGGCCTACACATTTTATTTGTTTATTACTTAAGTATACCCTTGTTCCCTCAGTTATTTGCAGCAAAGAGCATCTACTCACAGGCTGGAATTATAACGATCAGTTGTGGCATAATCACTGTGGCACATTGACCACTGGAAATAATTGTTAGGAGCCTTGTTCAATGCATTTTAATTAAATGTATTATTATTATTATTATAAGATCATATGCATCCTGACAATTTATCTGTTTTCTGTAACATTTAAGCAAGAGCATGAGCTCTCCCCGACCGGAAGTAAAGTAGATTTGTTATCATCTATCTCTATCAGTCACGTGTTCAGCTCTGCTGTCATATTGTTCAAGTAAGTAGGCCTTTGAAAGAAAGGAATAGAACCCTGAGGGATTGTCAGACAACTTGATGGCATGATGCTCGTGTTCAAAGAAATTAGGAAGGATCCAATTCATAATGGCCATCTGTATATCTGAAGGTTTGTGAGGTTTTTCATTAACTTACTTTGTAACATGAAGTCTTCTCTAAAGATGGCCTGAACGTCACATCTCTGTAATGTATTAAACTTTTTGTGTAAGTTTATAGTGCACAGACAATAAAAGGTGGGAATAAAAATAGAAGAAAACGGAGAAGAAGAAATTATGTCACACTAATTACACAATTTTGTAATGTAGATGAGAATTAATATCTTAATTTAGACTAATTTAGAAATTTTTGGATTTCAATAATATATACATTTGATCCCTTCAAAATGACTATCATAGTTTAAGAAATCAAATTGAAGCATAAGGAAGTTTTTCTTTTATAATGAGATTGGTCTTTAATTTATGTCAAAAAATAATTTTTTGAAGGTGCAAGCCCAGCGGTGCACATGCAAGTAAGTGCATTATTTTCATTACCAAGTCCTGTTGGGAATGGCAGTTTGTTGTCAGGCTCCAGTTACTTTTTCTGTGATAGAGCAGCCACTGAGAGTCGTGGTTAAAACATACTGAAACTGTCTACATGCTGAAGATTCCAGTAACATTTGGCCTGTGCTCCCATAAAGAATAAGCTTTTCTTCACATAGTGTACGTATATCCCGCAACATGTATGTATTGGTTTTTCCTCCCTGTGTCTCCTATAGACCTGTCATCTTCTGATTTAAACACTTGTTTATCAATAGCGGATAAAAGATAGTTAAAAACAAAGCGAGACAGTGAAACAGGATACAGTTCATATTGGAAGCATGTCCGTGTGAAAGACTCTATTAGAGGGAGTATTATTAAAAGGAAGTGAGGAATTGAGACGAGACGGAATACAGAGAGCAACAGACCAGTTCCAGTCATCTCCTCTCATGCGCTGCCTAGAGCGCCGTCTTTTTCCAGGAACTCTAGCATAAACAAATTAAGTCGAAGTATCCCTACAGCTATATGCCTATATCTGGTGTTTTATGTGCATCGTTTTTCTCTTCCTGAATCCATGTCTATTCAACGCCTCTGTATTTTGGGATTTTTTTTTGTGAATGCTTGTGTGTATGTGATGTACGCATGACTGTAATTCTGTGGTGCATTTCACACAAAGACTTCGCTTTCTATATCCATGTGTATGTATTCAGTGCTTTTTTAGCAGTCTCCTCTGAGCCAGCTTCTATTTGACTCACTGTATTGCAATCATACAGTTTGGAAAGGGTTTTTACCCATGTAGTACCAACCAAAAGAAACAAAACTCAAGCTGAACCTCTGGCTTTAATTTACCAGTGGCAACAGCAGTGTAGACTCTACGGTAACTGTGTCCTCTGAGAAGAGTGGAACTTAAACACACCTCCACTAACTATATAATTGAGAAAAGCATTAAGAGTACAGGCAAGGTGTTTACTAACTGGTGGAAATTGTCAGTATGGTTTGGTTCATCTTGTAGTTAATGTATCCAGGGTACAGCATATAAAATGTGAATAACTTAAAAATGCCTGCCCGTGTTCAAAACTTTGGTTGGGAGTACATAGCTCATGAAGTGGTTTGTGGAAATTCATGTAGCTGAATTGATGCTTGATGAACATGCCTGCCCCCCCCCCCCCCCCCCCCCATGATCTATGTATATTAGTGTTGGGAACAGAAACACGTCCATCTACGTGACAACATCACTAGGGATGTACCAGTATCAATATCAAGTATTGGAAACATTATGAATACGTACAGCAGACAGCAAACTAGGTTCTGTTGAACTTTTGAAAGGAGGTGTGAAAAACAGCTCGAGTTGAAGGAGTTTGGTTATGCAAGTAGAAATAAAATCTTTCCACAGATCATTTGTTTGTTTCGGGCCACAATAAAAGTCCACAGACATCCATGTACAGCACTAGCTTTCTATAAAATGATGTCATATAATAGATTACTGTATTTCACGTGTAAATCCTTGTGGTGCATGGAATGCCCTAAGCTCTTTTTGATGACACAAGTTGTTTATGGCTGTGTAAAGGACTTGTGGAGGATATTGCCTTGTTCATTAATCTAATGAATTGGGGAGTGTTCTCACATACTTTAACCTGTTTATGGGTTGATGCCTATTAGAGCATGTAAGTGTGTACCCTTTAGCACAAAAGGGTATGGAGTAGACAAAACTGCTGCTTGCTTTTATTAGATACATGCACAAGGCACGTTTATGTATGACTTTCAACACAGGCCAATGTGAGTGTTATATGTTTTTCATACAGTGCCCATGAACCGATGTTAGTAGAGGCAAACATGGATCTGTACAGACAAATAAGGTTCCAGTGCTAGCCTCTCAAGGCATTAAAAGATCATTTATATTGATTTAAACCAAACAATGTACAATGAAAGTCTTTCATACACACAGGGAGAAATTTTATTGTAAGTCCATTTTGCATATTAACTTCATGTCGTGCGAGCCATTGTTCTTATAAAACTTGCTATTTCTCAAGCCTAGATATATCTGTATCTTTAATTCAAAATGGGTTTTTTTCTGAAAGTGTTTTTCGTTACCTTTTGCTTTAAGTTTTATTTTTCAAAAAGAAAAGGCTGCCTGTAAACACCCTTTTCCAAAATGGAAGGACCTTTCTGAATGAAATTTCTTAACTTGCAAGGGGGTAGTCTAGGTCTTTTCCGAAAGAAGTTCCGAAAGTACTCAGCTGCTTGAACGAACAGGGTTTTTGGAATAATCACTGGTGAGCGCATGCCCGGCATCACCACTCGCGTGCACAATGTCAGCATTTAATGATCGGCCTGCTTAGTTTCTGCTTTAAGCCTTAAGGATGAAGTTCATGTTAACATTTGTGTTTATCAACTTCAGAAAAAAAAGTCTGACCATCTGAGTTTAATATTTTTTTTTTTTGGTTTCAGTTTACCTATGACATGTTTTTTTTTAACATTTGCTGTAAAAAGATGTGTTTGATCGTCGACATTCAATCGTTCAAGAAATGTTTAATTTCATTAACTACATGATTCATTTATTTTATTTAAAAAAAAATTTCCTCCCCATTTTTTAGCTCACCAGCCACCACTGGTGTGTGCAGGGAATTGAAACTGTTGTGCTGGTTGAGCATTGTATTGAACCTTCTGTCCTCTTCACACCTTGTGCTTAATTGGTAACACATTCATCATATGGGTCCACAGCAATCAGAGATTCAAATCCACACACATCGTACAATTTATTGCTACTTGAAAAACACATTAACTCTACCTATGAATTAGGGCAATCTGACGCTTAGTGCAAATTAAAAGAAAAGTCATTCAGACATATATTCTTACTCCGACCCATCGGTTGCTGCATACATGTTTTTTGAAAGCATTAGATTCCATCCTTTCTGAAAGTAAATGGGGAATGAGTCATTTCAATTTGGGAAACGAATGGCACCGCAACTCAACTGCAGTTAATGATGATTATATTATAAGTGCTTTTCATACCATTGTCTTAAAACGGCACCACAACATTTTTGTTAAGGGTAATTTTCTAACGGTTGGGTTTTGTAAACAGTAGAATATAGCTAATTTATGCTGATTGTAAAGTATGCTAGTGCTGTTTCTCTGCCGACCTAGCATCATGCAGAGACTATTCCCCGGATTTTCACCCAACGTTATTTTTTCTTGACTATGTCTGTGTGAGTCTAGTTGTGTAATTGAGTGCATTCACTTTGAATATCTGTTCTGTGTAAAAAATTAACTGAACTCCAAGTGCCAGATAGATACTTTGTCTATTTTTGTTTGTGTACGTGTTTGTCAGAGAAGATAAACAAAGAGGGCCCAATATTGGATGTATATTTCAATCCTGCGCAAGTCCCATGTGTATTATCCCAGACATGGACACTCCTACACTCACACAAGCACACAAAATCACTGGCTGTTTGATATACACTGGCCATTTGCCAGCCAAGGGCCTGGTATTTGCTGAAATACAAATTCTAAGAAACAAGAGACACAAAGTCATCACTTAAGTGAATACACAAACATTTGCATACTTGTGTATATGCAGAAAAACACAGTGTATGATGTATCCCCTCTTAACTTTCCATTAGAATAGCTTTCCAACGCATTTAAACAGCAGCTTTGCAACAGCACACATGTAACTTTCCTACTGGTCCCTGTATCCCAGTTTGTTTTGTATGAAGACCAAAGTGTTTATATGCGAAATTAAATTTAAAAATACATTCAAGGATAAAGTCCACATGAAATTAAACAGCACAAAATTCCACACTGCATGATCAAATGTAGAGTTGCTTTCATATTTTTTGTGCAGACATGGACCCACAAAGTGTGGTATAATTCTTAGTAAAGATTAAGCCATTGCAGCACTATCAGAGCAAGCTCATCCTAACAGCTGAGCGGATGATGCAGCAGCTACTGCGTCATCAATACAAACATTTGGTTTGCATTTGCTGGACTTTTCTCACATGCATTATGCCACCTTAATGACTTGTCAAACCTTCTTAGTGACTTTATTACTATAAACAGTCCAACAAACACCATGTGACTTATACACACTAGCTGGGTTGAAGTACAAAAAAAAAAACTAAACAGCTATTTCATTGTTATTTACTCCCTAAAACCATAACTATAGGCCTGCGGTATTTACCTTACATGTCCTCTTTTCTCTAGAAAAACACTTAAGTAAACCTATTTTCTAAAATTAGCGTTCTAAACTTGGCAATTATTGTAATGCGGCCGTCGAGGACTAGACTTCATGGATGAGTGACTGGGCTTTGGATTAGATCGGGACAGAGTATTGTTTTCTTTTATTATCTTTATTCTAAGTCGCGTTGATTTTGAACTTCCAAATGTTACCAGTGGAAACACTGAGTTAGGCCACCTTTGATGTCCCCCATTCAGCAATATCTCTTAGGACATTATTATGTTCAGCTGTATACCTCGCCCACACCATGAAATATTGTTCACTATCAGTCGAAACCAACTGTAACATAATGAGCATGCTTCTTTCCTTTTGAAGTGAACTAATATTGAACCAGCAGTATGCAATATTCTTGATTTTCGCTAAGCGTCAGCTTTACAAGTCACGATTTGGGGGAAAGGGATTATGCTTTTGTCTAACTGTATGCCTCTGATTATTGTAAGTTTGAGTTGCACAGCTGTGCGCTAGCAGGCTAGCCTCTTTAAGCTCTTTATGATTACTACCTGCTCCCTCTGATTAATGTTCATTGTATTCTACTCTGTATGTATGTGTGTGTGCATGTTCGTGCCCCTTAAGTCAAATGTCCCTGCCAGAAATCAATCAACACCATTGAAGTGCAAATATTGCCCACTTTGTGAGCCATTTACTCATTCAAATCTCATCTTGATGAAGCGAATGTGAATTTTACTGATGAGGATTTTGACTAGACTGTTAAGAATTTTCTTTGGATTTTTCAATCTTTAAGTGTTTCTTTCTCTCATCCTTGTCTATCCACGTCTACGGGGGGTTACATGATAGGCTGAAATTAAATTGAAAAAAAAAACTCAAATTCAGTGAGATATTGCGATTGATTCATTTCTGACACACAGCTGGTTCTTGCAGTGGTCGTGAATCACGCTGATGGAGATTAAATGCTATAATTACATGACTTATATACATGTCCCACCTCATCACCCCAATAGGCCACACATTGACTGTAACTGAATGAGGGGGTACTTTGTGTTCAGTTAGCATTTAGATAGGCACCACAAAGGTTTACCTGCATTGAGTAAGACTCTCACAACTCTATGTAAAAAAAAAAAGAAATCTTATTAACCGGGTTTTAAATTCTCTTTTTAACCAACTAAAATTATTTATTTTATGTTTTTTTATAATCCAATTTAGTTGACTTGTTTAAACTGGGCATATCTTAACAAATATAGAATGTACCAAATAAATAACAAACTATAAATTAAATTTCATCTTGTTTCTAGATCTCCCATGAGCACAACCTAATAAACATTTTTCTTTTAATGATTAATTTAATGAAGAAAACCACTTAGGTCGGTTATGGTCGGAATATATATTAGGAACCACAAAATTGAGTCTTAAAGGTCTACTATATCCCAAAATGACATGCAGATGTAAAGGGAAATTTGTATTTCACGGACAATTAAATGTCGGTTACTGAGTAGAAATAACTTGTGTGGGCCCACACACACACATACATGCATCCACTCACTCAACAGATCGTTGCTGGCCTGTATGTAGCTTGTGTGCACCGCATAACCTCTTCTCATGACCGGAATCCACAATAGGTCAAAAAGTTTTTAAATTACAGTTCGCAGAGTTCAACAGGTAACAAGAGTTCATCAGTTCAGCATCAGTCCATAATCCTCCATGGTCCCGAGAAACCACCTGCACCTGGCAGAGACGAAATCTTGGGAGAAAGAAGTGGATTGGAAGAAATGCAAAGAAGCTGAGGTTTTTTGCATGGGGGCTGCATTCACTTGCCTTATATATTGAATGGCCTTGTTAAATGTTTTTGTTTTTTTAAGGAGTTATAATATTGCAGTAGATTTTTACTCATTTTCCACCTCACTGTCTAAAAACATGCAATAGAGATGAGTTGGGATTCTTGATCACCCTTAGGACTGAATGAGAGCATGAATATTTGTCTGTCTCTGTGTCAGTTTTGTGATGAACTGGCGACTCATCCAGGGTTATCTCGATACCTACGCTCAAGCGTATCTCGATACCTACGCTCAAGCGTAGGTAATAATGAATAGAGGTGCCCTGATCGATCAGCCAGGCTCCAGCTGGTTCAGTGAGGATCACCCATGCGCCGTACAAGCGCACCAAGCTTGAGCTACCACTGTTCCAAGCATCATGCATGATAACCCAATGCTCGCAATCTGTAACACCGGAAAGGACCAAAAAAGTTGTGGAGGAACAACCCCAAAAACGTTCGGCACAACAAACTAAATCAGACACTTCCAATTTATCACCCCAAGGAATATACCAAGCTTCAAGAAGCTAATTTTTGCATAGTGACTTAAGTTAGCAACGGCACAGAGCCAGCCACGACCAACGGAGTCCCTGAATAAAGCCAACATGTAACATGTAACAGACTGAATGCAGCTTTCAAAGTTTCAGTTCACTTTGAAATGTCACTCAATATGTTTAGGAAACACATCGTGGAGAGGACGAAAGGTACGTTGATCAGCCTTACTTCCACTGTAATCCTTCAAAAATAAAAGCACTTAAAATACATTACTCATTATGAGTTTAAACTTTAAAGGAAAAAAAACGGAATCCGCCATTATCGGTAATGACTGGATAGAATTCATAAATATCGATTAACAGTGATCGACCATGAAAATTGCTATATGTGAACCTCTAATAAAGAATGAAAGAAGGTCACTGCTGAACCTACACAAGTGTTAGATTCATTAATATAAAATCAATAAATGAAGGCCTTCACAAAACTGCAAACAGTGTATGGCAAAGAAACATGAAATAGGAAGGCCTAATGCTGGATGATTTTAAAGAAAAAGCCATTAAATAAAACCAGAGGTGTCTGGTCTGAGCATGTTGAAAACATGCTAATTAAGTTCGAATCTGCAGAGAGGCCCTGTCTGTGTTTATAACAGCTCTTTTTGATACTTATAGCCTCTCCATGTCTTGCCTTCCATGTGGATTAAAATCAGTAGGGGACATAATATCTTAACTGTATATCTCTCACTATCCCGCCCCCTTCTTTGTCTCTTTGGCACATATACATGACTACACATATCATGCTATAGTTGGTACTTTGTCCATATATCGGCCAGTGAGTATGAATACATTGTGTCAGCTCCTATTGAGCCTGTAGCGACTAAATAGCCATAACATATTAATCTCTTCCCCTCCGAGAAAATGTGGGATATTTTATTTTTAACAAATAACCTCAATTTGAGAGTAGATTTCTCTGGTAGGATTGGATTTGAATGCCTTTGTAACACTCCTTTGGGGGTGCCAATTACCAAATCTGCAAAATGTCCGCATGAGAGGCTACTATGTGCTTACGTGTTTTTATGACATCCTACATAATAGTTTCTCTTTGACATATACATAGTCATAACTGCTATACATTCACATTGTCTGCACCATGGATAATAAACAGACATATACAAAAGTACTGGTTTGTCAACTTCTCTGATTCTGATGCCAACAAATATGCATACGGCATATGTTTGTTTTTGTCTTTCCACTTCAAGTTTCTGTGAGGAGCATGTCCTATTTTACTTAAATAGTCAAAGCAATCTATTATCTATTTATGTTGCTTTGAGAACATGCAAAGGTTCAAGTAGAATTGAAAAGGCATTTATACTTTATGTGGGAATTTGTTAAGATTGGCTGTATATTTCTTTGACATTTGTTGTAACTGATGGTTAGGAATTACTATTTGAATAAAAAAATCTAGTGCAGGAAGCAGGGAAACATAGTTTTTTGGAATGGATCTATTTATATGACAATGTGGCACAGACCCGTAAAATATGGGTGAGTGTTATATAATATTGAAACAGCGTCTAGTATGTTTCAAATGTGAAATATCACCTAATCTCTCCATTCATCTGTATTTATTTATAAGGCAACGTATTCACAACACAGTTGGTTCAACGTAGGGATGTCATGATTAATCTTTTTTTGCTATTAACCGTGATTACTAAAGTCATAGGGTTTTAATAAGAATTCTATAAACTACGGTATTTTGCGAGAGACGGTAATGTGTGAGGCGCAAGGAAATCTCTCTCCCGACAGTCACGTATATGTGTGGATGGGTGCGGTCATACTTTCCACGCGTTAATGCGTGGAAATAGCAGAGGTAACTGATACTGTAGAGTTCTACGTATCAAGTCTGCAGTGTGACCTTTTTGAATATTTACTAAATGACCATCTGGTTGGTTATTTTAGATGATGAATATCAAATCTCCAAAGCGTCCTGTCTGAACGTTGCTGCTACAAGTCAGGGTAAAAAACTATACTCCTTGTTCTCCACCTGTTACTCTCATGACTAATTTCCATGATTTTTTTGGCGAGTTTTTACATTCAGATGTTCTGGAGTGCATCAATTGACAGCCTCTCAATTGGTAAAAATGCTAATACTATTCAGCAGCAAGTGACCATTTTGTCCTGAGTATGATGAGTTGGAAACTGGAAAAACTGAACCAATGACAGGACCAGTGTGTCAGACCCCACAGAAGAGCCTCTACAGCTCAAACTGTTGAAAATCTTCATTCTGGTCCTGAGTGAAAGTTGTCAGAACACACTGTGACATCACAGAGTTGGTTTGGTGCCTTCAAAAAATCAGGCAGATGGTTTTTAGCATATGGTCGGTGTGGATGTAATGTACACGAGCCTGCCAAACTCAACACAACTCTGAAAGTTAAGGGTGACAATATGCCACGCACAGCACTGACACGCAAGCATCCAACAACAGACACAGCTTTGTGAACTCTTTGCTCTACTTTTCCTGCTTGAGTGTCAATAATCAAGAATACCGCAACTATTTCGCTGACAAAAACGTGATGTCAAATCTAATATTGTGAGATCCCTAGTTCACAGTGACATTAAAATGGAGACAATCCAAGGCAAGAAAAATAAACTAAAGAAAAAACGTTTAGCGTGGAAAGTGAAGGAGGTCTGATGTGGTAACGATATGTAAGTTATGAGTTCTACTCCGATATCACGGGAGATTGGTGAGATATGACAGTGAATAGAGCATCTTCTTAAGTCAGCCTAGCTGTCTCTTTGAGGTAGTACTGGCATCAATGTGATATAATGCATTTTTTTTCCGAATTTGACAAGATGTCTCCAAACACAGTATGTTTTGTCAACATAAGCTAGCCGTGCGCCCATTTGTGTTCCCTTCCTTGCTTCAAGAACCAGTCAGCATTTTCTCTCTAAGTCCTCTATTTTTTTCCCATACAACTTGACCAATCAAAAGGGTGTAATGTCTCATGGTGTCCTGTCTGAAATTCTGCTATTCTTTATTGAAGTAAATACACTGATTACTTCTTCAAATGTCTTTTTCACTTTTCCTGACATTTTTCTTTTAGGCACAACAACAAACAGATACCTTGCTTTCCTAGAATAGACACACTCTAATTTTTTTCAAGATAGTTTATAGTTTACCCATGTTGACTGCTAAAATTGGGCTTTTAGTAACATCCTAACTCTTATTCAGACAATAAATAGAAAATGCAATTTTGAGAAAACACACTTTTGTGCAATTTAAACTGACTTTTAATGTCTTAAAGCAAATCACTATAACCCCATGTTCACAGTCGTATGAATGATTGCATCCATTGAAAGGGCTGGCACGTTGGACATTTCCAGTGAGTTGAAGGTTTCAGCATCTTCCTTATGTCTGCCCTTGACTGTGGACCCTGCTGCCACTTCTCTGTGCTTACTCTCTAATAAAGTAAACATGTAAAAGGAAAACAGAATGATTAGTAGAATGCTAGCCGAAAAACAAATGCATAAAGAAAATACAAATTTCCACCCATTTTCCTTCTTTATGAATGCCCTTGGTTTTCTGTTGTTTTCTTGTCCTTGGGTACCTGAGTGAGTCAGAGAGAGAGAGAAAAAGCAGAGTACTTGACAGTCCATCATTGCACCACTTCAAAATGTACCATCAGCGGGACAGATGAGGAGGACACAAGTCTGCCAAGCTATACAGGCACACAAACACACACAATAGTACACTGACATAGAATCGTTAGTCCATGAAAAGAATGGAAATGTTGAGTGTCCAAGAGTGAACAGACAGCACAGAACACTTCAACCCCCTGACAAGGTTCTGAATGAGGAAGAAAGGGGAAGGGCTACATTCTAGAAAAAAATCTACTGTGTGGTATTCAATGATAGTTATTAAGGGCCTCTTTAACATTGGTTGACATGCACTGGAGATGTTTTATTTCTTGTTCAGTTGAGTAGACTTCTTCAGTCACACAAGCAAAAATGCCTCAAACAAAGGGAAGGCTATTAAAGTCTTTTACAGCATGTTTCAAAGACCTCTCCAATGAAAATCATGTTTTTGACCTTGATAATATGTCTATGAGGATTTTTTTATAGTCTCCAAGACGTGATGAGCTAAAATAATCACTTGATGCCTTGGCTTAGCCTTTCTGCACTGGAATTACAGTATACCAATGACTGTTTCAAAAACAGAGATTCCGATTTTTACCAATATGGGTAATTCTCCGCAAGCCCCTTTGGTCTCAAGAACAAGTTTTACAAGCCCTCTTGCCATTCGGTGTATCGAGTAAATACAATTAAGCCTAAATCACAATATCAATAAAGTAACTACTATAGACTTCAACTGTTTTTCTCTGTTATTTCTCTTCTAATTTTATATTTTTCCTTTTCACAAACCTTGACATGTTTGGTCAGCGTATTACCTTTACATTTCTAACATTGTATGGTGTGATATTTGAAATACATATTTTCACACTTTATACATTAATTCATAAGCAACTGCACATTTCATTCTGGGCTTCATCTTACTGTTCAAACATTTATATCTAAATTATTTATATATTACTGATCACAATTATAGGTTGTAGAGTAGCCAACAAAACAGAAAACGAGCAGAAGGGTTGGATGTATGGGATATTGGATATATATTTGAAAATCCACCATTACATATTTTTACATTGTTAATACTTTTGGAGTCACTGAACTCAGTTGATTGTCGCTACTTTTATGTGTGTTTGTGTATGTGTGTGTTCCCTTTTTGGTAGAAGCCACAATTCTCTTATCAGTTTTCAACTAAATTGCCAATCACTTTTATCACCATATTATTTGGATTTGCACAATTGCCATAATATAGAGAAAAGGGAAGCAAGGAAACAGCGAAAGAACATCAGAGGTCATGAGTCTACTATTGACCCAATCAGGCATTAGTGGTACATGATCCTCGGCTTACACTACAGAGCCACCAGGATGGCCTTGAAGCTCATGTTTTTTTCTTCCTTATCAAAACATATACATACATTTCTCTCATTCCAAATGGACGACTGGAGGGCTAGCTTTGAACAGCAATCAGGCTTGTTTGCTAGATAGGCCTGCCTATGCATGTGTGATTTGTTGTGTCTTCAGGTATGGCCCCTAGTGATATAATCATGGTGCAATAGCAAAGGCAGTAGTTTCAGCTGCAATTATAGATTAATGCAGATGTATAGATGGGTCTATCACTCCCTCACTCTCTGTGTATCTTTCTCTATTTGTCGTACACACACACCGACACACAGGCACTGGCAAATGAAATACACACATCGAGGCCCACAGGGACATAACAGACAATCAGCCTGACAATCACAGTTGAGCTCTGATTGATGTGCAGTTAACAACTCAGACATTTTGAAATGTAGGCATTGTAATGCAAAGGTTATGCTTAGCACTATGGAACCTGGTGACAGTGTGGTAACAGGTTCAGTGCGTATGTTAAATACATGGTTAATCTGAAGATGCTGGGGTTTAATACATCCTGTTGTGAAAGGTGACACACTTAGGTAAACGTTTTAAATTGCTCTTTTCTTTTTTGTCGGAAGGATGATTGCATCTTAACTGAGTATAGTATAGTATAGACTTTCATACTATAGTTTCTTCCATGTATCTTTTTTGATGTGATTCATTTCAGCATCTGGGACACTAAACAGCCCACAGGCTATTGTCACAGGCCTCGGTATTTTTGTGTGTGTGAGTGTGTGCGTGCGTGCATATTGTTTTCGTTTGTGAAGTAGCCATCTATCTGTCTCCTCTGTCAAACTGGATCCGTCTCCCTGGTGGCAAGCCAGACTGTCTTTCTCTTGGTCTGCTGAAATGGATGAGGCAATCAAGTGTGTATGTGACTGACAGTGCATTTTTTTCCGCTTGTTTGTGCCTGCGTACAGTATGTTTTGTAGACATGGATGGAGTATTCGTGTTTTGTTATGGAGGAACAGACACATTGTCATATTGTGTTAGGATCTTGAGGTCCATGTTGCTCCATGGCACCACTGTAAATAAATCAGTTGTATTTTACTACCGATAATCCTGTGCTTAAATCTATGTTACACTGTAATTGTATTCCCTATTTGACTTTTCTACCTCACTGTATTTTCATCTTTAAGCTTTTTTTGTAGTTGAAAATGATATATGTCTGCTATTATCTACAAACTGATATCTAGAGCAGGATTCATATTCTGACATATTTCTACTTGTTCTGGCTCTGTCCTTCAGCACTTTGTATTTAATTTGAAACAATCAGTAAAAACCTGGGTTCTTACATACCTTATATTTAATGATCGTAAAATCAATACAGGATTAACTGTCAACGACCTAAATTGTTACGAAATGTGTCAGTTTATAAATAATTCAATTTATATTGTACCAAGGATTTAGTCATTGTTGCTTGGTATTCAAGATAAAGTTCTTTAAAAATGTTCACTGCTTGGTCTGTCGATAACTGGTAAATGAGTCATTATTGCATATTATAGAGTTTGAACTTTTGTATTACCGGATTGTTTAAGATTTGGTTGTCAGAGCTGCCAATGACAACATAAGACTACAACAAAATTTTAGTATGTAAACATTTTTTGGCTATTGCTGCTCTTAAATCCCCAGGTTTCTTTCTTCCATTCTCTTTGAAATTTCTTTTTGTTTGACAGAGTAAATTGTGTGTGCTCGGCATTCATGAAAACCAAACACAGTCCTTTGATAATTTGAAAGATAATAGAAGTTCCACTCTTCAGATTCTGAAAGAAGGGCATGTAGTAACAAGCATTCCAGGGATACCGCAGTGCGATTAAGCCAGCGTTTTTTTTACTTTATCACAAATGAGGTGAACAGTTATATATTGTCATAATGTACCTTTTTTCCTGTACTGTAGGTCTTTACTTGCTATTTAAGTCCAATCGCTGACTTAATGTGTGGGGGTGTGTGTGTGTGTGCGTGTGTCTATGTGTGAGATGCACAGCTTGACGAGGTTTGGGAAGGCGGAAGAAGGCCTATAAAGGGGCTTTAGATTTGATCCAGGTGCAGAGGCTCTCTGGTCTGTAAAAACGCCAAGCGAGCATTTGATATCTATATTTAGCCTCAACATACACACACAGTAAGACTTCAGCTCACTACAGTCCATTTGTTTTATTGGCAGGAGTCTTTTGTCTGCAACTGGTTAAAGATAAAGGACTTAAGGAATTATTTTTAATTGTTTGCTTTGTTGCTCATAAAATATCAAAACCATTTTTTCTCATTGTTTATTTCATTTTTTAGGCCAAAAAAATTATTTCAGCTACCTTCTTAATCTAGCCTTGTTTAACCCACATTTCAAACACTTAATCTTAACCTTACTTGATGAAGTAGTTTCCATCATAGTCATCTTTTGTATTTTATAAATCACTCAAGAGGTCACCAACTATTCATACATCAATAATTAATTTGACAACATAGATTGTTGGAGCCTGTCATATCGGATTGTAAACTTGGGAGCAGTCAACATGGCTTTCTTCTCTTTGTGTCGGCAGATAGTGAGTCCGTTTATTGGCTGCCAAGGTACCTGTTTCCTCCCACTGACTAAAATATGAACCTGGTATCAAAACACTTGGCAAGCTGGATATTAATGGGCTGACAGGTATTTAGACATGTCTGTTTAAAAATGTAATGATTAGCCTAGAGGACTTCATAGAGACTAAGTGGTGGACTATATTTTCAGAGACAGAGTCAGCTCTGGCATTTATACAGTACATAGATTAATATAGATTATTAAGTGCTTGTTTTCAGGTCTTGTACAATGTAATCTAGACAGATGCTGATTCCCTCAGAAAAAGGTACATTGTGAAAATGTCTTTTTCAGAGTCATGTTTTGTTTTTGTTTACATACTGCTTATTTAAAAAGGTGAAATTAGTGTAGCCACTGATAGTTACACAGACACAGATTATATGAATGAGTCGCATTATTTCTTTATTGCATGAGCTAAGTATTTCAGTAACTATTAAGAGCTGATTTTATTCCAAGTGATGCAGATGTAAACCACAGGCATCTAAGGACATTTAAAGTAAATATGAATTCTCTAAATTTTACTCTACTTTAATGGATTAATCATATATGATGGGCCACTGTTTCCCAGAAAGGAAGAGAGATTGTACACTTAATAGAAAATCATATATTTGATCCCCAGACTGTCCTTATAGTTTGTCCTTCAGCGTGACGCTGTACCCCAATATGTTCGATGGCTGCCACACAGGGCTGCCCACTGCTCCTCAGGGATGTGTCCAGTGCAAAGATCTAATTTCTCAGTGCTGTACAATGTATGTATGTAAAATTATTTTAATTGCATTTGCAATGTTGCTAATATACATCGTCTATGTTTCCTATGGTATGGACTTATATTATCAATCATGTACAACATTAAGATGTGCAACATGATAGATTGGCATTGTAAAAAAAATTGCAGATGAGACAAAAGGTTGTGGATAATGTTGTGGATTGTTCATCGAGCCTTTATTTATGATTCGGATGAAAGTGTTGACTATAATTCAAAGCCATATATCTCTCATTACCATTGTTGTGAAGTGGATTAACAATCAAATAAACTTGAGATGCTACAAATCTGTGTTGAATGTGCTGTGTAACATGGAATCCTATTTTTGGGTTAAAGAAGTATGAGTTGGCAAAGACATGCGTTCATGTCAGTCTCGTATTCCATGACTTGACTTGCTTCCTTGCTTACCTTACTGTAAACAAGGAAGGTAAATTATTCAAACAGTTTTGCCTTGAATCTTCACAGAGGTATGCGCAGCTAATCAACACTACATTTCCATTGCCTCTTGCAAATTTGACATTGTCTTTGAAAGTGTTTGTTCATATATAATCATCAAGTCGCCAACAATTTATGGGAGGATAAACGAAATATCTTAACTCCAGATCCAGATTAGTCCTCACTGATTGTTTGTGTGTGAGATTGGACCCAACTATGAAGCACATTCAAATAATTGTCAAAAATGAATAAGGTCGTTTGGAAATGAGTGAAAAAGTTATTCAAGTCGATCATTATATTCCAAAACAATAAACACTGTTTTTCGGACATACATCAAAAACGATTTCATGGATCATTTTCAATGGTTATACCGTCATTGACGTAGGTGCGGGAAAGATCTAGATGTATTTGGGGAAAGGTTAGTTGAATATTTCCAACCCTAGGGGGAGCTTTATCTACGAAAGTTTGTTTGACATAATTTTTCAAACGTTAGTCTGATTTAGTCCAATTCTCGTGTATATGAATGAACTTAAACGATATATCTTGTAAATGTTGTGTTTTTCTCTTATAGTTCATATTTGACTAACAACGGTGAGCTTGTCACAAAAAACGTTGTTTTTCGGACCTAACTTCCTAGCCAATTGTTGAATTTTGGTGCATGTGCATCTACTCGAGGAGATCTATCTTGCTAATATTATTTTTAGTCTAGGTGTTCATATTTTAATCACAAGGGGGCTCTTTTTCAGAAAAATACTGTTGTCAGATCATAACCCATTTAGTACAAATTCTGTGCATATGATTCGTCTCAAGGATATCTTTTTCGTATTTGTTAATTGTTCATTTTAATACTCGAGGGAGAGCTTCTTTTTTTCTTGTTTCTTGTCTTTCTGGCATTGCTTCCTTAATACTGGTCTGATTTTCTCCAGATTTGATGCATATGAATTATCTCGAAGAGATCATATTAGATAGTTCATATTTCACTTACTAGGGGGAGCGTTTTTAGAAATGAGAATACTTTGGATTTAACTTTACATTCATTTGTTAGGATTATTTCTTCAGGGTGAGTAACGCAAGGGAATAGGGACTTTTCTGGGATATGTCAGTGACGACAACGTAGGTCTAGTTTGATGAATGTCCTCATTCTTCTCTCGTATCCTTCATTCTTTGACTCCACATCCTTTTTCAAGGAAACATTTATTTTCTGTCATTATATCCCATTCTGCAGTGCATTAACAGGAGTCCTTGCTGTAGTAATGCATGTTTCTGATAACCTGAATAGATTGTTTTCTTTAAGCATTTGAATTGTGCTTAAATCCATGTGTCTGTGTGTTTTCATATATTTTGTTTTATTTTTTCTAAGAACCTTAGTTGAATAGTACTTGCTATCATCTCAGCCGAGGTGCTAAAACTGAAGTGGATCAGAAACCTTGAGATTGTAGTTAAATTATGAACTGCAATAACAGAAAACATAAGAAAAACATGAAAGGCAAAAACTTTGATAGAATTGGGATTGTGATGAAAGCAAGCCTGTTGTTAACTACGGCAGCTGACATGTGTTCAGTGAAACTTGAAAAGCAACTAACCTCTTGTATACAACTTGAGTGCAACAAAAATGGATTACATATAACTAGGCTTACATATGTACTGTAGTTATTTATGGATATCTACAATAATTAACAAAGATACGCATTTTGCATACTTTTTATGGTCAAATTACATATATAAATGTGAATCAGCAAATTTATGGATCCATTGATATGTAATTAACGTCGGCACCAAATGGTGTGATTATGACAGCTGATTCAAAATGCCTTTAATTTCTGTGTGTCTGAGTGTCTACCATACTTTCCCCTCCTTCTCCTCTCTCTCTCAACCTCAGCCCAGTTGATCAAAGTAAAGGGGTTCAGGAAGCCAGTTTCTGCTCCAAGGATTCTGCCTTTTAAATGCCAATATTTTCCTGCCACCATTGCCCAGTTCTTGCACATGGAGGAAATGTTTACTCTGTAGAGAATAGTATTGTGTAAGTCTTGGTACTATATAAATAAACAGTAACTTAATTTGACTATGATATGAGTACAGGGATGGTAGATTTAGGTTGAAAATGTCTTACATTCATTGATGAGGAACTTTTGACCTGAGTAATCAGACAAAAACTAAATAGACAAAATATGCAGGTATGGAAATAAAAGTAAAGAGGAGATGATAAAGGAAACAATCCTGATTGTCAGGGATATTAAAATACCGTTGTTTGTCTGAGCCAGACTATGAAGGAAGACACACACACAAATTCAGATGCACAGATGGTGGTGTATACAGATGGAAAAGCTGCATGGAATTCTAATATTAGCTAAACCTGTATGTGATTAATTTTTGTTGTCTGAGCACAGGCTCATAATTGTTCTTTCTCTCATTCTCGGTTTAGGTTGGGGAGAAACAACATGTGTTGGTGACAGAAGAGTCATTTGATGCTCAATACTATGTGGCTCACAACAAGTTTTATGAACAGGTAAGATTATTATTCAAATACACTACTAGATGTTTCAGTCATTCATTATACTGTGCATTTTTATTTTTGAATTAATTGTACAACCAAATACACAACTAGTGTCTACAGTAATTCATAATATTCATAAATATTTCAACGCCATGTGTATGAAGATATTTTTTATTACAGTAAAAAAAAAAGTCTTTATGTTTTTTGTGCAAATTGACTTGCGTAATTTTTTCATCTAAAAATAAAAATAACCTCAATTGTTTTTTCACATTGAAATAATCATCTTAATTTAATGCATCGAAAAAATAGAGGCTGAACAAAGAGACCACCAAAAATGTAAGCACAATAGATTTCTCTGGCCGTAAGACAGGACTATCCAAGATTTTATTCCATCAGCAACCACCTCATGTCTCCTCATGTCTCCCACCTCACCTCAGTCAGAGTTGCCTGAAATTGCTACTTCGGCTGTGAAAGATGTGCAAGCAGTGGCACTCGCTCGCCCAACAAACCCCAAGGCTTTAATTGGGCTTCATGTTGGGACTCATCACCAATGAGTCCAGCGAAGCCAAGTTCGTTCAGAAACTGGGCACAGTCAGGCCAAGCAATGATGTCCCATCAGCATGAAACCCCTGTTATGCTGTTTCGCCGGCCCTCTAGGAAAAGACTGAAGACTAGAAAAACTAAAGGGAAATAGGAGCTGGCAACCCCTAATTCAGCTCTCACCATAGTGAAGCAACCAACCTCCAGAAACAAAAAATGAGCAATATCTCCTGAGTCTCCCACGAGGAGCTGAGACTAGAGACTCATCAGGATGAAAACAATTGTAATAGCCCGGACAAGGTATATGCAGGAGTGCAGGGGCCCGGGATGCATTGGAGCAGGTCCAAGTGGGGGAAAAGAGTAATTCATGTGCAACTGATAGAGGTTTAGTATTGTATGATGGAGAATAAGTTCGAGCGGGAGAGCACATCTCAGTCCTCTGGAGCTCTCACTGCCTGCAACTATAAAGGAGCACATGTGGCCAACTTCCCGTCCATTCCCAGAAGGCCATGGCCAACAAAGACATGTAACTAATGGCCATGAACTACACTTAGTTTCAAGGAGCCAGTTGTAAGGACAAGAAAGGAACAACAAATGGAAATCAAAACCAGCAGTGAGAATAGGGAAAAAATTAGACTGGCTGGAGACCTTGAAGAAAGAGGCAGTGATATGGACACCACTGCAGAGTTACCACCTGACCTACCACCCAGTTTTTAAATGGTTATAACATGGCATTTGTTATTTAATCAAACCATTACGGTGGGTTAGTGGAATAAGGGAGTGGTCATTTGGGCTTAAGTGGATAGAGCAATTGTGACTAATACTTGAGAAAAAGACTCAAGACAACTTGCAAAAATCTGTCGAGTCTGACCAAATCTGGTATGTTGAGAATTATCACAAAAACGACCTGCTAATAGATAAACCACCAATTTAGAAATGAGAAAAGGTTTTCTCAAATTCAGCCAAAAAATTTGGGATGTGTGGTGCTTTTTTTTAAATGCCTTTGACGTATCTACTTTGCATATTTATCTTAAAATACGGTAGTCTTCATCATGGTCTTCCTAAATGTAGTAATCGGCTGGCTCGTACAGATATCAATTTTTGCTGCGCTCTATCCACCTTTGACAACAAACAGTGAAGAAGCTGACGATTAATCTGTTTTTGATAAATTTTTTCTATGTGCGGACCTAATCCAACTCTTCCTCATTTTCACAGTTGATAAATAAGATCAGAACCTTCACTTTGCATGTCACAGAATACTCACAGCAGGTGTCATAAGCTTAAGCTTGTATTGACTAAAGTAGGTTAGCTATAATATCACACAAACTCACAAATAGACACACACAAACCCTGCGGTGGTCATGAGAGCATTTGGGGGCTGATAGCGGCAGTACTTTTTACTTATCTTTTTTTTTACAGTACATAAGGTCAGCCCTAAAGACATGAACATTCTATCCCACACAGCTGTTCACATGAGCACACACACATCCGCATAGCTTCAAAGACCCTCTCAACCTGTGAAAAATTCACTGTAAAACATCTTCAAATAAATCAATTTCCCCCTACTTTAACCATCATCAGAAACATGTTTGAAGTTATGCTTTTTATTAGCAGGGAGGGCAGAGGATGGTAATAATTTTTCCTCCCTTCCATTTTACTTTCCTCTGCTTGCCTCCCTTCCTCCTCATTTGCACCTCCTTCTGCAGGCTAAAGGCTTAAGTTACAAGTGTCACTTGGTTCATGTGTGTGTTGTATAAGTGTATCCTCCCACCCATGTTTGCGCATATTCAGGAATATATTTCATGTGTGTCAGTCAGTTCAATCCTCTCAAGGTGAGAGAATGTAGATATGTTTGATGTTTTTATACATTAAGTATTTGGGGTGTAGTTTTAAATCACCCTCTGACTTGAAAAAAGAACTTGAGACACTGTACCAATATGTTTTTAATTTGTTCCCTCGAGGGACATATGCCTGTTTCATCTATACCGCACATCTGCTCTGCTTCCACGTCAGACATAGACACATAGAATGGATGCACACGATTAAATACACATTACAGAATTCTGACTCACAGTGAAAGTTATGCTCTGAGAACATTGTGTCGTCCTTACTTCTAAGAACCCAATATGCTTTAGTTATCTCATGTAAACATGTTTA
The DNA here is from genome assembly GCA_037951165.1 of Lophius americanus. NCBI lineage: Eukaryota > Metazoa > Chordata > Actinopteri > Lophiiformes > Lophiidae > Lophius > Lophius americanus. The sequence continues at coordinate 8,430,790 of JBBDHG010000003.1, forward strand.
ATCAACCTGGATAATCACCTCCTCACGATTTATCCCCCAAAAAAGGAGGATTTCACAGAATGTAGAACAGAGAGAAGGAAGAAAATAGTAGTTCAGTTGGTGTACTAAGTGGTTGAAAATGGGAGAAAATTGGGTGGAGAAAAAAATTGAGGAAGTTAAGGGTCAGACAATAACTGAAAAGAGTAGTGAGATGAAGAAAATGCCAGGAGATGGAAAAAGAAGTGGTTAGAGGGAAGTGGGGAATAAGGCAGATAGAGGTGTGAATAAGAACCAATGGCTAAGTTTCCCTTTTACACTGTCAGATAGATATCCATCCTGACGGCTATAATAGGCACACAGTCCGCCTATGTTTGTCGGTGTGTGTTGGGCTTTCCGATAAAGTTGGACAAGCTCTTTCATGATGGAATCACCCTGTAATGGGCCTTGAATGACCCTCACCTACACAGGCACAGCGGTCAGAGTGTTGAACAGTAGGTGTGTTGATTAGGCAGGTGTTCTCCATCTCCTTTCATTTTCCCCCAGCTGGATAAAGAGTGACAGATTAACATTGAGCCAGGATTACTCCTGCCATCACAGCAGTAGCTCCCCCTCCACCAGCTCATATGCCATTTTTCTGCCTGGTCAGTAGCTTGGCCCCACAGCGTTGTGTAATGGCTAGACAGACCACCAGATGATCTGAGTCAGCATGCAGCACTGCTCAAGTGTACTCGGGCAAGACATTCAAACCCCAGCAGGTCCAAGGTTACTGTTCTGCTGCGGATCATATCCTTTGAACTCTGAACTGGGGAAAAAGGCAATAATAACAAGACAGGAATGGGTAAATTGTCTTTATGAAATTACGACTTACTGTTTATTTAGTATTTGTGCCTTAAGTGAAATTGTCAGTGCAGTGCTGGATAGCCAAGTTCAGGTCTGTTATTCAGAAAGAATGATGATTGCACTGCTGCAATTTGCATTAAGCCAATAATCACAAGAGTATGAAACAAAGATCTGAAAAAAGGTAAATTAGTACTCCAACAAACAACGTGCATCATTGTCAATCTGTCAACTTGTTTTATGTCTGTATTTTTTTCTTATTAAAATCATTTGCATATGATCTTAGTTTACAGAAGCACATTGTTAAGGACAAATTCCATTTCTCACTAAGCTGTAATTATAATTCTTTGTTTTCTTTTCCCTCCTGCTGTGATCAGCCGAGATTTATAGTTTCCATGGTGAAATAATAAGGCAAACCAGCAAATCCCTCTGGTTTATCTCAAAGCTGTTGCCATAGTTTTTGACCTTGAGGGCTTCCATAAATGGAGCTGAAGATTCTCATCCCTGTTTTTTGTATTAACAGCAGGCACTGGCTTACTTACAGTGTGGGTGTTATTTGGTAAAGCATGTTTTAGTTGCAGTTAATTGTGAATTTACAGAAGCATGCCAAGGATTAGGAATGATCATAGCTAAACTTATTCACTAATGTCACCAATTTCTACTTCCACCAAAAATGCTTATAGTGAAGTACCCAGGGTAACCATACATAACCTGTTATTAATGTACTACATCTCTAGGTATATTTAGATTCTCTACAATAGAGTCCTAGAGGCAGCAAGATTAAAGACTATGGGATGATGTGAAATCCCGTGTCCGAGCAAAGACGGCTACATGACTCCACTTGCTCCAGTTGACCAATCAATGCCCTGCAGTATTTTAACTCAACTTTTTAGTATCACATCAGTGTGTTCAGGTGCCTCAATAGAGGGTGATGAAAGAATTTGACATAATAAAGTGATTTTACTGGCACCTTCCACATTCACATTTTGATAACGAGTATGAATAATAACCTTTCCGATGTGTTACCAGGAGAACTGAAAAGGACCCACTGCCTGGTGGAAAAGATAAACAGATGCACATTACAGCTGTCCCTCATAAACCTCCTATCTTTTCATGAGTGGTGTTAATATATGCTCTCTACATTGAAACGTTTGCTATGAGGTGTACTATTTAAAGTTTATTTTATATTGTATTTCTACAGTCACAGATGCAATAAAATGTGTATCAACTTCAGTTATGATATGTCCCTCCTGGTTTGCAGGTGCTGGTACCTAAGAGGGAGGAGTTCAAAGGAAAAATGATTGAAGTGGACATCTATGAGGCAGGAAAACACTACCTGAAAGGCAAACCAGTAGAGGACAGTAAGCCATTCACTCCGTCCATCGCTGCACCACTTCAGAAAGGAGAGGTGTCTGGCTTGATGATGGTAAACACATACATACACACTCACTTAAACATGCAGTGACTCATGCACCACTTAAACATCCAGTGGGTTTCTAAAGCACCTTATTTATAAGTGACACAAATAGTAAGCACGGTCAAACAGATGCAGTAGTCAAACCAAGCCATCACTTCATGGCCCTACTTCATTAATATCAGTCCTAAAAATTACATTAAGATCTAATGTACCTTACATAGTACAAGTATACCGTGAACTGTGTTTAAATATTGCTGTTGTTACATGTTGTAAGAGCATGTGTCCTCTGAATTAGGGATTTAGGAGCGAGAAGACTTAGCTAGTTTTAGTTTAAGTTTACCAGTGTGTCTGAGTAAAATTCCACAACCTGTTGTGAGGGAAAGTCTGCACTTTTTGAGGATTCTGAGATTTATCTTTCTCTTGTGTGAAACTGCCATGACTCTAATATTAGAATATTTTTACATCAATAAAATGTTTTCAATGATAATGCACATGTATTCAAATTAAAATTTTCAGATTTTTCACTTTACAAAAAAACAACATATCCCGCAGCTCTCATTGTGTCTTCCTTGTCAAGACTGAAAAGTTGTGTTTTCAACAAGCAAATTTTGTTTGGCTAGTAAATTAAAAATTTTGTTTGTGTGTGTGAACGTGTGGGTGTGTGTCTTTACGCATTTTCAATCCATTCGTACCACTGCAGTTTGTACAGAAGCATCAGTGTAACAGGCATGAGATAGGTAATTTAAGATAAGCTGTGGCTGGCTAAACTGTCCTCTGTGTTCATTTTCATCACACACACACACACACTTACACACACATATATAAACACACATATACAGAGAGAGAGATGTGCACGCAGAAACTCCATGTTAATGTATCTGTTTCACTGCATGTTATTTTTCACTCTGACTAGCTGTAGCTTATAGCTCAGGACATGGAGCCACGGAGCAGAATATGATACACTTTCTAATTTCACACTCCATCAGCCTTTACTGCCAGACAGAGAGGGAGGGGATGGAAGGGACAGACAGGAGATACGGGAGAGAGAAAAGGGGGACACTGATGAAGAGGAAAGCAAGTACAGACAGAAACGGATGGTAGAGAATGTGATAAAACTGAAGTAAAGACGAAGATTTCACGACAAACCGAGCAATACATCACTTAGCTACGAAAAGTTCAGTAGGGACTAGACACTGTAAATCTAGTTGCGTCATTGTGTCAGCAGCCAATCCAACACATGTTCACATAGCCCCAACTTACTTTCCCTACATTTTTTCGACTCTCTTTCAAACACAACTCTTGTACTGGTCTAAAAACACATGCACAGAGATTATATGACATAAACAACATAACATTCTTCAAAGTTTCTTCACACTTATCGATAAAATTGTACTGTATTTGATAAATCATCCCTCTCCAGATGATCCATGATGTTCACATCAATAGATGCTCATTGGAAATTTGATCTCCTCCAAAGATAAACAGTCGGTGGCCCTAAAGGAAAGTAAGACTATCCACTCATAGCTCATCATCAACGAGCACCCATAAAACAATGTGGAAATAGTAATGAAATATGGAATGTCTGTTTCATCCAGATGTTTTGTACAGTGGAATGCATGCGTTTGTAATGACTATACAAAATAATGAGAGTTAATTTCAATAATTGCAATCAGAAGATTGTGTAATAATTGTGACCGGCCTTATGAAAATGTGTCTCAAGCGGGACTTTTCAGAAGCTAATTGAGGTAAAGTAATAATAATCACTCTCTACTTGCTCTGAAATAGGATTTACAAAGAGACCTCTAAGTTGAAGAGGCGGAATCCTGGGCATAGCACGAAATTGTCAACCCCACCACAGTAAATCCAAAGATAATAGATTTTTTCTTGGAAACATAACAAGGTTCGAATATCCCATATTACTTTTACCAAAAAAGAAGTGAGTATTCTCGATTACTATTAGGTTTTTCTGCAAGATATTTTCAAAATAATATACAAAAATACATGTTACAAGAAGGACCGCACTTATCAGTGCAATCATCTCATCAAAACACTTAATTGCCACAAAGTAATAGCACATGACAACACAGTCAGTTTGGGAGCCTGGGGTAAGAAGACAAGGCCTGTCTTCAGTCTTCTCTCCAAACATCAGCCTCCTCCAGTATGCCAAAGAAGGCACACAGAAGGATTGCAGCATTGCCCTAGGCAGGGGGGAAAGATCGTACATATGTTACAGTTTCAACATACGAATAATAGCTCAGGGTGATAGCAAGGGGCTAATGACAATATTATAATATGATACGCCTGTTTGCACCCTGTTTGCTTTTGAAAAAGTTTGGGGTGTATAAAATACACTGACCAAAGAAATTAAATGTTATATTTCTAATTAGCAGTTTAAAATGGAGGCAGTCATTTAGACTGAAAGAATATATAAATAGTACATATAAAGAGACAGAGGTTGACCGACAGATCGTTTTTATGTGGTAATACAGTGTTGTATCTGGATTTGCAAGCTTTCATTTATTCTTGTCTCCGGTAATTATCATATTGTGAGTATTAAGTGATCTCCAGAAATGCTGCTGAGTATTTGTTACTAATAGTCTTCGGGACCTATATTGTTGGCTCATCATGACAGCTGAGTGTCAGTGGATCACATTGCTAATAGAGAGGTGATGTAATGGGTAGATGACAGTGAAGACACAGTGGTATCTGAAACCCATATACACATGCTTGGCACAGCCCTCTGACATACAGTATGTTATGTCTTTGGCAGCCATGGCCCCAGTATTTTTCCTTATATTATTTCTGTAATTGAAATACATTAAAATGACTTATATGTAAGGCTATAAGTTTGTGCTATAATCATTTAATAATTTCTGACTCTATCATAGCCATACATACACACATATCTAAGGATACATGTGCACGCCCATAAACTGGCGACTGCCCTACACATAAAGTATTTGAAGACCATCTATTTTCTGAGTCTCGGTGGGAGACACACTTAGCTGCATGTGTGTTTGGCCTGAATGAGCGATAAGGAAAAAGCAGGTAGATACTCACACCCATGTCTTACAGAGGGGTCTGTAATTACAGGCTTTAGTCAGAAGTCCAAAGAATAGCAGGAAAATAAAGAATATAGAGGAGAGAGATTGTGTGATGAGGTCCTTGATAGCCAGGACATTGATAGATGTATGGAGCCCAATTCTTTTGTATTATCCAAGATGCAGAGGAGCAATGAAAAAGAAACCTTGAAAAAGACAGTGCTAGATAAGTGGCTGATTGGATAGGCAGAGGAAACCACTGAGGTCTGTAAATGTGCATTTGTAGAAAGAGGAACAAAGTGAGAGACCTATCATTTCAGGGGTGGAGAGAGAGTGAGAACTGATTGCACACCAGCCAGCATACATACTGATGTGAGACGGGATGAATGAATATGACTGGATAGATGGATGAATTTACAGAGCAGTGGGATTTGAAAGCTTGTGTGGATGGATTGACCTGAAAATGGACAGATAGATATGGGTGCATGGATTTGGGTCGTGATGGCTTAGATGCACTCCACTGATGGATGGGCAGATAAATAGATCCATGGATGTGTGAATACATAGACAGGTTAGAATTATGGATAGATGGATGACTACTGATCTAATGGCACTTTGTTCGCGGGCAGCCTACTATAACTATGTTGAGTTCTGCATCTTATACTGGATACGTGTCCTTAAAGCCACATTTATGAAACAAAGGAACCAAATACAACATGCAAATCTCAAAATTGATATCATTCTGCTTTGTTACAGTTTCATAGGTATTTCCTTGTTGTTGGTGAACGTAACTACCATATGGGTTAATGTCATTCCATGAGACAAGACCAATAATTTGAGGAGAGATACATTTGATTATTTGACATGAATGATATCTCGTCCTCCACCAGAGCTTTCTTTCTCTGACTTTCTCTATCTATCTCTCCTCTTTCAGGCCCTCATTCACAGTTGCAGCACTTTCTGCAGAAAGGGAAGGACAGTAATGAGTCTTTTAATGGAACACAAAAGCAGAGAAAGGACTCACCACCATGGTAAAGGAGAGAAAAATAGAAAGTAGCTTCACCAGTCCTCATTCTCAAAAGAAATTATCGTAGAGGAAAGCGGTGCATATGAGAGAATCCAAAAAATAAGGCAAGAATGAAAGAGAGCAAGGTCGACTGAGAGATCAGGAGACAGAAAAGCAGCTTGAGAGCCATCCGATAATCAGCTCTTTTCACAGCATACTTTTTCAAGGAGACCAAGACAGGAGGAGAAAGAAGAAAACAGGTCGGGTCCTACCAGAAGACGGCAAATTTATAGTTAGTATGAAAGGTAGAATAGAAAGTGAAGAGCATAGTAAAGGATGAATATGAGTCGTAAACAATGTCCCTTCTTTACCAGAATTTGAAAGAATAACAATGAAATTGAGGGGAATGGATAATTTCTAGTATTTAATTTCTCTTGCTTTCACTATGCAGCTCATATTTTTAGATTCTCCAGCATTCCATCTGTCTTTCTACCCTTTCCTTATGTCTCTATTCTCTATGCTTTACCTTGTTTTTCATTATGTCTGTGTCCGGTTTCATCCTTTTACCTCCAGACCTGTTAACCACAACCCTATTTTTGATTTTTTTTTTTTTTAATCTGTTCTGTGTGTGTGCATTTATTTCTTGTTTGGCATGAATGTCTGGCTAGAGAGATGCAGGCATTTAACAATTATATCTTTGTAAATTATAATTCAGACTGAGGAGGTTGGATTGCTGCTACTTTGCATCATGATGCTTAGAGTACATTAACACAAACGCACAACCACATACACTACAGATCCTGTGGTAAAACCAAGCTTCTAAACACACATATCCTTGTACACATTTTTAAATACACATATACGCCGACCTTCACCATCTCCCCCCTGGTGTGTCTGGCAGACTTCTACAAGCCGCAGGCTACATGAGACACGGCTGCACACACATTTGACTAACACAGAACTACACACACCTCAAACAAAACTACACACACAGTCATAACACTTCAACAGAAAACTCTGCATCTCACCCGAAACAATTGAAGTGTTCCATGGTGACATGCAACTGTTAGGGAATGTTGCTTTGATGTTGGGATAACACAGATGTCTTATACATTGTCGGGAAAATAATAAAAATCAAAGATAACGCTGTATTCGTTGGCCTCAATACAGTTAATCTTCTCAAATTTATTTTTCTACTTTCTGTTTAAAATGTCAAAAGGTTTTTCTTGGCCTTTGCATGACATTGTTTACTCGAGGAGCAATCGGTTGTTTTGCATTCAAAACAGCAGGCATAGCTATTTTAAACATTTCACTTAGCATGTCAAATTACATTACATGGCCCGCTCTCTGTGTTTACTTGAAAAGTCAATGCAGCAACAAAGAAGTAAAGGTCAAGCAATTGAAATATCAATGAAAGTTACAGTATTTTCATTATTTTTGCATAACATGTATACTTAATGGTGTACGGGCCTGATTTTGTTCAATTATTTAGATTTAGACCTTTCTCAAGTAGTCTGTTCTGACCTCAAATAACGACTCGGATTCTGTTAAACTGTATCGTTTAATTAGACTACATGGCAAAAGCTGTCCTAATGAACCCGATACCCTTTTTTTCGGTTTATTGTGCTGAGGACTTGGTGTCCCATCCCTATACTATTTTATACTAAACTTAATGCATGTACAAAGAACGATGAAATATGATAAATGATCTAGCTATTTCAAAGGCCTTTTTGAAGACAATAATGTCCACATTCTGAAGGAGAGAACAGATAGTTGGAGAGAGGAACAGGGGTGAGATCCACGCCAGCACTTGTCAGCCACACATAATGTAGTCTTAACGTATCGCCCACACATTCACCAGCATTCGCACAATGAATCACATAATGCTAATGGCTGATATGATGACCTACTAGGTAATAAGATATTTGTTTCCCTGATGACCCCAACAAGCCCGAACAGTGCTGGGTGGTCAACTGTACACTGTGGCCTCAATATCTCAACTAACTCTTTGGAGGGCCAAATACCTACCTCCCTATGTGTCAGTCTGAACTGAGGAAATATTTCTGCTCTATAGACGTCCAGTTGTTTCTGATTCATTCTTGGAGGAATACCATGATGGATAAATAAGAATCCACACCACCATTAGTCATCTTGTTGCCCTAATGTGATCCACACATTAGGTGAATTGAGGCTCATATACTAATATTTATCTATTATAGTAGTAAAGTAGTAGTAGTAAAATAATAATAGTAGTAGTTAAATGAACTTCACCATGTGCCCCTACAACAACGATTACAACACGTTGAACAGCTAGCTCAGTCAACACCCCCAACTATTCAGCAGCGAACCCAGTTAACACTAAGCACACACTCACAGGAGGCCAATAAAGCAATGAGGAAGGTAATCTTTTCAAACTGTGGTGTGTTAATGACAGCTGTCATTCTGAAAATGTATATTATGGTTTTAGCACCTAACGGACTTGTTTATTTTTGCATTTATTGAAGTTAAAAACACAGATCCATTTGAGAGATAACCCACTAGCAGTCTCTCACCTGTGTCTGGTTGTATTGCATTAAGGCATTTCCCATCAATGTGATGAGATTTCTTCAGGTGTATTCTTGAAGTAACTGCTCCTCTTTCAAACATGATCATCGCCAAGTTTAATGCCCGTAGGAAGTAAAAATATCCCTGTAGACATTGATTTTCATATTTTTTCTACATTTTCCAAAAAACTTTGTTGAATTTATAATACCAACAAGAAGCTACCACAGCGTTTTTGCTCCAATGTTATTGTAGTTTGGCTGCCATGCAAAATATCGCTTTCTGTTTGTAAAGTGACATGAAGCATAAATGCACACACTCAATCTGATTTACCCAGAAATATTGGGTGACATAAGACAAGAAAGAGAAGCTCGACAACGTTTTATATGTGCATTATTCATTTATAGTTATACTAGCAAATCAAACACATGTAATAATATACATAGTGAATAAATCAGGGACAAAGTTCTAGCAAGGAAGTTATTCAATACTCAAAAACGTTACTGGTAATCACTCTTAATTTTTTTCCCGAGTCTCTGTCCTGTTGTAAGCACACATGCAGCTCATTGTGACAGTCACTGTGACTTTGTCAAATCACCCATGACTAAGGAGCCTGTTACAGTATCTGTTTCCTCTCTCTCCCTCACAAAAACACACACACACACCACTCCCATGGTCTCTGTGTGTCTAGAGTGACACTTACAGCTGGTTAGGATCATGAGAGAAATGTGACCACTGGGCATTGTCCTTTCTGGCTCTCGTGATTTGGTCTGCGTGTCACTGCGTGTGACTTTGTGTGATTTCGTGTGAGTGTGTTGGCTGCCTTGGCAGAGACCACCAGACATCCAGACAGACTTCTGTTAAATACGGCACATTTGTGGATTAGAGGACACAGAGAGATATTTGGAAGGTTTGAGGACAATCATGAGTGAGAAGAATGTCAGTGTGGTATCTGCGTCAGATGTGGCGAACCATGTCAAAGCTTGACCCTCTCAATTAGACCATGGGACCGAATGTGATAAACAGTCAAACAGAAAAAACTAATAGCCAGAGCCATAATTTATATGGTTATTAAACATTTTAAATGTTTGTTTACCCTGTAATGCTTGACTGTAACTAAAGGCCTGTTTCTGAGAATAGATGATACCATAATATAAACAAATTGCAACCAATAATTTCACATACCATATTACATTAGCTGCAATTAAATTAAAAAGTCCACAAAATTTGTTAATTTCAAGATTGTTCTACTCCTTATCCAGTGTTTCTTGTGTTGGTTTGATTTTACGCTCTTAAATATTCATGTAGAGGGAATATCTGCCAGCCAGTAATGGCGGCAATGCCCCAAGAACAAGTTGCTTTGTGGGCCTTGCCATTTATCGCCCTAGATATTTCATGTCAATGGCAAAAACTGGAGTGTGCAAATTGTAGTTTTAAAGTGTCTTATAACTTAAATATCAAACAAATTATTAAAGGATAAACATAAGTAAACACATTTGTACACATCCCACTGGAATATATGTTAACTTCATGTTGGTCATAGAAAAAAAGAAAACCCCACATTAATCAAACCTATAAATAGAGAAACTTTCATGAAGTTGCCATTAAAATGAGTAAAGATCCCTAATCACTGAACCATTGTATAATTTTAGTACAGCGCTTTCAGTCAGCTGCACCAACAGTTCACACCTGTTTAATCACCTAAAACAGCCTCATTTGCATTCCTCTCTATTTAATTGCAGAAATAAGACGGCTTAGTCTAAGTTTGCACTCAGACCATGTATGTAAACAGGTAAACATTAATTTACTTCAGAGGTACATAGCAGTAAATGTTTCACTATGGGAAACATTAAGTTGAAGCATAATGTTACAATCGTGCCCCTAGTATGATCTAAAAGTCAAAGTTATTTACAGACACAACATTAAAACACCAGACCTTAGCAAAAGACTGATGAAAAGCAAAAAGCAAACAGTTATTTAAAAAATACTTAATGAAAAAGTATTTCTGGGCAGATCATCTTTTTGATCTGTGTACTGCAGCGGTTAACGATAAATAGTGATGTTTTCTGTTGATGTGGAAAAAAGACTTGCAGAGCTATTCATTCATGTCGAAAGATATGATAGAAACTGATCAGCCAAAACATTAGGAGGAGTTCAATTCACTGGAACTACACAAGCCTTCATTCCACCCATCTAAGACTCTGACTGCCAGATGGGTTCACCCTAATATCACCAGAGGAGAAATGGGGATTGGTCCAGTTTTGTGTCTTATAAAAGCCAGCCTGTCATGCTTATATGGTCAGAGTAGGCTTGAGCCTATCCAAACTGACACTGGTCAAGAGGCAGATATGTCCTGGACAGGTCATCAGTTCACATCACAGGGCCAGATAAAATACATAATAAGAATACAATATTTTCTCCTTTGCATCCTCTTCTTCTAAGACAACCGCTGAGCAGATAGATGCAAAGAAGCCGTCGACCTTGCCTATCAGCGAAGACAAAGATAATGGTTCAGCTTTCATTAGTGATCTTCTCCTTTTCTCTCTATGTCGTTAAATGTTCATCAGTATTCATTATGTTCCATTTCTTCCTTTAGTGAGGAAGGAAATAAGGAAATACATTTTTATGTAGGTTAATTTATTTCAAGGCTCTCTGTTTACAGGCAGCCTTTACCATTCCCTCATTAATGTTTGAAAAAAACATAATAGGCTCACTGCCTGTTCAGTCATTCCTCAATTACTGGGCGGATGTTTAAAATCTGAAAAGGCATGAGTCTTCACATCACAATGGAAGACTATTCAAATCAATCAATCTCTCATTCAGATTGAATAAGAGATTAGAATTCCTAAAAGTATCTGTACTTATTATTATCATATTATTAAAGTTAAGAGGATCAATGCAGCACTTGGACTAAACGTGACATAGCTACCACCCTTGAAACAAAAACAATCCCTTATTGTTTTTCCAGCAACTGAACAGCTTGTCAGTGTCACCATTAGGGATTCCCAGGGTGATTATACTATTAAGCGTATGTGAATACATCAGCCAGACCACTGTTAGTCATTCATCCTCCAACTATCATCTGAAGTTACTGTCAGTGACTTTTGGATGTGTCATGTAGGCGTTGGTGGTCATAGTATCCCCCCTCTATTGTGTGCGATAACAGAGGAAACAATTCAGCAACACCGCTGAGAAGAGTGGGAGGTAAGATGGTATTCACCACCATCAGAGAGGACAGGTGAGTCGTAGTAGGTGGAGGATAGAGAGGCAGGGAACAGACGTTCTGCAGCTGCTCATACACGCAGCCATATGCATGCGGTACATGTAGGCGTGTTCCGACTCTGTTACATACTCTATGAATACATGTACGAAGATGTTTGTGCTCCACAAAATCTGTTGTTCCCTTTTCCCTTTGACCAAAGGTTCAGTATTTATATATACAAAGTCCTTACATTTGCAATAGAGTTTATTTAAATGTTTACCTTGTACATGAAGTTTTTAACTAAATAAGAGAGAGTTAGAGAAAGCATATGCAGTGGCTTAGTGTCCTACTGATGCAGGACAACATTATAATGTGTAATGCTATGGTACTATGGAGCCTCGATCTTTGGTTGATGCGTTGTCACATTGAAACCGTTTATCAATAAAAGACTAACAACATCTGATGCCAGCATGGGGGTATTTCGTGAAGCGGGCTTTACATACTCCTAGTTAGTGTCTGAGCTCGAGCTTGACCAAGCCTGAGATGAGAAACTCAGGATACCCCGGTTCAGGACAGCTGATAGGAATTGGTTTAATCAACTCAGAGTTGCTTAACACTGAGTAAAGCAACTCTTAGTTGAAATCCTAACAGGAGAGCTACCTCTATGGAAGCCAGGAACCGCCATGGTGGCAGATATTTAGTCATTGCTGTTTATTTATTGGGAAATAAAGAGGGAATAATTATCTCATTATCTTAAAATAACAAGTAACTTGCGGTTGCCATGGCAACACCAGAAGCAGGACTGCATGACCAGGATGTAAAGCCAGCACCAAAAAAATAAAAGAAACAGCGGATGTAAACAACAAATGAACCTTATAATGGCCTCAACACACACAGTTCCCAAAGTCACAGCAAACGAGGTGTAATATATTTTCTTTAGAAAACTTTTTTACACCAATGGAAAGTTGCATACATTAACTTCTGGTTTAGGCAGGGCAATGTGTTGTTTTTGTTGTCTGCCAAATATGCCGATGTTAAACTTGAATAAGAATCTCATGCATTGATCAATAATGGAAACTCCTGACACTGTAATGATGTTAAATAAAGTTTTATTCTTGGTTACGTAGCTGCATGACCGGAGGTTTAAATGAGGCACCAAAAAAATGAGAGTTGGCGGATAATTCTCGTCTTGAACAAGCCTCTCCATCCTACAGAAAGTAGAGTCAACCATTGTAAATATCAAAACCCAACCTCTTGCACTTATCCCAAGTGAATGTACTTAAAGGTTATTCTGGAAAGGTGCTGATCAATTTCTCAATATCGTCCTGCATAATTTACCTTGTTGGTGAGAAGGCATTTCACCAACTGTCATACTAAAGCAGGCGTATAGAATACCACAAGATATTGCAGATCAATTTCCACCCATTCCAGAGATGCTGACCGGTCTCTCATCCAATTTGTTTAAAGCTCAAATTAAAAGAACCACATTTTGATGTGCAATCACTTTGAAATTACACCCCAGGTCTCTAGATTCAGACATTGAGATGAAACTGAATAAATGTGTAATGAAGGGGATGGATGATCGATAAGGGGATGGTGCTGTTCAGGGAGAAAACAGGTTGGTTTTCAGTATTCAGTGCAGCTAACTTTTGCCTTAGGTACTTCTTTCAAACCCGACAGGATTTTCTGTGCTGGATCACTGCAAAACTGCATCAGCTGCTTTGTATAGAGAAAATGGCATGTACTATTGTGCATAAGTAAATGTCCGCTTTCATGAATGCTTTCATCCATAAAACCCTGACATAATTCCAATATTTTCAGAGAATTTAAAATTCTGTTTATTATTCTGTCTATAATTTCCAAGTGAAACTGAGAAGAAAGAGAGAGCAAAGTGAAAGGAGAGACAGGCAGGTGGAGAAAGTGATAAATCCCCATAAATCCACTTTACGATCTGATAATAACTATGAATCTTAACATCAAGTGGCATCTATGGACGTATTTCTGAATGAACATAATAATAAGCTGCAATGATCCATGAACGGCAGTAATATAACCTTTCACTTTAATGTTTCTCTGAGGGGCCAGGGGCAAATGAATGCAAATTTGATTATGTAGCGAAGCAACTTCAAATGTTAATATTCCCTTTCCTGCTGTCTTGTATTTTTAAGTTTTTTCTGCTCCGCATCTCACCTTTTTCTCTTTGCCATCTTTCAGTGTAACCAGCCTTCGTTGATTGATGTCTTTTTAATGGTCCACGCAGTTAAGACTTGTCTTAACTTCTCAGATAAAAACACTTGGCCCAGTGGCTGCTGCGGCATCAAGTTTTGCTGCTTGATTTGTGTTTGTGGCCGGTTAAATTAAACTGAAGGTACTGGATTAATTATGAATTATGGACTGTTGGAGCGGTCTCTGAGTGCACGTGTGTGGAAGTAAGTAAGACTTGGCTTTGTTGTGTCAGTTTGACACAGGCAGCCAAAGTTGAGTTCACACATTGTAATGAGCGATATTAGATAAAGGATATAAAAGATTTTTTTTTAAATATTTAATACCTATTTGGAGGAAAGAAATCATGATGGATTAGAGTGAAAGTCTAGAAAGAAACCTTGTATTCATTGTTCCGATAATAGAAAGGTGCATCTTCGCAGGTTTATGTTTCTTACGTGAATGAGGCAAATCATTGCAAGGGGAAGTTTGTGTGAGAAAAGTGATCTGTGTTCGGTGTGAAGGCGGCATGAAATTAGCCATCATGGCGAAAGAATGTTTTAATGTTGTAAAGTAAATGGGTGAAAAAAAAGTTCAGAGATGAAGTGCTCTTAGAGTACATTATTTTAACATTAAATTAATATTTTTCTTTAACTAAATCCTTTTTTCCAAATGAGCAGGGAGATTTGTGCGACGTCCTCATATCAGGAAACATCTGCCATGCCGTTTGAACTACATGCTCAACATCTGTAGCTGATCTAGCAGTTTTTATTTCCCAGGAGAGGAGAGCGGTGATCGACTATGTTGTTATTGTTTTAGTATGATAGTAGCCAAACGACACGTCAATCTCTAATGTGGATGTCTCTGTTTCTTGCAACAGGCGCAGAAAGCAAGTGGAGTCCATGGCCCTGCCCCCACGCCGACTTCTTCCTCTGTTTTATCAATGGGCTTGTTCAGTCTGGACCGGGACCGACAGAGGACACTAGGAATCGGGCTGGCTTTGGCAGTAGCCATCATGGCCTTCATCCTAGAGAAACTATACTGAGGCAAATATACGTAGAAAAAGGAGTGGGAGGACATTGTCATCATAAAAGCCAAAGCAACATGTTGGAAACGGGTTAAATGCAGCGACGCAATGTTCTGGTTGGATTCCTGGGAGAAGACTCCACACACTCTCATTCTATGTTATATTTATTTTTGAACGATTTTTTTTTGGGGGGGGGGGGTTTGGATTATGAATCATTTTGCAGTTTAGACACAATGAATCCGTTGTGGAACAAATTAAAAAATTTTCAGAAAACTTTTTTGCATAGCGTTCTCCCGCAGACTTTTACTGATCGTGTACTTTGGCGTGTAAAGATTTCCTTCCTTCTTTTTCCCCTCACAGACAGTATTTGTCACTTTATCCAGCAGAAGGGAGTTAAGTGGTTAATAATACTCTTATAAGTAACTTTAATTACCAAGGATTTTAATTGGATAAGATGGATGGACAATCAATATTTTTTAGGAAAGTGGTTTAAAAGGTGTCATGTTTCTTTAACTCATAAAGTCAAGTTCATTCTCAATGTCTGTTCACAAAAAGACATAATTTGGCTTTTAGGACATATTTCTAACCTTCTGCACTTTAGCCATCTTAAAGGATTGTTTCTCCTTACTTTCATATTTTTTTGTGTTTGTAAGATGTCCAACAACGATTTCACTTCTCCCCCAACAAACTGACTTTGAATGAAGCTCACAGTATGTTTTTCTATAATCTATACAGTAACCTGTCAACTGTTTCCATAGGGACCATGAGTTTAGTAGAAATGTTCCAGTGGAAACTGGAAAGATCTGTGATATGCCAAACCAATACAATGAAAATGTAATGACCTTGCTCTGGGGTGGAAGTAGAATTCGCAGCTACAGATATTTCATAATGTTGGCAATTATAATCACACTGTTATGTCATGAGACATTAGAATGGGGAAGTGACATACGTTTTCCTTCTTTCTGTAATTAAGTTGACATGACTATCTTGCTATGTGTCACTATTGATACAAAATTTCAATTTTTTTTTTTTATTTGTTTGCGTCCTTAACCAACCAAAACTGTTTAATAAAGGCTACAACCAGTTTGTCATGAGTGAAATGACTGAGCAGTTCATTACTTGATTCTGAGTTATTAACTAGTAATAATCAAAGTACAGAACAATTATGATAGAGGCATTCCATGACCCCTTACAGTACCATTTAAATGTATTTATATGTATGGAGGCTGCCTCTGTCTCTCTAACGTTTTGTTTTTAGGTAAAGCAGTCCTAACATGGGCTCTGAAATTTCTTACAGTTAATAATGCATACCCCAATGTATGTGTTGCGTTGAACTGGCACATGTGTTTCTGCCATTATGTCTGTGGTTTCATCTGCTGATGAGTGTGTGTGTGCATGCATACATTCCCTGCATAGTCACAATTTGCGTTCAGCTTGTTTGTGAGCCTGTTGGAAGGTATGTTTGGGTGCGTGTGTGCTTGTGCACATATGCCTGCATGCACCTGTAGTTCAGGAGTGACAGGTGTCTCTCACAGTCAGAGGGGCCTGTTATTAGATATACCCCTGTTTGAGCCTACACACAGGCAGCTATATGTATGATGCATGTCACATTCACACATAGATACCTGCATGTACACTGGCTTTTCTTACCCTGCCGGTGCATGTCTTACACACACACATATGCACTGCTTGCTGCAATTTTGTAGTATATGAGCAAACGATGCATGTCGAGCAAACTTGCACACAAACAATGGCCCCAAAGCTTTATGTTACGCGATCAAATGGTGCGTGTCTCGCACATAGACACACACACTTGCTTTGTATTATGTGATCAAATGATGCGTGTAGCTATGAAGCTTGTTACATCCATCCAGCAGTGCCCTATATTATTCTGCAGCCATCCATACTGTGTGACAGTTCTTTTGATGCTTTGTAAGCACATTTCCTCAGTGTGTATGTCAGTTAGACCGCATTGTTCTCCAATGAAATATGGATGCGACATAACGACACCCTTTATGTTTGGGAAATCATCACTTACTATGAAATATTGAGTTAGGAACCATGGAGAGGAGATCATTATTCACTTTGCATCATTCACTTCACTTGTTTCTAATAAAAGCAAGGGTTTCTGAATTCTCGTCTTGGCTGCAGCTGTTGTCAATTTGTATTCCGGGGTGTGACATCCTTTTGATGTGAAACTGAGCAACTTTGGTCACAAAAAGATTAAATTAAGTTACGCCCATCTGTGTCATCTTTCATCTATCACTATTTTTGATTGAATTGATTGAAGTGCTCCAGATTCCACGTGGTGGTTTGGCTTGAATGATCATGCAGGCGACGTAACGCAAAGAAGGGCATTCATGTTTTTAGACAACGCAAGTAATTCACACTATCATATATTAGATTGTGAGTACTTTTAACTGTTACTGTAGCAAACAAAAGTATCTATCAATTGGATTATAACAATATTATCATTAGTACAAGTTTAATTGGAGATAGAATAATTAAGATATCCGATATTTTATAAAAGAGAATTAGTAATTGTGTGACTGAAAGTATTTCATGCTGCTTTATTGTTCTATTTTTCATTAAGGTTAGGGAGGTATGCACTCGTAAAGTACTCTCTCTCTCTCCCCCTCCCCAAACCCCCCACAGCATTTCCTTGCTCAACAGACAGAACCAGGTTGCCACAAACCCTGCATTTATATGCTGTTAAAAACAGAACTACGAGGTCCGAGCCTTGGGAATCCAACACTGGCAGCATCAGTGGGGAGAATCTAACCATGCAAGGCTTCAAGGTTGGTAGTTATCATTCAACAATAAAACCAACTCAATTTCCTCTTCCATTTAAGAGACGGTGAATCAAAATGTACGTCAAACACACATCTACTGGTGGGGTATTGGATTACTGCCAACAACTGGTACAATTAGCTCATGCAGATGGTCGTGACATCAGCTTGTGGCTGACTGAGCTTCTCATTAGCAAACATCTCTGGCTGTGACCTTTACGTTTCTGCATAACGAAGTAAATTCCTCACTAAGTTCTGCATCCAACACTTCATATCATTAATTTACATAACGTGAATGTTGCAGTGAATGGACAATACATTTTATGCATTTATAATATCCTGACTGGCTCTTTCCCCAAAGTCTCTCATCCAAAGTAATGTTTCATTTTTTAGGGTTCCAGCGAGAAAGCAAAAATAATGAATTAAATGTAGACAAATGTCGGCAGCGGCCTCTGCTTAAAGCTCTTTGGAGGTGTTTTATCTAGGTTTTGCACCTATTTTCATGCATGTACACTAAAGTATAGAGAGAGTCCCAACATTATGACAGTGTTGAGGTTTGTCAGGTGAATTTTAGCAACAGCAGCAGTGACATCACAGATAACATGATTTAGTTTAAGATATTCACATGATCAAACTTTCATGTCGAATTCATTTTAGCCTCGACGTTAACTGACACAGGATGTGTTCAACGACACTGACAGAATTAAAATGAGAGAATATCGCGCCATCTGTGTGTGTGTGGGCGTGTGTGTTTGTGTACTTAGAGGGAAGGAGGTCTACTTAGCCGGAGGGCAGACACAGTAACCACGGTGATTGACACTACCTTATAACAGAATCTCGAGAAGAAAATGTTGGTTAATTGTGTAAGTGCGTGTGTGTATGTGTGTCTGTGCATCACTACCCTAATTAGCAGCCAACCTCACACTGCTTTGGCTTGAGGAAACAAGGAGAGTGTATTGAATATGGGCACATTTAATATAATCTATAGACTTGTATGTTATTCTCCATATTCTGCTTTGGCCTCAAACACTCAACACAGGTCGAAATCTTTGCTATTGCATTTACATTTCTGATTATACTTTATCAGAAGTAAATGTATTTTTGTTTTCAGCCCAGATCCGTGCATTTTATCGAAGTAGCGGAAGCCAAAAGGATTTTAACAGGATAGCAGTGGACACACAGCATTGCAAACACGAGTACATTTGTTCTGAGACATGAGGACATATAGTTTATAGACATATAGTGGTTGAAAATATTAGCACATTTTAGCCAATCAGATAATTGACAATAAAAGTAGCTTCAAATTTCCGACAACTAGGCTCATGTGCAATTGTTTAATGTAAATGTTGGTCCACAGGAGCATAACCAATTAATTATTTTGCAATTTTGGTGACCAACATGCTTTGTTGAGTTCTGTCTCCACTCCCCTTCTTTTTCCTCTCTCACCCCCTCTTTGCATTTCTATAGGCTGAGGACTGTTGTCTGTGAGCTAAGCACTCCAGTGCCTCCTGGAACAGAAGGGAAATGACTTGGCAAGCACAACCATTCCTAATCATGTGTGTGCGCGAGTCTCCCTGCCAGCCTCGTCCAAGCATTTAGTTTGGTGGCCCTTGTGCCTGCGTTCAGTCTTTGCTGTGTTTTATCTGCACACACACACAAATGCAGCCAGACATACAACCCATTGTCGCTGCAAAGCAAACTGGGAATTCACAACCTGCCGTGCGAGGGAGAGATTGGCTCTATTGAGTGTCTTGGTGGTTTGCCAGTTCAGTTTTAGTGTGTGTCTTTGGTTTTGTATGTGTGTGTGTGTGTTTCATGGGCTTATACGTCTTTGACTTTGAGCGGTTAAGGGTGTTTGTATTCACCAGAGGGACCAAAGTCAATAATTTAACTCGACAGCAGTATTGTTCTTGAAAGCTCTTTAATAATCACACAGGAGACAGAGCAGTCCACGTTATTACTCGCCATTAAAAGTTGTCATTAGGCTGAAACAGCTGAGTTTTAAGGACATCATTATCTGTTTAGCTTTGTAACCATATTTGGTTTAACGTCTCCTGACACGCCCATTATCGCTTTAGTGGATAGTAGAACACAACAGAGCCAAATAAATGGTTATACTCAAGGGTTACCTAAAAGGGCTTCTAGAAGTTCATGCAGGAACTGCAGGATTTATGGAGACTTAAGTGCTAATACAGACGTTGACCCACATATAAGTCACAATTAAGAAGTTTCAGAAATGGGAAAGGGAGTTTTGTTCAATGTACAAAAGTAAGACATTTAGCGAGAGCACCCTGACTTGTCTGATCACAATATTTTTCATCAGGCTGCAGAAACTTGCTCATCTTCATCCACTATTTAAACAAGAGTTACAATCTAAGTGAGAAGTCACCTTAAGGTGTCATGGCTGTTTTCCTCCTGCTAATGATTGATGAGAGGAGCCGACTTCAGGCAGCAGCCATGAAACTTTTAATGATGTTTTCATGGATATAACTGTACATTACATGAGATTTCACAGAGCTGGTTTTGTTGCCATGGTGAACTGTTCCTGTGGTGCCGTCCACACATGAGACAACGCTCATTTACATAACCACTTTGTTAATGTGTAATGGAAACCTTCACAGATGTATTAAAGGAGACTATTATCTCCAGCAGGGCGAGGTCTTGGGTTTCAAAATTGCTCTTGTCCCTCCCAGGGGGTAGTAGCCTATCTGTCTTCCTCAAGCTCGGGTCGTCTACCTCTGCCAGAGGGTTGAGGGTTCTGTGCTGTGTCTTAGCTTCTTATTACTGCACTCTTCTGGACAGAGAACTGGAGCCATTCTTCCAGTTTTGGGAACACAGCCCCTATTGCTCCTGGTAATACTGGACACATGTTGGCTTTCCCCTTTCACCTTTTCAGTCTTCTCCTGCTCTTTCTTCCTGATGTTACTGTCAGCCTGCGTCACTCCCGCTCCTTTTCGACAACCACCATGACTGGTTGGTTCGTTAGGAGCTGTTATCCTGGAAAGTGAGGTCCAACTGAATCATCTGTTGTTTCAGTGGTTCCTCACACCTGAATTTAGGGACTTATAATCCATGTTTGGTGTTGATGTTCTTTTACATTGTCCCACACTGGGAAAAATGCCCTTCAAAAAAAGTTTACAAAAAGAATGAATACAAGTTGTTTTTAATACTGTGCTTGTTATTAGTAAAACAATCTGCCAATAGAAAAAATGAAAATTAGCTTGGTAGGATTTCTTAAAATAAGACGTGAGACGTAGATTAAACGAGCTGGTAAATCCAATAATCTAATAATCTATATTTTATTAATATTAGGATCTCTTTTATTTTTTGCGAGATCACAATTTATCACTTTCCTTTGTTTTGTTTTTATTGTATATAAAATACAAATTTTTGCATATTTATTCTTGTTTTAAAAAACAAAAATTGTTTCTATTTAGTAGTGAAACTGTTCTAAATTTACGGCCATCAAGACTTTGAAATAAGATTAAAGAGTAATATTTAAGCCTTTTCTGATTAAATTTCATTTCAAATTAGCTGGAAATACTAATGGTTAGCTTTTGAAATATTTTGAAGATTCTTTGACAGAACACGATGTTTAACTGCCTAAAACCACGTCCCTATATCTTAGTGAAATGGTACTTGTTCGGTGATTTTGTCTCAAATCAAGTGCAATAAGATATTTGGACTAGATATTAGGCCTTTAATCTTGGTAGGATTTTGAGTTTTTGCATTGAGCCACTTGGTTAGCGTATGCTATCACTGATATCATGGGCGCCTCATGGGCATCTTTTCACAGCCTGCACCTTGGTTTCCTCCCTGCTATGATAGACTCCTACTGCTTGGGTGACGTGCTGGGGCTTAGAGCCTTATCTTGTGCTGCTATGATCAGAGCAGTTGTGCTGTCCTTCAGTCCAGCCTTCTCCAACCTTTGGTATGATGAGAAAGTTAGTCAGTGACATAATCCTGTCAGCCTAGGTTACAATAAAGTGAAATTAGTTCTCTGCATTTGACCCATCCTTGGTTAGCCTCGACAAGTAGACCCTGCTAGGATTTTAACTGGCCACCCTCCGATCTTCCGATTGGGAGACGATTGCTCTATCACTGAGCTAAAGCCGCCCCTATAAATCTGATAAACAGCATGTTAGTTTTGTCATTTTATGTTCTCACGCTGAGGTTAGCAGACACCGCGTCTTTCCTTCCAACAGCTGCAAACATGGTTTAACGCTATTGTGGCCTAAAACTTTGAAACAAGCTGCCTCTTATTACATGCCCCATTCATTTATTATTTTACCCAATGTTAATGCATCTGCCTCTGCCCTCTGAGATTGTGATAAGACCATGTCATAAAGTCTTTAATAAGAAGGAAGAAATCAATGAGTAGTTATGTTTGGACTCTGGAAGGAAGCTGTCATCTGATGTTTGATGTAACTACCAGTTCTACGCGCGCGCACACACACCTACACACACACACACACACACACACACTAAGGGTAAGTGGATCCTGTAAACGATGGTGGAACTAATCTATTCATGCTAATTAGAAATGAGTGATAAGGAAGGAACGGCGAGGGATGTGTGCGCTGCAGGGGAGAGAGAATTATTGTGTGGGAAAGACACATTAAAGAACCAAAAAAGTACAAAACAGAGTGTTAGAGAAAAAGACTTCTAGCAGTTTCCTGCAAAGACAGACAAATGTCCACCAGCGCTAATTGAAGACGTGTCACGCTACTGGAGCGACATCATCATCAGACTTTACGGACATAATGGACTTTTTCAGGGTGAGATGAGTCGTATGATAACAGGCCTCATTTCTAAAAGCATCATGTGCTGTTGATGTTCACATAAAATTCTACCCAGTAAATAATGAGTACATTATTTTCATCTGGCGGGCCAGTTTAATTACCAAACTTTGCAATCTATGTGAGGGGAATTTTGATGGGAATTGTCCCACAGAGAGGCCTTTTGTGTGTTTTCTTATCCTGTGGGCACAGTGTTGAGTAACTCTTAGTAAACTTTGTCTGCAACCAAACCAAAATAAATAAAACGAAGGCAATCTTAAAATGGTAGTGTTAAATGATAATTGTATTTATTCAACCATGACTTGAATAATTCACAGGAGTTTGGTGGCAGGTTTTGCTGTGAAAGGGGGGTAAGACGCCAGATCCAAGGCGCTGAAACATAATGATAGACAACCATTCACCCTCACATACACACTTTAGCACGACTTAGAGACACACATTCACCTTTACTGCAGGTGTTTTTGGACTGTGGGAGGAAGCTGGCGTACCTTGAGGGAACCCACACAAACACAGCGAGAACTCCACATAGCCTGAACCCTCTTCCTGTGAGGCTACTGTGCTAACCACTGCGCCCTGTCTGTTGGATTTTCTTGGATAAACCTGGGCAAGAAAACTTACTTCCTTAGTAAAAAGCAACAAATGGTCTCCATCGAAATACAGACATTTCCATCAGTCCACTCCAAAACAAGAACTGAGCTCCGCTCGACAGCTCAGGTGAACGCCGCGGATCTTAGTAAATTGACAAATCTATTGCTTTATCTGTGTGAAACGTGAGTTTTTCACACTCACTTAGACTCACCAATCACGTCCGACTTGTTCATCACAAGAGAGAAATTCAAAGCTCAAGAAGACATGCAGTAACTTACAATGACACATGTATGTGGGTGGATACATTCGGCAGCTTGAGAACATTTTGTCCTCAAAGTTGGTGTGTTAGAAGCAGAAAAAATGGGAAAGCATAAGGATCTCAATGACTTTGACAAGGTTTAAATTGTCATCAATTGTTGAGTTTTTCTAGTTTGCACTGGCTAACACTTACCAAAGTAGTTTAGGGGATGACAACAGGAGAACGAGCAACAGGATCATAAGTGCCTAAGCCTCATTGATGAACATGAGAAGAGCAGACAACTCTGAGTTTTCCCACAAATTGCTAAAAAAAAAGTGTCAGAACACACAACGCATAACAGAATATAGTGGCAACATTATACAGGTGGTTATAATCTTATGGCTTCAGCGTGGAAAATATATTTAATTCATCATGTTTTATGACTTAATATACCTCATTCTACATTCTTGCATTAGGCCGCTTAATTTTAAATAGCTGATGTTACTAATTCCATGATGGAGGAGTAAAACACTGGAAGAGCTGAGCAGACGAGAGAGGAGATGTTTAACTGTCTTAATGTGGATACACTAAGTAATGGGGGGGGGGTTTCCCCCTTCTCCCCTGTGCTGAGGATGCGAGTACACTCTGAGCACAGATTTCAAAGGCACAAGTGTTTTCACACACATATAATATGCCTATAGTACATTACTATAAAGCGCTGATAAGAGGGAGCTGTTACTTAAGAGCCGGCTCTTCGCCTCATCGCAGTCAGTGGGTGAGTTTGTAAGTGAGAGAGCAGACCTGTGACGGCTTAGTAACCAATTCTTGTCATCAGTACTTGCATGCACATGCAAGACTTTCCTTCCATGTTTACATCCTCTCTTTGGAACAGTCCTCTTTCTTTCTTTCTGAGATTTGACTCTTGAACGAAGTACTTGCTGACAGTTTGCAGGCAGTCGCTCCGACACACTACAGAACAACAATCACACATTCAGAGCAGAGAAGTCCTTCGCAGGGCAGTCTCACAGCAAGAGGAGTCAGAAAAAAAAAAGAAATGAACGAAAGAGGACAAATAATAATAATAACGACATCTGAATGTCCTTTAAGTATTTGTATCCCCTCCTGTGTGCCAGGGGAGTTTTAACCTCTGGTATGTTTTTCTCCCATTTGTCTTTTTTTTCGTCTTGGCTCTTTATTCTCTTCCCTCCACTCTGTCTAGTTACTCTTCCTCTACCGGTCGCCCTTCTTCTGTCTTGACAGCTCCAGTTAATTTAATGTCAGCTCTGCCTCATCGCTACGAGACAATCCGGTCTGAGCACAGGAGAGAGAGACGGCAGAGGAGAGGAGGGGCTCAGACAGAAAACAAAAAAGAATTGGAAAGACAAGAATGGAAAACAAGTACAATCAATAAATCAATAACATGCGTTAAAAAAAGAGACATTTCAGATCTGCTTCAGAGTTTGCCCACAGATTTCCCACAATCCTTTGCCTCTCACAGAACAGGCAATTACAATTTCACAGGTTGAAATTAAAATCCCCATGGTATGAGTGCGTGTATGTATTTCTGTGTGTGTGTGCATGTGTGTGTGTGTGTGTGTGTGCGTGGCCTCCCTGAGATAGCGCAGGCTGTCAAAGTGATTTCAAGCTGTTTATAGCCTAAGCTCACAAAATGGATCCTCATACAGCAAAATAGGAAAAAAAAAGAATCTAAATCTCCCCTCCCCCCTCTTTTTTAAAAAGAAAACTAATTCCTTGAATATTAATTGTCGGGCTTGATGATTGGCTTATTTGTTTGTGATGAGACTGCAAAAGAAAAGTACCCATAATCCCCGTCTCTCTTTTTTTTTATTACATGCTGCCTACTGCCTGCATTAATCTGTCTTTCCTTTGCTCGCCATAAGTCTTCCTCTCTCTCTGTCCCCCTCTTTTTCGGAGCATGTAAGTTATGTGTAGAGGTTTTCTTTGCTAGAAACGAGGCCATCTTTGAGTTGCTGTAGCCATGTCATCAAGTTACAAAATTCCAATATCTAATTTCTACTCCTGCATTATTTGCATCCCTGAAGATTTATGGGCCATGTCAGATTTCATTTTCAAGCCCCACAGTGTGGCTTTATTTATTCCCAATATAATAGTATCTCCACTTTCCCAGTTCCTCTCTCAGATTCCTTAAAGCCGATATATATCCTCTCTGAACGTGTGTATCAGTCATAAGCGTTATGAGATCAACATCTATCCAAGCTTCCATGCGTTTATTGCCACAACAATTGGTTCCCACTGCTGCTGAAGTTCCCTGCTGCTGCAGCCGAATCTGAAAACAGGGAACAACCAGACCTACGCTGTCGTCCTCGGTAACAAGGGTATAACCCCCGTAAAGTCCCCAATCCCCTTCATTCTACAGGCAATCCTCCTGATTGATCGTACAACGGAGGGAGAGGAAAAAACAAAAATGTTCCATAGATTGTGTAACATATGAACTATGAGTTAAAAATATGGCTAAAATATGATATATATACATGATAGATCTGTTCAAGTTGATACATTTGCACTAAATCGAACCAACGGTTGAGAAATTATGTCCGAAAAAAAGGCTTTAAAGTTCCATTTATTGTCAGAAATATACATCCAAACTTTCCCCAAATACTCCAGTTCTTCCTCACACTAAGGTCTATATGGGTCTAAAATTTGAAAATGATCCATTAAAGATTCATGAGTTATGTCCGGAACACATTGTTTTTGGTAAAAAAAAACTCAAATATGAGTCAAATATGAACAACTAAAGTAAAATACAATATTCACTAGATAGATATCCTCAAGTTGAACCATATGCTCCAAATGTGAACTAAATCTGACCACTGGTTGGTTGAGAAGTTATGGCTTAACAATTTCGGAGATAAAGCTATCCTAGAGTGAGAAACATACTCCCAAACTTTCCAAGAAACACTCCAGTTCTTACTCGCACTAAGGTCTATGTGGGTCTAAAATGTGAAAATGATCCATGCAGTTGTTTTGAGTTTTCGTGTTAACATGAAGGACCTGTGTGCCGTGGTGGCAGCGATTACGATTCCATTACATCCCCGACTTTTCTGGAATATAAAGATGCACCAAAAGCAGATGAAAACTGTATTTACTATAAAAAAAAATGAATGAAGAACACGAAGACTCACGTTCAGTAGCAGTGATATTTACGCTGCTATCCTTCCGTACGTCTGAGTGATCTTTAAAGATCAGGGTCTTTTTCAAGAGAATAATTGTGCAAAATGCTCAGATATGAGATGGAAACTCAAATTCCAAAAGGTAATTTGGTTCATTTGATGTGTAACACGATGTATGAAGAGAGATAACTTTGAAACAGACCCGACTGCTGCCTGTGCATACATCAGAGAAAAACTCTACTAGATATGCTGAATGTTAGCACGCCGTCTGTGTGTTCATATCTATTCATCTTG
This sequence comes from Lophius americanus, assembly GCA_037951165.1. Taxonomy (NCBI): domain Eukaryota; kingdom Metazoa; phylum Chordata; class Actinopteri; order Lophiiformes; family Lophiidae; genus Lophius; species Lophius americanus. Next base: position 8,457,902 of record JBBDHG010000003.1, read on the forward strand.
ATTACAACCTGTTCTTTCATTTATCAGCAAAGCAAAACTCTGTGCTGTTGGTCATTATTGTACAGATTTCAAAATCTAAAGCAGTCAAAGTCATCTTACTGCAAAGCTGCAGTTTTTGCGTTGGTCATGCTTTCATTTTTTCCAAAGATTATGTCTGAAATCACCTTTGCTCTAAAATCACTTGGTTTGCAGCATTTTGTTGAAATGACAGCTCAGCAGTTTCTAGATACAACACAGCATTAGCCAAAGTGCTGCCCTACATATAACAATAAAACAGGAGGACAAATAACAACAAACTAAACACCAAAAATCTAAGTTAACAAATAAAAAAGAAATAAAAAAAAGATCAATAACAGATTAAAAAAAGAAAAACGCTTAAATTAGGAGTTATGACTGAAACTCACTTGCATCTTTGTAATCGTCCGTCCATGTTCTGTGACCGCTTATCCTGTTCAAGGATGCAGGGGGGCCGGGGCCTTTCCCAGCTGATACTGGATGACAGGAATGGCGCACACTGGAAAATTCACCAGATCATAACAGAGATGGACAACCATCCACACTCCCGTTCACACCCACCTATGCGGTATGTTTTTGGACTGTGGGAGGAAGCCATGAAGACATAGGGAGGAAATGTAAACTCCACACAGAAAGGCCCAAAAGCCAAGGGTGGATTTGGACCCAGGACCTTCTTAGGGTACTAAGCTATATCTGTGTACTCATACTATTTGATTGTGTATCCATTTGATTTGAATGGAGAATCTTAGGTCAGGGGTTCCAGGCATATAGTTGCCTTACCATCATTATTGGCTTCTCAATTCTTTGTCTTTTGCTTTTTGAACTGTCTCGGTACATTACAGGAGTGGAGATCGAGAACTTGAGATATGAAATTATTTTTCACTAAACTGAACTTGATCATGAGTATTCGTTGCCTCAGGCTCTTTTAGATATTCTGTCTGGCTTTGCAAACATTCGTGTCACGTCTGAGTTTTCTGTCACATCACATCTGACTTTAAGACTGTACCAATAGCCCATGGGGCCACTGTAGGGCAGTTTTTACACTGTTACCGTTATGGTGATAAGACAAACGGATGTGTTTCCAGCCCTGCTACAGACCAAACAGGTTTTTCTTGGAGTAGAATCTAGAAGGAGCAGAGCTATCACAGACTGCTTTGTGCAGGAAGCTAAATTATTGCTCTCCTCTCAGTCGCTTTCTAACTCTGCTCTAAACCGAGATTTTAGGAAGGTTGATTAGGTCACAGCCCTACTCACTAATATCTTTGTAGGTGGTCCTCTGACACTGGTTCAAAACCCCTCACCTGTGAGGCTCATTAGCCAAATGAATATCACACAGCTGAAGACAGCGTTGTCCTTTCTTTATCTCCAATGTGCTTCAATGTGGAAAGATGATTATTTTCAGAAGCTACTGGTCCATATAGAGTCCAGTGGAGGATGCAGAATGTGTTGAAGAAATGTCTACATTTTAAAAAGTTAACACGAGTAATCACCTTCCAGTCATTGAGACGGACCCTGTGCGAGGCTGTGTGGCATTCAGGCGTCCCCGTGAGGCTCCCTTGACAGTCCTGTTGTAATATAAGTGAGCAGCAGTATGGGAAATCCTGCTAGCTGATCTGGTCATTTATTCTGATATTTGCCATTTATTAGACCCTCCAGCCCACGGGATGTGTAATGTAACAAGTGCTACCAAATGCAAAGGTAAGCAAATGTGGTTATTTTCTCCAACAGTTTTTTCCCCCCGTAAACTCCCAGCAGAAAAATAAGCTAAACGCTCCCAGAAGATTCTGTAGCTCACACCCAAACCTTACCAAGTAATAAAACATGTACAAATATTGTGTTAAGGGAGATTGCAGTGCGTGTGGTAAATGAGTTTTGCGGGGTGTTAATGCATAAACCCAGCTGAGCAGGGCTCACACTTTGCAGAGGACGGCCTCATGGGAAACATATTTTACCCAACGTGGGATGGTGTAGAATAAATGAAAACAGAAAATAGACTATATCTCACTCTTTTGCACTCCCTCTCAATAGCTGAGTAATATTTATAAAAATGAGTTTGCATGATTACTAATAGCGCATCTTGCTGACCCATGCTTTTATAGTCCCTGCAGTACGCGGCTATAAACGTATGTCTGCGCATGCTTTAGTCCTGCTTAGGGCATTAAAGTGTGAAAATGTTTCTAAATTGCTCTTAAATTGCTCCATGGATGGGTTAGTTGGATATGTGTCCTGCAGGGCTAAAGGAACAGTAGGTCATCTAAAAGAAAAAACTTACTCATAGGTACACAGAGATCACCTTCTGTGTGACCAAATTAAAGGAAAACACATATTCACCCTTTTGTCTGGGTGTACTGATCGTCCTCCTCCGATCCTCTTCCCCTTTTTGCCCTCCTCCTCTTCTTCTCGCTAACCTCTTTTTGAAACTCATAACTTCATTCTGCTTTCCTTTCTTCCATTCATTGGTACAAAAGAGGAGAACTCGATTTCCCCAGTCTAACCCCCCCCCCCCCCCCCCTCCTCCTTCCCATTTTTTTTATCTGTCTCCCTACCCAGTCAGGTTTAATCCTGTTAGTCACGGTAGATATATGGGGTCCCGCTCGCACTATTTGACTCTCTTCCTCAGAGACATTCCCCAGAGAGACCTTATGGATTCAGCTGCACACACTCAGCATACACAGGGACACGCGCCTGTGGGGAAATACACATAAACACAGATGAACATATGCATACATTGGATAAACCCACCATAAGCTCTGTGAGTGTCTGCATCCAAACACATTTCATAATAACGTTTTCATGAAGTATGAGAAAAACTTGCAGTTCCATTTAAAATGCATCATATAGAACATTTTGCAGCATACCTGCTGTGTTTTAACAACATATCCACGGATGGAACATGTATCTGATGCATGAAATAAATCCCAATACACACCAGTAAGTGGTGAAATTATTTCCAGTTTGAGTTAATTCCTTTCAACCTTTACCTCAACCAATAAGTCATCTGTTTGTTTGTTTTCAGAATAATCTTAAACTACTACAATGGTTCCTTGAGGAATGTTGAATCAGCGTGGAAAGCGCTCATGGAAGTTATGAGCAGATCTCCATTAAGGGGCTGATCCAAGAATTTATTTTTCTCACATTTTCTAATGAGAGGGTTTTTAACATCCCGGCAAATTACGCGTAAACTACAAAACTCATTTCCATAAAAAATATTTGAAGCCGTGTATAATAGGGCAGCACAACAGTTTAAAACGAATGAGCAGGACTGAGTAACACAAACATTTAAATATAAACTCTATCTATACAACACTCTGCTGGAAAGCAAATCAAGAGCCCAGCAGTGCAGCGGTTTAGAGATAAACAGCTGATGAGAGAAATAGCTGCTCACTGTTCGGTGCTGCCACTGCAAAAACCCTGGATGCAGCCGAGGCGAGTTACTTTAGCGTTAAAACAGTGTCCCCAATATAACAGAAAGTGAATGGTGAAAACCAAAATTAACAATCAAGAAGAACTTGTCCCTTGAATCAATTGTTTAGTAGTCAATGCAAATCAAGGACAAGCCATATGCAAATACTGAGTTAGAGCTGTTTCCGCGCCGCAAAGCGACACGGCTAACTTGTTCAAACAACTGCTCTTAAATTGCTCTATGATGAAGAGTTGAAGGAGAATAAATGTGGTGCTAGACTGAGTAATCTATCGTCAACTCAGACATCCATACTCAAAACCCTTTTCAGCGCATCACAGCATCAATCCCTCACGCAAAGACAATCTGGAATCACCAATATAGTTAGATTCCATACAATAATAATAACTATAATAATAATAAAATTAATAATAATAATAATGTTGACTCTTTAGCATCACATTAGTACATATGTACAGCGTAAAGTTATTTCTCTTCATTGGAGCCTTCACTGAGGAGGAGTGGAAGCTCCTTCACTGAGGAGGAGTGGAAGCTCCTTCACTGAGGAGGAGTGGAAGCCCCCAAAAAGCAGGGAGCAAATAGGGATTCAGGGTTTGCTGAACTGCACAAGACCTGGGATCAAACCGCTGTTCCTGTGATTAGGGAATGACCATATAATGAGATTCAGCTGCCCCAAATCACTCAAGAGAGTGAGCGCAGTCCCCCACTACAAGAAATGATGCAGTTGAGATTCATACATTTGGGGGGATTCTAAGGGGTCAGCACAGTCTGAGTGCTTTTGCTTAGCCTCGCCCTGTGAACAACCTTCTTGATCAAAGTATCCCCCTGCCAGATGAAGATAACTTTGGCCTAAGATCTGTGAACTGTAACCTACTTGAGCAACGAGGAAGTTGGAGAATGACCAACACACTGGACAACAGTGTTTGATTCTTGCACAATTATTTGTCCAATGTGGCGGTGAGATGGATCTCACAGCTGCTTCCAACTTCAACAGAAGAATGCAGTCACACAATTTCAATCAATTTATAATAATCTTGATATTTCTCAAAAATAATCAGTAGGATCATTATCATAATCAGCAGGATTCCATCTACTACTTAAGTGCCGTTCTATTTATTTTAAATTATCCTCTGGGCAGAAATTATATTCTCATTTGTAAAGTCCACTCACTTTTTCCAGTATTTTTTCAACTGGGGTTAATCACATGGGTGTTTTCTCCTCTGTGACTCTGTGAAGTGTAGTGAATGACTGTCCTCCTATTGCACAGTTATTCTTTATGTCTAAGACAGATAAAATCAAGGGGGTGATCGGGGGGCATGGATTCAAACAGCAAAGCAGCAGAGGAGAACTTACTGTCAGTTTCATGTCAGCGCTCTGTAAAATCACTCCCTTAGTCCCCAAGATTACCGCAGCACACCAGATCATTAAACCTGGGTTTCTCCAGTGCGTGTGGGCGTGTTCCACTACGGTATGGTTCAAATAGGAGAATGCAAACATGAATTCTTCTACCTATGGAGATAGATCATCTAAGAGCCTCTTAGGTTAAAGCTGAAGGTCAAAGCGTACCTGTAGAATACAACCGGCTCTGGGAATAATGTTTAGTAGGTGAGGCTGACGTCTGACCTCAGTCTGTTTATTATAACATCATTTCAGAAAAAGAAAAGGAAACGTTGTCATGATACTTTTTCATTCTCTCCAGGTGTGACACTCTGTTTGAATATTCATCTATTTGTACTGCCGAACTTTGTCCTTAAGTACCTATTCATACATTTCTGTTTCTTTACCATCTCTCTAGTTCTCAAGTCTGCTGTATGGGTCATCTGTCTGCCGCTAAGAACAACAACAGAGGTGTGTGAGTGTGTGTATGTGTGTTTACATGGGCACCATCCTGATAGAGGCCTGGTCTGTGGGCCCCCCTCTCATTTTAATTAAAGAGCAGATGCACTTGCCCTATCCTGTCTCCCATCCCCTTTTGTGTGTGTGTGTGTGTGTGTGTGTTTGTGTGTGTGTGTGTGTGTGTGTGTGTGTGTGTGTGTGTGTGTGTGTGTGTGTGTGTGCGTTTGTCCTGGTTCATCCGGCGTGCCCCTTGCCATGTGCCGTTTTCAAGGCATATTGTACCCAGGACAGTTAGTGTCACCCGTGTGGAAGATGGATTAGGAGGCAGGAGGCAGCAAGAGGGGGGGTTCGCCACATTCATTTATTTAAGTAGGTTAAAAGTTATAAATTGTCATAAGTGGTCTGGTTAAATCTTCTTTAAAGCCAACAGTTAGACACAGGGACAGGCACAAATACACACACACGGACAGCAGGATATAAGACACTTTCTGCTCAGGAGAAGGGAAGTGTCTGTATGATACTGACCTAGATTACAGACAGTTGTATATTAGCATTATAAGATGCTCTATAAGTTGATCACAGTACAATTAATTCCTGCAGACTAAAATTAAGTATCTGAGTGTATTTGTGTGTGTGTGTGTGTGTGTGTGTGTGTGTGCGTTTGTGGGTTTCAGACAGAGGGCCTGTGTATAAATCCAGACAGGGTGATTGCTGCAGCTATTCTTGCACTCTTGCCTCGTATTGCATCATCAGACAGTCAGTATATGGAATGTCCTCCAGCCGGCCCAGCGAATAGCTTTAATTATAATGTACAAAATGGAGTTTTATAGGGCGCTTAAGAAAAATTTAAGGCAATTAATACATAAACCATCCATATTACATGCCGTGTTTTGCCATTTTGCCGTACGAGGTATTAGCCGCCATCAGTTTGTAGTTGCAGATGCACACGTTAAAACACATTCTGATGAAAATAAAATGGTTATGCCATCATGGTACTGGAGGAACGGCGGGTAGGGTTTCAGTCAGAGCGGACTACTCAATGAAGTAGTTGTTGTTATTACTGACAAAATCTCTTAAAATCGCTGTTTGGCCAACAGAACAATGACAGCTGGGGATGCTGAAGCTCTCTGCAAGAACAAAATGTCAAGGCTCTCTTTTCTTCTGTACGTGTGGACTTGCCTGCGTCTCAGTGTTCAATTTTATCCTGGCCATGAACATAAAATTGAATATTTTCTTTTTGTTTGTTATGTCCCAAACAGAGGATGATTTGCATAAGTGCTGCATGTGTGTGCGTGTTTATGTGTATGGGGGGGATTCAAACCTTACTGGTTGATGTAACAGAGGAGTAATTGAAATGTTGTTTTGGTACATAAAGCCCCTTTTCCGAGTGTGCAAATGTATTATACCAAACTCAAACACACATTCAGGCACAGGGCCCGTGTTGCTACCCAGAGATTTGGCAAGTCTTTCTGCACCTACGTGCGTGTGTGTGTGTGCGTGCGTGTGTACGTGTTGTCAGGGCATTACAACATCTCTAACTCCGTAAGCCAACCAAATCACAAAAATGGATGTTGGTCTACACCGTAAAGAAAAAAAAGTGGAATTTACTGCAAAACACGTGGAGGTGGTTGCCAGAACAGAAACATACATTGGCAAAGTACAAGGCATTATGGGATATTTTTCTAGCAACTATATATCTCACAGTTGAGAACTGTTGACAAAAAAAAAACATATTTTAGGAAGATGTGTCTTTGTAGATGTGTATTCATTTTCTATTGCATTTAGGCTTATAGGGTTTTTTTTAGTTGCTTGTAGCACATGAAGCGTCACATAAACAAGATAGCACATAAGTAGATGCTTATTTTTAATATCAGCCATATTTTACAATTGTCTAAAATGTATTTGGCATCATTTTCTTTGCAAATGGCAGTCGGGTCTTGATGGAAGGTTTTATATAGTTAAATCTTAATGTACATATAAGGAAAATCAATAATATATACAGAGTAATATTGTTTAAAATGGGTATAGAATTATAATGAAGAGTTAAACACTATAATTAGTGTTTACCACACAATATGACAGTAAAATGAAACATAAAACTGCTTATTGATTTATTTGTTGATAAACTGGTTTGAATTTTATGTTTTTTCTTATTCGTTTTTCAACAAATATTTTTACGATGGAGTTTTTTTGTTCTCCAGTAACTTAAAGCATGTTGAGGATGATCTTGTAAAGAAAATAATTTTGAATTTAGGTTTTTATAAACAACATATAAAATTGTCCTGTGCTCTTTGAAGAAAGAGAGAACGCTCTCATTGGTTTCTTTATGCACTCCAATCTACAGATAATCATGTCCCCAAAGAAAATATTACTTGATAGAAATTGAAATGATGAAAGCTGGGATCTCTCCTTCTCGCTCTCTCCCTCTCTCCCTCACACACACACTTACACAGACAAACACACACACACACACACTCACTCCCTCAGATGTAGATCCTCTCAGCCGTCTCTGCTCCTGAGAGCTGAGAGGAGATCTCCTATAGATCTTTTGAAGTCTCCCGTGTTTTGGATCAATAGACCGACTTCTTCCCTGCTGTATGGTACACAGATCTGTTGTTGGAACAGTGCCGATGGCAGGTCCGCACGGGAAGACACACTCATACAGGCCAGATGCTGACTGGAAACTTCTCTGTGATATATTGACAAGATGGGATTCTGTTGAATGAACCTTGACCTCCTGAAAACCAATATGACAGCAGATTGACCGGGGGAAGCGTTCTGATTGGCAGATTGAATTTGAATTTTGATTTATTGACATTCTTCCTTTGGGATCCCTCTGCGTGGATAATGTTATCTCTACAGTATATTTAAAATGCCTCAGAGAGATTCAGATAATAAACCGATTGCTTTCACTAAATTAATATTTATTTCTGGCTTTCTCCACTATAACCATTTTATGAGTCGTGCTATGATGGAGCTTGCTTCAATATATGAACCGCTTCATTGATTTCATAAACCTTGGGACATTTTTAGAACCAGAACATGGGTAAGTCACACTTGACCAGGAATATGCCAGTAGGGCGAGCTTTATCTGCAAAATTAATACATTTTTGTTGCATATGATTCGAGTCATTGAGTTCTGTCTTGTATATATTGTGATTTACTCTAAAAGTTCAGATACTTACTAGGGGGAGCTTTTAAAAAAACACGTTTTTATGGACATCATTTCCTAATCGTTGTTTTAATTTAGAACAAATTTGATGCATATCAATCGACTCAAGGAGACCTTTCTTGTATATCGTATTTTACTTACACGGAGTGCTTTCTCTATGAAAAACACTGTTTTATAACTTAACATAACTTTGCATCTAATTTGAGGGGTATTGCTTGTACAACGCAAGGGATTGGGGACTTTTCACGGATATTCCCTTTCTGTCAGGGTCTACAGCATTAGTCCAGTTATTAGAGAGTGAAATGCCGTTGAATAAGAATCATCGTAGCAAGCTTTTGGAAAGTCGCCTGGGGAAAGATCTGTTTTAGACAATCTTCTATCCGTGGAAACCGTAAGAAATACTAATGTAACGTCCATATACGATCAAAGAACCTGTTAGTCACATAATATCATAAGTAATAGATGTTGTTGTTTACACTGTGTCACATTAATGAATCCTTTAATGTCCGGCTCAAATGTTTGGTTCAGCTCATTGTGAGTCGTTACTTCGTACTGAAAACTGACTGAACCTGTTTATAATATAACCCAGTGGCAGCATGTACCTGCTTAAGAGTACGGAGCCATGGGTGAAGCCCTGGGCGACACAACAGATCAAAGGGGCCAACATAGAGAAGGCATTAACCATCTACCAGTTATTTAAAAGGTCCTGTCTGGGAAGTAGGATTTTTGTGTCTAAGATATAAAATTAATAAATGCCCCAAAGAAATAATTTTTGTATCGCTTTTTTTGTTGTTGTGAGGACAAGATAGGTTTGGGAAAGAAAAGTGTAGATTAATATACCTCCTGCATGTGAGTTACTGCTCCCTGACATTGGTTGCTTATTATGCCTCACATTTTTGAAAGCGCATTTTAAGGAAACGCATATATGTAGATGTTACCCATCAATAGTCTAAATGTAATTGTTGGATATATAAAAATCCATCTCAGATTTCAGAAGTTGCATAATAATTTTTTCTCAACGGCCATGCAATTATTTCTGAGTCCTTGAGTGTCCTGCCTGCAGGCTAGTAGACTAAACAGTCAAAGAAAATTGGATGTAAAATGTGTTTTTGGACCCCCTAACAGAATTACTGAGTTAAATCCTCAGAAAGAGACTCATTGTGATATCCAGAGGAAGTGTATTTGACAATGTTTTCACAAGGCTCATCATTCAGCCAAGCTGGGAATTAAGCAGCTTCTAGGTCCACAGTCATATTAAAACCAAAACAGTTTCATCTTTAGCAGCGGACAGTTTCCATTACAGGACTACTCAAAATACCATCTTTTGAGTTCACCATAGAAAGATAACTTTATTGGCTAGAGGAGATGGAATCGATCTATAATTTTTGTCTGACCAGAAGCAGAGGCAGTCAAAACACTGTCCTTTCTGTTACTACAAAGTGCAAACCATTTAACAGCTAATCCTATTAATTACAGTAAAATATTTTTGTAAACATCATCAGTCATATTTGCACTACGCCCTGATCTGCTTGGTCAAAAATTGTTCAACGTACAGATTCTTGGTGGTATTTCTGCTTTGACTGACACTACGGCGAATGCTGCCATCTGACCTGGACATGACCAAACTCATCCAGGTCATGGTAATCCAATTCAAAATCCTCTCACTCCCCACCAGGTAGTTAGAAGTGAAGAAGCCTCTTGGATGAGATATTAAACATATTCAAGCCAAAACAGAAGTCCAGTTGCTTTGGATTTAACCCACATAGAACCATGAATCCCCACACACCTTTCTATAACTTATCATTTATTGAATAAAACAGATATAATGCACAAACATTTCATGATCTTTTGATTAGCCGTGGTAGCTTTAGTTAACTTCCAGTCCACTCAGTCATGTGAATTAGAGTAAAACTTTAATCGATAATCGGAAAACAACACATACATTTAGAAATGACCCTAAATTGCGTAGAACACAAAGCTACACTTAAAAGGTTTATTATTCTTGCTGAAGAAAAACTCTCAACCACCATCGCGCATACTGACTTCAGTTGTCGCCATGGTAACGTATGACACAACGGTAAGAATGTCACATACAAAAGCTATTAAAATGGCAGGTTAAGAGTTTTCAGCAAGTATAATACAGATTGTTTTCTATAGCTTGGGGTTCTGTGCTGTTAGGCTGAGTATTAACTATGGAAGTTAAGCAAAGCTACCACGGCTTATTATGTTGTGTTCTGGCTTTTGCAGCTTGGGTTTGTTAGATATTTTCTTTATTTGCTGCGCGCATGTTGTCAAATTGATGGTTGCAGTACCTTTGCTCCTGTCGGTCACCGTAAAATCCCTTTATTTACGAAATTTTCAAACAGATATTTTCATTAATTGATTTTTTGTCAGCCACAAAATCTACAATAAACTCCAAGAAACTCTATCTTTATCGCTCATATACTCTGGAACTGTGTGTTCTCTCCTCAATCTTTTCCACTTCATTATCTCTTAGCAGTGGTACTTTTTACACCGTGTACCACCTCAGAATATATCAGGATGTCCAAGTACCACCATTATGACCCATGTAAAACATATATTAGTAAAAGTAGGTAACCCTATTCAGTTAAACGTAGTTCAAACAAGAAGAAAATATATTCCATATAAGAATATAATTTATTCTTGACTAGTCAGCCACAACCAAGCTGTGTGAAGGAGTAGCACTAGAAATAGCAGTTTAACGCTTTCACATGATCATAATGCAAGGGGCGGAACATCACACACATACAGTACAAACACAGAGCAGGTGAAAACCTTATCAATAACAGCTGTAAGTCCCTGTAAATGCACATTTTAAATTTGAAGTCACTTACTGTTTTTCGACGCTGACGGTTGATGCTGTTGATGCAGGGATAGTGCTGTGTTCACTGTCTTCCACTGCAAATTCTACACCGCTGCTTACAATATTCTCCTCCTGATCCACACTTCTCTTCCTAAAAGTTCCCGTTTGAAGCCACGATTGCATTGTTATGAAACCACTCGTAATTTTAGCTTCCTCCGTTCTTGTCCTCACAGTTTAGCTTTCAACGGCTTGGTGCGTGCACCGCAACCCGACTCCGTTAACTCCGCAGGTTAATGAACGTCTGAACAAAAAATCTACAGGAAGGACTAAACTTATTTTAAAGCCCATTTAATTCATCTCATGGTTGCAATATTCTTATTTTGTTCATCATAGTATTCCGATAGTATTACACGTGTAAGCCTTTTCCTGTTCAGGTTCCAGACCGTGGTCGGGGAACCGGTGATATATTAAATTATTTACTCCAGGGCTGAAGTTTCTCCTTCGGGACTAACTCCTTAACTCTTGACCAGTGGCAGTAAAACACCACACCAGAGACTCCACGTACTCTTGGAAGCTGCAGCCTTTATTTCAGACCACTGTGCCCTGCTGTACACATACAAAATCACTTAGTTGCTCCAAACTCTATGCTAACTCTGTCTTTTTCCTGCTGCATTCTCACTCATATTTCAGCACCGCGCTCTTGCTCGTTCTGGCTCGACCACCCCCTCATACACACACACAGGCTCTCTTAAAAGGCCATGCACTCTTGCAACATACGTGTTTAAACTAATCTTATTTAATTTAGTAACAGTAGGCAATTTCAGAGATTCCTCTGCCTACCACTAGAGGGAGCTTGCGTACCACTAGTGGTACCATAGTTTGAGAACCACTGCCCTAGAACACATGGGTCCAATTCCCAGAGTCCCAAGTCCCAAGAAATTGAACACAATGTAATAAGATTATAATAGTATAATAATAATGATCATTAGAGCCCTAAAAGAAACCAAATTGATCCGAAACCAATTTTTTTGATTTGATTTTTTTTCCAGGTATAATGTGCATCACATGAATCCACAAACGACGCAAGTCAGACAGATGTTAGGTTCCGGAGATGGTATGAAGTTTAAATTAGTGTTTTCTCACAGAAATCTGTATTTAGAGGCAGCCTGGTAAACCCATACGCATTAGAAAACCTCAAAGGAATGCGAGTGAGTGATAAGCCTCTCCATATTTAAAGATCCACTTGTTTATTTGACAGCTCCGGCACGCTGGATTGCACAGCACACGGAGTTTATGTGATTGACTACCAATCAGCAAACAACCTGGCAGTCTTTGTCATATTATTCTTTAGTGCAGGAGTGACGGAGTGAGCTTTGGTTTCATGCACGATGCTGCCTGTGCTGTTAATGAGGCAAGAGTCTATGCCTTAAGGTAGAAATGTGTTTTAATATTATTTAATCTTGGTGACATTTTTCATCTGGTCTTACCATAGCGCTGCTGTACAGATAATCCTGCTTCTCTATTTGCTCCCTCCTCTGCTAAATCAAACCTAATTATCAAGATAACATATTTCAAAAACGTCAGATAGCATCTGTGCTCTGCCTCAAGTATAGCACCTCAACCTTAACCGCAGCAACCTTTATGCCACTATACAGAATCTTGACGTGATCTTAAATGTCAAGCCCTGACATTATTCGGCTGGAATGAATCAATGGTGATGTTTAGATGACATCTAAATGCAATCTTTGAACGGCCAGACTATGTGCACTCTGTGAGGCATTTATTGTGAAAATCTTCATTCTGGAGACTTTGGACAGCATTCTTTGGTTTTCATCTTTCTTTCTATATATAGCCTCTCATTCTAAAGAATAATTTATCAGTTCCATTTAATAACAACTTTTATTCAAAGTAAAAAATGGTAAATTATATAATTTTCATATGCTTTTACCCTCACCATGTATGGTGTTTCTTCTCCCTTTTTAGTGGTATGAATTTATTCTCCAAATGTAATTTGTGCTTGTAGTAAAAGCTGGACTATTATATGTGCACTTGATCAGAACAATAACAACCGAAGAGGCAGAGCTGAGCAATTAGAATGAGAACCAGGGGAAACGGAGCTCCATTATGTCAAGAAGATAAAAATACAGGAATTATGGGAGCTTTCGCATATCAGAAATAATCTTTGCTCTCTGACTTTCAAAAATCTCAAATGCCATTAAGGTTGATTAAAGCGTGTAAACAAGGAAAAAACACTTCAAAGAGTTCTGGATGTCAGATTTATTGAAGACTTAAAAGCAAAGCCTATGAAAGAAATGTTGTCCTGATGATGCCAAGAAAAGAGACACATTTACATTGGAGTAGGTGATCAAATTTGATCTCCAGTGCGAGAAACCTCAAAGCACTTGTTTTTCAAAATTAGATTCATGAAAAGCAGTGAAAAATAGCGTTGCACTTGATCAGTGTAATGATGACCCTGCAGGCAGAGCAGAGCAATTAAAGGAGAGTCCAGGGGAGAGATGAGAACTATTAACAGCCACAGAGGGCCTTCTCTCTGCCCGATTCACTACTTCCCTCACTCTCTCAGCCGCGACTAGCGATGCTACTCACTGATGAAAACATTGCTGGGAATACTAAAAAAAACACTAATTACAGAGGGGAGTTATGGGAGAGGAAAGGGGAGCGTAGAGATGAAGATCCCCTGTGCTTCAGAGACATTTCCTGTCCAATTTAATATGTTGCATCAGTTATTTTTGATCTGTGATTTTCTGCATAAAATTGGACATTTTTAAATCAAGCCATGATTCCATAGGGTTCGTCGACTGAGCCCGTTCCATTTCCAGTAAACTGCATCGAAAGCTGCAGTGATAGGACTGTGGAGGATGCTCCAAAGTGTTTCTAAATTGTCACTGGGATAAAAGCCAAGTCTGTTCGATCTTCCGCGAGGTAACCTTTAATTTTTTAGAAATCATTATAGGTTTTGCTGAAGGAGGAAGTATGATATTGATCATTTTATGCCATAATTTGATCTTTTTCAGACAAACTGTGATGTTTTCCTCTTTTTCACGAATAAGAGGTGGGTGTCTGCTAGGGCATGTTGATGGTTTAAAGGGAAACAATGACGAATGAGGATTCTGTGGGACACATGCAAGCTATGTATGACGTTTTTATCAATCGGTCATATAAAAGAATGCAAATTTCTTTGGCTGATTGGAACTTAATCTCCTGTGGTGCTGCGGGATGTCTGATGTGAACCCTCTGATTCTGTCTTCTCTACTCTCCTTCATATTTTTAAAATGTGGATTATCAAGACATCATTTTGTCTAAATGTATTTTCTGGTGGCCTTAATCGTCAACTATGATACTCTGCTTCGCCATTTAGCCTCAGCGCTGGATGTGTAAGCTTGCAGACAAATACTGCACATTTTGTGATTTTCCTAATGTTATAAAACTACGTTATGCATCGCAGCTTATGTAACCTCATGCTGGATGGCTGCACTTTATCATATGACTGGGAATGAATGGGAAATTAAAGGCTATTTTTGGTCAGGTTGAGAGCAGTCGTCCGATCAGACATATGAAGATAAACAATAATAATAATAATAATAATAATAAAACATTTCATTTTATAATACACTTTACATTTGGATCAAATCTCAAAGTGCTACAAAGTAAAAGCGGATAAAAGCATCAATAAAAAATTAAATAATAACTATATAAAAACCTTACCAAAAAGCAGCAATGTTAATTAATGTTATAGGTTCTGCTAAAAAGGAAAGTTTTAAGTGCTTTTTGAAATGTGTCAGTCGTCTGTGGAGCCCTCAGATGGTCCGGGAGGGCATTCCACAGATGAGGGGCAGCAGAACAGAAGGTCAGATCACCCATGGTGCTGAGCTTAGTCCGGGGAAGGAGGAGGCGGTATGAGTGGGTAGAACGGAGGGATCGAGTTGAGGTCAGTGGGGTCTAGACATGGTGTCTAATATAACAAAATCTGAAAATAAACTGCCTTGTGAATCACTCAAGCTTTTCTGTGTGTCTTCCTTACCAGCAGTTGTTGAGCAGGACTAAAAAGAAAAATCTGATATGCTGGAAAAGATGAAAGTTAAATTATGGGTCAGTTATAATGTAAAAGACACAACATTACTAACGTTAAAGAGACTTATTTTTATTTCCTCAGAAGCTTAGAGTTATTGCATTCTAAAGAGAGCTGTACTCTTCTCCCCTTGAGAAAGTCTTTTGGAGACATTTTACAAAAAAAAATCTATGACGATAAAGGGCAATGTATAAGTAACATATAGTAATTATATACTAGTAAAGTCGGGGATATTATGGAATCATCATCGCCGCCGCTGATTTAGCTACCACACCCGCTGATAAAATAGAATAAATATTTACTGCCATCGAGAAGTAAATTTGTCTTCGGCTCACCATACACATGAAACAAATCAGCGGTTGGTTAGAAACCAAAACATCAATAAAATCAAATACATATACATACAGATCCTTTGTGTTAACGCTATAACTCAAAGACGATTTCATAGATCATTTTCAAATTCTATACTCACCTCTACCTTAGTGAGAAGGAAATGGTTTCGGCTAAGGTTGGTTGTATATTTATAACACTAGGGGCAACTTACCTCCAAAAGTGAGTGAGTGAGCTGTAAATGTTTGAACGCTTCACTGGATGGTCCAGTCAACTGAAATAAATTGCTGCTTCTGAGTTCTGACGTCTGCGGATGTTCACCGATTAAGTCTTTCTTCCTGTCCCAGGAAGGACAAAGCTTAGAAGTGTTACCAGGCTCCGTCCTGGCGCAGAAATACCATCCAGACTAATCAGCAGGCTAACCAGCAAAAGTCCATCAATGGTGACACAGGTCCACTCAGTTGGTTCAGAAAGCTACAGAGACAGACTCTAGATTGCCTCTGTGTGAAAGGTTACTTCAATTAGGTCAAACATCAGCCTCATTTAAAATGCAACTGATACAATGAGGACAGGTGTCTGTGCTGCTGGTTCGAGAGCAGCCTGGCAGTGGTAGCGAAGAGGAATCGCGGCCTGGCCTTAAAGTCATGTCTAATTGGTCTATTCCCCCAAGTAAATAAAAATGTGACATTTTCTCTTGGTGCCGACACCGGAATGCTAAAAACCGATGGGCTGAGGTCGCTGAAATGTCAAGGAGGAATAATTTCCACCACACACTCTGCCCCCTTCTGTAGCGAGCCCAGCTCCGCCCTGGGAGACCGAAAAAGGTCATCTACACGTTTCACTCATTTTGAGTCAACACTAAGCTCCAGATCAATGGCAGGTTCTCGTGATTGAATATAAGTAGGACACCACTTAATTTCGTCCTCTGCTTGGAGCAGACTCACTGCATTTTATACAGTGATGCATTAAAGCTTAATGTCAGATTTCTACCTTCTTGCATCATCCAAGCCTAGGTGCTGCCTTTTGCACATTCTCACAAACACACACACACAGACTGAAAGCCCCCTGGCACAGTAAACAACTTTAAGCACCCTAGAAAACAAACAGATAAAAGCGTGCCTTTGACATGAAAACATGACAATTTCCCTCTAAGAGCCTCTCAGGAAAATAAAATCCTGAGAGATAGAAAGGCTTTACAGACAAGAACAGACATCATTGACTAAATCTGTGTTATTCATCATCCAGCATGGCTCTGTGGCCGGCTTCAGGTCAAAAAGCCACAAATTACCTGCTTCAGCCCCAAAACGCTTTCACATAACTATTCAGCCATCCAGTCCGCAAAGCTTCCATCCACTGGCTGGTTCTGAAATGGTTTTAGAAAGTAGTCCATTTCCCTCTCTTCTTATGCATCTCTCTCCTCCTGTCTTTAATGGTACACGAGATAATGCTCGTCAAATCCAGGCTGATCAGATTTGATGCATTCAATAACAAGGATTTGTCAGCACTGTCTCTGTTTATTTGTAAAAATCAGAATATAATCACCTCTCCCCCTAAAGCCGTCCTTGTTTTAGGATTTTTGAAAACAAGCTGAAGCGAGAGTGGAGGCTTTTACAACCTTTGAAGTCAGCGTTGTGGAGGTTGATAATCTACGTTCACTTTGCTTCACTCAATCCGGTTAACGAAAACAAGCGCTATTTTCTTTTCATCAAATATGACTAGCCAGTATATTGTATCCCAGGATGTGATAGACTCATCAGCAGAACACTCTGGCCTTCATGTTTAAAGCCATTTCACAATAAAATACTGGGCGTCAGATTAACATGTATATGCTGATGGAGACATGAGGGGAATAAACAGGAGATTAAGGGAAACAGAAAAGGCTGAGGAGATCATGGAATTCAATAGTGGAATTGTCTCACTGTGCTATAAGCACTTTGCAGTAGCTTTAAATGTCAGTTTTTATCCTTTGTGCAGACATGCATTGTGATACCACTAAATATTTGTCTAGGATTTTGAGGAAACAGAAAGAACAAAGCAAACCAAAAATAATATGATTGGGACCAGTCAAAAACTCCTGGTCAAACTTCATAAGTGTTGCAAAACTATTCAAACAAAGCAATAAGAGAAGACTTTTACAGACAGAGTCAGAGATATAGAGGCAGAACACCAGCTCCCAAATATAGACAAACACTAGAGGTCTATTATCTAATCTCCCAGTTAACAAGCTAGCTCTTCATTAACAAACAAGTGGCTTTAAAAGCTCTGATTGTTGAGAATGGGTTGCATTAAAGAGGCAATTTTTACACTGGTGATTTAATCCAAACTGAGGGTGACAGTCTGAACAGATCACCTTTTCCATTTAGCAAATTTTTGACGATATATTTAAAACAAGTTTATTATTATAATAATTATCACCATATTTTAGCTGCAACCGTTCGGCTTAGGCGCATCAACAGAATACTTATTTGTTGGCACAGACCCAAGCACAGAATCCTCTTTTCCCATGTACTAAGGAAAACTTTTCCAGGACATACTGCACACGTACATGTGACTGGATTTGCTGCTTAACCTCTCGAGGGATCTATGACTGCTTGCCTTCTCTCCAAACTTAATTTGTGCTGCAGATTGGTGGAACACATAGAAAACACTTTTGCTGGGTTTTGCCTTTCCCATTAATACATGGATATGGGAGACTCAGATGACGATGATGATGTGTTGCACTAGGTATTCTTCTCCTCTTGTTTGGGGAAGTAATCACAACCACACATGCATAGATTTAAAAGAAGCTCCAGTCACAAGTGAGAATGCTCACTTGCCCTGACGAGAGAAGGCCTAGCCTACAGGGGGAGCTATAACGTCATCCGTAAATCTATGTACACCAATCAGTTGCCAGAAGAAGTCATAACAACAATTGTGGCACGAGAGGAACAAAAGATTTTATCAGTATGCACTGACAGCAAATGGAGTTATTTCTCAATGTAACTCTAGAATATAAAGTGAGCAAAGCAAACTCAAGCAAAGAAAGTCTTAACGCATTCAGGGACGTCACACCAAGGCGATAGTAACACACAATCTGGCGTTTTATGCCAACAGCATTGAATATACCCCGTTATCCTGTCAAAGTATCAGCACCTCAAGCAGGGACTTTAATCGTCTTCCCGCTTGAAAGAGTTTTTCAAAGGATCTTTTTGTGGTTACCGTTTATAGCGTTTGCCTGAGGACCAGTGGGCCAAAATGCAAGGGAAAAGGCACGTTTTTAAATGCACTCAAGCAAATGTTGACAAGGCCTAAGTCTCCAAAAGGAGAGTGGGGACCAGAAACTTCAATTACCAGGCTTCTCTCTTGTGGAACCATCTTCCAGTCTTCGTGCGAGAGGGAGACACCCTCTCTACATTGAGGATCTTCTCGAAGTTTCCACCTGGTAGAAGGTGGTTTCTTGTGGGATTTCTTGGTCTTTGTAGAGTAAAGTCTGACGTCTAGACCTGCTGATTTTGACAGGTGCTTTGAGAAAACCTCTGTTGTGATTTGGATGACTGAATAAAAGGTAACAGCATCAACACATTCGGAATCATAGTTTCCGATCAGCGTACAGTGGACTCTTTCCACAGTGTTGAGATGGTGGCCACTGGAGAAGCTTCTTCTGAAGATTATCTTCTGAAGCTGCTCTGTTTTATTTACTTCTTTAGTTCCCCAATCAAGCAGACCACATACCATACAGGAGACAAGTGAAATGGAAGAGGGACAGAACAGGATGGCCGTAGGCATTTCAACCACTCCCATCCCTGTCAGAATGAATGAATAATACAAACAGCCATGTGTAAAGATGAGATTGCAAGTCTAATGGAAGTAACTCTTGATGCAGGCAATGGATTTCAAAGTTTAAAGATGGACTCCATGTCAAATAAAATACACTATTTAGACAAATGTAATCTGAGCTCATTAGTTTTTGAGGGATTGATTGCTTGATTCATTGTAGGACTCGGCAAATGTTGTCATAATAAGCATTAGTCAAGTTTCTCAGGTCTTCAAAATATCTTGAATATCTGTTTTTGACTATGTTTCACAGAAATGACAAATATGAGTTTTTCTGCACTTCATCTGCACCAACCTTTGGTGAAATGTTGGGTAAAAATTTCAATTTCATCACCTTCAAACAGCAAAATATTTCATCTAATACAATATGATTATACAGGGCAGTTGAAGCCATCAAAAATCTATGTCTTTTCCTCTGTCAAGAATATAAAAACAACCTTGCTGAAATAAAAAAAAAGGTGGAAAAGCACCAGATCTGGAGAAAAACCTGACATATTGTTAGTTGTGGAGCGAAGCCTTACTGCTCTGATGATATAAATTCATCATGTTTTTGACTACTGGAGGATGATATTTTTAATTGCTACAACCTCCAGTGGCACTGAAGCCTCACCCTGAGGGACCCTGAGGCAGAGCGTGTCTGTATGTGTGTGTCGGAGAATTAGTGCTGTAGGTATCTGAATGTGTGCATGCATGTGTTTCAACATGCAGCGGCTGTACGGCAATCAGGCTGAGGAGGGGTTTGCATGTAACGTGCTTTTTCGCCGTCTCAGAGAAGCATGGTAAAGGGATATTACAATGTTAATTAATAGCTGCATAAGGGACTTATCTCACAAGTCCGTGATACCTGTATATCTAAAACCCAAAAGTTTATAGTAGCAAACAACATGATTGGAATACGTTGAGAAAAACGTCCATCTACCCATTCTTTGGATCCCCTCATCCCGTCTAGGGGGCCGTTGCAAGGGGGTTGAGCCTATCTCCGCTGACAGTGGGGTAGTTTCAATTCATGAAGATGGACAATGCTGATGAATCAATGAGAAATTAGACTTTTATTGACAATCACAATAAAAACAGTGTTTCTCTGTAGAGGAAATTAATCCTGAACCGTGCTTTATTCTGCACATCACAAATGTTCACCCATCAGTAGATGGATTCCTGCATGACCTCATCAGATCTTCATGCCAATAAGGGGACATGACTCTCCCTGAGTCCTCGTGTCTGACACATAGAATGGAAAGAACACAGGGATGTTGTACAGAATGTGATTTGATATTAATAAAATTGTATGATATGAAACCTCCATAACAGGGGTTGAGAGTCAGAGTGCACCATGATCATCACTCTTCACTCTTCACTAAGGAAAGGAAAACAAAATCTTTTTCACTTTAAATACGAGAATGTTGTCAAAATAATCCTCGTTCACTCAAATACACACAAAAACTACTGAAATTTTTGTAGTCTTCATGCCCATGGAAATTAACCAAGTTGGAAGTGGTGCCATGTCATCACAGTTTTCACTTTGTGTTTTGCCACTTTGCACAGAGATGGAAAAATTAAGAAACTGTTTTCAGAAATTTGCATCTCACGCCACCAAAATGCCGTTGCTGTGTAAATAAAAGGCAAAACCACAACTAAAGGCGAAAATACTACCTAGCATGCCGCTCTGCCGGCTGATTGAGGAACCTGTCAAATTCTACAATCATTTAATGTTTTTGTGAAATGAAAAGAAAGAAATATTAAATATATCAAATATGCATTTTTGATGAAATACAGTAGAATTAGTAGCATTAGTCACTATTCTTCTCACCTTTACTGCACAGCTTTCCCCTCCACGCACATTAGTGCCCCTCACTAATGAAACTCACCTCTCCCTCTCTGTCTCTCTCTGACACACACTCACACACACACACACACACACACACACTCACCCCCCCACACACACGCGCACACACACACACGCACACACACACACACACACACACACACACACACACACACACTCGGGCACTGCTCACTTTCACTAATGAACCCAACCTCAAACACATTTGCATCTTTCTAAATTAGCTTGATTATTTCAGGGTAATTAGCATAAGCGTATGGAAATTAAATTGGCTATAGTGGCATGGTTGCTTCAAGGTGTTTTTCCATGTGACTTGTGGGTAATGGGCTACATTTGATGAATCCGTAAGAGATTTGTATTCATTCTGTGCAGCGGGAGGTATTTTTGAGATCACAAGCTTAAAATTGCCTGCAAATCTGATAATGTCATTGGATAACATTTAATTTATTAATTGAAATGCAAACTGCAGTCATAGAAAATGTATTATTAGGATACAAGGTCAGACTTCCTCTATTGAAGATCTGGAAAATCAGTTTAATCTTTGACTAGCCACACTTTGCTGCACAAAAATAGATTAATGGTAATTAAATCCTCGCCATATGCTTCAAGTCACACAAACTCAGCGAGTAGTCTAAGCCAAAATTCCAAGAAAAACTTAGACTATAGGCTCATTAAATGAAAGAAATGTCGAGATTTAATGTGTTTAGAGTTACGAAGGATAGTGTCCCCTTCTTTTACCCCTACCCATGATGCCCTCTGGTTTTACTCATCTACAGTAATAGAAGCCTGCAATCCCACATACACTAACAACGTATCCATGGATTATTAATTAATGTTCAAAGTACTCTCTTTGATTCTGGCCCCCTGACTCCCACTATGGCTAATATGAACCCTGTGAAATTCTATTCTCTAATGGTCATGAAAGACAGTGAGTGATGAAAGGGAAATAGTGTTATTTATATCTTTCTTTCTTTTCTTTTTTCTTTTTTAGCTACTTAGAGTGCTCACAGTCCATGTTAAGTGACCATGTAATTAGAAGTGTGTTTCTGGCATGTGCATACATGTGCATCTTTTAGCAGGTTGATGGAAATTTAATTAAGTTAATGGTGCCATCCCAGAGGTAGGGCATTCAGTGGTTTGCTCAAGGACACATCAACAAGAATCTGGGTTTAAGATTTTTATCTTAACGGGGGTGGATCATGGTCTTGATAGTGGGTTGATAATGGTGTTGACTGCAAAACTGCACAGAGGGCCTTGGAGCCCAATGCTATTGTCTCTAGCTACATATATTGTATCAGTGGTATACTTGTATATTGTAATGGGAAGAAGAAAATATGTATTTCTTTAATATTTCTCTGAAAATGACACCTTTCTAAACAAGCAGGGAATTTTTTAGGGCCCGAGTACGAACACTGTGAGGACCCTACTGTTTTAACCCGGATTATTAATATTCCGCAAAAAGAGTCACCGTTTTGGGGGCTTTATTATGCTCGAAAACTCAACTTTGTGCATGCGTCAGTCATGCCGAAAACGAAATGAAGATCTACCTGAATGAGTGCAACTCAAAGTTTCTATGTCCATCCATCTAGATCCTTCATGCTGTTGGTTTGCGCACCCTCCTCTTTACCTTCATCGCCCGGTCCTCGCAGATCGATCAGGTTCTTCATTCTTCAGCCTCAGCAGATTCATCAGCCACCACCACCAGTGTCCAGACCCCAAGTGGGATAGTCGGTGCCGCTGCTCAGGGTGGAGACCCCTTCGATCTCTAACTCCCTAAGGAGTCAGCGCGCCAAAGAATTTCTTCCAAATTAATTGTTTCGATGTTTTTGTTTTAATAAATCATTCAAGTTCTTCATTCCTTGTCATCTGATTGAACCAACCCTTTGCGACAAAAGTGCGCCATTGTCGGGTGTTTTTTGCTGTTTGCAGGTGATGTACAATCGTCCAAGAGTTTTATCCCGATCGACTTCATATTTGGTGTCTGATATGTTAAGAATATAAGGATTACCATAAGCTTGATTTTTTGATGGACGGTCTGGACAGAATAGGACAGCGAAAAATTGATGTCTGACCATAAAACACAGAACTTTCATTATTCCACTCTACGTGCTCCGATCTGCCCCAAACTTTACATGTTGGATAAAGATCCTGTCAAGTGGACGTTTGAATAAAATATTGGCCCTTTTAATGGTGCCTATTAGCAATGACAGGAAATGTCATTTTTTTCTATTTTGGAATTGATTCTAGCTCTTAAACCCCATAAATTTAAAATTGGGTCAGGAAAGCCACAAACAGTTGGAGATGCATTCATGTCAAGGATGTGAGTCTTTTGAATATGGTGTGGGCTTGGCAGGGTGGCCAACAGTGATGTCTTGCCTCAAAACATGAGGTTGTCATAACTTCTCTGTATGTGGTCCAATCTGACCGATGTGGGTCCCAACCTGAAGAGGCTTCATTGAAAAAAAATCAATGTTTTCCATTACGCCACCATGTGGCAACAGGAAATAATAAGCTTTAACTTAACATTTAGACAGATAAGACATGACAAGTTGATGATGCACTGTTGTACAGATTTTGGGTTTCTGATTGACCGTGTTGCCGCAGCAGCATAGTTAACTATGTTTAAAAGGAGGTTGTGTTTGAAGGATTTGACAAGCTAAAAATTTCACAAAATTGGCAAACATACCAGTTGACAGTAGGCGAGCTGCAAGAGAATTGGAGAGAATCATACCTAAAAAGACAGCATCACAATGATGAGCTAACCATGGAAGTGTGTCACTGTGGGTGGATGAATTTGGACGGCTGTGTGAGCTCAGCTGATAACAATTAATTCCCCAGACCATGAGTTGGTTGACTGAGACCGGTAGGGTGAAAGGTGAGAATAATTAAGTGGTATGACGTCTGATAGTCTGACTGACTGATTTTATATGTTACAGTTTCCGTACACAACCTTTCAAAAGTTATGCAGCTATGAAACTTCTTCAAAGTTCAGTCAGGAAGATTTTCTCTTTGCGTGTACCGTTAACGTCACGCAAAGAGAACGTAAGTGTTTTCCAGCATCTTCTGCTCATTCTCCACTTATCCGATTGTAACTCATCACATTCTCCTCTTAGCCAATAAGTTGTTCGCTGTCAAACTTTAAATATGCTCTCTGTCTTTGCTTTCATTCATTTCAGTACAGCATGACTTGCAAACGCATCTCCTCCCCTTCACCTTCTCAACATGGAACACCTGGCCATCTCCAGTCAAATCCTCCAATCATGAAAATCTCCTTACAACCCAACAGCTTCCTTTGGTCATCGACTTTCTTTGTTTATAATGAATTCAATATTCTGTTCTATTTACCCGTTGCATAATAAGTGTTTACTTTTTAGACAGATTGCCCTTATCAGCCATAATATTGGAACCACCTTTCTAATATGCAATGCCCTGTGTGTTCTGACACCTGTCTATCAGAACCAGCAAAAACGTTTTTGAGCAATCTAGACTGCGGTATGTCTTCTGTGCGACTGGACCACACAGGCTATCCTTAGCTCCCTCTCACTTGAATTATCCTTGAGCGGCCATGACCCTGTGACGAAGTTCACCTGTTCACCGCTGTCTGAGACTTCACCTGACAGTGGTCATAATGAGAAGGATAACTTAAACAACAAAAAGCCTTTTGGTTCGATATATCACAAGCTACTAAACACCCGGGCCCGAATAACAATCTAGATGGTATTTCTGTTTTGAGAACACTTATTTATTTAATTTAAACAACACTTGCTTGTATTGCGTTCCTTTTTATTCAGTTTTTCTGAACATTTTGGGCCAAAATGAGGTTCATGATAATCTTTATTATCTCTGATGGGTACTTTGTATCCACACTTGCAGGAGATGAACAATTCTAGATATGCAGTAAACATAAATACGGAATAAAAAGGCAAAAAAGCCAGAGATCAATGATGACATCATAAAAATTAGGGCCAATTGCTAAAAGTGTGGACAAATTTCTCTTGATACTGCTGAATCACAGACAGGATCTCAATTAAGAAGGAAGGTTGGCGTGAATTGGATCATCCAAGCATGAATGGGCCTTCTTCAAGGATCCCGCCTGATGGTTGGATCACTCAAATGAATTGCACAACTTAACGATCCTCTGCAGCCTGTTCCTGTTTCTTACATTAGGCCAATAAGGGGAAATTCAACAAAACAATGGGAAACATTTTCATAAATGCCATCTAGGGACATTTCCTTTGCTTCTATGGTCTCGTGATGCCACAGCTCATACATAATGTGCAAAATGATCATGTAGTCATCATCACCTTAAAATCTTCGTTGTTTCCTTGACATAAGCCTTATTTGTTTGCAGAAAGACTTTGGAATGTGTTTATTAAGGCCTCACATGAGCATTCCATGGCAATTCTAATTATTTCAAAGAGGGTGCCTATGTTTGTGATTTTCACGTCCAGGAATTGCTCCTTTCCTTGAATCTGTTGAAAACATAGCCAGTGTTTAAAGTTGGACAAAACTTTTGAATTTAGATATTTTATTCCATCTGCTAGTTTTATTTATTGAATCAAAAGACTCACAGAAGCAAACATGAGTCTCATCAAATAAGTGGTCAAGACTATGAGAAAACAATGGGCCAGGATAAGCACAATTTTCCACTCATATATAGAAGGAAATCTACACTGTTACCAGATTTAGCCAGAGGAAGGTACATTTATATTAGAATATACAGAAATACAGCTTCACCCGGGGCTCATTGGCAGAGTCGCTCTCCTCCTCTGACTCATCACACACAACTACCCATGTGTCTGCACCCTGATACCACTGATATATGGTGATATGTAGTGCCATACATTGGGGGTAATGATAACATTTATGAGCAGAATTTTTTTTTTTCTACAGAGGAGTGCTCTATGTTATTGATGAGTCTCATTGTGTACCATTACTTATGAATAAGAAGAAGGCGAAAGAGAAGAGAGAGAAATAAAGATGAGAGGAAGGTATGGATGTTATAGCCTCATCCCTTGAACTATATTTCATCAAAGATCCAGGCTGGAGACTTTGGTTGTCATAGACCGGGCTCACAGAGATTTCTTAACTCTACAGTGGTGAGAGAAAAGAAAGCGGAGTAGAAAACATATGAGCATCATCAAGACTTAAATGTTCAGGCTTTTCCTTGGGAAAGATTGATAAACATGCGGAAAAAAAAAATTCAATCTCCTCACAAGATTCCAAACTGGTGGTTCTCTTGCTCTTGTTAACAAGTTGAGTACACTTAAATTTATGAACTTAAACAGCAGAAAAATTGCTTAACACTTGTGCTGTTTCATCTGGAGGCTTCATAAATCAGGGTTGGAGAGATAAGTGGAATATGTATCTTCACTTAGGAGTCTTCTTCTATCTAGCTTTTGAACCAAGAGGAATGTAATTAACCACAGCAAAGTCACAGCTAATTGGAAAAAAGCGGGAATTATTTCTTATGTATTTCATGTCAGTGCGGCTGCACATTACATGTGAAGTTAATCAGAAGGGCTACTTGCTAATTCACTTTGATGAAAGGAGGAGGGGGGAGAAATAAAGTACACACAGTAGTCCAGTAAAGAGAGAAAAAAACATGTAGACGGACCAGCGGCAGGAGGCAGAGGAAGAAAGAGGAGAATATATATATATATATATATATATATATATATATATATATATATATATATATATATATGTGAATAACTGTAAAATAAAAGATTTTACACACATGTTTCATTCTGTAATGGAGATTGTATGCACCTGGATCAGGTGGGTCTCTGGAGACTCTTCCTCATTATAACATGGCAGCTTCAATGCGTCCCATCGGGCGCCCTCTGGTCCGGCCGGCGGCGAGGTGTTGAGAAGGGGTGCTATTGCTGGTGGTAACCGTAAGCGCAGGTGTGATGGCCACTGGTTGAGAAGCAGGACTGGTGTTGCCGTCACTCGTCGCTGCCATCAACACAAGTTTATTGCCATCCCTCGCTCTTGGCGGCGATAGCCCTTCACTGGCCGGAGCTCGCTGGATCCATCATGCCTTGCTCAGCGTACGTCCTCTCTTTAGTTTTTCTTTTTCCTTCAGTCAAACTGCTTTCAAAAGGTTCAAACATGTGATGTGTTCCTCCATCCCTTCTAACGAGACAGCCACATTGTATCCCACCTCTCAACACCATCAGAGTAGTCTGGGAATCGTTTATACAATAATTGTTTAAGAGGCAACTCCTTAATATTCCTCATAAGAACTCAAGATTACATTTCACGTAGAACATATTTACGACATTATAAGTCAATGGGAGCTCACTAACACATAGTCAGTCTCAACGCATGCTGGGAAATCCTGTCTACCTGCCTTCCCAACACACTACAATACTATCAAACTGAAGTGTTTTTCACTGCCAGTGATGTTACTAAAATATGAAATGTACTTGCTCGAATTACACTACATATGTAATGAACTTTATTTCAAGTTTGACACGTTAATTTGACATCATTGGGCAATACCTCTTAAGGGATCCTGCCTGTGGAGTTTAAATAGCTGGAATCTAAGTCAACCATTGCAGTGCAAAATTAGTTTTTCTCTGTTTAAGAACTACAGATAGCTAGTCTGAGCACGTGGTTTTTGTGAGTGAGTGAGTGAGTGAGTGAGTGAGTGAGTGAGTGAGTGAGTGAGTGAGTGAGTTAGTTAGTTGTGAGGACAGTGCTTGACTATAGTCTTTGAGCTATTTTGGGTTTGAGTATATAGTTTGGTTTTAAATTTTACAGATAGGCTGCTGAGCCACGCCAGACAGAAAGAAACCAGTAGACCAGCACCAGTCTAATCTGTGCTGCCTCACAGATAGAGGGTACCAGGTTTGGTTCCTCCTCTACCGGCCTTTCTGTGCGCGGATTTCATG
The DNA here is from genome assembly GCA_037951165.1 of Lophius americanus. NCBI lineage: Eukaryota > Metazoa > Chordata > Actinopteri > Lophiiformes > Lophiidae > Lophius > Lophius americanus. The sequence goes on from JBBDHG010000003.1 coordinate 8,486,145, forward strand.
TTCGCTCCGTGTCTGAGTGGATTCTCTACGAGTACGCCGGCTTCCTCCCGCAGACTCTAAATTACCTGTAGGTGTGAATGACAGCGTAAACGGCTGAGTCTTGCGATAGTGCCAGCCCTCCGATGAACTGCTGACTCTTCCAGTGTGAAACCCTGCCTCTAGCCCAATGTCAGCTGGGATAGGCTCCAGCCCCCACTACCCTGAACAGGATAAGCGGTTACAGATATAATGAAGGAATTAATGGCCTCAAACAGTTGGAGACTACACAGAAAGTAAATGCTCTGCTGACATTTTTCTGAAAGTCCAGGTGTTTTCATGAAGAAACTTGTTTTGTTTCTACATTGCAGATTGGTATTGGTGGCAGCTTATGATCAGGAGGAAGTACAGACATATATTTTATTTGTCTTATCATGACTTTTCCACATTATTCAATCAGCCAGTCACTCGTTTTGTCTCTAGTAAAATTAATTAATTTACTATTTTGATTTGTTTGAAAAACAACCAGTTTCTTATTAAAACCAAATAAAGTTGAAATGGTGAGTCTTGATGATTGCTAATTCTATCATTTCCATCTAAGTGAGAAGTAGTCAGAAGATGATGGAGTGAGGCGGCATTCAAGTAGGGACTTGTGAAATCTGACCTCCTGCCTCGTTGGAATAAGGAAGCTGTGGCAAACGGGCCGGACAGAAGTGAGAATAACAATGTTACACATGAACGTGTGAAGCACAGAGATGACAGAATATAATCAGGCAAGCACGAATCAACTTATGTTTTTTAGAGCAGTTACATTAAAGGTGAGAAGAAAGTGTGTGTGAATCCTGTGCATTCATTGGTGAACTCTGGCCTCGTCTTCATTAAACAGACGTAATTATAACCGCGTAATAAGTTTGAGAAGTCTAGTTGATAAAAAAGAAACACCTTTTTTGACAAAGGATGAATTATCGAAGTAGAATGCTTCATGCAGTAATACATCTGCTTGAAGTGGCTTCCTGTTGTATGGTAATAGTTTTATTTTTGAATAGCAATATGGATGCAACTTTCCTTTTATTATATTTTCTTAAATTAACACGATTCTTATTCCTTGTGGCGCTCCATATCTCTTTATACCCCTCCGAGAGTATTTCCTCTTTAACTGTCTAGACTCATTTAGCCTGATTAAAGACCCTCTCAGAATAATATAATATAAGACACACTCCTGCACTTTATGACGGAATTCAATAAATACTGAAGGAGCCTCAAGGTATTTAATCCATTTTTCTATAGGTCTATGCACACAAGACATCTTTTAGAATAAGTCTTCTATTCTTCCTTTTGCCACAAAGAGCCAAACTTACTACATGCTATCTACTTAAGGCTTCAAAATATTCAAACTATTTGCCACGGTTTCAGAAGTTCAAGATTATGAAAGGAGAAAAAACATAACCCTCTTACTGTAATTACTCTCAATGGGAAGTAAATAGTTATTAACATATGGCGAGCAGTAAGCAGGCTTTTCAAAATGAGGGGAAGAGGTGTTGGGGGAGAGCTGGAGAAAAAGGGAGGGACATTTCAGGAGAGAATGGGCGAGATAAAGCAGGAGAGTGAGGGGAAACAGTAGAAAAACAGAACTTGAGAAGGAAAAAGTGGGCGCTACTCCTGAGTGACAAAGCCGCTTGCGTTTTAGGATTCTCCGCTTTAAAACAATTCTTTCATGCATCCTCTTTTTTCCCCCTGCATTTTATTTATTTGTCTCTGCTGTCCAATACGCCTCCTCTCGTCTGAGAAGTTACTTCTGTTCTCCCCCGTCTCAGTTTCTCTCTCTTTTTCTCTTTCCTTTAATTTTTTTCTTCTTTGAATAATTTACTGCAGCAAGGGAGAGTGGAAGTGCGTTTATTTTGAGTGTATTTGCGCTTTAAACAGAATTCTTAATGATTGCCGATGGGAGAGAGACTGCATTAATCCCATTTATGTTGAGACCTTTTAGATGTGCTGACATCCATGGCAGACAGGCAGGGTGTGTGTGCGTGTGTGTGCGTATGTGTGTATGGCATGGGGGCTCTCTCCTCACGCACACAGATGATCGCCCGTTACATCTGTGGGAGAACCCCCATATGTGTGTGGACCAAAATTCCAGCCTCGATCAAGGCAAGGCCTTCGGGGCATCCCCCTTCTCTCTGCACTTGATTTGAAAAATCTCCTCAAAATGTTTCAGAGGCTATGCATTTCATAATGTTTCTGAATTTCTGCAAATGTGGAAACAGCTTTGAAATGTGGTGCATTTATATTTGTTTGAGGGAGGAACACTTCATTGAATATAATAGGGTATATTTAAAATGTTTGTCTGAGCCCTGTGGTTTGCTTTAGGCTTTGGAGAAAAGAGAGAATTTTTTCTCCAAAGCAAAAGCAATTTTGAAAAAAAGAAAAAGAAAATGACTGACCATTCAATTCTCCCTTAATGTTCTTTTAAGATGTATTTGAATTAATATTTTACACGTATGCTCAGGATTAGGTGAACTAGATATACAAATTGATTGAACAAAATTAACTGAAAAACTAAAAAAAATGCATATGAATCGATTTAAGGAAATCTATTTTTTATAAGTCATAACTTAATCTAATAGTTCATATTTCACTCCCTAGGCCAAGCTATTACATGAAAAACAATGTTCTTCACACTTTAATTGAGGAGTAAGATTTGAGGGATTGCTTGTACAATGCAAGGGTTTGGGGACTTTTTGGAGATATACTCTTGTAGTTGAGGACGACAGCATGGGCCTAGCTTTTGTGCAAAATCATAGTTACTTGCAAACAGTCATGCTACTGAGTGAAATATTCCAATCCTGCATGTATTGTCCTTGTTATTTGTTGTTTACTATTGCAATCATCTTGTTTTTGTAAGGGAGCCAGAAACGACATAATTTGATTCTGCTGCTTGGCTTTCTGGTGCAGTTTGAATGACAATAAAGTCTTGAATCCTGCATCTTGGAGGTATTGTCAACCATCTTTATTTTAGGTCAACTGCTTGTGTAACAAAGTAGTTATTTTTCTACGTGATAATCCACTTACAATACCATGGTGGTAAAGAAAAAAAACATGAAGAAACAACTCATCACAAAGACTCACAGCAGAATCTTGTTTTGAAAGTGAATGTAGCTATAGGTGCTTTTTCCCAAAGGTCAACAACTGTAGCTGCTGAAAGCATGGCTTCATTCAGTTCTCGACTGATCTAAAGGTCTCTCTCTCTCTTTTCAGTATATTACATATTCACCTTGACAGTAATGTACATATGCACACAGCCATAATCAAAGTTAATCTCACCTACTACTAATAATATGAATCCTCCTCTGCCTGCTGCAGCACAAAAACTATTTCACATCAACAAAGCCGGGTTCACTAAAGGCACTTTCTGACCGAGGTCTCTGGCAGCACTGTGATAATTTTTCTTCATAAAATTTGTTTGCTTCTGCTATTGCTTGATAAGTTTTTGAACATATGGCACATTCCTCTGAAGGTCAGCATATGGCAGCACTGAATTAAGATTTAGTTAAGGTTCAAAAAAGAAAGAGAAAAAAGGGAAAATATTCACCACCAGTACAAGAAAATCCTCCTCCCCTCCATCCATCTGTCATTTTCCAGAGATGCTGGGAACTTGAAATAAAATGAAAAAAGAGAACATCAGAATCAGAATCAGCTTTATTGGCCATGTATATACATACTAGGAATTTGACTCTGGTTAACTGAGCTCTCACAGTATGAACATCATATAAAATAAATATAAAATAAAAGGACAAGGTAATAAATAAATATACAAGCTTTAAAAAAAAATGGACATGTCACATCTGATCAAACACACAATGGTGTGGTGGAGCTGATGACCTCAGTGTGGCCACTTTGTGTGTGTCTGTGTGTTGGACCATGAATGTAGGTCCACATTATGTTGTTACGTTCATATGAACCTGGATGTGTTGTGTGTACCTACAAGTCTGAGAAAACATTAATGGGCTCATGTAGGTTAAAAAATTATAAAAATCATCAATCGAGTGAATAAACAACCACCGTATTGCAGAGACATTTACTGAGGTTAGCCTGCTAACCAGCTAGCTCAGGCTCCTCCTAACTCATACCAGTTTGTTCCTCAAAAGGCGATAGTGAGTCTCTGAAGTGTTTCAGTGGACCCTCCTTCACTCAGAGGGTGAATAAGCAGTGCGGCACCAGATACAGATTTTTAGGATGTTGTATGAAAGCTGGAGTTGTTTTAAAGCACAAAGGAAGAACTTTTTCTTTTTTTTTTAGCGAAACAGTTGTCATGTAAACACCGTGCAAATATATTCCCGATAAATAGTTTGGCATGAATACCAGGATGCCAGACTGCATTCATTCATATTCTGCCGCTTTTCTGATCCACATGTCAAATCACCTGAACCGCTGAAAGAGTAGAGACATGACGAGTCATTGACAGATGACAGCAAATTCAAACCAGACAGAAACGCAGAGAGTGTAAACCTCTGCAAAGACAGCTCTGTTACCCCATTATGTCATTACACTTGAAAAAACTATGATCTTGTGATAATTTGACCATCGTAAAATGATTCTCGGACAATGAAAAACTAACCCTAAGTTGCTTATCACAAGAAAACAATATTTCACTCACTGGTGGTTTAGCAAAAACATTGCCTCGTTGGTATCGATTAAAAAAAAACACCAAAAGTGCTTCTATCTGAAATGTTAAAGAGAACTTTAATATAATGTCACGTTGTGAGGCCATGATGTAACACCACTTAAGGTAATCATATCTAGGGTATGCTATACCCTACCTCTGGGTAAAATTTCATGCAAATTGGTCCATTAGTTTTTCCATAAACAGAAAAACCAAGGTTAAAACATAACCAGTGGCTGCCACATCAGCAGCTGCTTACTAGTGTAAGTATTGTTTGCTTCATCATCCTCTTACATCAATATCCCGTTACAATAGTTTACTCTCCACTTTACATTAATTTCCCGTTAGTATAGTTTACGTTCGACTTTACATTTATTCCCTGTTGTCACAGTTTGGTTCACATTTTTAATTTTCTTAAGAAATAACACAATCTTGGTATAAATTTAACACTTTATTCAACATATGATAGTTGTTTCCTAACTTGGGTACACACATTTTGGTTAACATTCTATCATTGTCATTTATGTTGCATATAATTATTTACTCTTGTTTCTTACTGCGCTCCATCTGGCAAAGGACCTGCTGAAGGAAAAATGGCCTTTTAAGCCCAACCCACAGGAAGTGGAGGAGCTAATCATGTGGAATGACCATAGGGGACCTTCTTTGGAAGATTAATTTCTTAAACTTGATTTAACTCTTTTTCTGTTATTCTGTTAAAGAATGAGTTTGTTTTGTAAATATGTGGAATTTACTAGTTATGTTTCTTAATGCAAATATTTCAAATTTTGACTGGGTGTTTAATGTTATGTTTCCCCCTCTGTGTTTGTCTTGGACTAGTCCATGTCTATATAAACCCATATGTCTTGGAGAGGTTTTGTTGAGTTAACTTGAGTTCAGTTCTGTTATGTTGCATTAGGTTGAAGCGTTAGTTCAGGGCCCTCTTTATTTCTAATGCCCTTTCATGGTGTTATGTTATATTAGATTTCATTTTTTGCAATTTGTAACCTCATTTTGTAAATTAATAAAAGAAATGATCCTTCTTGAAAGCCTTGTCCTACTATTTGTTTGATCCATGACACAGAGGTTAATCATTATTTTGAAGGTTATGAAGCATTCTGTCTGAAAAGTTATATTTTTGGGATTTGATATAAAGAAATTAACCAAAAAGGTTATAATAAAGTGAACAGTAATCAACATATGGATATAGCAAACTGAATATATGTTAAGGTAGGATTACATCAAATCTTTATGTACCAGGCAGGATTCATCAAGTTCATGATCTTATCAAACTTTAATATATTTTACATGTATTTTTTAATTTACCAAATAGTAATGCTGTAGTTGGATAAAAATCTGAGGCATGAAAAGCTCTACGGTTTCCTCAGCCATTGTTACCGGCGGCTGATTTTACGCATGTGAACATCAAGTATGAAATCCAAGCTTTTGCTGTAATCTGACACTATTTTTTAGTGCACTTGTTTACATCAATTCTTGCCTCAGATGCCTATTACAGGAAGATTGTAAATAACATTAATATTGCTGTTACCCAGATTAAGACAGGATCATGAAGTGGCGATTGAAGACATTGATTTTACCCGTACATCATATATGTTATTTTCATTTTATGCTTGACGTTCTACGCTGATTAATCACACCCTGTATGTGGAATGATTATTTTAAATAGCCTGGATCCCTGTATGTGTGTGTGAGTGATGGGGGGTGGGTGGAAATCATACTTTATGCTAATCCTATTCCACACCTTGACAGTCTTAGTGAGGAGACGCACACCAGGGGGTCTAGTGTGTGGTTCACACACACTATGTAAGTGTGTGTGTTGTTTTAACGGTGGTGTGTACATGACAGAAAAGAGCTTAAGACAAAACGTCAGTTTTCCTCCTTATTTGGCAGAGTGCGAGGTAGGCCTCAGTCTCATTTACACCTACAGAAGTGTGGAATCTGGGAGAAGTCATGCAAACGCCCAAGAGACCTTTTCTCAAGCAGAGTGTTTACGACTTGGAGAAGGTGCCTGACTTGTGACTAGAATTGGCACTGAGTCACATGAAAGTGTTCACCCGCGATCCTCTATCCTATTTTTTTTAATTGAAACGGGAAACTGTGGAAATTAAAATGGCAGGGAGATGGATTGATACATACAGTATATGAATAAATAGAACCAGGGGATCTATATTTATTTTTTCTTTCTCTACCTTATTCTCTTTACATTCCTCCCACATCATATTTGCTCTTTCCTGGTTGTTAATAACATGGAGCCTCGCTCACTTGACGTGGGCAGAGCCCTCTCTCTCTTTCCCTCTCACACACACATATACATGACACACACATATACGCACACACATACTCACGCAGCCCTCTAATCTGCTGCTGGCACCACGCCATCCTGTCTGGGTCCGTCTATGTGTAAGGGGTGCGCTGTCTGCCCTCATCAGTGCCAACATGTTGCCTATATGTACGCTGCTGCAGGGGACCCATGTGTGCATGTGTGTGTGCGTGTGTGTCCCTGTCTTTTCAGCTCTTTACCGATGGTACACTCAGTGACCATGTGGGGACAACAAAAAAAGCTCATTAGACTGGTGACCCAATCCTATTTGATATGTGTATTTACATTTCATGTGCATGCATATACACACCAGATACATAGGAGAAAATATTTACACACACGCAGGTGGATACAAATTTTCACAGATACACTAGAATGAGATCACTTAGATGTTGAGCTAAATGTTCATGCTGTGCAAACTGTGCATTGGACTATTTACAGCAAGCTTAAGGAAAAATGAATCATATTAAACAAAATATCGCTTACCTTAAAAAGCTTAAAGCACCTGAAATGGTCATGTGCATCCTTTTACAAGAACAACAGAACGAAACATCAGCCTTCAAATGACTCGCATGTTCAAAAAGTAATTATGCTGTGCTATTTAAAGGTAAACATATGTATTTTGGACTCTATGTTTCTTAAGAGGCCCTCTTTAAAGATTAGAAACATCATTCAGGAGGACTGTGAGAACTTTGACTTTTTATTATGTGATCAAATATAACAGAAAAAATCAACCGGAAGCAGATCTGCATTGGGACTCTGGGATAAAATCAGAGTTCCAGTCACACTTTTTTATTTAGCATGACAAAAGAAATCTCACAGCACTTGATTAAATAACAACATTTTAAATATAAATAAATATATCATTCATTTGTATGTACTTTGATGTACAATCACAGCTGCAACAAACTGGATTCTTGTTTGACGTGATTGTCTTGGCAGATCCATTTCCAGTGCCTCCAGGAAGTTGTGATGTCTCGAATACAGAAATACAAGGTACTTCAAAATGTTCCGATGCATTTTGGACGACTTTTTGGACCAATTTTCTCCATTTCGCTGGAATTGTTTGTATTCCATTGCTTTTTTTTTTATTTGAAAGAAATTAATAATTCATAAGTTTTCAAAAAATCTGAAAAAATATGATCAGTAAATATAACCTAATTGTGTTCAGTAAATGGAACATGGATGTTGTGTCTATTTTATATTTATATTTTGTATGCACTAAATTTGGTCTAAAATGGACCAACGGTTTGGAAGCTATGTCTGAAAAACAGCGTTTCCCCCTAAAAATATATGAAGTTGTGTGGTAAAATGCCAAATTTAAAGATAGATCTCCTTGAGTTGATTCATCTGCATCAAATGTGGACTAAATTGGAATAAACGTTGAGAAATTACGGGCCAAACTTTGGAAATGAAGCTCCCCCTAGTGTTTAAAATATAGAGTCAGCATTTCCCAAAATCCATCCAGTTCTTCCCCACTTTGTTGTCTGCGAGGATGAAATTAGAAAGATGATCCATGAATTAGTTTTAAAATCCTTTTGCTAACACAAAGGATCTACGGTGGCGGTGATGACGATTCCATAACATGCCCGACCTTTCCTGGATTTCACAACGGATTTTAATTGCATCAATATTATAATTAAGGTTTTGCGATACTATAATTGTATAATATAATTGATAATATTTGCTTAGGAGCATTCCGTAATAATCACATTTCTAATCCTTTTCCTTTTTATTCAACGTAAGGGTGTGGGCCCGGTCAACATTAAGCTTATCTCTAGATAGTTGTTATTCCGCCGAGCTTCTGACTTAATAGGCTTTGTTTCCCAAAGAAGGTCATCATTATCAGGTTAACATATGTCAGTTAATCTGATGAGAAGACGTAATGGGTTGAGTGAAACACCCAGATGTTTCTTTTAAGCCATTTTTTAAAGCCACGAGCCGTCTAAATCCAGAGCCCTGTCATGGTAATGGCCCTCCCCCTTATCATGAGTGGCATTTGCACATAATACTGACACATTTGCCGTTGCTGGCATTTACCAGCGAGGCAGAAGGGCAGTGTAATACACACTTGTACGCCAGGGCATGCAGTAGATGGACACACACAGATTCAAGCTGGAATTTGCACGTGTGAACAGGTATGCACACACAAGTGGATTGCAGCACACATCCACGGACAAAATGTCTTCTGCAAATTTCCATGTCTGTCTGTGTGGAAGGCGAGAAACAGGGTCTTCTAGTCCCTGAGGTGGCAGTGTTAGGAAGTGCTGGAGTCGACAGTGAGCGCGCTCGCTCGGCCCTCAGGGCGCTGGAACACTGATCTTTATGTCAGCTCAAAGAAAGGGAATCACCCTTTTCTCTGTCAGCCATTGTGAAGGTATGTGTGCGTGTGCGTGGCACAGCACTGAGTAGACAAGAGGACTCGGCCTTGCTTTGAACTCTGTCACTTTGTTATAAGTCAGCGCTTCATGCTGTCTGTATTCTCTCTCCATCTGAGTTCTCACCATCTCTGCCTCTCACAGCTGCTTCCCCTCTTTCCCCTCTCTTCTTTATATATCAATGCATTTTGTGTATGCATTTAATGATTTTTAATAACAGCAATAGGCAGCAGGTGTGCAGACATAACATAACTCCCTCAGGCGTTTGCTCTCGCTGAAACCTGACATTCTAATTACTATTAAGATGTGTTTGATCTCAAAGCACACAGGGATGATCCAAGCATTGCCGCTCCTTCCTCTTCTCAAGCATCTGTTCCATGTGATCCTGACTCTGGGTGGGGTGGACACGCCGCGTACTGCCTCTGGTGTTTTCAAATCCACTGCGGCATCAAAAGGACGAAAGAATGACGGATTAGATCCATGTGTTCATTCGGAATAAGGCTGCTCCATCCGTCCTTCCATCCAACCGTCCATCCAACCAATCATAGTTCCGTTTTCCTCACTGATGGTCAGTACCCTTAGGTCCTTTTGTGTAACTGTTTTAGTTCTCCTCCACTGAATACGTTGACAGTTCCATTTCATCATCCAGCAAAGTGTGGTCCCGTGCCACTAAGGTGTGAACTCCTGGACTTGAGCTCAAACGTAGCTGCTACAACATGTTGCATGACAATAAAAGAGTCAATAATCTACATCCGACCTTCAGGGGAGAGATTTAAAGCCAGGTTGGACAAAATGAGAAGAGTGGGTGTGCAGATTTATTCAGATCAATGCAGGTGTTATTTTTAACATATTGTTGAGTCCAATAATCAATTTCAGTTGCATTGTATATATTCAAGTCAGTCTACGCTGTCCGCGTATTTCTTCCATATGGTCATCTAGGCCACATAGTAATTCTATCTCACATCTTCTCATTACATATTTGATTAATATATATTTTTCTCTATTGACTGACTACAAGTGAGGTACTCAGAAAATATTTCCTCCATTAGTTTATCAATAAAACACTAAATATATAATAAATATATATATGTTTTATTAATTTTAAGCTTCTGTGATAGATGTGAGAAGCCAAGGTCTTTAGTAGATTCCATTTAAGATGAAGAGACATCCAATTTCACTTTTTAACAGACCTCTCACAGAGCCAAAGCGTCATTGTTAACGCTCCATAAAAAAATGACTCTCTGTCCTTACCAACACATTCAAAAATGTCAATTAACCGCTCTGTCCTTCATTTGAATATTTCTGATTATTATGCAGCTCCTGCTCTTACATATTCAAAATGGGGTTCTCAATCCAATTAAATGGGCAATGTGCTGTAAAGGCGTGGGCAAACATGATTGAAGGCAGAGCTTAGGATGACAAACAAGAGCAATCTGAGGGAGATGGAAAACCGCTTGCTGTGAAGTTAATGGAAGACTGTGTGATGATCACTGATGGAGCAATGGCTGGAAGTGTGTATGTTAGTGTATGTGTGTATGTGATAAAAGAGAATAAAAAGGATTGGACGAAGGGTAAAAATGGAATTCTGGGTATAAGTTTAGTAAGGCATATAAGTCTTGGAGCATGTTTATGCATGTGCTTGTATTTTCATGTCCGTGTGTTTGGGCATGTGTAGCACTCTGCCATTTGCCTGTCGAAAATTTGATGCTCCTGTGTGCATAGGAAATGGAATAATGCACCATATTTCAGCCAAAAATTTATCTTACGCAAGGTACATAGAGAGGCAGGCGGTAATTAAAAGCATAACGCCTTATTTAAACCTTAAAATCAGGGGATACAAATTAAGTCTAGGTTGATATCCCGAATAGTAGAGAATAGAATTTGAAGAAAATGTTTAATTGGCTCATCTTAGTGTGAAGAGTCTAAAGAGCCATTTACTCCTGCAGTCCTTGCATTGTGTTTGTGAAGAACTGTAAGAAAATGACATGCATTGTGTGGGAATGTATTTCAAATAAAGCACTTGCAGTCATATTTATGTGTCTTTAATCGTGTGTGTGTGTGTGTGTGTGTGTGTGCCTTCATCTTCCTTTCGCTCCAAACCTAATCAGTGTCTTTAAAGTCCGTGCTCAGGAGCAGCCTGATGCTGTTCTGTCAGACTATCCTTCTGATGAATGCCTCGGCATCCCACCGGTTCGCTAAATATGCGCAGTGAAATGAGCTGAAACACGGGCCTTAATTAAAAAGTGGAGACCCACGAAGATGTGATTAAAGCAACGCTCAGTGGATTATAGTCACTAACGCATCTCCGAAGGCATGCAGAAAGAGCGGGGGACTGAGAGAAAGAGAGAGAGAGCGAGAGAGAGGAAGGAGTGAGTGACTAAAACGCCACTCTCTGTCTTTCTTCTTTATACCCTAATGCCTAATAAAGGGGAAATGTTTGTCTTTCGCTCAGACTCGCAGTTATGTCTCCAGGTCCATGGAAAGCAACTTCCTATATTACTACAAACGAGTTGTAGAAAGTCATTATCCATGTCTCCTGACTATGTCTTCCTCTCGCATTACTGTTTATGTCAAATCCATATATTAGTCTTTGGACAAGGTTTACACACTAAAAAGATGGAATGAGTCATATTTTTTTGTCTCAAAAGAAATAAAGTAATGTCAAAAATCTTTTGCAATCAAGAAGTACATTTTCTGAAGCACTATCTAACGTTCCTATTTTATCCCGGCAAATACTGAACTGGATTCAAGCAGTAGTAAAGTACAACAATGGTTTGCATAGTATCCAAGCAGAGGAACAAGATGTTTTTCTTATTGTATTCACGAAAAGTCCGGGATATTACGCAATCATATAGGGCGCGTCCGCGCCCACAGTCGCAGAGCCTCCGTGTTAGCGAATAACTCAAAAACCATACTTTGGATCCTTTTCAAACAGACCAACATACTCCATAGTGGTGGAAAAACTGGGTTGATTATGGGAAAAGTCAGTTGTATATTTCTGACACTAAGGGGAGTTTTATCTCAAAAAGATTTCCTGACACCATTTCTCAACCGTTGGTCCGATTAAGTCCAAATTTGGTGCAAATGAATCAACTTGAGGATGTCTGCTATGTGTATATACATACATTTGTATATATATATATATATGTATGTATCATATTTTACCACTATTTAAATCTAATAGTTCATAATTTATTCAAATTAGGGAGCTTTTTTTTTCTTTTGCTAAAATGCTGTAGAAATAATTTCAAATTTAAGTGGAGGAGATCAATCAGGGGGAGTGCTTGTACAACGCAGGTGATTGGGGTATTTTCAGAGATATACCCTTGCTATCAGTGACAACAGCGTAGGCGTAGCTCTGAGAGTATCAGGTGCACAACTTCTCAATAAAAGAAAGTCAGCTTCAAGTCAGTTCAGTCACTAAATATTCTTCTTCCGTCTTTTATCAAAGAGTTTTCTCTGCTTGTAATAAGCACAACTTGTTTAGTTTTAAGGCGTATTACAGTTTAGACTTTGATGATAGCTTTAGGACTCCTAACCAAGCCAAATCGGCTTTAAAACCAGACATTTTGATTGTTATTGTTGCTAATTTGCTTCTTTATCTCTCTCTCAACCAAACTGGTAAAAGCAGAAGGTAGCACACTCTGAGTTTGGTCCTCCACTACGTTTCTGCCTGTTAAAAGTTAGTTTCTTCCCAAGTTTTTGCTCATGTGGAAATTGTCACTTCTCTGTAGAATAAAGCATACAATCTAAATGTCTACTGAAGGTATGTTTTGTAAAAATGTACTGGGTCCTATAATGACCAACTCGTACCTTATTATATAAAATCCTGAAGTGTCTTCTTCTCTTCTCTTCTCTCCTCTCCTTTCCGGTTTAGGTTAGCTTGAGTGGGCGTGTGCGTGAGTAGTGGTGGTGGGGAACTAGTGGCGCGGAATTTGAAAGGGTTTCAATTCTCTGTTTTCACTATTGCTTCATTTTCTATGGTTTCTAGATGATCAGGTAAGAGCTGTTATATCATATCGATTGTTTATTTGGATTGTTTAGTGGGACTGACGCGTGTTTGTTGGGAGGAATGGCGTCCTCTGAGACGGTTCCTCCTACTATCCGGCACGGAGTTCGGATAGTCCCGCCCGACACTCATGTTGAGGTGGAAGATGTTCTGTTGGCTGCTGGTGAACAGGTCGGCCATGAGAAAATTGTATGCTTCAAAAATGAACAAAGCAGTTGTAGATTTTGTTGAAAATGAGTCGCTGGTCTATCGGCTGATAGAGAGGGCCGTGTACCTCAGGGACCTGTTTGTACAGGTATACCCGTTGTCAGTTCCCTCTACGCGGATCACCGTATCCGGTGTCCCTCCGTTTATACCAAACGAGCTGTTGGAGAACGAGCTCCGCAGATATGGTCAATTTGCCAGCGGGTTTAAGACCATAAGTCTGGGTTGTAAAGACCCCAGACGGAAACACGTAATGTCTCTGAGACGTCAGGTCTTCATGTTTCTGGACGCTCCAGAAAAAACTCTGGAGGTGTCCTTCAGAGTGAAGTTTGGAGATGGACACTATATGGTGTATGCCAGCTCTGGGCAGATGAAATGCTTTGAATGTGGTGATGTCGGACACAAACGCGTTGCGTGTCCACATAAACAGCTGGCGGTTCCCTCCGCGGATGCAGCGCGTGACTCTGCTCGCATTGGAGCGGAGGATCGCTTCATCAGACGTCCGTCTGCCGGGTGGCAATGTCTCCGGTGGCGGATCGGCGGCGGCTGTCGACTCCGGTAGCGGACAAGTGGCTGCGGTTACTTCCGATGACGGACAAGTGGCTGCCGTTGCCTCCGTTGCCGAACAAGTTACTGCGGTTGCCTCTGTTGCTGGACAAGTGGCTGCGGTTGCTTCCGTTGCCGAACAAGTGACTGCGGTTGCCTCCGTTGCGGAGCCTGACCGGTCGAAGGTGTCCGGTGGACGCGGGTGTGGCAGCGGCTTGTGCTGCCGTGGTTAAGAAGGCTAAGGTGACAGGTGTAGTGAAGAAGGTGGACTCAGAGGACCAGCCCAAAACCAAGAGGCCAAGGGCCGCTGCGGTTGCAGAGAACACGAGCAGCTCTCGGGCGGTACCTGCTGAGGTCCAGCCAGAGTCCGTGGAGGCTGAGGAAGCTGTCGCTGTAGATGTCAGTGATGATACCGTGTTCAGCAGCCATGATGAGATGGAGTATGACTCTGATACAGCATCACTAAAGGAAATTGTTACCAGGAGCACTGATCTATATTCTTTGGAAGAAATAAATCCGTTTTTGGATGAAACGTTTAAAAAATCTGTAAAAGTGAATGATTATTTTCTAGATACTGACAAATTCATCAGGTCAGTAAATGTATTGAAAAGACTTGTCGGGTTTGACCTACTTGATGAGAAAAAACGTTTTCGCTTTAAAAAGCATATAACTGCACTAAGAAAAATTACAAAAGGAAAACCTGTTCGTAAAGCGACTAAGTAAAAATGATCATGAATCACATGGTGAATTTAAATTTAAAAAATGTTATCTTTGTTTCATACTGTCTTTTCCCCTTTTCTGTCTTTTCTATGAGGAGCATTAAAATAGGATCACTTAATATAAACGGGGGAAGAGATAAGCAGAAACAAAGCTTAATTTCAGAGCTTTCTGCCGTTAAAAACATCGATGTGTTGTTTCTGCAGGAAACGCACACGGTTCCGGCTGACGAGACAGACTGGGGTTTATGGTGGGGGGCTCGTGTGTCCTCAGTCATGGCACCAATTTCAGTGCAGGCGTCGCCATTTTGTTCAAACAAACTGCTAATGTTGTATTTCTGTCTTCTACTGAAGTCGTCAAGGGACGGTTATTAGTTGTCAGAGCAGAAATAGAAAACGCCACATATTGCTTTGTGAATTTATATGCACCAAATATAGGGCGGGAGAGAATAGGTTTTTTCAACCAATTAAAAAATCATCTACTTGGTTACCAGCAGGACCACCTCATTGTGGGTGGGGATTTCAACTGTACAATAGATTTCACTCAGGACAGAACCGGTGAGGAACCACACCCAAAGTCATCACAGTGTCTCAGCAGCCTCATCACACAGCTGGATCTGCTGGACACATGGAGAGTCAAACGCCCACATTCCAGACAGCGCTCATGGGTGAGGGTCAATAACAACAGGATTAACTCAGCACGATTAGATACAATTTATATTTCAAAAAACCTCAGCTCCAGGATCTCACACAGCAGCATCGGTCCAGTTGGGTTTTCTGGCCACCATCTTGCAAGCACGGACCTAGTTGTCTCACCAGGTGAGAGGGTTAGGTCATGCTGGTCTTTCAACAATAAACTACTGCAAGATCGCATCTTCTGTCAGAAATTTGAGTATTTCTGGCAGCAATGGAAAAGTAGAAAAACTGATTTTAGCTCTTTGAAGATGTGGTGGGAGGTTGGAAAGGCCCAAATCCGTGTGTTCTGCCAACAGTACACCTCCCATTCCACGGCTAAAATAAGGTCAGCTATTGAGGAGCTTGAAGCTGACATAAGAAAAACTGAAGCAGGTTCACTAAGTACACATATCGGAAATAATTATACATACAGACCAGACTTATTGTGTGCCTGACAGGTCAATTATGGACAATATTTTTTAAATTTGCGACCTAATTGATCTGTCAAAAATGTACGATGTAAATGTTGGTATTGTTTCTCTGGATCAAGAGAAAGCGTTCGACAGGGTGGATCACACTTATTTGTTTTCAACACTCAGTGATAAAGTTTCCTCCAGTTATTTCTGTTCCTGTAATTTCCTCGTGTCTTGGAGAGAAATAAATATATTTGATACCAGCCATACATTCCATGCGTCTGCATTTGGGTCCGGGAAAAACCCCACAGAAGTTTGTTTAACAGAACGAACTGGCCAAAATGGACCCAGCGGACGCACCACTGGACCATGAAATTAACGAGTTGACCTACACCCTCATCTGCCTCCACGTGGAGTGGGTGAAGAGTCCTCAGGAGGAGGTACAGCAGGCCGCTCTCCGTATCGCTCGCCGGAAGGTCGCTGCCCAACCCTGGCTGTGGAATTTCCTGCCAGAGTGGATCAGGACCTTTGTTGAGAACCCGGACGCGCTGCCGGCATGGTCTCGGCCCCGGCCTGTTGATTTTTCTCCTGCTCCAGCCCCTGTGATCGATAGCCATGCGGTTAGCCCTCTTTCGGCTGCGGCTCCGGAGTCCGCGGGCCTCCTACCCACTAACCCTCAGCCACCATCATCGCCTGTGGGAACCGGTAGGGTCCCAGTGGTTGAGGCTGATTGGGGCTCTCATTTTGAGGGAACCCGGCTGGCCATAAGACCGGTTCCCAAAAGGAGACGAGGCCGGCGCCGACCTTCACCGCTGCCCAGCTCTCCGTCCTCACCGCTGCCCAGCTCTCCGTCCTCACCGCTGCCCAGCTCTCCGTCCTCACCGCTGCCCAGCTCTCCGTCCTCACCGCCCAGCGCCGTGGAGGACCCGCTGCCCAGCGCCGTGGAGGACCCGCTGCCCAGCGCCGTGGAGGACCCGCTGCCTAGCGCCGTGGAGGATCAGGATGGAGTGTCTGTGAATTTGGGGATCAACGCCTCCAACGCTCCCTTCCCGAGCGTTTCCAAGGCTCCCGTCCCGAGCGTTTCCAAGCCTCTCGTGATCCCTCTCCAGGCTCCTCAGCCGCCTCCTCTCGTGATCCCTCTCCCGGCTCCTCAGCCGCCTCCTCTCGTGATCCCTCTCCCGGCTCCTCAGCCGCCTCCTCTCGTGATCCCTCTCCCGGCTCCTCAGCCGCCTCCTCTCGTGATCCCTCTCCCGGCTCCTCAGCCGCCTCCTCTCGTGATCCCTCTCCCGGCTCCTCAGCCGCCTCCTCTCGTGATCCCTCTCCCGGCTCCTCAGCCGCCTCCTCTCGTGACGCCTCTCCAGGCTCCTCCAGTGACGCCTCTCCCGGCTCCTCCAGTGACGCCTCTCCCGGCTCCTCCAGTGACGCCTCTCCCCGTGACGCCTCTTCTCCCCGTGACGCCTCTTCCGGCTCCTCTTCTCCCCGTGACGCCTCTTCCGGCTCCTCCTCTCCCCGTGACGCCTCTTCCGGCTCCTCCTCTCCCCGTGACGCCTCTTCCGGCTCCTCCTCTCCCCGTGACGCCTCTTCCGGCTCCTCCTCTCCCCGTGACGCCTCTTCCGGCTCCTCCTCTCCCTGTGATGCCTCCTCCCGTGAGTCCTCCTCCCGTGAGTCCTCCTCCTGTGAGTCCTCCTCTCCCCGTGAGTCCTCCTCTCCCCGTGAGTCCTCCTCTCCCCGTGAGTCCTCCTCTCCCCGTGAGTCCTCCTCTCCCCGTGAGTCCTCCTCTCCCCGTGGTTCCTCTTCCCGTGGCTCCTCTTCCCGTGGCTCCTCTTCCGACTTCCTCAGTGACGTCCCCTGAAGGCTCTGTCCACCTCCGCTGCTGGGGGCCTCGTGATCGGGTTCGCCTCCACGGGCGACCTCCTCTTCGTGACCGGGTTCGCCTCCACGGGCGACCTCCTCCTCGTGACCGGGTTCGCCTCCTCGGGCGACCCCCTCCTCTTCGTGACCGGGTTCGTCTCCTCGGGCGACCCCCTCCTCTTCGTGACCGGGTTCGCCTCCTCGGGCGACCCCCTCCTCTTCGTGACCGGGTTCGCCTCCTCGGGCGACCCCCTCCTCTTCGTGACCGGGTTCGCCTCCTCGGGCGACCTCCTCCTCGTGACCGGCTTCGCCTCAACGGGCGACCTCCTCCTCGTGACCGGGTTCGCCTCAACGGGCGACCTCCTCCTCGTGACCGGGTTCGCCTCAACGGGCAACCGCCTCCTCCTCCTCGTGACCGGGTTCGCCTCCACGGGCGCCCGCCGCCTCGTGACCGGCTTCGCCTCAACGGGCGACCTCCTCCTCGTGACCGGGTTCGCCTCAACGGGCGACCTCCTCCTCGTGACCGGGTTCGCCTCAACGGGCAACGGCCTCCTCCTCCTCGTGACCGGGTTCGCCTCCACGGGCGCCCGCCGCCTCGAACACCAGAGTGGTCACTCTGGTGTTGCCTGGTTCCGGCCCTGCCTTCAGGTCGTCCACCGGACGGTATAAGTTTGCTGGACTAGGCTGGTTGAATTTATTTTTGTTGTTTTGACCCTCCTCCAGACCCCCTCCTCCCACCCTGGTTGAGTTAAAGTTTTTGGATTTGGACAGTTGGTACGTCTGGTATCCGTCCCTTGAGGGGGGGCTCTGTCACGTCTCTGTGTTCCTTTCTCCCTCGGTCTCTTTCTCCCTCTGTGTCTGTCTGTGATTGGTGATCATGCTCACCTGTGTTCCTCTCCAGCTGTGTCTGATTGTCTCGTTATCTGTGTATAAAGTCTGTCCTTCCCTTCCCTCCTGTGCCAGTTCGTTGCATGATGTCCTTGTGTCGTCACGTGTTCCAACCCCTCCCAGTGTACGGTAAAGTTACCTCCAGTTATTTCTGTTCCTGTAATTTCCTCGTGTCTTGGAGAGAAATAAATATATTTGATACCAGCCATACATTCCATGCGTCTGCATTTGGGTCCGGGAAAAACCCCACAGAAGTTTGTTTAACACTCAGGGCATTTGGTGATGGGTTTCTTTCTTGGGTAAAGTTACTGTATGAAGGTGCACAGTGTATGGTGAAGATGGGAGCAGGGCTGAGTCGACCAATCCCGGTACAGCGGGGGATCAGACAGGGTTGTCCAATTTCAGGCCAACTTTATAGCATTGCCATAGAACCCTTGCTGTTTAGGCTGAGGGAACGGCTCAGGGGTCTCTGACTGCCTGGGTGTATTATTAGTGATCAGGGCATTCCTTTAGTGTCAGCGTATGCTGACGATGTAAATATTTTTGTCACAAACCAAAGAGATGTCCAGTACTTGCAAGAAACCCTGGGTCTATACGGAAAAGCCTCCTCTGCACGGGTGAACTGGGCAAAGAGCAAAGCGCTCCTACTGGGCCAGTGGAGGGATCAGGCAGTGCCCAGTCCGCCTGGAGGACTTGAGTGGGGGAAAGAAGGACTGAAGGTCCTGGGAGTGTTTTTGGGCTCTAGCCTCTTTCAGACTTCAAACGGCACAGAGACTGTTGTACAGCTGTGGGGGAGCTGGTGTGAAATAGCGTGTCTGCTGCTGAGGAAAGCCGGGAGACTGGGTTATGATAAACATCTGTTCCTTCTGCAACCAGACCAAGTGGACCTAACGGAGTTGACACCTTTCTACAGCTCTGTTCTGCAGGCTTGGCAGATTCTTAAAAAAACTCAAGATACCAACGAAACCCCTGGCATGTGGCTGTTTGAGGAACCTTTGTTTTTTAATAACTTAACAAGGATTCAAACACTAGATTCTGCCAGCCTGCGGACAAAACTTAGAACAGCTGGCTGTACCAAACTGGGACATCTGATAAAGATGACATCATCATCAGAGTGTGTCCTCAGGAGCAACATCACATCTATCAGGCTAATAAACCGAGTGGTGGCGGAAGTTTGTGCTGCCCTGCCACAACATCTGAGGACCTTTGGAGTGAGCAAATCCCTGAATGAGCAATGGAGTGAGGGGGTTGAATACAGTTTCCCCTCTCTGTCCATCACCCCAGACATGGGGGAGTGGCAAGAGGGAGAAAGACAACTGCTGTCTCCCACAACCCATCCCCAGGAGGAATTTCAAAACATAGAGAAAATAGCCATGTATAACATTTGTGTAAAAGTTCTCAACCTGCGGTCTCTGGTCGGGCTAAGGGAGTCGAGGTGGACTGAGTTTTTTCGTCCATACTTTTCCCAAAAAGGCAGTTGGCGGTCCCTGGACAAGATGCCCGTTGAGAAACGGACAGCAGACCTCCAGTGGAGGATTGTCCATGGGGCAATAGCCACAAACAGATACAGAGCACACCTGGATCCAGGGGTGGGAGATGAGTGTGTTTTCTGCCATCAGCCTGAAACCTTAAAACATTTGTTTGTGCAGTGTCCCTGTTTGTCCTAATTGTTTGGACTTCTGAAAAGGTGGTTTCAAGCCCTTGGGGAGGTTTTTTCATTTCAGCTATTTATCCTTGGCCCAAGATATTGTTCCAAGGAAAAATCTGTGCATACATTGGTCAACTTTTTTATCAGGCTCTGCGAAGTTGTCCATTTGGCTGACACGAAAAAGCCTGACACAGAATACCGGCAATGTGGAACCAGTGCTGGTTCTGGAAGAACTTGTGAAGGCAAGATTGAAAGTGGAACATGCATATTATAAGATGATAGACAATATGCAGGGGTTTAACCCCATATGGGCAGTAAGGGATGTCTTGTGTTCTGTGGGGGATGATGGGGAGTTGCGACTTAATTTTTGACCAATTTTTGTTTTTACTTAACAATAAGGTGAAGAAGGATATTATTTGAAATTGTCTAATAGGATTTTTGAAATGTCAAAACTCTCTTCTCTTCTCTTCTCTTCTCTTGTCCTCCCCTCTCCTGTCCTCTCTGTTAATTATGTAATCATATCTCCCGTAATGGAATCGCCATTGCAGCCGCCGCTTAATTCCACAGATCCCTTGTGTTAATGCGATAACCTAAAAAGTGTTTCATGGCATAAGATAAGATATAACTTTACTGATCCCGAAGGAATTTCTTGTGCCAGAGAATTCTCCAAAATTACTGTTACAAAAAGTACAGTAAGAAGAAAATAGAAAAATAGAATGTACACATAGGTGTACAACAGCTGCATTCACCCTGCTGCTCCAGCACACTACAGCGTAGAGGATGACGCTGGACACCACCAAGTGGTAGAGCATCTGCAGCACCGTTCTGTAGAAATCGAAGGACATGAGTCTCCTAAGAAAATACAGGCAGCTCTGACCTTTCTTGCAGCTAAAATCTGTGGTTTTGTTCCTGTCTAACTTATGGACAGTGTGGACACCTAGTTATCCGAGATGGTCCACGGTGTCGACCTCTGTTCCTTTGATGCAGACTGGGCTCAGGATGGTCCTCCGCTTTCTAAAGCCCACCACCAACTCCTTAGTCCAAGTGACATTGAGTCGTTGATTTATGAGTTGATTTACTCCACAACACTCCACAAACCTGTCCACAACACGCCTGAATTAAGTCTCCTGGTCCCTGCTGACGCAGCCCACAATGGCAGAGTCACACAATAGAGGCAAGACACGGCCTATATCGCCTCTTTCATAGCCATCGTCTCCTCTCGCCTCTGAAGCCCTGGTATTTCTTCATCAGCTCCATATCCTTGCTGGATATGCTGTTTTTTCAGGGACACATCAGCTGATCCCTGGTGGTTGAGCCAGGATGCGCTCAACCAAACCTTGACAAAAGCAAATGGAGCTGCAGTCTTATACAGTAAATTACAACGCTGTGAGGAACCTGGGATCCCCACTTAAGCAAATAAGATGATGACTCAGAAGTTCTCAATATGGTGTGAGGTTCTCCTGGGGGCACATGGCCTCGGGTCCTTCATGCTCTGGGGGACCCGTGGGATGCAGTAATAATAACATATAATAATAATAAATAAAATGCAGTTAATGCAACTGGAGGAGTATTATAGACTTTTCCTTTGCAAACTAAAGTCTGTCTAGCACTGTAAGGCAGCCAGATCCTCATTCTGCATGCTGAGGCTGCTGGACAGGACAGGTTTGAATTTTTTATATATATATATATATATATATATATATATATATATACAGACAAAGAGGAATATGTATTAAATATATTTTAAAAATAGCAAAAAAAACACTTGACACTTCTGCAGAAAAAGTTGAAATAACCACCATACACACAACATTGATTTCCTCAATATAACACACAAGGATTATTTCTTTTTCAAATCAATTGCTTCATCTCTTCCTCATTTGCTGTCTCTCCTTATTCTCTTTTCCTCTCCTGCCCCCATTATCCATCAGGACCCACACTATATATGCAAATAGTTACTGTTTGGTACTACATTTAGGTTTCTCAGTGTATGGATGTCAGATCCTATAATAATCAAACCCTTTTGCATAGTATCAGTATGCTAAGTAGGGTACTGTTAGATAAGAGAGATAGATAGACACTGCTTTTTGCGGATTATCTCTTTAACATCAGTATGATTAAAAGCTGCATCTCATACCCGTTAGATCCGTGATCCTGTAGCTGTTTTATCCACTCTCTCCTGAATAAAACTGTCGTAGGATGAAACATAGGTGGAAAGGATTATACATACTAATACGTAAAACAAATACAATAAATACTGCTCTTTCCTGTTTTAAAGGCGTGTTGATGTTAAAGGACAGTGGACATCAAGAGAAAAGCAAGAGGCGACAAGTCTGCTCAGAGTAAGATAGAATGAAAAAGAAATGGTAGTGAAAGTAAAAATGAACTACACCAGAGAGTCTGAAAAAAAGAATGCTTGGAGGAATGGGTTCACACATTAACGCTGTTATACAGGTGTAGAAAAGGAGATGGAGCTTGAAAAAGAAATAAGGAACCTTGACAGAGTTGATGGATGAATTGATGGCAGGATGAATGAAAGGTCATTTACTCGTCCCATAATTCTCAGAGAGATAGTAACGTTAAGTGCAGGTAGAGAAGGAAATATTAATATGCTGCCTATAGCTGAGACGCCTACAGCTGAGGCATTGATCCCAACTTCAAGAGACTTAAGAGGGAATGTTCGGGGGAAACGTCTTTTTGGATTAACCTTTTTTTTTTTTTAAACTCATCCACATCCCTAACCCTGCCCCTCACATTACGTTGTTCCTGAACACTACACCACCTGCTGACACCAACTGATTAACCATCTCTGCAGGCCCTCTTCACCCTTTACCATCTCCTCCCCACTCAACCCTGTCATCCTTCAGACCTTGCCATCTCTTTGCATTTAAACAGTAAATGTGTTTCTAGTCTAGGAGAGAAGCCAGTTAAATAGACAGGTAGATGTACTGGGTGGTGGCGCGGACAACACCCGATGACCCCAAATCATCTGGACGAAGTGTGTGTGCATGTGTATAGAGGAGATAATTTAATGCTCTAGAATGTCAGTGAGGGTAAGTAATCATCCGGGTTAAGGACTTACATTTCTAAACCCAAGGGTTCTCAATTAAATGACATTGGATGCAAACAGAGAGTTAGACAGGAAGACTTGTACCAGTAGGATTGTTTTGGCGCTTGATTCCGCCTGTTTTTACTTTTGTGAAATTATGATACAGGCTATACCATCTACAGTAATTATAAATGTCCTCCATGCATGTACTTAGGTTTAATCTCTTCTCTTATACAGCTTTTTATTCTATCAATTTTTCAAAAGCTCACATACAGATACCCACTCATACACACATTACAGACAAGATCAGATGAAACATTTGGCCATACTTCAAATAATTATGGATTTGTGACAGACCTGCTACTAAGTTGAGCTTTGAAGGGGATTATTCCGCTACTCCTCAGAGCAGATGCCACTCAATCTCAATCTCCCTGAAGGGTCTGACTGCTTAAGGCTCTGACAGACTAATTATCTCATATCACCTGCTGTAACAAACGTTTGCCCTATTTCATTCCCTTCTCTGTCCTGATGAAGAACCCATACTCACCAATACTCATCACGGCAATCAACTCTTCTAGTTGCAAAAATACAGCTATTTAGTTGTTAAAAAAAAAGTCATGTAATGCAAACAACATCCATGTTTCGTTTACTGAACACAGTTACGTTGAATGTATAAAACAAAGTTAAACTCCCTTGTTTTAATGGTCAAAGACCCAAAAATGTTATTCTTTCAACATAATAGAGTTATATAATATATGCCTCATTATAATGATTCATACAGATTGATTCATTCATCTGTTAGAAATTGTTTTGAATTCATTCATTTTATAAATCTACAAGTCTTAGAGTAAAATAGTGTCTGTATATAAGTATAATGTTTGTGCACACACATATTATTGTATTGGGTAATGAATATATGATGCTGTAGGGGCTTTATAAATCCCATTCCATTCCAAAGTCATAAATACATTCATTATCATCAAAAGTGATGCAGCATAGGTTTCAATGGATAAAAATGTTTTAAATGTTAATTTTCCACAAACAACGTAATTCAATCACTAACGCTATAAATGCATCAACATACATTCCCCTTAAATCGTCTATTATAATTAATATCATGTACACAGGATGATTGTTTTTTGTTGTAAACACTACATTTTTGAGTTAATCAAGTAGATTATCAATATAGGTCAAGATTTGCAAACCACACCACTTGAAATTGGTTGAAAGCAGACATTTGTGATGACTTTAATTGTGGATATATCTCCTGCTGTTGGCACCAGTGATCAGAACTCAGAGAGAGAAACAGAACGCAATGCTCTTTCAAAGTATCTGCTTACTGTCTTCACTTTCTGTCAGCACTTCAGTGTTCACCTTAATAGCATTCATTAATTCCTTCATGAAGAATCCCTTCCGTATAGTGCTCTGCTCGCCTGACTTGTCTCCTGACTTGTACTGTCACCTGCACAACTGTCGGAATATCCAGCGCTGAAAAGGTCAGGCTGCCATTGCCACTGAAGAAGTGAGAGTTTGCGATTGTAATGCAGAGACGTAACTGTCAGAGTCTGTAACTGGAGCTGTCAGTGTGATATACTCTGCTCATTCTTTCTCTGGGATTCTGCAAACCCCAGAGAAAGAATGACCCAAGAGTGTGTCGTCAGACTAATTTTTGAAATAAGAAGGTCATTCACCTTGATACTAGACACTTGATTTGTAATTTGAATCATTGTCTACGTTTTGCTCCACATGACAGACATGGTGAACGCAAATCAGTGATCTTTTCTTATCCCTATAATTCATTTGGACTGTATATACTCCTCTATCTTCATTTCTAGAAATTAAGTACTCTAAGTGTGTACCCAGTAAATTGGGTGTTACTTTTTCATAATTATTATGATTGGTTTAGACCTTCAAAATTCTCACCAAGACAAAAATTTTTTTTTTTTTGCATGTCTTCTCTCTTCCGGGTGTTAAAAAGGGAAAAAAAAAACATTCATACTTAAATATTTCATGACATGATTGAAATTTTGTATTTCAGTAGCAATTAGCTTAGCTAAATCTTTTGGTAAAGAATGTTTTACAAAATTGTTTGACCGTTATGATTCTTTATTGGTTGTATCAAATACATAATAATGTTTAATAAGTCCTCAAGTGCCTTAAAATGCAAAAATAAATAAATAAATCCTACCTCTTGAATAGGACTTTTTCAATAGCTAGGGTTAATGTCTCCACCTCAGTGGCCCTCCTTGGCCCTCAGGGCTCCATCCCTGGCCCTTTACTCTTTAGAGTTTGTTTGCCGATGATGCAAGAATAATAAATACTATAACTGTTGTGAGATATGTTCTTTTTATTAATTTAAAGGAATGTGAAACTTAATTTTTAGCACAGTGCAGACGATCTATTGTCAAAGCCACACTGAATCCATCAATGATTGTTTTTTCAGTAAATGTAAATATAAACATTTGTTTGTAAAAAAAATGATTATGTTATTTTTTAAATCGAAGATGTTTCCCTATCCTTGAATGTGATTCCTGACCTCTCAGGAAAGTGTCCTCTCATAAAAGTTACACTGAGGGTGGTGCATTTTGTCTCATCTCTAATTATGAGTCTTATGCTAATACAATAACAGTCCTTTGAATCCAATAAAAATGAATTTCAGTTTCTTGGTCTCACAGTCCCAGATTAATAAACCTTTCTAGGCACATAAAGGGCAACAATGAAGTTTAAAGGATCATCCCCCCAGCAAGCTTAGTTTTAACCCAGGAGGACGGCATATTATGATATCTCTGTCTGCCCATGCACAGCACACACCATCTCCAGCTCAGCTGCTGTCCCCTCACTGGTTACTTCTGAAGCCATCCTGACGGTCGAGGAATAATGATTATAAAAATGGGATCATGGAAACACTAGGAAACACTTTTTCCGAGTGTTTTTTGTGGATTTTTGTGGATTTGTCCTTTTATTGTTTCTGGACTTTGCCTTGTGGATATTTCTGATTGTTTGCATTTTGAACTGCTCACATGGGTCTGACCCCTGCCTGTCTTCTGGACTTTATTATTTGGATTTTGGACTTGAGCATTTATATCACTAAATCAGAATTGCATCAGCTCTGCCTCCAGTGTTTGCCTGCATGTGGGTCCTAAACTCTGCCCCCGCCTTGAGTTCCAACACCAAGAGTTAGATAAAAACATAATTATTAGTTTCTCTCTCTTTTACCCTCTCCATCTTTATTACCTTCCACAGTACGTTGTCTATTTCAAGCCAGATGTGCTGAATCTGCAGTATTATTCTGGCTGATGAGGGCAACATAACATTACACATAAGAAAGTACTGAAGCAAATAGAACCATGAAGTGAACAGACCAAGATTTATTAGCTCAGATAAAAGAAGTCAAAAACAAGGATTGAAAGTTTGTATCCACGGACAGATGTCCCTGCTGGTGGAGAAGTCAATGTGCAAATGTGAATTCCTTCATCGGGAATATGAACTAACTGACCTAAGATCAAATGTACTCCAAAAGTATACATACGCAAATTTGATGCAGACCTTTAGGATCTTTTAACAATATTTAAATTTTGTTCAAATATGTCGAGCAATTTTTGAATTTATGTAGAAAGACTTCTCAAACTGGGTGAAATTACAAGAAAGTCAACCAGTTCAAATGTGCCGAAAATGTAAAAGTAAGCTAAATTTAGAGTTGCACACTTGTAGGGTCCTAAACCAAAGCACATGTGAAAATTCATCAAATTCTGTCCAGTCATTTTTGAGGAGACGGGGATAGTCCATATTAGGTACAAATGGACAGCCCGAAGGAGAGAATGGTAATCCATGAGGGTGAGGGGTATAAAAACACTGAACAAACTTTTAGTTTCCTCACGCTGTGAACTTCATCTGCACTTGTGCACATGGTGCTCAGCTATGACGTTATGATGAAGAGGTGTGACCTAGATTGGAAAGGCGTAGAGGAGTGATGAGAGCTATCGTGAATAAATGTTCTCTTATTTCCTTCATTCATCTCACCCTCAATGTCTCATCTCTCTTATTCCACTCCAGATGTCCCTCCTGCCCTCCTTCATCCCCGCTCTCTGCCTGGCTTACTGGGATTGCTATAAATAAATTGAGATAGATGTGTGATGATCAGAAATTAATTCATCTGCTTGACGCACTCCCTGCAACGATTTCCAAGGCAATATGTAACTGTTTGAAGTCCAAGGCAGAGCGACTTGGTGGCCAACGCCATCTTATCGACCCAGAGATGGCTAGCTGGAGAATGGAAGCTGGCCTCCACGGTCTGTTGAGTATCATTCCCTCTGACGGCTTCAAGAGCTTTATCAGCATGCCAGAAATACTGAGTAACAGAGTAAAGCCTGTTTCTGTATCTATCTTTGCCTTTGCACACAGATGTTCTTACGCTTAAACACATAAATAAACATGTTAGCATGGGTTGCCTCGCTGAAACACATGCAATTCAACTCCCAAACTTGCATACCAATCGTTTTATGAGCTGGCTTGACTTATACATGCACGTTTAAGCAAGACTGGACTGGACGTAAAATCACATGCACACACACACACACACACACACACACACACACACACACACACACACACACACACACACACACACACACACACACACACACACACGCACGCACACACACGCACATTTGCACACACATTGGATAGGTCCCAGCGCCTGCCATCTGCGTGTGTTTGTATGTTGGCCTATTGTACCAGGGAATGTGTTATATTAATGTGTGAAATTGAATGAATGGGTGTTGAAATGAGTCTTTTGATATTTGGAAAGTACATAAGGTCAGGCTGTTACATGCTGTTGAGGCCAACGTTATTTCTTTTGAAGAAAGTTTAGACTGAAGTTTTTACTCGAAGTGCAATTGAGCATGAAATCACTTAGAGCTTTTAAAGCCAAATGTTTTTTTTTTTTCAAGTTCATTTTGATTTGATTGTGCTTGGTCTGATTCAAAAAGGACACGCTGATAAAGACTCTTTCCTGTACAATACAGTCATTCCTTCTGGTCTGATTTTGTAATATCCTCTTTAGAAATACTTATATTTCATATTTCACACATGTAGTTTTGATGTGTTCATTGAGGCTTTCTAAAGCAAGGTCACAAAATAATAATGATTTCTAAATGTTAAACTGTAGAAGTTTCTTTAAACAGTTAGGATGTCTTATAAATCTCGCTCCCTTTAAGGACATTGCCCATTGATTTTTTTTCTATCTTTTTTGAGCATTTTCGAAATATAAACTATTTGATGGAATTGAGAGAGGAAATGTATAATGTGAAGGACATAGAAGTTACATCAATACTGAAATGAAGGTTTGTCTTTTGGTCCAAATACTGAAGATGTATTTAGAATTGAGAATGAGAAGTGGGCAGGTGATGCAATGGCAAAAGGATCCAAGCCACTGGCTGATACGACAGTGAACAATATCGAAATGAGTGTCAGGAGAACTGTGAATTAAACACGGCAGGCTGATGAGGAGATGTATTCCAGTATTTTATATCAAATCAAATGTTTTCATCATTGGAAAAAGTTTGCTTCAAAATCCAAAAGCTGCGAACAAAAACTTCTGTTTGTTAAAACTTGTGCAATTATTTGAAAAATATAGACTTCAGAGCACAGAGGCTTTCTCTGTTATCTTTTTGGCTCCGTCACAATGAACCCACGAGTCACCCGCCACAACAGAAAGGGCTTCCTTTTCACATATCCTGTTTATAATCAATCACTTTATTTTCTCATCAAAGCAGAACACTCAAAACATACTGGCCTACTCGACTTCCAAAAAAAACAAGACCACATGTTGTTAACCGCAAACCTAACTTTGTAACGAGAAACATAAAATCAATCGGTAGATTTGCTGAGGCCAAAACGTAACATTGATTCCATGTGTTTGGCAGGTTACAGGTTACAAGGGTTTTTAACATTTGTTGTAAAAACATGTATGTTATCTTCCATATCGTGAGTAAATGTATCGCGTTTCACCTGTTCTGCAGAGTCGTGGGGAGGAGATGCATGCAAGCTACAGCGCTGAATAATTAAGAAAACTAAAACTGATTTTATTATAGAGACGGCTATTTCTGAGAAAACCAAAAGGAGAGTCTGAGCTGGCCTTCCCTTTGTAATATGTTTTGGTAACACGGTACAAAGAGCTTTAAACGGGTCGGCTGCCACTGCCGCCGCCACAGATCCTTTGCAATAATGCCATAACTTAAAAACTTTTTCTTCGATGATTTTCAAATTTCACACCTACTTTAAATAGTGCATAGTACGATTTCCGGAAAGGTTGATTGTTTATTGCCAGCACCTGGAGGAACGTTATGTCCAAAAGTTTTCTGTCCATAAATTTACAACCGTTGGTCCAATTTAGTCCTAATTCTTCATGCATATGAATTGACCGGAGTAGATTTATCTTCATGTCTAATATACTATTCTAATAAATTATAAATTAGTCATGAGGGGGAACTTTTTGCTAAAATACACGTTTTTTCGGACATAACTTTGTAACCGTTGGTACGATTTGGTCCAAATTTCATGCATATGAATCTACTCAGGGAGATTTACCATTTTTTCATTCTAGTAGTTCATACTTTACACACTAATACAAACTGTTTTTCAGACATAACTTCACATTTCATTTGAGGAGGTCAATCTGGGGGAATTGCTTGTACAATGCACGGGACTTTTCGGGGATATACCCTTGTTGTTGAGGAAGACAGTTTAGGCCTAATAATTAAATATTAATATGGGATGTTTATTCAAATTTCTCCCTCATGAGAATAGATGGATTGGTCAGTCATGGTTTGGAATACCACTTTGTGCAAGAGAAACATCAGCCATAATATTGCCCTACTACTGGGACTTGACCTGATGGTTTTCAAGAGTAAACCCTGCTTCTTGCCCAATGTCGGCTGGGATAGGCTTCAGCCCCAAAGTGATATGTTGATTGTACTTGTGTAGTTACTTTTGGTGACTTTTGGAAAAGATAGGAAAAAAGGCAAATCCTGTTGAATAACATCTCCTTTCGATACCATAGACTATAAAACGACAATAAATCCTTGATATTTTCTAAAGGAAACTTGCAGTGGAAAGTATATGAATAACTAATTGGAGGTCAAAGCCATAGATGATCTTTTGAATAGATTTGACTTCTTAGTGGTATCTTCTCTTTTCAGTGTTAATGTGAGAGTGTTAATGTGAGAATGTTGTCAAAGCAGTCTTTTTGATGCATTAAGGGTTTTTATCGTTGCAGATCAAGTACATCAAAAGCCATATTTTCTACTCAAAAAGGTTCTGTGGAACATATTAAGGTCAGACATTTTCTTTGAAAGAACCCATACCAGTATTGCATTGCATTCCTTTTTTCGCTAAAGAAGAATCACAGGATTTCAATATGCAGTCAACGCATTTAGTATTAACACACACATCGAACGGATGAAGGAATAAAGGATTCTTGAATACCTACACATTTTTTGACCTACTCTTTGGGTTCATTGATAATTCTTTGGGGATGATGGAAGAGGTTTACATACCTAGCTGTCATGATCATGCATTTAAATGTGATTTAAACATAAAATCCATACATATTGTCTTGATCACGTAATTCCTTTCAAAAATCCATTCAACACCAGGCTCCCACTTGGAACACATGAAAGACTTTGACTGCAGTGATTGCATTACAGTCAAACTAATGCACAAGCATTGAGTATAAGTACAGAGGAGGGGCGGTTCTATGGAGAACATACAAACAAAAACCTGAGTGTCTTCCTGTCTCTTGAAATGATCATCACTGTTGTCACTGGGCCCTTCAGCTGCTTGATGTTAGATGTTCTACGCTTTAATCAAACATCCAATAGTCATAAAATCAAATTATTCACAATCCCAAACTTCTGGGATTGGCTCTGCTCAATCACAACTCGTGGGTCTGGGACTTTAACACGGCTTGCTCAAGGACACTGAAGTGGTGGCTTTAAGGTCAAAGGTGAAATTGTTTTTCATTCCCGGTTAAAATTTCTAATTTCTCAAAGGAATTTGGAAGAACCTTCATCCCTAATTTCATGTCACCAAGCAATTTATTGGAGTGGGCGGCCTTAGCACCGGCGATTCTACCATTCGGCAGCAGCTCCTGATGGCCCCACCCACTCTAATGTCCAACGCCATCATGCTGAGCAACCCCTCTTAGTTGACACAAAAGACAGCCTGTTTTTATAATTGTTATTACCGTTGTTGATATCAATAAACCATGCAGTGACCGGAAATAAAAATACTCTATAACCTAACAAATACATTTATATAAATGTGAACGGCAAAGAGTACAAATATTTGTGTTAAAATACAAAAGTACTGTAACAAAGTCTTTAACGCTGTTACTTCCGACCTTTTAAAGACACCGTGCTGCGAACTAACAAATACAGCACCTGGAAAATAATCACCGTTGACTTCTTTTTGAAAGCTCCATTATTCACAGATACACTAAAAATATATATTTATGTTGGAAAGAGTTCTTTTGATTTCCTTTTACAATGATAGTGAAAGACTGACCCGCAGTCAGGCACACAGTTCACCCTCAGACATGCATGATGCTCACATATGCAAACACAACTACACACAAGCACAGTATTCACACAGATGGGCAGACAGACACTGTCTTTCATCTCTTTCTCCCCTACACACACACACACAAAGACACGCACACACATACACTTACTCACCTTCACACAACCGCACAGATACATGAGTGGAGGGCTTATTTGAGGTTATTATGGGATATTAGTTTGGCTTGGGAAATGAAAGGGCTTTGCATGGATGCTGCCGTTGCATAGCAACCAAGGTAATTTTCAGCTAGCTAGTACTGCTTCATTTTAGGTGATAGAATTCTTTTTTTTTTTTAATATAACTGAATGACTGGATATATTGTGTCTGCCAGAGGTGGAGAAAAAATAAATGGGGAAAGAAAAAGATTGAGAATTATTTTAAAGAAAACATATATAAAGGTTTGTCATGGACTTAAATTGTCTGCTATAATTTATCTATCTTTATGCCATGATATTGAAATTCAATATTAATCTAGTGTGTACTTTTATTCCGTGCACATGTGTACACAGTAGCTTTAATTAGTAGAATTGACAAACATTAGAATCAAACACTCACACCCATTGTTCATACTTTTTTTTTAAAAAACAGATGAAACAGTCACGCTTTATTCCCCTTGCTGATGAAGCAAAATGTTCCTTAGAATACTATTAAATCTTCACAATCAAATCATACCTGGTTAGCTAATTATTTTCAACAAAATTTCATTCCCGGTACCTGACAGCCTAAATGCTTAGCCAATCTTACAGCACTTTCAATATATAGGTGAGTTTAAAAAAAAAAGGATACAATGAGAAGTAACGTCCCAGGCAGCTTCTTCTTGAATGGAGGGAGAAAGGGAAGTTGGGAATGAGTGGAATAATGGAGAAAGAGAAAGATACAGAGGGATAATGAGTCTAAGGAGAGGGCGCTACTGTAAAACATGGTGCTGTAGTGGCAGATAAGTGTTTTTCTGCTGGTGCAGATTAAAAGACTACAATTTCCCGATGAATATATTAACATTTTATGAGGTGAATCGGGGACTGGCAATCTCTCCCCTTGCATAAATAATGAGGAGGTTTAATATGACTGCCTGGTTGGGAGTCTACCCTGACATGTGTGAAATTGAATGGAATGTGTGTGTCTGTGTTTTCTGGATGTGTGTAAATGTGAATAACAATGTGTGTGTTCAGTGGAGTGGCCGTAAAGGGTGTGTGTCTGGGTGTGTCTGAATTTGGATGCATGTTTGATATTGGCTGTTGGTGTGTGTGCGTAGGCAGAATGCTAATGGCTAAGTCAATGGCAACAGAGCCGACATTGCACAAATATACACACACATGTACACAAGGGCACACAAGTACCTTGTTGATACGTGCAATTAAAAGCTTTTCAGTTGCAAATTAGACTGTACAATGCTTTCCACATTGTATACGCATGAATGTTTTAAGAAGTGCACCAGCATTAACATTAGCATTTACACTTTCTCATGTTCCACTGCACTATCTATCATGTAACTAATGCCTACAAACACAAAACACATGCAAAAACATTTATTCATGATCTCTTACAGTCATATCTTTACTTCTTTACTTCTGCAAACATTTTTAATCGTCATGCATTTTTTATTATGCAAGTATTTTCTCCATCTAAATATTCTGCAAAGATAAAGATTATTGTTTTTATAAACAAACAACACAAGTTTACATCAGTGAGAAGTCTCATTTTGAGCTTCTTTTTTATTTACCATACAATTACAAATGATTTGGTAAAGAATATTTTTAAACAGTAAAAGAAAAAAAAACATTTTTTTTGTATCAAGTTACATAATTCTGTTTAATTCTGTTTAAGTCCTCACACCTTTTCAAAAGAAAAAAATCCTACTTATCAAATAGGACTTTCTCAATAGCCATTGATAATGGCTATTGAGAACTTGTGACTTGGTGGTGTCCCCCAGGATTCTGTCCTAGGGGACTAAAGAGTCCTTACTCTTAAGTATATACACAATGCCACTGAATCAGGATAAGTCAACTGGCACACACTTTTCAATAAGAAATAGTGACTCAAAATGTCCTAAACCAAACAGTTGAGCAGGATATTAGAGGATTAAGACTACCATCAAGCCAGTCACAGCTAAGATAAACATCTCTTACAGAATTCTAATCATTAGCCAAGAATTGTTGAGAAAACATATTTTGTTACTATTCATAATTAACTTTCAATTAGTTAATCATGCTAGATAGTATAATGACTATAAAGAATACATGATGATTTTTTTATATAATATTTCCCGATAGTTTTGTATGGTTGTTTACGGTCCACAATGATCTCACTTTGACATACTGCACAATACTTTTGTATGAGTAGTTGCTACTAAGCAACCTCTACAATAAGCAACGCAGTTAATGGCAATGAAGCTGCCATTGAGGAAAGCATGCATTGAAAGCTAAAAGACATCAACAAATACGCAGACATTGAAAGCCGAGAACGCGTTACAAAAGGATGTTTTTAACTGCACCCATTGAAGGCAGACTGGGAGTTCAAGGACTGCCAAAAAAAGATGTTAGAAGGTACGTCAAGTGGAGCAAAACACACATCACAGTGTATGAAAGTGGTTGAGAGCACTGGATGAAAATAGAAGTAAAAATGAAAATTTTCATATCAGGCTTAAAGAACTGAAAAGCCATTAGAAGAAATCCTTTATTGATCACATACAGCCATTAACAGGATAACATAAGGAAATGATTTATTGACACATGGAAGAGGGAGCAGTGGGCTGCCTCTTTGAAGTGTCTGGGCAGCTAGAGTTTTAGGATCTTGCTCAAGGACCCTACTGGGATTTAAACTTGCTACCTTCCGATCCTCTGATTGGGAGACGGCTCCTCTACCCACTGAGCCGCTTCCAAGGTTGCAAGAGGGTTTTTCACATGGATAGACCTCCGATTTTTTTTAACTGTGAAAAGAAAACAATTTTAATTCATTCCAGTTCGTCCTTATTGATTGATGTCATGTTTTTTTTCAATGGAAGGTAGCATTTCATACGTTGTGAAATGTCTCAAGTACTTTATTTTTTTATTTTTGATAAATTTAATGACATTCCATTATATTTGGGAGAGAGGTCCCTGTAATTACTTTTATTGTCACATATTTTCCTTTCAAATTATTTATTATTGTAACTAACTTTCTGTGAACTAAGATGATATCATATCGGTATATTTTATTTAAACCACAAAAATATTTTATTCAACATCTTTCCACACAGACTTTCGTCTGAGATTAAAAAAATATGTTAGTTTCAGGGAAAATCCCACTGGTTCATAAAAAAAAAAAAGATTCTGCAAATAGCCATGTTTGGAAAAAAAATCGGTTTAAATGAATTTTGATGCTTGGAAATGCAAAGATAGTCCAAAACTCAGTTATTTCTAGTCCCCAGACTTCACTTTGTGAAATGGAATGGACTTAACTGGCTCAAGTAAACCCAACAATCTCATGAACACAGACTAATAGACAACCATGGTGAATATGTTGGTTTTGGAATTGCTGTTTTAATGAATTTATTATTATTTCATTTTAAAAAGAACAGATTCAATTACAACAGCAAAAACCATAAAGTCTCGTTCCCCGTAAAATGAAGCTGATGGAACATGGATGAGTGCTTTCAGAGCATCTGCACGACCCTGGCATTAGCCATGCTGCTAGGAGCTGTCACATATTCCCTTTACTCTCTGTGTTATTTTAGCGCTTAGTTTCCAGACTCTATTAAAGCTCTTTATTTTGATGCCAGCTTCCCTACTGCATGGATTAACTGGAAAGGGTCAAGCAAAGTTCACCATTAAAGGCCAGTACGGAGTCAGACAGGAGAGGAAGAATTGGAGTGCTGAGGCAAAAAAAGAGAGAAAAGTTTGAAACAGGAGAACAAGACTTTTCACCTTGCCAGAATGATGAAATATCTCAGGACATCAGTAGCTAATCCAGCATAAAGGTTAGACTTTTTCCCGGGAGTGTGTGTGTGTGTGTGTGTGCATCAATGTGAATGGTTGAAGCTTTTTACTTTGACAGGGACAGGAGGGTGTAAGCCTGTGTAATACACAGGGGGGCAGTGTGATGAAGTATGGCCGCTACTCTCCTCCTGAGAAGAATAGAAATATGGAGAATCAGCTCAACGTAGAACGTAACCTTGACAAGTCATTAACGACATGTAACTCTTACACCAAGAGCAACTTGGTCAATGTCCTGAGCCTGAATACTGTAGTGGAGGTCTGACAAACAATTACAGGCCGAAGAGTCAGGGAAATTATTGAAACATCATCGCTGCCGACGCATTTGCAAATCCTTTGTGCTGACACAATAACTCAAAATCTATGTCATTGACCGTCCATGACATAGATTTGAGGATTAATTTACAAATTTTATAAGAACTGGATTGATTTAGGCAAGGGTTGTTTGCATATTTCTGCCACTTTTGGGGAGCTTCATCTGCAAATTCACAGTTTTTGGACCATCATTCGTCATAAGTTGTTCTGGTTTAGACCAAATTTGTATGCATATCAATCGACTCAAGTAAAGCCATCTTGCATATTTCATATTTTAGTTTTTCATATTTTGCTCACTAATGGAGCTCTTTTTTTGAAAAACACTGCTTGTTGGACATAACTTCCTAACTGTTGATTCGATTTAGTCCAAATTTACCTCATGATGTCGCTCAAGGAGATTTAACTTGTATTTATCATCATTACTGTAATATTTCATATTTAAGCTCATATTCTAAGCTTGCAATGTAGGGGATCTCTGAAATGTACTTATAGTTTTCGATGCTAAAAGTATGTCTTTGAAGAACAGTTGCTTTTGTGAAAACATACACAGTAAAAAATATGTCGTATAATTTATGGTGAAATACTGGCGGCTATGGTTGACAGAATTCCCCTGTAAAAAGATATTGGGACCATGTACAAGACTGTAATGTTACAATGAAAAAGATATATACAAATACTGCTTTTGTTGGTTTTGCAAGGACATTACATAAAATTAAATTAAATCACAATAGATTAAGACAAATCAATAATATTTCACAAGTACCTACTTGAATTTCACTTCTTGTTTCTGTAGAAATTAAGGTATGATCTTGCTAAATGGTTAAAATGGTTAAACATAAAACATGTAATTTAGAAAGAACATCACTTGCTTGTTACATTATGGTATAATCCCATTAGTATCACAAAAAGTTAGAATTTTTGCTGTAAATGTTTGTATTCACACATTCTGACCAAGAACAGTAAAATTATTTACTGTTTCATGATTTATGGGAATTTAATTTTACGTCTATGACTGTCGCCATTTAACAGTTTTATTTTCCGTAATTTACAAATACGGACAATTTTCAATCTTTTACTGAACCTTAGTTCCTAATAGATAGCATCAAAATTTAATTTGAGAAATTAATTTAAACTTAAACTAGACCTGTGCTATCGCCCCCAACCGTCAGGATCTATCCCCAAAAAGTCCCCAATCCTCTTTGTTGTAAGCAACTTTTTGAACTCCTCTAATTAAATGTGACGTTGTTTCCACATTACTTTTAGTAAGAAAAGCTTCCGGAATTGAGTAAAAAATTAAATGAGGGATTGAAATGTAATATTAATAGATCTTCTTGAGTTCATTCATATGCACCAAATTTGGACTAAATTGGATCAATGGGGGAGAAATTATAACCCAAAAACCTTTAGAGATAAACTCCCCCTTGTGTTGGGAATATACAACCGAGAGATCGAGATCAATCTAGTTCTTCCTTGTACTAAAGTTTATTCGATTAAGTTGGAAATATCCATGAAATATTTTTTGAGATATGTGAGGAAAACAGTGTTTTTCCATAAAAAAAAGCTCCCCCTAGTGAGTGAAATATGAACTAATAGAGTACAATATTGTATTTACAAGGTAGATCTCCTTGATTAGATGCACATGCACCAAATTTGGACCTAATCGGACCAACAGTTATAGTCAAATATTATGGTCGGACAATTTTGGAGATAACGTTCCCCATAGCGTCAGAAATATACAAGCGCACTATCCTATAAACACTTCAGTTATTGCTCGCATGAAGTTGTATGTGGGATCTTTAGTGTTGGCGCAATAACAAAAAAAAACATTTCATGTATCATTTTCAAATTTTATACAAACATAAACTTCAGTGTGAGGAAGAGCTGGATTGATTTTGAGAAAGGTCGGTTGTATATTTCTGACACAAGGGACAGCTTTAGCGGCAAAAGTTTTTGGGACATAATTTATCAACGGTAGCCCAAATTTGGAGCATATGCATGAGCTCAACAAAGTCTAGCATGTATTTTTACTGTTTTACTCTAATAGTTAATATTTTACTCACTAGGCAGGCCTTTTTTTCTCCACAAAAAGTACTATAGACTAAGTTCACACTGAATTTGAGCATTTCAGTCAGTGGGATGTTTGCACAACAAAGGGCATTGGAGACTTTTTAGGGACATACCCTTGTTAGGCCTAGTTTCAGATACCATGCATAATATGATCCCACCCAGGGATCCTCTATTCTATTTGTTATTGATCCTTCAAAGTCCACCAAAGTAAAAAGCTTGTTTCAGATAGGAAAAGAGTAGAAAAATTTCAGATATTTGTCTCAAATTGTAGGGAGTTATCATAAAACGTAGGTAGAAAAATAAATACTCAAATAAAGTGCAGATACCTGAAAAGTTAAGTGTAGTAAAACATGTTTTTTAATTTCTCCTTTCCGACAATCTCGGCAGGCAGTATGGGGGTCTGGGTGCTTTACAGTGCAAGACAGATTAACAGATTGTGCTCTGCAGTCTATCGTACTCCTCCTGTTGCATAATCTGCATTAATTTGATTTATCATTGAATTACACGGGCGACCAGACCAGAAAGAGGGGAGTGGAAGGGATGGAGGGTGGGGCTTGTGGGCGTAGACAGTGGAAAGCAATGAAGTGAACAGAAAGGGATTGGGGGGACAAGTGAGGAAACAACCACAACAACAACAAAACAAACAAAAACAAGGACAAACATAATAACATTAATGACATCAGTGTAATCAGTGAAACGACATTATAATCATAACAGTATAACCTTATGTGTGTGTGTTTGTGTGTGTGAGGGGATGGGGGTTGGCGGTGGGTGGGTTGATCCGACACATTCACACATTACACAATATTTGTCGTTATTTCCCACCTCCGGACCAATTTGTAATCCAGTATACGAGAATCTTATGTAACCTCAGCTATAATTCATCAATCTGCCTGATAAGCAGCTCAGTATTATAATAAGACCATCTGTTTTCAGAGATGGGCTGTCTCCTCTGATATAAAGGATACACATGCACGCAGGCACACGTACACACACACACACACACACACACACACACACACACACACACACACACACACACACACACACACACACACACACACACACACACACACACACACACACATGATCAAGTGAGATAATGTGTCCTATATATTTTGTTGGTCTTCCTATAATAACCTATAGCTGTGATGATCAGCTGTCTGATCGAATTTGTTGTCAGGCTGTGTGTATTTGGAAATGGCTCTCAGGGATCAGAACTTTGCATATCAAAGTCCTACAGGACACTCTTTCTCAACCATTGCTCATTTCAACAGTCCCTCCAATGAAATCAATTTAAATGTGTCAAAGGCCAAAAGTAGATTGTCTTATTATACCATCAGTTTATTTTTAAAAGATTAACATATTAACTTTTTTTCTTTAATGTGAAAAAAAATGCAAGCACACAATTTGTGTTTATACGTATTACCCAGAAGTGCATAACAAATATGTCAGATGTGAAACACTTTCACTAACAGTAAAACAAACTTACATTTTAGAAGAAAAAGCTTCTAACAATATTGGAAACACTTGACAGTCCCAAAACAAGTTTACTACACACAGGAAGTTATTGTTGTGGACTTTGTGTCATCAAACAGTGAACTCAACAGACAAATGTCAACACAAAAACACCTCTTTCATTCCGTCGCAAGATAAGCATTGAAATACAATCGAACTTCAAGCAGATGATTTGAGTCAATTAGTCTATTAGAGAGTCTTTGGCGATCAGACTCTTCAGGGATGTTCGCATTGAAGGGTATCTGTCCAAAGACCCTTTGGGATACTGGTGGTGGTGGTGGTGGCTGATGACTCTGCTGAGGCTGATGAATGATGAGGCTGATGGGCCTGTGAGCCCTGGGCGGAGCTTGGGAGCATTAGAACCAGCAGCATGAAGAAACGAGATGAAGGAAGGAAGGATCCTGCTTGATGCACAAGCAAAGCATGAAGGTGTGTCACAATTATTGAACCGATGTTGCTGGCTGAGTGTGCACATCTGATGTCAACTGACGTTCTAGACCCAGAAGTGAGTAACTGACACGGAGCATGTGTGAAAGGTGAGAAAAAGGGTGTGGTATGAGCAGTAACTGGGGCCTGAGTGTGCAGAACTTCTTAATAGGATGTATAACTGCTATGAGCAGCCCCTGTCGGACAAGTGTGCAGAGAGGGTCTACAAAGTGCAAAACTGGGGAAAAAAACAAACAACTTACAGGTTTAGTGTATGCTCGTTCAACCTTACATACATTGTTCCACACACTGGCTGATATAACACATACAACACACTAACGCAAATTCAGTCTGCTCCTGTGACACCCCCTTTTCCCCAAAAATGGGTGTGTAACTGTCTTTTGTCTGCACACGTGTTTGTGCACCTCCACAGCCTCATACGGAAGCAGACACTTAATGTGTGTGACTGTGTGTGTGTGCGTATTCCCTGCGCAGCTCCTGTCTGTTTTCAGTGTCAGAGCCAATCCACTGGGCCTTTCGGTGCACAGGTGGCGATAGACTGGCCCCTAATGAGTCCATATGGGACTGGCTGGGAGCAGTGTGTACTTGCATGTGTGTGTCCGTGTGTGTGGGTGTAAGTTGTTCCTGTGAACATCAGTGTGTCCTGTACTGTCCTGTGGGTGTGTGTTTTGAGGAGGTAAAACCGTGCAGTATGTGAGAGGGAGCAGCAAATATCGTGGCTGCAGTTGCAGTAATATGAATCTTGTCACGGAGGTTGAACTCATTGAACCTGCCAGCTACTCATGTTCCTGATCAAATTGTTTTCCAGGCAGTTTTTACCCTCCTATAGTGTTTTCAAAGGCATGCAGATTAGTATCCCACCTCAACTGTCAACATAAATACTCACAGCCTCCTTGCGGGACCGTGCCATGGGCATGCTTGCTTAACTGTGTGCCCTCCCTCTGAGTATCTCTCTCTTTAAGTCATACTCCATATCATTAAGACCCGTTATACTGAATGTGCGAATGCTGTTTGCTTGTTGATTCTGTGCTGGCGGCCCCACTGCACAAAGTGTCAGTTTGTAGCTTCATACACACTCGCTCCGCTCATGAGAAATGTTAAAAAGAACACAGACTCAGACTTGGCATGTTTACATGCAAACACAGAAACACATCCCCTGAGAGAAAAAGGAATAGATCATCAGCCGTTGTATCTACCTGCATGGTCTGTAATGAGTACCAGCGTCCACACATGCGCACACACCAAAGCACACACTCAACTCATATTCATAAACTTTGCAATTGGGTATCAAATTGTAGTATCAAAAGAGGATTTTTAACCGACAACTTTAAACTTCCTGAACTGCCAAAGAGGATCACCAATAATCTATAGATTTGGTTACTTATGAATGTATAGTGAATATTTTACCGTCTGTATTGAGCCAAAATGAGGCAACGTGTGATCAGAGAAATGGTGTTTGAAAAACTGCAGCTTTGCCTTAACTTCTGTTTTTGTGGCAGGGTGCACTTTGTTCACATGAATAAAGAAGTTAAGATCAGTTAAACTGAACTTGAACAGGGAACAAACAGATCTGCTTTGTCTCCCACACTTAATGTTTACACTCCAGTCAAATCATGAAATGTGTGTGTTCTACAGGCACATTCTTCCATTTCAGTTCAAGTGTGCTATCTCTTCATCTATTGACACAACATAACGTGTACGTGTCACTGAGGTGAATCAGTTATTTGAAGCTGGTTTGGCCTGTCTGTCACATGAAACCTGGTTCTGGGCCACTGAAATACAGAGGTGGCTGCAACACTGAGGGCTTTATGTCACTCAAATATTAAAACTGCAAAGTGACCATTTTCTTTATATATTATATGCTTATTGCATTGCAGCTTCAAAGAAATGTACTTCAGCATCACTAGACTACAAATTTAAAATGTGTTGGGATGGCAAGAATCAATAAATGTGTGGAAACAGTAAGGGAGGGTTGATTCACTGATGGTAAATTATCAAAAAGAGTTGGTTTAAACTTACCAAAGCGCGTCCAATGCTTTGATTATCATTGTTCGTGTGCAGCAGACAAATAAAACAAACTTCAATGACAAAATCTGAACGTGGTTAAATCTATTTTAATTAAGTACATTTTTCAGTGATCAGAAGTCGGATACTTGGAACGCTCCCTCTCATTTATCCGTCAGAACATGGTACAAGTTAATCCAAATAAATGACAAAGATGATCTAACTTGAACTGCAGGGAGCTAACAATAGCTTACCTGCTACACTGTGTCGTCTCATTGGAATCATCCCTTTGCAATTACAGCTGAACAGACGGATGGTTGTATTGATTGTGCTCTGATAAAGTCAGTGAATTAAAATTGAAATTGTGGCAGAGAGCCTTAGAAAGGAACTAAGGATCCTTTCCCTTAGTTCAAAAATAACTCTTCTCGCCAGTGTCTCTCCTTTCACGTTATAAAATAATCTGATCTCACCCATCAAAGCAGGAAGAGTGACTTAAGAGGGGAATCCCATAATTTTCAACCAGGTAAGAAATAAGGAAAATGAAATGATTAAATACAGCCTTTTATCACATTCTGGAAATAAAGCTGTATTACATGTTGGACGGAAATGCAGCCTTATGATAGCGAAGTGACTTATACAGGAGACAGTAATAGTTGCTTTATTGTTATAATGTCCAACAATTAATTCACCTTTATTTTGATTCATGAGCGTCATTGTGACAAAGTTAACTCCCCAAGGTGCCAGTTATTCCTGTGAGCGAACGGCCTTACGAATAACACACAAGGAGGACTTGTCACTGGAGACAAAACTGACATTAATTTAACCATTCTCTGGATCTTTGTTACATTAGAGTAAAATAAAAATCAGAATAAAATGCAAAATGTCAACTTCATACTCTCACCTGTTACGACATGGAGTCATTTCAGGGTTAATTGAAAGGTCATTTATTAAACATTGTGTTATTGACTTACATATGCACAAGTTACTGTAGAGTGATTCATTAAGAAACATCTCAAATCTTGGGGGTGTGGACTGTCTACCTCTGACAGTTTGAATAGTAAGGTATCGCATTTACTGCCATTCCAGTTTTAAATGTTTGTTCAGGAAGATCATTTAATATATTTTTTGGATCTTTTGGAGCCTGGAGCTGTTCTCTCATAAGACATAAGAAAATCCAACACAGTGTGAAGGGTGTTCGAAGCTAAGCACATCAAATAATAATAAGAACTTATTATAATTTAAAAACACCAACTGTCAAACTGTCAAAAATAAAATATATATATACATATATATATATACACACGAATAAAAGCTTTACTGACAACCATGTATTTTTGGAATTATGGAGCATATTTTCAATAGGCAGTAGGCAGAAACTACTGAGAAAAATTTTATACAGAAAGTGACTTTTCAAAGAACTACAAAGGGCTATAAAGTGAGATTACTGGGGGAAAAAAATAAATAAATACCAGAGCTAGAATACCTCACTCACATCATTTCACAAATAGATGCCATTTAAGTTTCACAAAGCAGAGTGCATTCGCCATCTTCCACAAAGTCCTGCAGAGGGTCATCAATTTGCGGTCTTGGACTGTAATTGACAGCTGGAATTGTCTGCCATGTACTCTTTAAAATTGGAGGAAGCCTAACCACAGATGATGCACTCTATAATGTAGCAGTATCTCCAGTCATTATGGTTTTTCTTCAATTTGCCCATGATTTTAGAGGCGTCTACAAGCCAAGACACATCAGGGCGTAAGATAAAGGCAAGAATAATATAGTAAGAAACGTAATAGTTGGAAAACTTCACAGACAGAGACCATACACAAATATATGAGATTCACCATGGGAGGGGAAAAACATGTTCTGTGCCATTTCTAAATAATGGACCTGTCATATGGTGTGAGAAGACAGCGGTGGGGTGTGTGGGGTTGCTTCTTGTTCATTAGATGCATGTTTATGTAAAGGGCAGCCTTATTATGTTGAAATAGAAAGAACACAGTGGCCTAAACAAGGTTGCCATCCGAGGCAAGCAAATATCTGTCAGGGTTACGCTGAGCAGAGGCGGAGTTAGTGATTATTTAGGCTTCCGCAGCGGGACAAAAAGATGAAATAGCGCTCCATTATAGAAATCAAATTATTTTGCACAACTATGTGGGATCAGAAATGGGGGCTGGACATCGTGTGCACGTCCTGACCACAGACAGCAGATTCGGGAATGCACTGAAGAATAAAGGGCTCCCTCAAATATGTCTATTTATTTGCTGTTTT
The DNA here is from genome assembly GCA_037951165.1 of Lophius americanus. Lineage (NCBI taxonomy): Eukaryota > Metazoa > Chordata > Actinopteri > Lophiiformes > Lophiidae > Lophius > Lophius americanus. The sequence continues at coordinate 8,530,708 of JBBDHG010000003.1, forward strand.
TTTTCCCTACTAAACCTTAACACAGAGACACAAAGATTTTTCAGGAGATGATAAGAACTATCACTGAATAACTGACATCTCCATGCGACCCATCCGAATACACTAACCCTAACCCTGATTAGAAGATCTCTCTCCTCACTCACCAGTGCATCCATGGCAATGCATCCCCCTACCTAAAATAACTACTCACCCCACTGACCTCAACACGATCCCTCCATTCTACCCACTCATATCGCCTCCTCCTTCCCCGGACTAAGCTCAGCACCATGGGTGATCAGGCCTTCTGTTTTGCTGCCCCTCGTCTGTTGAATGCCCTCCCTGACCATCTGAGGGCTCCACAGACGACTGACACATTTAAAAAAGGACTTAAAACTTTCTTGTTCAGCAGAAACTATAACTTTAAGTAACATTGCTGCTTTTTGTCATGTTTTTATATAGTTATTATTTTATTGTTCATTGATGCTTTTATCTGTTTTACTTTGTAGCACTTTGAGATTTGATCCAAATGTAAAGTGCATTATAAATTAAATGTATTATATTATTATTTATTGTTTCTTCTGTGCAATCAGAGACGGAAACAATTTGAAATATCATAGATGCAATAGAAACTAAATTCTATGAAAAAACATTTCCTCTGTGAATGCTGCTAAAGGTCAGAGTTGAGGGGACCTGAATTTCCCTTTTTCAAACATTTTTAAGGAAACAAGTGATTCTGATTAAGCTTCAAGACAGTGAAAGCAGTGTTATTCTGTCTCATAAATTATTCATTTCCTCTTCCTCTTCCCCCTTATTTTCCCTGACAGGTGCCTGTGTGTCATCTTCCATTACAGATGCCATTTCCTCTCCTACAGCTGCAATCCTCTCTCTTGTCCTTAACAATAATCCCTGAGGACTGACATGCAAGTGGAAGAAATGGAGGGAGCGTGAAGGAGGCAGGGAGGTGAAAGAATTGTGTAAAAGATGTGAAAAACAGAATTTCCTCATATTAAGTGAGTGAGAAGGTTATTTGTCAGTGTCTCCCAAAATGACATAGATGACGACTGGGCAGCACCTATGAAAGGTGGACCAGATGACATCTCTCATTAATGCCGGTAAAGGGATGGCGTGGTTGAAATTTGGTTAAGTTAAGGGATAGATCATAGTTTACATTCATACATAACTTTTGCAAATTTAGTTATGTTTTTTTTATATTATACAATTATATGTGTTTGTTTCATAATTTAAATGACTCAGCCTTAACTTGAGACTTTACACAAACGATGGCCTCCTTGGTCAAGCAGATTGTCATCATCCCTGCGCACAATTTTTTCACTTTGTCACGCTTTCTGCAACCCAATTCAAAAATAAAGTGTGAAATTACAGGATGTAAATTGTCAAATCAAATCAAACACAATGCAATTATTTGCATATTCTTAAAATGAATTATGCTTATAATGCTTATTATGTCCCTGAAAGGTCGGGAATCGTATGGAATCGTCTTAGGGACAGGGACCGCCTTCCCGTTAACTTGATAACTCAAAAGCTATTTCATGGATTTTCACATTTTAGACCCGCAAACCCCCTAGTGCGAGGAAGAACTGGTGTCTATGTGGGTCTATGTTGGGAATATTTCTGATACAAGGGGGCGCTTTATCCCCAAAATAGCCATCATTTCTCAAACTGCTGGTCCGATTTAATCCAAATTTGGTGCATATGATTCGACTCAAGAAGATTTATCTTGTATAAATAACAGATTTATTCTAATTGTTCATATTTTAACCACTAGAGGGATCCTATTCAAACTTGGTGTAAATTTTTGACATTAGGGGTAGCTTCACCTCCAAAGGTTTTGGGGCCAAATTTTCGCAACCATTTACCTGATTTTGTCCAAATTTGGTGCATATGAATTGACTCAAGAAGGTTTACAGTGCCTTCTATTTATCATATTGTCCTTATATTTCAATCTAATAGTTAAAATTTGAATACATTTCTTTTTTCTTTTTTTTTTTACTTAAAATGCTGTGGAATAAATTTGCATTTAATTTGAGGGGTTCAACCAGTAGGGTAACTTATACAACAAAGGGGATTGAGGACTTTTCGGGGATATACCCTTGCTGTTAAGGGCGACAGTGTAGGTCTGGTTTAAAAAAAAGTTAGGACACGTTTACCACTTTGTTACGTCACCTTTTCACTTATCAATATTTTGCAATTGTTTATGCATAGAAGACACTTATTGAAGATTCTGTCCCATTCTTGTTTGATATTGGACAGTTGGTAACAGGGGGAGGTCGTCATGTGTCATCATTGAATTTGACATTTCTTATGTGCCACATAATATCAATGAGGGACAAGTCTGAACTTCAGGTAGGCCAGTCTAGTGGCTGGTCATCTGAAAAAGGCCTTATTTGTGCAAAAAACATGTATAACATACTCCTTTACATGTAAGTATGTCCAACATTAGACGGATGCACTCTGTGCCTGTCAGCATTAATGGAGCCTTTACAAATGTAACTATTATTTAACGGAACAATTTGGATGACCCTCTTCATCTATAGCCCGTGGACCATGAAGTCCATGATCAACACATTTGATATGAGATGTGGACTCATTACATCAAAGGACCATTTGATCTTTGCATTACCTAGAGAAGTTTATGGCATATGTTCTATGTATGTCTGCTGTTCTATGTATGTCTGCTGTTCTATGTATGTCTGCTGTTCTATGTATGTCTGCTGTTCTATGTATGTCTGCTGTTCTATGTATGTCTGCTATTTGCATCCTTTAAACTTAAACCTTGCAAAATTTGGTTTAAACTTAACTCAATTTGAACTTAACTCAATTTGACTTTGCAGTTGCAGTGTTCACTAACGACTGTTTATTAAAGGGTTCTCGAGCTCATGTAGCAATATGCTCATATTGGTTTTATTGCAGTGTGGCTGGAAGGTTGGGAGGTCACAGGCAACCTTTAAAGTCCTGCTCGACTGCTTGGTTGAGTATATTTTGAGTCTCGTTCTCTTTTTGAAAGATGTGTGCCACTTGAGTAAGCCTGTTTATAATATGATCCATTGACAGGATGTTTATGCGAAAGAGTAAGGGACCCAGGATGGGATGCTGGGAAACTTTGCTATTGAGGAAATGTTGAGAAAATCTTTTTCGATAAGTAGATTATTTTTGACATATTAAAGCATGTGAGGACTTACTAAATTACTAAAGTTAAATAGAAATATTTAAGTTGATTACAAAAACAATCTTATAAAGGTCAAATCGTTTTTTCTAAAAACATGTTATACCAAAACAGTTGGCTTGGCTTCTGAATGAGTGAGCCTTTTTTTTTATTTGCCTTGACTTCTCCATCGTGATGGTATAATTTTTTACCAATGAACCTCATTTTCAGTAGAGGGGTCCAAACATGTGAGTTGGAGCCTTTTACAAATTTTGCATTGTTTTGGTGCCCCTGACCTGATGTTGTGGATATGTTTTGCTGGCATACAATTGAGAAAAATCATTTTTTTACCCATAAAAATTAATCATCTTTGTATAGCTTTTAATTGGAGTAAATGTCAAAACGTTATTAGTTTTCATTCAATTGAATTTTTTTCATTTCAATTCTTTATTTCAAACAGATAAAAAAAATCGGAATAAACAAATCCTGTTTTAAACAAAGTACATACAAAAAAGAAGTGTCATAAAGAATATTTTGAATAAACGAATCAGACGCGTCCAAAAGGAGCAGGAGGAGGCAAAAGCTTATTAATTCCCTTCTCTTATTCAACTGCTGATAGTAAACATACATATTTAGCGGTTTAAAAATATTTTTGTAATATGTACACCAATTATTTACAATTGTACAATCACTCAAAAATATGTCTTATGTCTTTCTTTTAAATGCAACCCATCGCCCTTTTATCTCCTATCTCAATACAGTAAATATAATATCCCACTCTCAAAACCACTTATCTTCATCCCAATATTAATTCAGAAAAGTGTTTTTACATAGTAAAAGTTTTAAACTGTTTTATGTTTGTGCTTTTTTTGTGTTAGGTGTTAGGTAATAGCTTGCACAGACAACATGCAGTAGATTACTGGTGCAAACCAAAAGTAGACGAAATCGAAAGTTAAGAAAAAAGATTTGTGAATAATGCATCCCCTTATCAAACTGCCTCTCTGTAATAACTGACAAATGGTCAAGCAGGGAGACGGTAACACATCAACAATTTGTCACCTCACCAACAGCACATTCAGCCACAAAAACTGTAAGAACAAGCTTGAAAGCCAACAGCTTTCAAACTGACAGCTTTCCACCCAAAAGACAATCAGATATGAGCGCTTATAGCTCAGCAGAGAGGCGCTCAGAAAGATGGACAGATAGAGCGGCTGCTGCTGCTGTTGTTCAGGCGCTGTTGTTCCCCTCCAGTGACACCACAGCGAGCAGCTAGGCAAAGTATTCCACCGTAAAAATACTGTTAGAGCAGCCCAGAGATAGATAGCTGCTTACAAAGGATGGAGAGAAGGAGGAGGAGAGAGATATGCAGCTGATGTGGAGATTTTGCATGAAGACTTACAAAACGGGATGGAGAGATAGAGGTTCAAATTGAGGAGAGTGGAAGCATAAGGAGATGAGGAGACAAAAGAGACAGCTTATAGAGGAGGATGAGGAGGATGAGCAAAAGCAGTGTGAAAGTGACTGAGGGATTTTTCTCTCTGCCTGTTTAAGCGCCAACGCTTTGGGGATACAGTATAGACTGCTGCATTCCTCCAGACGCCTCAGACAATGGATGATTAATGGTAAGAGTCGGCAATAAAACAGCGAAACAGGAGGTGGAAGAAGAAAGGCGATATGTGACAATAAAGGGGGTAAAAAGACATGAAGAAAAAAGGAAATGGCTGAGTCGAAAAATAGATGATCTCAACTGAGGATCAGCTTTCTGTGTGTACTCTTCCCTTTCTTTCTTTTGCTCCTCTGTGTTTCATCTTTCATTTCTGCGATATCATCATCTCGCTTTCTGCTCCTGCTGGCATCTCCTTCTCTCTCTTTTTCTCCCTCTCTCTCTCCCACTCACTGTGTCTCTGACTCCAGACTGTGTTGAATGTAGGTCACACTGTCTGGAAGCTCCCCTCTCTGTCTCTCTCTCCCTCACCATTCATTCATTACACCTCTCTGCCTCCTCCATTGGGGCTGTGATTTCTCCACACCAGGTCCCGGGTGCTGGACAGCTTGGCTGTCTGGATGCCGCCACTTTGGATATGATTTTATTGCATCTGGAGAGTAAAGAATCAGCACAATCAAAAGGCCCAGCTGCATCTTTATCATGGAATGCGAGCAACAGATTTCCGTCGTTTTATCGGCAACACCACCCAGGTGGAGAGTGAGCAGTGCCAAAACCCCAGAGGTCAGCTGCTGCAAGAGTGTTTCCAAAGACGAGAAGGAGAAAACCTTTGGCATTGCTTCCGCCTTCCCAATCCCATCGAAGAGTAGACCAGTGGAACATTACGTGTTTGCCCGCTTCCGAAATCCATCAGTTACTTCCACTTTCTTGCGTCTTTAATGGCCGGCGTGCTGAAATGTGCATATTCCCTTGGTAATGACGATCTTCCAAATCTCTCTGAGATTCAACTTTCAGCATCAACTTTCAGCATCAGGCAAGACATTTCTGGTATGTCTGCTGGATTTTGCCTTAGCTATCTGGTAAAAAAAATTGTGGAAAAACACGGTCCCTTCTTGCTTTTGCTTGCTCCTCGTCGCTTCCCTTCCCAAAAATCTAGGAGTGGAGCAGAGAAGAATGTGAGTGTGTGTCTGCTTCCCCTGTCTGCCGCAGTGCAGAGCGACTGGCTTGGAGAAGTGAGGGAGGCAAAACGCAGACTGTTGCTAACTGTGTGGTGGTAGACTGGCAGAAAGTGTGTAAGTGTGTAAGTGTGTGTGTGTGTGTGTGAGTGTGTCTGTGAATGTGTAGCTGTCTGCAGCATTGTAGTACAACAATCAACTGAAGCCATCAATCAGCTATCACTCTGTCATCCATACTCAGTTTGTCTAAACAAATACCAGTGTATTTCTGGGAGTAAACGAATGTCGACTGTCATGAACTCACACGCAACACACACACGCACACACATGCACTCACACACACACACTAACTATTTCACCAGAGTAACCCAAACCGTAACCCTCAGAGGAAGTGCACCCATCCTCTGATCGGAAGGTTGTTGGTTTGATCCATCCTGCATGTCAAAGTATCCGTGATCAATTTACTGAACCCTTATTGGCTCCCAGCTGTTCCACTGACCTGCGAGTGATTGTGTGATTGGTTATCACTTCTGATAAGTTGGCAGCCTCTTCCACCACTGTATTATTAGTGTTTGCGTTTATGTGTGAGATGAGTTGATTCGGTATTCACCATTATCCAGCGTTATCCAGTCAAGAGGAAGTCACAATTTATAGAGTTAAGAGTTCATTTTCCTCTAATTAACTTTTTTCCCTCTCTTTTCACCCCTTGAGCTGATCTGAGTTCAAACTGCCGTTGCTGTTGGTCCCTCCCACACTTGAAGTTCCATCCTCAGATGTTGTCTGAGTTTTTTTAGGGGTTGCAGTTCTTTTTTCACTTGTTCCATCTTTAGTTCATAGACTGGGATCTTTATTAAGCATGAAGAAGTACGAAAAATATCTCAAATTCATGCCTATTAATTGGCATCCACTGAGCAGTTTGCAATTATTTGAATAATTCAACATCTAACTATTCAACAATCAAATTGGTGAATAATTAGTCAAATACATTGTAATTGAATAGTTTTGCGATAAAGAATAAAGATTGCCTGATTTTCTGCCAATAATTTGCTAATGTGCTAATGTGATCCATTAAGTTCTGTTACAGAGGAGTAGAGCAAATATCAGAATTCTTAACAACACATTTTTTATGTAACAAAATTCTTTGATGATAGCGTTATGTATCGTACTTGTATTTTTGTTACATTTTGCTTATTTTATAGCCATACCAGTCAAATGTATATTAATTACCGTGTCAGGGGAGGTAGCATAGACTCAAATCAGAAAACATAATCTTCCCAGCATTCCCTTTAGTAAACATAAAGAACTTTGTTTTCAAACATCACCTAAAGATGAACACAATAAGAAAGCAGTAAGTGAAGTGGTGAACACCAGAGTATCCTCTTCCCGTGAAAACTCCTGAAGCTTACTCTCAAGCTGCTCTTGTTTGTTCTTCACAACCGTGTCCAGCGTACTCACACCCTTGTTTCTCCGTAGAGATGTTTTCATTATCCATTCTGCTGAGATCTTATCTAATAAGGGTCCTGTTCTGCTCCTTCGGGGCTTCTTCAGTGCAAGGGCAGCCTTCTCTCAGTGTGTGCACACCTGAGCTGTTTGTTAGTAGGACCTCAACCAATTTCACACCTGGAAATATGTGCAAGTATGAAGTGTTTGAATAAAAATATAAACCTGTCCAAACCATAACTACACTTCATTCACACGAATCGAGATCTTTTGAGTTTGTTGTCCATGCTCTGACCTCATCACTCCCTGCTGATATATTTATATCATTATGACTCGCCAATACATACATATATGCTCATCAGTCCCCAGTATATGTGTATATTGACTTATGGAGCCACCCAAAACCCTTTAATGTTCACACCAAAAAAAGGAAAAATTGTTTCTTTGCATATTTTATTTTTTCTTCCATTTATTGATTTAATGTCAATAAATGGCAAAACATGCTTTTGCTCAAGCATGTTTTTAAAAAACTAATCCACCCTTATTAGATTTTTTAAATTAAAATTCTGTTCAGTGAGCCCTCACATATTATTCCAATATGCTCCCCCAAACCTTACTTATCAAAGACTTTCTCAATAGCCGTGGTTAATGCTTCCCCCCTCTATGGCCCGTTTTAACTGCGGTATCCCCCAAGGCTCTCTCCTTGGTCCTTTGACCTTCGGCTGACACTGCGTCTCGTTCTGAACAGGTTCAGTTACATTTTTCAGAAAGAAATAGTAACTCAAAATGTGCTAAACCAAATATTTGAGCAGAGAATTAAAGCGGAGCCTGAAGGTCGACGCTGGGGTCATTGATGGGCTGAGAGTGCAGGCGACATTACGCAGGCACAGCAGCAGCAGCAATGACAGGCCGAGGGACAGATGGGAAGTTGTAGCTTAAATAAAAGCGTCAGAACCTACTGTGGGAGGAAGTGCTTGGCGATGAATGAGAAGAATTGGGCAGGTGCTGTGTGCATGTCTGTAAACAGCAGTTCAGCCCAGGTTGTCCGTTATAAAGAAAACACTTGAAATGAGAGTCATGTCAGCAGAAACAGAAACAGGTAGAACAGGAACTACGGTTTTTTGAAGTTAACAGTCATCTATAAGTTGTCAGAAAATGCATGTGATTCAAAGTGGGCTTTTCTGCAGAGGATATTTGTGTCAATAAATGTGCAGTGGTAGTGCATACAGTCTGAATGTCTGTGTATGGTTTTATGGGTTTTCTCTCTGCAGAAGATAAGCGGACAGATGGAAGGGGCCTCAACGGTTTAAACAGCTGGTGGTTATTGAGCTTGTATTGGCAACAGACTGAGGCTCAGTCCACCCACTGGCACCAAATGGCCTTCAGCTTTCACACTATACACACACTAGGATAGGTAAACCATAGAGGACACGATTCTCCTGCACTTCAGTTCACAAATATTTTTAGTCGTATAGTTTCTATTTAATTTAATTTATTGCACTTTACCGATCATGTTTACACAACAGACATTAGGCCTGCGCTGTCATTCCTCACAGCAAGGTGAAATTGGCCCTTCAACCCCCTTGTACATGCAAACTTTTAGAGAAAAATATCATGTGTTCAAGACAGATCTCCTCGAGTCCATCCATATTTAGTCCAAAGCTGGACTAAATCAGACCAGCGGCTAGAAAGTGGTGTTTAAAAACGTTTCTTGAGTCGATTAATAATCTCAAAATTTGGACTAAATCGCACCAATTGGAGAAATTATGGCCCAAACACGTTTTGGAGATAATGTTCCCCCTAGTGTTGGAAATATACAATTGACCTTCACCAAAATCAATCCAGTTTTTCCTCATACTATGTGGGTATAAAATTTGAAATAATCCATGAATTTGTTTTTAAGTTATTACAGTGCGCGGACACGGACGACGACATTCATGTTCGGACATTGTTCTCCAAACATCCATAGTGGCTGCTAATATTAATCTGCTAAACCGAGGCTCAAATCACACCATAAAGACAAAAACAGATGTTTCCGTTTCAGTAAAGTAACAGACAACATTTGTCAGGCTACTGTCATGTGTCAAGTCTGCACCAATCACAGCAGCACAGACTGCATGAATCCAGGCGTGTGCCCACATGACAGGAAGGAGGTTGTTCATCAGGAGGTGTCATCTCAAGAAAGGTCCAGGTGCAATCTCAAAGAGCACCACTCTACACTTCACTTCCTCTGACATCAAACTCTAAATCTCAGCCAGCCGTTTTGGTGCCTGGAGCTAACTACTGTCTATCTTTTAGCGGGATTAACTGCTGAACCTCCTCTGGTGAGGGTCACCACCCAGAATCAGGAAACTATTGAGATCAATTTAAAAATCCGATCGATCTAAAAATCCTGTTTTATATATGAAATTTGTGAATTCTCCATTTGTCTGCGCTACGTTTTCCATTCCACGAGGAACAGGCGTCACATATGCTTGTTGTAGTCTTTAAGAACTACAAAATCAGCCTTTGTCATGAGCAGATGAAGTTGAAATTTTTCTTTCTTTGTGATTTTAATTAGAGGACAGCTCTCTGATCCAGGTATTGTGGATCAAGGCGAGTGTTGTTGGTTTATTTGCAGCTTGATAATCAAATATTTTGGAGTTCAAACTGTTTTAGAAGAAGATTAAATAAGATGTTAATTGGACAGGCATGTCATATTCCAGATAATGATATCAGCTAATTCTGATAAAGGACGGTAAATTGTTTTAACATATTGTTTTATCTTATCTTATCTTATCTTATCTTATCTTATCGTGTCATATCATATATTCTCACACTGCAAATACTCAAAATATTAAGAGTATTTGTCTAATTTCTAGTCAAGATATCTTATTGCGATCGATATAAGACAGAATCCCTGAACAAGTAACATTTCACTGAGATATAGGGATTTGGTTTTATGCCGTTAAACATCTTTTTTTAGGTCGACGACTATTGAAAATATCTCAAATGCTCAAAATCAGTATTTCCTGCTAATTTACTAATTTTAAAAAATATTTAAAAAGTACTCCTTAATCGTATTCTAAAATCATACAGGACTTAAATCTAAAATAGTGTCACTAGTAAATAGATAGAAACTTTATAAAAGTGTTTTTTGAGATATCATTAAAAAAAAACCAAGACAAAACATGCAACATACAAAAATGAATATATTACAAAAGAAACAAAGAAATAAAATTGATACAGTGCAAAAAAGTGAAAGAAAACCTAGAAATTTTAAGTATTACTGGCTGATTCTGACACTCATAAATTCCAAATATTAATAAAACATATTTGTAAATTAGACTTACAAGCTAATTTCCCGATGTCCTTTATCTAAACATATCTTTTCTCAAGAAATCTTATCAAGGAAATTTTCAATTGTTCTATTTGCAGATTTTTATTTACTTGTTACAAGCCAAAAACACATTTTAATCATTATTTTTTTACTTATTTCTGGAGGTGAATTATTTTTCCAGGGCAGCTTTTGTTCTACTAGGTAGAGGGGTTAAAGTGCTGAATGGATAAAGATATTTTTATCCCAGAGAATTGAATTGTACTTATTCCCCCCAAACCTCATAAAATCTCACACTGTCTGTAGCCGCCGACAGCATCATGCCTGAATCAACTTTATTTATTATTTATTGAGGCTGTCAGTAGGCCTTTCAAACCCCATTGACCTCTGGGCATCTCCAGTCCTGGACACCACTGTCCAGGACCGTGGGACACACACACACACATTAAAAAATGGCACACCTCTCCGCAGGATTGCGCTTGTGTTTTTCAGAAGCTAACTCAAACCATTTAAACGCACTTTAATTGCCCTGATTCTCTGCCTCTTTTCGCTCTAATGCTGCTCCCTCTCTCCATTTATTGAACAGCAGAGATATCTGAATAGCACTTTAACCAAAACCAGTAAACTTTAACTGGCAAATGCTGATATGAAGGTTGAAAATTGGCAAAATCATCTTTCCCCTCCGAGCTCAAATCTTTCAAGCAAACACTTCATATTTACACAAACAAAGAACTTGTGTGTGTGTTGGTTGTTGGCGGGGTGGGCAGTAAAATAAGAAATTACTCATCATCACTCATTTTAATATCCGCCTACATCTGCCTCTGTCATTTCCTCTCTGGTTCTAAATATTATCGTATAATTAGGGTGAATGTTTGTCATCTCTTATAGGTCTATGACACCTGACTTTTTCCATGACTTTTTGATCAACCATGATGATGACAATAGGGTGTAATTTGATACTCTTCCTCCTCTATCTGTGCTTCAGCTTCTTGATGCATCAGATAGCTCTGCTTGTTGCTAAAGTAAGTACTAACTGCCGGTAAGTGTAGCTGCTTTTATTTTCAAGCTTCCTCAGCTGTGCTGCCCGCTGACTCTATAGGAAGAGCCCTTCGGCACAATACAGTGGGGAAAATCCCCTTTAAATAGAATTAAAAATATTATCGATACACAGTATTTTTAGCTTGTAATAAGTACAAAAATAAAACAAGTGAGAATTTTCTTGGTAAGATTTCTTAAAATAAGATGTGAGATTTAGATAAAGAACATCTTGAAATGAGCAGATAAATCCAATTTTTAACTCTATTTTACTAATATTAGGAATTTTTGTGTCTCAGAATCAGCCAATAATACTTACATTTTTCTTTTTTTCCCCTTTTTTTAGCGAGACAATGCTGCATCACTTTTCTTGAAATAGAAGTGGGGATTTATAAAGTTTCTTTCTATTTATCCGTGACAATGTTTTAGATTTACGACTATTACGACTTTGAAATAAGATTATAGAGTAATATAAAAAGCATTTAAGGATGAAGATGAATTTTACGATTAGATTTGTAGATATTTTCAAGATTCTTTAACTTAACAATATGTTGCACTGCCTAAAAACACGTCCTTATATCTCAATGAAATGTTGCCTGTTCAGTAATTGCCAGTCCTTTTATTCATATCAGTTGAATTCTCCTTTGAGTTCAATAACATCAATACATGTCTTCATTTATAATCCATATACATTTACCACACACTTACTTCTTTCATACTTCGTTACTCAAAAACTGTGTCCCCTTTCCAGCTGGAACACCTGTCTCAGCAAATGATGGTTCGTACTATAGGAGACAACCACTTATTACTCCAACGATACGCAGAATAACCCATACATTATTTCTGCCCCTACAGGAGCGTTGGACTTCCAGGAGGAGGAGGTTTCCAGACCCAGAACCAGGATCCTGACAGACAAATAGAGACCCAGGAGGATGCTGATGGAAATAAAATGCTAAATAAAAAAGCTAAAAAAGAAACAAAGCTCTGATTGGCTGTAAGTTTTTGGTGAATGCCTCTTAAAATTAAAGGCTACAAGACATAAGGCACGCTGACTTTCTTGCTGTTGGACTGTAAGTACATTATACAACTACTGAAAAAAATGAAAGGACTACTTGATCATTGCAGAAGGACACCAGCCAGTTAAACTTAAGGGATATCTATCTGTCCCTTTGGGAAGCACAAGTGATTGTGAATCGGTTTCACCTTTTTTGTTGAACCTGAATCCACCCGAGAACCAGACGTTCTCACAAGAACTCTGAGACCTTATGTATCGCTGCATCAGACGCCACTTCACCGACCACAGACTGTCCAGGAGCCCTGGTCCAGGTCTGGGAGGAGATCCCCAAGGACACCATCCTCGATCTCATCAGGAGCATGAAAAGAGGTTTTCAGGAGGTCCCTTCGGCATGTTGGGCTCAAACACATTCCTGGGTCACATTATGAGTTGTTGTGATGAAATTCACTGGAGCTGGATCCGTCTGAAATTTCTGTTTTTCAATTTGATTTTTGTTTTAATTTAGAATCCAGCCCATAATAGTTTCATGATTTTGATTTCCATTCATCGTTCCCACGTAATTTTGTTCTAAACAGATCACGCAATGTATATCAATAAATATTTTTAACTTGAATGTTTCTTTCATCAAAATACGGACTGGAATATAAGCGTTCACTTAATTGTTTTGAGCTGTCTATTTGCTGGCATTGCTTTTGCTTGAGGTTTCATGGTTATCAATCCCGTCAACCAAATTCATCGTTAATATTGTTTAAATCGGTCCAAGCGAGTTAAAAAATTCTGCTGAATCCTGATGTTGTATGATAGGAAAAAAAAAAATAAATAAAATAAATAAAATTCAAGTAATAAAAAAACATATATAAAATAACATCACCTCGAATCCTGTTGATCTTTTGACGGAGTAAAATAACATGGAATGAGAGGATTAACTGCAGCAGGGTGAATTTACAGAGACAAAGATATGTCAGTCACCTGACGGAGACTGAGAAAAGGAAAACCAAAGTGACAAGTTGCTTTGAAAGCCCATTTCGTATTCCCCCCTTTTCACGTCTGCCCCCCCCTGCATCATGCACACTTGCACGTTGTCAGCCACATCCTTTCCCCGCCAGGTGTGAAAAGACAGATAGCAGTTAGTAATTGCTGAACAAGGACTTTGTCACTTCACTGGATGGAGGAGAAATTACATCCAATATGCTTCTAATGTGTCTCAGGACAGAGAAGAAATCATATCCATCCTTGTTACAGAAACCATGCGGCAAACTCTGGAAATGATCAATGGAGTGCACCGCTCCCTTTATAAAAAAAACCCCCATCTCACACCTTATATACATCCAGACATGTTCACCAGGATTCATGCCCTACCACTCCTGCTCTTCCCATAATTACGCCAAAAGGTCCAAGAATCGCCTTTCTTCTGAAGGAATATGACGACCAAGCTGCCGGCTTGAATTCATTCACTGCAGCGATGTAGCGAGTCATTTTAAAATACTGAGATTAGCCACTGGAGGTGGACGGTCTGTAATAGCGAGTATGAAAAAATAAAATATGAATCAATACAAAGGAGTTTGAAAAAGAACGAAATCTAAAAATGGAAGTAATTTAAAGATGGAGGGTAATCTTTTTTTTTATCTTCACTAAATTAAAGAATGAGATCAAATAAAACTAAAGAAATTATCTTTGACCAGATTAAATATAAATGTAATCATTCATCATTATTATAAAATAAAGGTAGATGTGAAAGAAACTGATTGATTGAATACACATTTAATTAAAACTAAACTAAAATAAAACAAATAGAAGTAGAATTCTATATCTATTAAATAGAATTAATATTAAATGAAACGCCAAATTCCATAAAATCCAAATACGAAGCAATCTGCTATTGATCTGGTCATGGGGGTTCTAATATTAATTTTATTTGAGATAATTCTATCATATTACAGCATTCAGATACGGAAAAATGATTTTGATTTCATTAACTAGTGAGTTGATGTCATGCTAGTTGGCTCACTTGTCATCAAAGCATGTTCTTAGATGTTCACTATAGTTGAACTAAATATGAAGTTATAGTTATACAAAATATTACTGTGCTAAGACAGAATGGCTGTAGCATAAGATCAGCAGTGGAGAGGCACTGGTGACAGAACCCTTCAACTTCTAACCCAAACTAAAAAATGGCTGTGAAAAACTTTTTGAAGGGTTCTAAATCTAGAACTCACAGAGCTCTTCTTTGGCTTATGGGATGGCGATAGGCTATGAGCCATAGATGAAATGGGGAGAGAGAGGGGTGAGACATGCAACGCTGGACATGTCAGCAGTCGCAAACCACTAACACTGATTTACAATTTACAACAATGTGATTCAGTTTGTTACCAGTCACCAGCGTATGGTAGGCACTGTTCTACCTTTTGAATGTGTTTGGTACGTGTTCGTGCGTGTGTGTGTTGTGTATGAGGTTGTTTTCAGCATGTTCTGTGTTGTTTATATCTGTTTGTCTGTGGACAGATAAACAATCACACAAGATGTAGTGACCAAGTCTGTAATTAAGGTCGTAATGCAGGATGGCTTTCAAGATGGTCCCCCTCCTCAGTACTGAGTACTCATGCAATAATGTGCACTGGGTGGGTTTTGAAACTTTGAGGTTAAAATGAAGGATTCATACCTGCGGGGGGGAATGATTGCGATAGAAGATCTTTAAAGTCTTAGATCAGAGTATTCCACATCACACTTGTGTTTGATCTTGCATTATTAATCTGTACTGACGAGAGATCCAAAATGTACAAATCATGTCCAAAAAACTCCAGAGTCAGTGCTTTTAGAAGTTCATTTTTACTAAACCAAATATTAAGTTATTAGCACTTGTTATATTTTGAGAGAAAACCTCCGTTGTTGGGCAATAATCTGTTTTGGCTAAAGTTCAACCTGCCCCACAAACTTTGTGAGCTTTTTCCGTTGTTGTTCAAAAGGTACTTTCATTAGACCTGTAGGAGTACCTGCAACCCTCCTCCAGATAGTTCATGCGGGTGTACGTGTGTGTGTGTGTATATGTGTTTGGATGTGTATGTGTGTGTATGTTTGTGTGGTATCTGTTGTCTGACGTTGATGCTGAATCTCAAGAGATGAGGACAGGACACACTCTTGCCTCATAACCCCAGGTTGACTCCTGGGACAACTCCTTGTGTGTCATCCACGCAGTTTGCGTGGTTTGAGTTGGAGGTGTCTTGAGAGGGTCATGACACTCACCTAGACACACACACAGTCACACAGACACACACACACACATACACGCAGACACAAACACAGAAAAATAAAGGTTGGAGGAGACAAATTGACAACGTGTCCCTCTGATACCTGGTTTCTCTTGGAGCTCTGTGACAAGTGGTCACCTCTGACTAGACAAGCACTCACACACACACACACACACACACACACAAATACAGACACACACACATTGAGTATATGTAAATATCGCACACATGTTAAGGCATGCATAACCCACTGTTCATGCATTTATTCTCATTTGAAAGACTCTTCCAGCCTGGATAGCAGATTGAGGAAGTCACAAACATCTTGCAATTCAGACGCCAAATGTCATAAATACTTATTTTGCATGTGCTAGGGGAAGTGGGTTGTGCTGGTTTCTCTCAGAATAACAGCAGGTACACCTTCGTAGGAAGTTTGAACCTTTTACACACTGCGTGACACAATACTGTAATTAAGGAGATGTTGATATAATTATGAGTCCTGATAAGTTTTCACCCAATCCGGCTCAGATATACAGAAGATGAAAATGATAAAAAAAAATTCATACATACTGATTTGAAACCCAAACTGTACAGAGATATAAAGAGAGATTAGGTGTACAAAGTGAAGAATGCCTCTGATGCCGATGGAACAAATGTAACTATGATATTCGGTCTAGTACTTTGGAGTCATTAATTAAACATTCTATTATCATTTGCATATGTGTATTCTCAGGAATTGCTCCATCATGACATTGTACAAATATATGTATAAAAAAACATCATCATGTTTTTCTCCCACACATTTAGCAACTTAAGGTGTATGTGTGTGTGTGTGTGTGTGTGTGAGTGTGAGTGTGTTGCACTTAATCACTCACTTGGTAGTTTGACCTTGCCTGTATTTGCTCTTCCCAATGAGAAACAACCTTGAAATGCGACAGATGTTCAAATTCACCTTGCTGAACTACACAAATCAAAGCTCGACCACTAATAATGAGCTCTTGTCAGTTGAGAAAGAGGAGAGATTGTAGAGAGAAGAGGGACTGACACTCACACAGACGCACACACACACACACAAACACACGCACACACACACCAATCATTAACAGCTAAGCTAGGGTCACACTTTGCAGCTGCTCTTTCTGGATAAGATAAGACTTTGACTACTGAGAGAGTGTGTGTGTGTGTGTGTGTGTGTGTGTGTGTGTGTGTGTGTGTGTGTGTGTGTGTGTGTGTGTTCTCTTGTGCATATGTCTGCATCTTTGTCTGTATCTGTGCCTGAAAACACCTGTTCAAACAAAGCTTTAGAAATACGTCAGATACAATACATTTCATATATACAGTAACCAACCATCTGTCTTTTATAGGGTTGTAAAAGATTGACTGGTAACATGGACTTAGATGACAGAAAAAGCATAATAAATCAAAGAGTGGTCTATGGTGTACCGGTACAGGCTGCAGGCTATCTTGTCATGTCGGGGGCAAACAGCTGGAGATGAAACATACTACAGCGTTGTCCAATACAGAGCACTGCAATTTTGGTATCAGTATTTTGGCTCCACCCATTCAACCGAGCGACATGTAGATTCGTTAGTGATGCATCCACACACACCTCTGCAAAGTCACATGAGCCAATTTTTGTCTTACTGAAAAATTCCAATTACGACAAGAATGCATGATTGGTGGAGTTAAGATTTGATTCTCACAGGTATTTCAAAGCCACCTCTAACTTAATGTACCTCCATGAAATCTCTCTTTCTGCTCATTAAATGACTTTACACGCACTGACAGAGGTTGGTACGTTCTTCACATGCACTCCCTAACTTGCTTTTCATTGTAAAACCTGATGTTGCACACTAGAGATCCACAGGGTAACTTGATAAATGCACAGCCAGTGTCAAGCTGTGAAAATCAAATGTCTTCTTTATATGTCAGCATTGAATGTTAATGGATTGTTGTACCAGGTTATAATGTTAGAATCACCCAGGATTGCTAGAGAGGGTGAAATCTATGGGATATTTGGGGAGACAGAGTACATCAGTTCCATTCAAATTCATAAATGAATACAAAATAAAAGAAAATAGTGCAACAAGACAACACTTCTATTTCTTCTTCATTTCACTGACACCCTTTTAACGGTCCATTCCTGGTGTCAACTCAATACCAAAGCATCGGCACATCACAGGATGTCCAAAAAACATCTATCTGCCTATCTCTTCTTAATGGGACTAACCAAAGCAATTGTGAAGCATTACATCATGGATTGGAAATCAGTTTGACCTACGGCTATTATCAACAGCGTGATCATATAGAGCAGGATCATAATTGCTCATATAAATGTTATTTGTTTCACTGTCACTTTCATTAACAGTCGTTCATACTTGAACATTTGATATGATCGTTTTTGTCCTTATCTTCATTCTGTCTTAGTTTCTAATAGACTTCCATTCTTATTGCAGCCCATTGGGTCTGGCAGTGCCTTTTAATGACTTGACTCCTTCGGGTCAACATGTTTTGTAACGGATGAGCAAGTTATGATTCAAGTTCTAGCAGGCTAAACCGTAAGCAGGGTTTGCGACAGCCGGTCAGTATAAAGCTCCATCAATATTTAATATGGGAAGATTTTAAGTTTTCATGAAACTCACTGAATGTACTGTGAGTGGGTGGCTGACCATATGGTGTCAGTGTTCTGAATAACAGATGACCTCAGATCAGATTTATCTTGAGAGGGAAACGGGTAGAGAGGAGAGAAAGAGAGATGGGGGTGCTTTGGCAATACTGTTCATCTAACACTGATGCCAATAAAACAAACTGTATGAAACAAAGTGAGGAGTGAGGAGTGAGAGCTCAGGGATGGACAGAGGAGAGAATGAGAAATGGGAGGGAAGAAGGCGGCTATGCGTAATGCCAAAGTGAAACCTTTATAAAAACCGAGAGACCAGACCAAACTCATACATAAAGAGTTTCATACCCTTTAAGACCTAAATAACATTCAAGATTTACCTGGAGAATTACCGCAAATGTCATGGAAGCACCAAAAGGTATCAGAACTTCTCACAGCCTGGGGGGCAACCGGTGGAACCAGACAAAACTGTACCAAGCTCCTTCCAAATATCACGTTCTTTTTTAATGCTATGTTCTCTTTCCTTTCATAGCTGACAGGAATGTGTCAGTCTTTTATTCTTTAGAGATAATTTGAAAAACTCTTCGTAGTTGGTGAAGTCATTAAGTTGTTAATTGTAAAATAATAACTATGAAGTCACGTAAAACGCAAACCATTTATTAACTTCCTCAAATTGTGATACTTAAATTGTGAATTCAATTGTATAAAGCTTTGACCGAAATTGCCTTAATTATGTTTTTTTTATAATAAAAGCACGAGAGTGCGAGGAAGGTTGGTGATAAAGTGACGTAAAGGGGCAGGACAGATAGTAGAGAGAGATGAGAGAGTGAGAGAGAGAGTGAGGACAAAGACTGGGAGGGGATTGCGGTGAAGGGGTGTAGGGAGAGAGGGAGCGACCCAAAAGAACACCTGTTGAGATTAAGGTTGGCACGCGACGCACTCCAACTCGCGTGGCAGCTGCAGCTCGCTGGAACAATGGCAGTAAAAGAGAGAGACAGAGAAAGCGAGAGGAAAGTTTGAATGCACTACTTATCTTTTGAGGTTGTGTGTCTGTGTGTGTGTATATGAGTGTGTAGCAGTGTGCGTGTTGAATGCTAATGTGTACCCTGTGAAAGAGAGAGGAGGAGAAGGAGGGAGAGAGAGGGAGCGAGAGAGAGAGACAGGGTCAGAAGAGTTTGGGCAGCTGAGAAAAAACTTGTGTATTCAAGTTAACCAAAAAGCCAGAATTAGGTGAAACACCTCAGAATAGGATAAAACAGAACAGAATAAAATTGAATTGAATAGAATATGGACACCTGCTCAAGGTAGTGAAAAAGGTGTGATCTTAAAGGGCCTCCAGGTGTCACTCCAGGTGCACTCACTTCCCAAAGGTATGTTGGAGGAGGGAGATAAAAGAGATTTATTATGGCCTTACCCTGGAATGATTTACACTAAGGTGCTCTACAGTACCTGTTTGGTTATACAAACTGGAAAAAAATATCCATGTGAATGTTTTTGCTTTAAATTCACAAAGTATCCATTAAAACCTTACTGATCTGAAGTACTCTTTCCTCTTCATGCAGCCTCGTATAGCACAGTCTAATATGTCCTAACCCTTCCCGACAGTTCTTCATTAAAATGGCATTGAGTGGCGCTGTGAGTTTATGAGTTAACATTCTTATTTCCATTGCAGTTCTGCTCCATGAACACACAAATTGGAGCCCAATTACCCATTGCTTTACTTGGATGCACTGGAGATATGAGGCCATATTGAATATAATTTTAACCAGCGAAATGCATCCAGTAACGTTGGTGGCGATACTTCCAAAGTAATTTCCCAGTGGTGAACCAAGTCACCTCTGACTCTCATTTCATTTAGATGAAGAACATCTGACCATCTCTGTCATCCCTCTTTTCTTTATCTGTCCACACACACACACACACACACACACACACACAACCTACTTTTATTTTCATTTCACATTCATTTCATATTTTGATGACATTCCGTGTGCAGAAATGTGTTCCCATGGAATCAGAAGTTAGTGATTGACTCCAAACTGGGCTGATTTTTACCAAATCAGAACGATTTTCCTTTCTATCACTCCCTGTATTACCTTATCATGCTTATGGCATCTATACTGTATATAAACACACAAAGAGTGCACAGCAGTATCGCTTGGTTGCTTCCCTATCGTACAAAGACATTATGTAATTCACCCCTGGTAACTATTCTGAATGCTTAGTCTGATCTCTCTTACCCTCTGAAAAGTCTCTGCAACAGCCAAGCCCGACCCGCTCTCCGGCTCTGCAACGCCATCTAGCGAAAAACTAACACCACACTGTATCTACTTTATTCACCTGTGCATCTCCCCTCTTTCCTTCTGTCACACTTCTGCTGATGTAATGGTGAAAACAAATAATCATTATTTTCCAGGATGAAACTGGAGGCGCGTAGAAAGAATAAAAACCCGAGCATACTCGGATATACTTCACTTATCAACAACCACCAAGGATGATAGTGTTTTGATTTTATGAGACGTGGACAAATATTCCTGTAAAACGTTAATTTTAATCATGATTATTATTATAGAGTTCATAGAATTAATTTGGTAACGTTCACCGCTCAAGCTGTGCGTAAAAGCGCAGTGCCATGCGTTCATCGGCCTTATTTGTGTCACTCCACGGAAAACCGCACGCAGCGTCAGTTCGGTGGTACGCACGTTGAGGCAGCTCACACACACCATTGCCACGCTCTCTTGCCTCCTTGGCTTTTTCTCTGTCCGCAGTGTTGGAGGGCGGGTTACGTGACAAAAGACCGCCCAACCCGCCTCAGAGAGAGGGAGGTTGGGGGAGCGCAGGGGGAGGGCGGGAGAGAGAGAGAATAGGACATACAGCTTGGCTTAGTTCTCACACCAGTTTAACGATCATGATGTATCCAGAAGACGTTTCCCTGTGTATGCAGTGATCAGACAGAAACATTCAACTGTGCAGGATATTCTTGTTGGTTGATCCAAGACCTCCTCGAATAAACCACCACCTGTATGAAAAAAATCACCAATTGATAAAAAAAAAAAGTTCAACGATCAGACTTGTCTATGAAAGAGGTCCCATCCAATACACAATGTAAAAATAACATGTAATAACATAATTATAACCTATAGTAATGTCTTCAGCAGCTGCTTTCCGCCAGCTCCACAATATCCTCATTCAAAAGGAGCTGCGCACCACTCATAACACCTACAGTCCATAACAGGAGGCAGAAATCAGGTTAATATTACAGGGTGTGTTTCTTTTCTTGGATATTACCCAGACAACTCTGTGGTGCGCACTGCACTCACGGTTAAAGTTTCCATGTAGTTAAGTATACTTATCTTCCCATATAGCTATATGTTAATGGTATACACATGGTGGAAGTAGAAAAAGGGGTCCCATAACATAAGCCAGTGTCTCTTTAAAAAAAATTGTTTCTTGTTGTATTCTGGAATGAGGTCAGACACGAGGCTCCTCATTGCACGCGCTGATTATTATTAGATTCCATTTTGGGCCAATCGGCGCAGAGATGGGCGTTAGTCTGGCGCAGAGGCAGCGTAGCGACAGCGTCTGATTGGTGGATTTTTATCGCCGTTGTATCTCGAGAAGGGATAAAGCCAAGCAAGGGGGCCGGCAGGAGAGGGCTGCTCAAAACTTGACTGCAGGTCTGCGGATGGAAGGCGGACATTGTAACTCGCTCTAGGTGTCTCTTTTTACTCCCCAACATGCATGGCTTTTGTTTCTAGGATAGGGGACAGAGCTTATGCAGAGAAAAGCATTTGGTCACACTCTGTACTTGGGAGCCCTTTTTCAGTGCCAGAGCGCACCGTGTGGCACTCAGTGTGCGCTCTGCAGCTTCATAGCCTTCTGTTCCGTCATCACATGGCTGAATAGACTTTATAACATAAAGAAAGAAACGGAGAGATACTTGAGTGGCATCTGCAGTGTTAAAATCCACAGAAACTGGAAATTAAACTTTTTTTTTTACACACCCAATCCCTTTAAAGGCTGCGCTGGACTGAAGAGTGGTCGAGAGTTTACTAACTTTTACGCATCTCAGGAGTGAATTATTTCTTACGTGCTCAGCTCCTACTGCTCTGGGAGGAAAAAGCTGAGTTTGCTTTAAAGTGAATCGGAGGACCAAGGATAGAGGGGGAGAGAGAGCAAGTAAACAGCTCTCCCTCTGTGTATAAGCGGCAGCATGGTGCAGAAGATGAGCCACACGGAGAGCACCGCCGAGGCGCTCTCCTTCTTCGCCGGGGATTCGAGCTTAGACTCCGGGGCGTGCATGGATCTGGACCCGGCCGCATCGCCTCTCTCCCCGGGCTCCACAGCTTCTTCGACCGCCGGAGACAAGCTGGGAGAAAACCCGGCTTGGTGTAAAACTCCGAGTGGCCACATCAAGAGACCCATGAACGCCTTCATGGTTTGGTCACAGATCGAAAGGAGAAAAATTATGGAGCAGTCTCCGGACATGCACAACGCTGAGATCTCCAAGAGGCTGGGTAAGCGATGGAAGCTGCTGAGAGACAGCGACAAGATCCCCTTCATCAGAGAGGCGGAGCGGCTCCGACTCAAGCACATGGCGGACTATCCCGACTACAAGTACCGGCCGAGGAAGAAGGTCAAATCAAGCGCCTCCAAGTCTGGCAGCAATGGGGAGAAAGGCGAGAAACTGAGCGGTAGCTCCAACAACACCAGCACTAAAACATCCTCATCTTCGCGGAAGAACGGATCCAAATCACCCAGCAGCAGCAAAACCCACAAAGCAGTGTTCGGAAGCAGCAGCAGTAACACCAAAGTCACACCGTGTTCCTCTGAGGAGAACCATCACAACTCTCTTTACAAGTCAAAGTCCGTCTCCTCAGCAGCCAAGCAAATCCCTGACAGCAGGAAGCCCAAGAGGGTGTTCGTCTTCGGGACCAACCTGAGCGTCAGCCCCGCGTCCTCCGTGGTGGTCCCGGCGAGCCCCACGCTCAGCAGCTCGGCGGATTCCAGCGACCCGCTCAGCCTGTACGAGGACGCGGCCAGCGGCCGGGAGGACGGAGCGGACTCCCCCGGCAGCAGCAGCAGCCCGGGCGGCTCTTCAGCGCGCCACGGCGGACACACATACAGCAGTCGGCGGGCTTCCTCCCCTACCCCCTCCGGAACCCACTCCTCCGCCTCCTCGTCCCACTCGTCTTCCTCGTCTTCTTCAGAGGACGAAGAGTTCGAGGACGACCTGCTCGACATTAACCCGAGCCCCAGCTTTGATAGCATGTCGCTGGGGAGCTTCGGTTCTTCGGTGCTGGACAGGGACTTAGATTTGAACTTTGAATCCGGATCCGGGGGCTCCCACTTTGAGTTCCCCGACTACTGCACACCCGAAGTCAGCGAGATGATCTCTGGGGACTGGTTAGAGTCCACCATCTCCAACCTCGTGTTCACCTACTGAGTGTTTCGAAGGCAAGGAAAGGTGATCGACAGGTGTTTTTGAGCAGAATCTGACCACAAACAGGGGTTTCCTGCTACAGTGTGCGTAATAGTTTGTGTTTAAACGACACCAGACTAGTAGCCTGGGACCCACTGACTCTAGCCTCAGTCCCTTCACGTCCACACGGACCCCAGAGCTCCGCAGATCCGGAAGCCAAACTTAAAGCGTGCGTTTTTGTGGATGCGTGGTCTGGGGCGGTTTGGTTCACGCACCGAGGTGGAGGGAGCGCAGAGCAGACGGAGTTTCAAGATGGAACACTCAGTCCTGAACTGTTGTTCGACTATTAACAGTGATTGATTTGCACGTTACGCGGTCCGCCGTTCACTTAATCGATGTTGTTTCTGATTTGATTGAACAAAGGGACATTTCATAACTTTTTACCAACCGTCAAGTGAACTTCACCACTAAAAGGTACACAAACAGGACTGCCGTGCGACTTTTTTTTTAAACATTGTGTTATGTCACAATAAGAGGGATTTTTTTAAAGAGAGCGAGGAGGGTTGATGTTTTTTCAAAGTCGAGTATTTTTCCTCAAAAGCAAAAAAACAGGTTAAGCATGATAGCCTACTTTCCTATCTTGTGCTGAGGTTTTCTGTGAGACTATCGAACAGTTTAAAAACTAGTATTAGGGTTATTTAAATGGGTAGGCGGCGCTCGCTTTTTGGTTCTTCTCTTTTTGAAAAAAGACATTGAAATAATCACCAGCTGTTGTAATGTTTCAAACTTCAGGATTCAAACGCAACTTCAGATCTGTGCTGAACTTTATACACGTGTTCTCTTCTATTCAGGACCAAACTTGTTTCATTTCAGATGATGGCTATAGAGAAATCCTCACTGATTTTTCATCCTCTGAGCTTTGTTTTTGTACATGTATCCAGATGCCATTTTCTACGGGATGTTGTATTTATATACTGGGCCAAGCATTTTTGACTTGATCTTTTTTTTATTTCTTGTATACATGATCTAGTACGTTTTTTTTCTTCGTCAGTTTGTCTGTGTCTGTCACATTTCCTTCTCATGCGAAGGGCTAGAGTTTTACAAACGCAACTTTTGATTTCATTTTATATTTAAATGTAAACAACTTTTGGACAATTAAAAGAGAGGAAACAGTTTGATTATTTTCTCAGTGTATTTTTGTACAAATCTATATAGAAAACGGGGGAGTCAACAATCGGTGTTTGTAGCCTACAATACAGCTGTATTGAATTTCCTAATTTTTAGTACTCTGGCAGGCTGTTTTTTCGTGCTGCCTTCAAGTGCTCCTGGTAAGCTCGTACATATGTTTTTGTATTGCAGCTTAATTGTGTTTTAAGGACAGTCAGAAATAGATCTCATGCCACTATGCTGCCTATTGTGTTTATTTAGAAGTACGGGCACCAACCTTTTGTTTTACCTTGGTCACAGAGCAGAAGGGAGATACATCAGGTGTGTAATTGGTGTTTTGATTATCTAATTAGGCAAACTTGACTTAAACCAGCAAACATTGACGATACCTGCGTGATGTCCAATCTCTAAACATCTGGTGTTGTCAGTAAAGGCGTGAGATACCCAAGATCTAAGTCACAAGGATGCAGTTACGATTTGTCCAACAGCACTTGAAAGCAGCACAAGTCTTTGTATCAGCCTACCTTCTACGTTTACAGTGCCAGTCTGCAGACTCCTTAAAGACACAGGAATGCATTATTTCTCGAGGCTATTCTTGTGGATCACATGGGTTTAACAGCTTCACTATCTCAAGCAGCCACTTGCTCTTACATTTTCCACCAGACATCTTGCCTACGACAACACATGAGGAGATTGTAGCTTTAAATTTGACTTATTTCTTGATGTTTTCTTGAATTGATGTCAAATTTGCCAGTTAACCACTGGACCGAACAGGCTATCTTTACAGCAGATACAACAACAAGGATGACAACATCAAGCAAATTCAAATTTCTGACTTGAATTCCGCAACACCTTCTTGTACTGCGTTTCTCATTGTATTTGAATATATAATCTTTTCTACTTGTCGGCTACTATTAGCTAATAATTGTTTTAGTATCTTTATGGCATGGTGAATAGCATTCGTATTTCAGATTCAGGTTATTAGCTGTTGTGTTTTTCAGAAAAAAAGAAAAGAGGAAAAATGATGAAAAGTGAACTCGATCTTTGTATATTTGACTGTATCATAAAGCAAAAAGATTGTGTGTTATGTACGTTGTTGCTATCAAGGACAGGCACTGTCTAGAACTGCTATCTTTTACACAACCTTATTTACATTTAAGGTGGTCAGTTCAGGACTCTTTTTTTATATATAGTTTTTTTTTTTTTTTTTTTTTTTAAATATATTGACTTTATTTTTCACCCATCCTGTGCAATATGCTGTGTAGAATTATCATTTATTGTCTCTAATCATGCCATAAACAAAGAAACCACCCTTTTCTCAGAGTCAGAGAAAGGGGTGGAAATCCATGCCAGCTACATTGTGTCCATTCACTGCCTGTCAGATGTTGATATAAACTTGTGTACAGAACTTTTTCAAGGAAGGAAATAAATATCAGCTGGAACTGAAATGCTACCTTTCTCTTCTTGATTGATAAACCTTTCAGAATCTCTGTCTGGTTGCCCGCAAGAGACAAAAAGTGCTCATGATATATTATTACATACTCCATCCATACATAAAGGAAAAGATAAAATCAATTTAGATCTGTTCCATTCTCTAACGCCAACAAAGTTGGCTGCTTATAAAAATGACATTTAATGCCACACATTGCTGTGGATTGATTCGGAAAAAAGTGATTGTGAGGCTTGCTTCTCATGCACTGGTAGCTGTGACACAAGAATACACAAATAAACATACACCAGAGCTTTAATCGTGGTCACCACCCCTCCAAGATTGGTGTGCATCAGAAAATGACATTCTCTATGGAATACAATCCACAAACTTCATGAGAGCTAAACAAATTGATTTCAAGCACTGCGTGATAAATGACAATAAAAAACGTCCCATTCTAATTTGTTTTGTTACTTAGTATATATCTACAAAATTACAAATTTCACTGTTTCCCACTGAGTTAGTATTGTCCATTTCTGCGCACCCCTCTGAAGACTTCAGCACATGAGCCTCCTCTTCCTCTCCGAGTGTAACTGCCCCAACACATCACTGTACTATTAAAAAAAAAACAACTTTTATTCCCAGCTGTTGTACAATAGGCAGGATTGAATTTAGCAGGCTTTCCGCTCCAAAGACTCAGGATGGTCTTGATTCTGTAAAGCTCTGTGGAGGCTTACAAATCCCGTGTGGGCGTCCAGAAGAAGATGCATTCATATAGACTCGGAGAAAATGAATACGATTATTTTAACCCTGTCCTGACACATATTTGATATGTTTTAATATTAAGCCCCCGTAAGGTTTAAGTCTACATCATACTTTGAAAAAGTAGGCTGCCTTTGTGGGGGAGTGTCTGAGACCTGGTTGACCTACACTGATCATAATATGACATTAAATGATTTGGATTGATTATTTTAGTGTTTCTATGCTGCACATTTCTGTCACGTCAGTAAGAAACGGTGTGAACAGATACTGTTGGAACAGCCGTCGAACATTGATTGGAGACTTAAAGGGTAAAGAATCCTACATAAGTTAAAACTTTTTCTGCTACTGCATGATTAGACAACAGAAAATAGTTCAGTGTCAGTAAAGAAAGCGGAGAAACGTCATCAGCATTGGAGCAAATTAATCAGCCAAATCAACTCAGATTATCTTTTATGCATCCTCACAGATCCCAACATTTCCCCAAATTTAGGGTCCTGTGAATCCTTCCAAGTATAACACCTTGGAATGGATAATAAATATTGCATAGACGGATTTCACAAAATCTGAAAAGATGGTACAAAAGCAAAAGTCCACTAAGGATATAAATATGTTCTTCCTGCATCCTCCCTGGAGAATATTCAAAATTACACCTACACCATGAATATGGAAAGCTAACCCTCAACCGGGCGAAGCTTCACAGCAGGTGGCTAACGCCGACACATCTATTCATGTAACAGCGGTTCATCCATTCACCTAACAGTCTGACCATGGAGGTCTCTACTACCGTCCCATGACTAACAGCCCCGTTTGAGTCCTAATGTGCTTCTTGAGTAGCCAATTATGTTTACCTGCTTTGCATTGGATAATTGCCTCAAATTTATTCCTGCCGAAGAAGAAAACGTTGGTTATTTAGATCATTAATTAGATGTGCGCAAATACTAGGGTCATCTTAATTAGCTGAATGGCGGTGAGGGTGGTAATATGATAATAAATGCAGTTTCTTAGAGAATGCACAATTATTGGTTCCAAAGGCTAAATTTTTTCTGGCTCCATTCTTCTTAATGTTTGGTTTTATTTCATTTTATTCCAATCTAGTCTACTGTGTATTCTGCATGCTGGCTGTCTGGTGTTCAGACAGTCATGATTTCCCTTCCCCCTCTCCCAGACGGACCTCTATTGTTGGGGGGAAGGGCTGATTTAGCAGCAGTCAGCCTAGGGCCCTCCAGCGTAGCTGACAAGCATGTCTGCCTGTCTGCAGCATCTATGCGTCTGTGTGTGTGTGTGGGCATATGTGTTTAAAATACTGTCAGTAAAATCCAACCTCTCCACATGGGTATCCATACAGTACAGTCTCACATCAAATATAAACTCTTTGCCCCTTGTGTTTGATCAGTGACAGTGGTATAAAAGAACAATGGATGTAAACAATAAATACAATGCCACATACTTGATTTCAAAGACTGTATGAACAGTACGGAGTCCCTTATGACTTCCTGCTACCAGTGTAGCACAGCACTGTTGCATAACACCCCGATAAGGTGCGGGAAATGACTTTTGACTATGTGGAGCCGTTATGTGTGGTATAAACTCAAAGGTTGTAATTGGATGCAAAATTAAAACAAGATATCAGGACTTTAAGGGTGGTCATTTATCCAGTTTGAATTGTTTCTGCTTATGCATGTTGCAAGTACATGTAGTTAATTGGTTTGTATATAGTATGTAGCCAACTTCCTCTTTAGTGCTACTTAAAAGAGAACCCTTGTCCATGTCAATTTACATTAAATGTCTGTGGGTATGGTAATAAGACATTTAGTATTCCATTTAAACAAACAGTCGAAATCGCGTTCCCCTTATTCTGCATGTACTTCTTTATCTACAGGAAGTAGCCTCGGTGTTGTGAGTTCAGTTTCACATGTAATGATAAGGGAGGAGATACATAGACCAAGCCACTCATATGATAGATTTTATACACTTTGATCAACATACACAAGGGAAAACAGATGCTGTGGTTTTTTTTACATTTTTTTATTATCTCCAGCACCTTGATGAAAATGTGTACCATATCTGAAGAGGATGTCATCGGTGTTTGGTATAATCTCGCCAAAGTCCTAATAGCTTCAGCGGTCCTGTGCATGTTAAGCACCCCCACGCTGTGTGCGGCCGGTTGAATGTGCAGTCTCATGGGAGGCTCAGCTGACTATGTAGGAGATCTGCAGGCCGCAGGAAAGTAAATTGACTCCTGGAGTCAGTCAGCAGGCAGAATGAGCTGGAAGGGGGGAAAGAGGGGTATGACTGTGTCTCCATGTCTGTATATGTTGGTGTTACACCGGGGTGGATAGTAGTGGTGATGTGATTATTTTTCCCATGTCATTGCTCTTCAACCAATTCTCCCTTCTACACTTAGTGTTCTTTCTATTCACACGGGTGTCCCTATGAGCATTATTTATTTCAATCTGCCTGGTATGGGGATAGTTCTGCTGTCTGTTATCTTCAGTTTTTCTTGTCTCTACCTGACTGTCTCTGTCTCAGACGGTCCCGAAGGCTCGCTCATATGCAAACAGAACAGCACGCAGACTGGAACACACGCAGCCAAGGTCTAGTTGGTTTCTCTGGGTTGAGTTCAGGACCTGGGTAGTTATTGGAGAGAGTGCTGAAAGATGGAAGAAGTACAAAATCTTTCAAACAGTTGGAGAAGATTGTAATGTAAAAGGCCGGAGGATTCTGTTTTTTATCTTTAACATGAGTGTGTGCTCTCATGACTGTCATAACATGTCTGGTGTTTGTCCGGTTAATTTATTTCTCTGGGGCATAAAAACATTACAGTCAGGAAAGAGGAGACACAATTATGACTCTGTTTGTCTTTCTTGTCTTCTCTGTTAATATTTCCGTCCCTGGCCTCCACTCACAACACCTTAAGTTACAGAAAGAAACCCGACAGCATCTTGTACAGCTTTCCCTTCTCCCGTATATCTTATTGATAAACACAACTGGAAAATGAAAGGTAGCGCTGTTAAAACGTATTTGGCCCCTTGTAATTTCTTCTTTTTTTTCTGTTCATCTCAAATTAATCAGTCTCTGATCTTCAGACTACATTTAATATTAAGACTTTGATGTTCTCACGCCGCCAAAAGATAATGTTTCTCTGCATATTTTATTAATCTAGCTATCTTAGAAAGTCTAGTTTGACCAAATACTTATTTGGTCAAGCATGATTTTAAACAGTAGAAACAATTTGACTTATAAAACCAGGTGGTAATAATAGACATAATTAAATCTCATTGACATTTCAAGTTTATTGAATGAAATTGCCAAATGAACATTCGGGTGGTCTTGAACACAGACTCCAGCGATATGTTCATAATCAAATAATCAAAATCAAATTATGATTTTGTCATCGCCTAAATATTCCTGTTGAAACCTGAGCTCAGCATCAACAATATGAATATTTCTAAACCTAACAAGGTCACATATTTATATCCTAGGGCCTTTCCCCCCTTTGTCTCCTTCTTTGTTCTCCTGCTGCTGCTGCTGCTCAGACACAATGGTAGACTCCGAGCACTGCATCCAGGAAAGTTTGTTCCAGCCAATCCATGCTTCACTAATGCGAAGACGGAAGCTGAGGAAAGGTACAACTAATCAAAAATAAAACAGAAAAAACATACGATAATGCATAGATTGGGAGAGTTTGAAGTTTTACCTGCAGTTTTCAACCCGAATGAACCTGAAAATTGCTGGATTGCAAACAAAGAACTCTGAGTAAATGCAGGACGAATGAAACAAAAACGATTCTATTAAATAAAATATTTTTTCTCTGTTAAACAATACTTAAACAACTACAGATATATTCATTTCCATTGTGATTGGGGGGGGGGGGACTAAATAAAGTGATAAGGTGAAGTTGGTGCGCCTATGATAAATATATAAATACATCAAATTTTGAAGCTAAGGATAAATGATTGCGTTAGTGACCAGACAACATCTACAATCTTCTGTGCATAGTTATTTGACTTTGGGAGGGCGGGACTCTTTGGAGAGCGAATGAACTAGGCGCGGCCAAAACGAGCCCCATCCATCTATCACACGTGTAGACAAAGGGGGACTCCACAACACAAAGCTGGATGCGCCCTCACAAACTTTTTCCACGACGCACGGCTACGCGCGCCGCACCATCCGCGCACAGGTGAGTGCTTCCCTGTCTTTATCTTTACCTCTGCAGCGTTTTTCCTTCTGTCTTCCCAGTGAAAAGTTGCTGTAGTAGTTGGTACGTCAGCGCTCAAACTTGAGCACAAAGCAGGAGAGAGAGACCTTGTGGGAGAGTGGCAGAGAGGAGAGAGAGAGCCAGAGGAGCGGTCCCCCTTTCCTTTGTCTGATGCCGGGCGCTTAGAGGAGAGAACTTGAGGGGATGCTCAGGCATGCATCTTCCTAACATTCAGTAATAGTCAACATGTGATGCTTTGAATGAATGCACAGAGAGCTTTGGCGCACAGAGATGGAGTTTGCGCTGCTGCACAGTTCCTGTCTCTTTGGGATGTTGCTACGCGCAGGACAAATCAACTGTCTGTCAGAAGTTTGCGGAGAAAGGGACGCTTTTACCTACACTGGAAACATGACCAAAAAAAGGGATCTTTTAGTTTATAAATAGTTTTTGAGCAGTTGTTTTCTCTCTCAGCCATCAGCTTCGTGATGGTGCGGACTCGCGAAGTTTCCAGCGCACTGTGGGAATTCAAACAATGCAATCAGGTGTAAGTCTCGAAGAAACAAAACAGTGAGCCAGAGTTAAACTTGATGCACGAATAAGGAATATTGGTTAAGGGGTTCTAAGGGCTTCATAAAATGGATTCGTTTCGAAAAAACACCCCAAAAACTCTTTGGAGATGTTTGGAAGCAGAGCAACAGGTATAAGTCGCTGCAGCTTCTTTGTTACAGTAGGGACTCCTTTGTTCTCAGCTCATACAAAGAGAAGCATCAGAAAAGTGCGCAAATCCTCACCGAAACTACTTGGTTAGCCCCTTAAAATGACTCACTCGGGGTAAAATATATTTTTTAACTTAGTTTTTTAATCTTCAAACTCCCATATAAGATTTTTTTTTAAAAATCCCTTTTCCTTTTGTATAAATACAACTCATTGGGTCGTGTCCAGAGAAATAGTTACAAATCTAAAGTCCATGACTGAGTTTAACTTTGATTTTTGGAAATGATTTATTTTAATTATAATAAAAAAACAAAAAAAAAAACTGTCTTGAACATGTGTAGGTGTGGCTAAACAACTTGTTTGAATTTGCTGCATTCCATTGTACAGTAGCTCCACTCATAAATGTTTTATGAGGCAACACAGAGGCGGATTTGCACTTACTTTATTTGTTATAATAAGTTTTGTCCTCTTAGGTATTTGTTTGGACTTTTTTCATCTTTTCGACCCAAGCTCACACCAACTTTTTCAAAGTCTTTTTAATCAGATATATTTGATTTCTTGCTTTTTTTTCTGGTGCAATTTTTAAGCAGCGGACAACTCATTGTGCTTTGATATAATATTGTCGCTACATTTCTCCTATTCTAATTTTTTTATCTTTTTTGTGAAATCTTTCCCCAGGTGAATGGATTTAACAAAAGATAAACCAGTATTTCCTCCTACGAAGTATTAAGGAAATCAAATATTTGGAAATCACACGGAAGATGTAAAGAGTCACCTATCAAGCAGTTCTGACACGCAGAAAAGGATTAAGGAGCAGTGCAGTCATTTTTTTTATTCCGGGGAAGGTGAAGATTCATCTCTGGTGGATTTAAACTTCGGCAGCTGCAGCAGTAGTGCCAAGCAGGATGCATTTTAGGCACACCGGGAAATATTAAACTCATGGAGGATTATAAAAGTGTAGCACTACGTCTGTACACAGCCCAAAGCTATTGGAATAACAGGATCCTGCTTCTGTGATGGTCCTCGGCCCTCCACATCGGTAGGTGATATTACTTCGTACCGGAATACTCCTCTTCCATCCCTCATTTGCCGGTCTGTCTCGCTCAGTTCAGAAGAGAACTGTCAGTAGACCACCCCTAACCCCCCATCCCTTCACACGAAAACACCACTCACATATTATCAGGGAACATTTTGGCGGCCCATGGTCCACTTGCTGTATAATATGTGGGTAACAGGTGCATCAACTAATCAAGAAGAAGTTGACAAAAGTTGATATTTAGCCATATCATTAAAAAAATCCCTTTTTATCAATCTCAGATGTTTTTCCTCTAACGTTTGTAGTAGTTTGGAGTGTTCATCAGTTTATTATGTCATGTCACTCACAATCATTACAAGCAGTGAAGAGTTTTCAAAAATAGAAACTTGGGTTTTACAGTCTTTTTTTTAACTTAATAGACAAGAAGACTTTCAGTGTTGACTTTTGTCTCTTGTCAAATAGTGACAAAACACACTTGGCTAATATAATACTTGACGTACCTCCTTAACATGGACTGTTTTCAGTTTTTGGCACCATATGACCCCATTCTTTATATATTTCCTGATATGATATACTGTTATACACCAAAATTTCACAAATCCTTGTAGAATGTAGAATGTATGTGTTTGCCTGGCTGATTTGACATTTCCGTATCCTTCATTTCAACAGGTAGCATCACTGATATCTGGAGATACCTAAATACAATCATTTATTTGACAGATACAGATACAATAACACAGAGAATTGATAGACTCTTGCAAACTTTATACAGTTTAAAGAAAACCACTAGGTCTATGCTGTTGTCATCAACAGTAGGGGTATATCCCCGAAAAGTTCTCAATACTCTGCATTGTGTAAGCCATCACCCAGATTGAACTCCTCAAATTAAATGTAAGGGTATAGCCACAGTATTTTTTAAATTTTTTTTTTTTAAAAGTTTGCCCTGGTAATTTAAATATGAACAATTACAGTTAAACACAATGTATAATGAATAAATCTCCTCGACTCAATTCATATGCACCCAAATCCGACCAACGATTTAGAAGTTATATCCCAATAACCATGTGTTTCATGAAAAGTTCGTGCTAGTAAGTAAAATATGAACAATTACAATAAAACACGACATATAACACATAGGTCTATTCGGTTTCATTCATATGCACCAAATTTGGACTAAACTGAACCATCGATTAGGAAAAAATCGGAAAAAATAAATAAAAAAGCTCTCCCTAGTGAGTAAAATGAACTATTTAAGTAAAGCACAATGTATAAGATAGATCTCATCGACCTGATTCATATACACCAAATTTGGACTAGATGGCCCAAAAACATCCAGAGATTAAGCTCCCCCTAGTGTCGGAATTGTACAATCAACCTTTCCCAAAATCAACCCAGTTCTTCCTCGCACTAAGGTTAAAGGTAAATAATTCATTACAGTTATGTACTGAAAACAGTATTTTTCTGTAAAAAGAAAGCTCCTCTTATAAAATAAAATATGAGCTACTAGGAAAAAAATATGATATTTACATGATAGATCTCCTCAAGTCGAATCATGTGCAGCAAATGTGAACTAAATCAGACCAACTGTTGCAAAATTAAGGCCTGATAATTTTGGAGATAAAGCTCCTCTTTGTGTCAAAATATACAATCAAACTTTCCCTAAAACACTCCTGCTCTTCCTCGCACGAAGATCTATGTGGATGTAAAACTTGAAAATGTTCCATGATACAGTTTTTGAGTTACGGCGTTAACACCAAGGATCTGCAGCGGCAATGGTGATTCCATAATATCCTTGACTTTTCGGGAATAAAATTACAGGTGTGATTGGAAATGCACAAATCCAACCTTCAAGTTGTTCAAATGAAATAAGGAAGTCTAACATTGAACTCTTTCTATGCTTATTCTGTTTGCATGCAGCGTAGTGTTTGAACCTACATCTTCATAGTTCAGTGTGAACGGGGGCTTCAAGTAATGCAGCTTCATTACGTAATTTACAGAGTTTCTATATGAGCTCATGTTGTGCAGACTGTTAAACATATTGACATGTAATCAGCCCCTCCCTTATAGGATTACTTTCTATATGCTTTGTAACTTGAATAAACATCTTATTTTTTTCATGTTATGTGAGGTGTGGTCGCTGGTGTTGGTGGTGCCAGACAGGGAAATTTTTCCCCAAATCCTTTCATTTGTTTTGGGGGCAGAACAGCAACGGAGGAGCTTTAAAGTGAAGAAGCTGTTATGCTATTATGTGCCTCTGATTATGCATCAGATGAGCCTCCTAAATCTTGGGGATAAAAAAGTTACGAGTGATGAATGCAGCCGCTCATCCTTATACTAAAAGTGGGTGTGAGGGAAGAGATAGCATGACTCAACTCTACCAATGATGTCATTGACAGCCAATGAAAGCATGCAAGGGCACTTGTCAGCATCCAAGCTCCGCCCCCAGCTTCTGATCATGGCAGCTCCCATGGTGTCGCAGCATCACGTTTTCACCATGTGCTCGTCTGCTGCAGAGTGAGGCAGGCATGAAAAGATGTTGCTCTTGGCTGTGTGCACTGATGTTAATATAGCATGTCTGCTCAGACAAGGCTCGCAACTATCTACCTGGCTGAGGAGAGACAAGACGTTTGTTTGCATTAACGAGTAACTGCGAATATATCAGACATTGAAATATTGATTTAAATGAGAATGCTGGAAAACAACAGCCAGGTTCTCTGGGGTATACTATCAGAATTGTAAGCTCAGTCGGCGTGCCAGTGATTTCCAAAATGACTTTATAAAATCAATATGATTTATTAAGCTGAATATACTAAAAGTTAAAGAAAATAAGATTAACTGCACATATTTACAACAATTTACCGGCACTTTTTTAATATCCAAGCCTTCAGATTGAGTGGCGACAGTATCCACCTGCTTCCTGTTGCTCTTATGGACCAGGCCGAGGTCAGAGCGTGTGAGTGACTGGATCAGTGGGAATGTGGGTCAGTCACCAGTGGGACGCACAGCTGGGACAGATGTAGGTCAATGGCAGAGAGCCGATGCTGTTGAGTCATGCATCTACTGTGAGTGATGACAGAGGATATGGGAGACAGAGCGAACGCACTGTTTATTTCATCTTAATCGTCTCACCTTGATTTCAACTCTTGATTTTCACCCATATTCCTCGCGGTTGTACGTGTTATTGCCTGTTCCCTACTTTTTACATATGACGATGCACAGCTTCACTCCAGTAGCCGGTTGGTGAACTTGTGTGAAAAAACAGACACATCAAGTTTAGCATAACTAATCGTTGTGACAGACCCAGCACTGAGCTCTTAATAGGCGTTTCTCCAGCATGGTTATTGCCACAATGGCGTATTAGCAGTCCGCTCCACTGTGTGTAGCTTAATGACATTGCTCATCGTTAATACTATTATCAAAGTATGGTGCCGTTTCCACAGCATTAGACATTTCTTTGGATGCATTATTTGAGAGAGTCATTTTTTCTATAGTTGCCACAGTGGGAGTTGAGCTTCTAAAGCTAATCCACTGAGTTGTACATGGTACAATATTAGCTCAGCAATCTGTGGCATCTTCCAGCTCGGAAGTCTTGATATCCCTCTAAGCTGGACTGCTCAATAAAATGGGCATCGCTTTCACACCGTCTTCCCTCTCTGCAACTAAATCTGGCTCACCATAGTTTCTCCTCCATCTGTATTTGCTATTACACTAAAGCACTTCATTCTGTTTATGGGGAAGTTTTACAATCAGACCTTGGAGCATAACGGTGTGTTGGAGCTACAAACATCTAAATATGTCAGTGTTTGTTATAATTATAAAGTTTTATTTTTACATTATGCGTCTGTCAGCCGGTCTGCGAGCTGGTATAATGTTACGCAGAGCGAATTAGACTAGAATAGATCATTAGGCCTAGAATAACTATTCACTGGTGTAAAGCTAATTCTCTCAGACATCCTGTGATCAGCCTCAGGAAAGCTATCAGGTTTAGTTAAGCCATTCATGGCCTCTGGGCTTCATAGCTTATGGTTCCTCATAAATGTAAGTATCATGAAATGATGCATACACCTAACAAATTTACAATAATCAGTGAAGATCGTCTCTTATGCCTACATTTCCATTTGAAGGCAAACTCTCGTTGCACTCTGAAATGTGATGTGTGATGTTCAGACGCAAGCGCTGACAGACGGACACGTACATTTTGAGTTGGATCTTTGTGAGTTCCTGTGGCTGCAATGAAATGTTACATTTTCCTCAGCAGCTGAATTTGGGTTGATGTTCCCTCTGTGCATCTCATTGAGTCATACAGGACATTAGACCGTGTGTACAGTGCAGTAAACCACAGTGCTGTAAAACATTAGGCCCACCATTACTAATTTCGAGGACAGTTCTAATTCTCTGAGCCACATGCTTTCTGTGGTCATCCTGTTGCACACTATCAGAGCTAGCTTAGTTTTACCACGCAGCGTCTGTAGCCCTGAGATAAAGTTAACGTGTTCTGCTGGCATGCTAATACACAGCCGCAATGGGAGGCAGGAATAAATTATTTCTTTATGGCTTTGCACAAGGCATTGCATTTGAAAAAGTGGAGGGGGTAGAAGTGGGCGTAAACGATGGGCTGGAAAATGAGAAGGGAGAGGAAAGGCAAGAAAAAGTCCAATAGTAAGACAGATAGTCAGCTTAAAGTGCTCATTATATCTCTTCAGTAATTCTCTCACCCTGGCAGAATGGAGAAGGCATTTTCTTTCAGACTCTGAATGAGTTTAAAACATAGTCCTTCAGAGCTTTCTTGCTTTTCCTGCCAATAAGGGTGGTAAGTGAGAGGCTTTTCCCAGATTGGTGGTATTTGAATGAGCTATGAGCTCGTGAGCAATATGGAGGTTTGCTTTAACAAGTAATGGCTCTATAGATTTTTTTTTTCTGAAAACCATTCAGCCTGCATTCCGCATTGTATGACCTTTGAAAAAAAACAAAACTGAATCACACAATAAGAAATAGATGGCTGATAATATTAAATAAATGTGCAATGGCTAAAAGCAAACTATTATTATTACATTGTTATTGCCTCTCGTGTGGCAAAGAAATGCATTGAACCTTTGATGGAAGTGAGGACTGGGCTTTGTGATGCAGATTTTCATTTACCTATATTAGGATTGGGTTTAAAAATAATATGTAAATGACTTGTTTTGGACCAGATTCTGTGCTTGTGCTTTTCTGCCTGCTGCACATTTACCCTCTGGGGTTTTAGCAAATTCAAAACCAAATCACAGACAATAGCAAGGCAAATCAATGGGGAACAAATGACGGCGTGTCAAAATTCACTGGAAGATAGCTCACATGGTGTGTTTCGCAGATTTCAACTCTGTCCTTGGTTAGTTATAGATATCAGGACACAAGATCCAATAACAGCTTTAGCCAGTTTTCTTTCTATTAGAGGTCATCTTATTACGTCCGTAAATGCACAGCATGTTGCTGTCTGGGGATGGACTGATAATCCTTCTAAAGACTGCGGTTTTATCGAAGCCAAATCTTTGTCTCTCAGCAACACAGTCACACATGGACACACATACATCAGGAATGTCCATATGGGACCCCACAGTCGTACAAACACACATTGGAAGATAGACCTGACGAGCAGACCTATGACAGACAAATCCGTTATTGTCTGGTAGGAGATTAAGAAGCAGTGATTTTTATAGATACAAACACACAAACACACGCACGCACACACACGCACACACTGACACTAGCATGCACGTGTCAGAAGAGGATAAAAACTGTCCAGGAAACTGAGGGCAGAGTACGGTACAATGATACTGTGATTTACTTTCTTTCATATTTTATCAGATTCAGCAGGCCTAAATAATTTTGAGACAGCTTTATCAAATGCCCCTATTTTGTAACAAATTTTGACCACACTTCCATTCAATCACTTCTTCTGACGCTTTTTTTTCTCTGCCAGAACTACTTGTATTATGCCACCCACCCCGTCATCAACTATAACCAATTTCCATTAATGATATCTGAACCTTTGTCTCTTGATTTCCTTATATACTTTTGCCAAACAGCAATTTGTTCAGTGTGTGTGTCCATAGAAATGCATTAGAATGCGTATCTGTCCCAGGGCCGCTTGGCCGCCTTTTGCCTGCCTAACAGAATGAGACTAAGCAGCAGCTCAGTTTTTGAGACATTTATTCCAGGACTTATCCTAGTATCTGGCTCATACTGTAGACCCTTCTTCATGACACCTTTGTTTGTTTACACTGAACAAATGGTGGCGGAAAAAATAGGCATGATGTATTAGAAGCACAGGCGTTATCTTAAATTAATAAGTTGACATGGCAAAAACAATTATTTACCATCTCTGTGACGTGGTGGAGGATCTTGACCTCTGCTCAGACGATATGGCGCTCATGGACCTCATACTATCTGCCTAATTTAAATACATTTTTGGTTGTACTTTTTCTTCTCTGAGTTA
The DNA here is from genome assembly GCA_037951165.1 of Lophius americanus. Classification (NCBI taxonomy): domain Eukaryota; kingdom Metazoa; phylum Chordata; class Actinopteri; order Lophiiformes; family Lophiidae; genus Lophius; species Lophius americanus. Next base: position 8,570,340 of record JBBDHG010000003.1, read on the forward strand.
GCTGAAAACTGCTACTAATTGTTTTTTGGTCCTCCTGCCTGTAATACATTGTCAAAATGTTACACCGGTGTCCTGCACTTTTCCTTTTGTTGTTCATATGAAAAATTATGATTCACCTCTGTTACCACCCTGCTGCTTTCACAGAGGTGGGATGGTGACTGGCAGTTGTGTTATTGCAAAACACCTACATAAGGGGCACCTTTTGGATTGTGTCATTGCAAATAGAGCATCATTATATATGAGGGCTGCATCCGTCATACTCTGACCGGCACTGATATGGTTGTTTCTTAGAGAAGTAGTCGTTTCATTGTAGGAACTGTTCTCGTCTCCGGTAAGCAGGAAGTTATAACTAAGATTTGCTTTCAGGTATTTTTTGCGCCAGCAGTGGTTTCATTCAACTCAAAGCAGTCAATGGTTATGTGAACTTTGGGTTAGCAAAGGCTGAAATGAGGCAAGAAAAGAGGGAGCTCCTTATGACTGCTCACTCCTTGTGAACAAATCTATGTTGTGACGCTGTTTCCCACATTTCCTTCAGCAAGAAGTAATAATTTTTATACATTGGATAGTAAGCTGCCTTAACTGCCAGACATAATCCAGCATAAAATAAAACTCCTGCCAGACATAGTCTTAAAACTGAGAGGGAAATGAAAGCATCCAGTTCTGTCTGAAACTGCTATCCTCGCAATTTCCTGAGAATGTGTAATATTTTGACAGTAATTGTTTACTGTCATATTTTTAAAAATATTTACTTACTGGTGGTGCATGACAGAATAAAAAATATGTCTTGAAAAAATAAAAGTACATGAAAAAGACCGGGAATCTACTAAAAGGATGTAAAACTCGCAGCAAATGATGGCGACCATCAACCCTGATGCTCTTTAAAGTTTCACTTTGTCTCCTTTTGTAAAATTATATAATGCAAACCTTGTCCTTCCTTTTTTTTAAAAATAATATCAGGAAAATCCGCTGGTGCTCAGCTTGAGTTATAAAACGGAAATAAAAACAGCTAGTAGAAGGCGATATTTAACTGTGCTGCTAGTACAATCCCCAACAACCTGACTTTATTAAAGTTTACAGGTATTTTCATGCAGGTACTGTGATAAGCCTTAGCCATCAGATTATAGTGAGACGACATATCAGTGTTAAACAGGACGTAATTCACCGGAATATCCAAAATATTATCTGTCTGTAAATTTATGGGATGCCATCTGCTGACCACAGTTATAGGTCAATGATAGATTCGGATAATCCGAAATATTATTTTGTGTCATATCGTTTTTGTGCTTTGTAAAAACCTTGCCAGGACTGTGCGTGGTTTGTGCGTAATCAGATCTGTTCTAATGGAGATATCTTTGAGCTTAGCTTAACATAGTGTGACAAATCAGTTTAAGTCCTGTAACACTATCTGAGACATCAGATTGTCCCTAGCTGTCCCACTCTTTGCCTTTGTGGGTATAAAACAGTTATTTCTGTCTTTGTGTATGTTTATTGATAATATTGCATACTATGTTTAAGTAAACCATACAAACTCATTCATTTCCTATAATCAGATTGAGAAATTTAATAAAAGTGACTTGAAACAAATGTTATGAAGATGTTAATCAGACATGAGAAAGTAAAGCCTGCAGCATCTCTATTCCTATCTTTTTTTCTTTCCTTTCATTTTTCTATCCTCTAAAATCTCAGTAAAATTAAAGCTGCATAAAAGCTTTATGTCATTCTGCAAGATGACTCAGAATTTACCAGTGATAGTCAAACAATTGTTCCCCACAATAATCTGCCTCATAAATCAGTCATGTCCAGAAATATCTGCGGATGAGTGCGCCATTTAGCACCATGTGATGATTAATGTAAAAAGTTGGGTTTCCGGCGGTAGATTATGCCTCAGACTATTTAAGCTTTCTCGTAAGAGCATCTGCTTTGACACGATTTCCCAGTCAAGTCCAGTTCCTGAAAGGCATAATCGGAGTTCTGGGAAATAGGTCGAATATGCCCAAATAAATGCCCCTCTCTCAATAACGTAGGAGCTACAGACGGATGCAGCTTCTGTGCTGAACAGGACTGGTTTCTTAGAAAACAGGACACAGCAGCTATGGAAAAAGTTTGACCTAGCTTTTAAATAACTTATTTACATCAAAATGTTTTTGCTTTTGACATGATAGCTGCATGTTTATTCAGCCTGGAGTAATTTGACGTAGAAAAAAAAAATATTTCAATTCAAAGCTACTGTTTTTATGGAGAATATCAAAAGCTGATATATATCTTTTCAGGGTTTTTCATATGAGGTCACTGTGAATCTCTGGTCTGAATGTGTCTAAGTAAGGCCAAGCCACAGTCTGCTCTTATTATGCATCTGATTACTGTACATCAGCCAGTAGCTATTCTCTTCTGTGCTGTTTTATCAACGCTGGTTCATAAGGTCAAATTCATGGCACTTAGAAATGTCCTTGCTGAATAAAACTAAAGTCTGACAGAAAGTGTGTGTACTGTATGTGTGTGTGATACTGAAATTATGACACACACGCTATGCCCACATGCATTTTTTGGTACAGCCTCTGGCAGAGTTCAGAAGACTGAAACATTAAGCCACCGCACATTTTAAGTCTAACCAATCAGCCTTAAGTTACAGTGGACACAAATGTCTTTTCAGGCTTCTTCTTCAGGGACGTGAGCGTTAGTTAGTTAGTTAGTTAGTTAGTTAGTTAGTTAGTTAGTTAGTTAGTTAGTTAGTTAGTCACTCTGATAAACACGCATTGTTAGCTTTCAAATAGCTGTCCAATGTTAAACTCACATGTCATCCTTTAATCTTTAAGAATGCTATCTTTACCTCGCAACTATAACATGGCCAATTAATTATACAAAAACATAACAGTACTTAAAGTACAAATCTCTATTTCTTCTGTAACTTTTTATTTGCTTTTTTCATGTAACTAATGTAACTGTTTGACTTGGGCTGTATTGGATTCTAGTTAATTAATTGTTGACAATGGCCGATTCGCTTTTCATTCTAAAAAATGACGGGACAGGGTTTTAGAAATGGAAGTAACATTTAAGTGCTTCCACGGCGATAGAGGTTAGTGGGTGACGATGACCCAGAGCAGGTGTATTAGTATGACAGCGACATGCTCAATGTTGTTACGGTGATAGGAATTGTTCTAATTTTTTTTATATCCAATGTTGCTGTTGTTCCACCTGAACTTTTCTTGTCCATGGTCCGGCAGCAAATGCTTCGGGGCCAGGTGCATGTCGGTTGGGGACCTTCTGGTTTTGACTCCATGCAAATACGTTCATTTACCCAGAGGGAATTAATAATTTCCATCTGCCATCTAACTGTCCAGTAAAATGAAACATAATTCCACTCTAAATTACCTGCCTTCACGTCATCCCCTCAGCCCACCGAGAGGAACCTGACCGACCTTGACCTAGGCTAAAATTAAATTCAGGTGAATATTTGTACACATTCAAAAAAGTTAATCCCTGTGCAAATGGGTTGGGCAAACAAATCCACTTCCTGCCTCCAGAGTGCGTATTGTGTACAAGTGCTAAATGTGCATCAGTAACGCTGTTACTTTATGTGTGTGTGTGTGTGTGTTGGTCTGTGCAGCTGCTTTATGTTTGCAGATAGACAAAGCCTGATTTACCAGCTAATTATTAACTTCAGGTATGTTTATTGGTGCTAACACAGTGAACCAGTCAAACATGCTGGTATTTGAGCATTTTCTCTTCAATATGCTTTGCTCCAATTTCACTTCCTGTCCTACTGTCTGCCCCCCTTAATTTATGTCATTTGTCTATTCAACTCCACCGCCCTTCCAATCTCTGTATTTCTTTCTTTCTATGACTTCATTTTTCTGTCTGATTTTCTCTCCAAACAAAAAACGGACACCAGGCACACACACACGCACACACGCACACACACTCACACACACACACTCACACACACACACACACACACACACACACACACACACACACACACACACACACACACACACACACACACACACACACACACATATACACACACACACACACACACACACACACACACACACACACACACACACACACACACACACACACACACACACACACACAAACAAACAGACAGGCACTCACACACACAGAGTGTGATGCAGTCATGGCGCACTACACAGCCAGAGCAGCGAGCCAGCCTCCTCTTCAGTTCACCACCAGTTCACTCGCTCCTCACTGGCAGAAATGATGGTAGACACAAATGCAAATTTTACACTGCCTTCACTTGAAAGGGTAACAGCAGACTTTAAGACAGGGGCCTGTGTTATTCCTGTCTCAGAGGGACCCAGTACCTCAGTCTGGCAGACTGATAGTATACTGTCATTTTCTGCTTACTCATCCGTCCCTGTGGCTTTCAAAGAATTTTAAAAATATTATCAGAGACCTTCTACAAAGCAAAAACATCTTTGTTGATGCAAATACCACACTAAATGACATTTAAAAAAAAAGGAAAAGAAAAGCAGTATAGTCTGGGACATACCGTCTCAGTGGAGTTAGAGCATTCCCTTTGTGATATCCTTGTAAAACTCTTTTCATTAATCATATTGAGGATGGCTGCTAATCTGCTTGATAGACAGGCTGGTTTACATTTTGTTTCACAGTCGCAGATCACATGCTAAAAACAGTGAGTGTGTGTGTGTGTGTTAGTGTGTGCGTGTATGTGTGAGTGAGTTTGTGTGTGTGTGTGAGTGAGTGAGCGTGTGTGTGTGTGTGTGTGAGTGAGTGTGTGAGTTGGTTTGTGTGTGTATATGTGTGTGTTAGTGAGTGAGTGTGTGTGTTAGAGTGAGTGTGATTTTATGTGTATGTGTGAGTGAGTGTGTGATTGAGCGACATACACATCTCTTCGTCTCATTCTCTTACTCTTAAACGCTCTTCTTCATCACTTTTTCTCTCTCTCTTCCCTGTACTTGAACTTAGACTTTCTTCCCTTCTGTTTCTTTCTTTTTTCCTCTCTGTTTCATGCTGCCATACTTCGCTACCTCTCAGTATTAGCACTTTGAGTTTCCTTATCCAGCAGTCACAGTCGGGATGTCTATCTGCCTTCCTCTCTCTTCCTCACTATTTCTCTCTATCGGTGGCAGTTTTTCTGCTTGGCCTCCCATCTGTTTCTTCTTCTCTCCCTCTGACTCAGCTCCTGTCTGCCTCGTCCTCCCCTCTCCACCTCTGTGTGTCTTCATCACTGAATTTGAGCATACATATTCTGAAGTGTTCTGCCCGTTTCTCTCCCTTTCTGTCTGTTGATCAGCCTTTTGCAGGTGTGCTAAACTTCCCTCTCTCCCAGAGTGAGTCACTGTCTCTCAGAGGCACATTTGTTCATCTGATCTCTGTGAGAGTTTGCTGCTGAACAAGGTTTCACTCCTCGGATTACCCTGAACACGCGGTGGCAGGATGATGGTTTGAGTGAGTTTTGGATTACCTTTCTCATTACCTGCGCAACCATTAATGTCAGGTTTAGGCACAATCATTCATTCAATAGCTTAATGTAAACATTACTTTTCCAGTATTTTCAAATAAGACCATTTCATCAAAGAAGGTGGCAGTGCATTTCTTCAAGAAATATGAACAAAACTGCAGACACCAATCATAGACTGAAGTTTGTCTCAGGCACTCGTGTCCTGCTGCTTCACTTTGGCTTGGTTAGAGGGAGAAATCAAATCCAATATGACAGAAAAAAATACAGCTACAGCTAGCAAATCCTTGTTTGTATCCACAAATCCGAGCATGTAATTACCATCCACAGATTCATATTCATCGGCGTATGTCTCACCGCGCCGTCTCGCGAGATGTTCGTATTTGTTACGCTTGCCAAATAACGTTATGCTTGCGTTACCTTCGTAGAAGGACACAAATCAACACAGAAGTATTGACTTTTGTCACTCACCAGTGCATCAATGGCAATACACTACCCTATCTGAAGAACTACTCACCCAACTAACCTCAACACAATCCCTCCATTCTACGCACTCAAACCGTCTCCTCCTCCCCTGGCCTAAGCTCATCACCACGGTTGATCGGGCCTTCTGTTCTACTGCCACCCTACCGTGGAATGTCCTCCCTGACCATCTGAGGGTTCCACAGATGACTGGGACTTTGAAAAAGGACTCGAAAGGTTCCTTTTAAGCAGAAACTATGGCTTTTTATTAACTTTGCTGCTTGCTGCTTTTTTGCTGATATTTTGATATTATTATTATTGTGTTTTTTATTTATACTCTTATCTGCTTTTACCTTTTAGCACTTTGAGATTTTTATCCAAATGTCAAGTTCTTTTATAAAAAAAATGTATTATTATTATTATTATAAGTCTCTCTCTTTTGAGTCTTTGGTTGAGAGCTTCTGTCGTTAGTGTTGGGCCATTGAATGGTTAATTTTGCACTGAACCAATCCTAAAAAAACAAATTAAAATAAATTACCATTTGTGAGCGAATCTTCCTATTTTCTCTCGGCTGTCCCCTTTAGGGAGCACCAAAGCAGATCAACTGTTCCCATCTTGCCCTGTCCTCTACATTTTCCTCTGTTACACCCAGAAATTGTATGTCCTCAATCACCAAATCCAGAAATCTCCTCTTTTTATATCAAAATAAATTTGTGTTTGTAATCATTTTTTGCTGTTCATGGCATAGGCACATACTTATGTTTCCTGTTGCTGAGGGTTTTTCAAGTCGCTCATTGTGAAGGATCTCAGCGGACGTGAGGTTGGTCGGAATTGTGTATGTGTTCTGACTTGATGAAGTTGGCAAACGATCGGTCGTCCTCGCAGTGTGTTCCATAAACCAATTGTATGACAGTTTGAAGTGAAAATAAAGCACAATAAGTCCTGTTCAGTCCATTATATATTCATTGGTAGCAAAATAAAAGGACAAAATTAAACTGGTCTGTGTCCGTCTACTCCATGCAAGACTAGAGGGCATGAAATGACAGTTGTGTGTATAGCTTGAAAAAATAAAATGAATTTGGATTTTATATACCTGGGCGGGTCTTCATGTTACTGGGCGGGCCGCCCATGTTGATAAAACGTATCAGAAACTCTGCGTATCTTTAATGTTAAAATCAATGACCGATTTTGCATCAATGAAGCCTTCCACCCTGATTATGTGCTAATTTGCAGCTTGATGCCCTACACCGATGTTTAGTGTGTGCACACATAGAGTCTGTGCGTGAATTTGGTTTGTCTGCACAAATGTGTAACTCATACTCTACGACTGACTGTGTTTGTTCTGTAATAGTTTTTTTATTCAATACATCCAGGACGTCACCCATTGTCAACATGGAATTTCCTTTCAGAAAATCAAATGTTTGGGAGTAATTGTTTCAAGCTGGGGAGCCATAAAACTCAATTTCCCATGGGTTAGGTGTTGTTGGTGGGGGGGAGGTGGGGCCTTTTGGAAGTCCAAATGTTCTTTTCTCATGCACTATTAAGCGGGGCAGTGGAGTGTGTGGTCAACGTGGTTTAGGGTCCGTCTGTCACAGCCTTGGGGTATTTTGCTTCAAGCTCACACAAAGAGACACTTACCGACGCACACAGCATATGCATATGTGCACACATACAAACAGACTGTAACACACATGGCCAAACACACCTCTGTCTCTCATTCATCCACTAAAGCACACAAACATGCACACTGCTGCGGGGCTCTCCAGCGCGAGTCCTATATGGCCTTGATGCAGGTCAGAAGGTCGACTGAGACTCTCACTTCATTAATCACATCTGGGAAGCAAGCAGTGTCTTATATATGCTTCCATATGTATTTACCCTTTATACAACATTGACTTGAGGGGAACGTATGGTCTCAAAGCTGTCTTTCAATTATTTATTTCAATTATTTTAATAGAGGAGATAGTGTTAATTGAGAGATTATTTGACGGAATTGGTCATTATTCTCATGAGGTGGCAGCAGTTCAGAAACAAAGCAGTACCCAATCAAACCTTCTTAGTCCTCCTTGGCCACTGCAGGCCCCTCAGAATCAATAAGAGATGGACACAAGCTTAATTCTATGCGTAAACATGAAAACAAGTATTCACTATAATTTCTTACATTCACGAGATTAAGGCTAACATGGAATGCAGATGAGGGAACGCTATCACCAACATAATAATGAAACGTTTCAGAAGGTCGTCGATTTCATAGTCACTGATATGTGCTTCTTCTGACGCTTAGACTATTTGTGTGTGTGAGTGTGAACCCGACAAACACTGTGATGTTTGTAGAAAACGGCAGGACTGATCAATTGTTTGGAGTCAGTTCTGTGTACCTTAGTCAGAACTTTAGTTGCCCATTCACAGACAAGGAGGAAAGCGGACAGATGGATGACGGACACTAAAACTGATAATAGCTACTGTTTTGGTCCAATATATTGACCTGTGAAAGCTCATAAAGATGTAATCTTTAACCTGAGCCGCGCTCCGTGGGCTTTGTATTTTCTGTCATTCAATTCTGATCTGATACATCTAAAGATATAAAATGTGTAAAAAGCATCAGTCACCATAGTGACTTAGTTGTGATGATGATGATGATGATGATGATGATGATGATGACTACAAACAAAGGCATCATTTTAGGCATACCTAAAGCCTGATACCTGTTTTCCACCGTGTCATTGTCATTTGCGGGAGGCAGGATGATCAAAACTTTGTTATCAGTGTAGCATAGCATAGTGTTTATGAAAAAACAACTGATCTACAACAAAATTAAGGGCATGTGATTAGACACATCCCCATGGTTAATGCTCAACATCATACTCAGCTATTTAGGTCTTGTGTCTAAACTCTACATACATTTCATCTGTGCACATTTTTTGAAAGCTTATGGATATGGATGAAAATTGTCTTTACCACTGGAAATCATCAGCCTTCAACCACAATACAAAAACATACCGGACAAATATTATCGATGTGTCAAAGGAGAAAAAAGGAAAAACAAAACCCATGGCTTTTAGTTATCTATCTCTTCCCAGTGCATCATCACTTTAGTTATTAGCCACATCATGTCAATCTCCTCGGCTGAAGACATTTTCATTGCTTTATCAATCAATACAGCATGGGAGTTAATGGGTGAAAGGAGACAGTGTTGTACTGATGTGGCTCTAGTACCTCTGTGAAGAGATAATAGCACTCTAAGGGCCTTAGTTTCGGATTGATGTACCTCTGGTGCCCCTGTGATGTAGTGATGTGACTATAGTGACTCTGTGACATAATGATTTGGCTCAAAATTTGGCTCCTTTGATTTTATATTTGGCCTTAATGCCTTTTAACATAATGACATGGCTTTAGAGACTCTGTGACATACTGATTGAAGTTTGCCACAGAGGAAAAAATCTAGTGTCTCTTCAACACAATTATATTGCTCTAGTGGCTCTGTGACATATTGATTTTGCTCTAGTGACTCTGACATACTTAGGTGGCTTTAATGCCTGTGACATAATGCAATAGCTCTATAGGATCTGTGACATATTGATATGGCTCTAGTGCCTCTTTATCATAATGATATTGCTCTAGTGACGCTGACATTCTGACGTGGCTCTAATGCCTGTGACATAATGCAATTTTTTCAACGAGTCAAAAGTCCATCTATTATAGTCGGTCAAGCCACAAGCCAAAAATACTCTTAAATTCAAAGGGATATGTACTTTTCATTCAAAACAACAAAATACATACTAAAATGAAATAAAATGCCAATTTCATTTCAACATAAATTCAAATAAATACTGTAATAAAACAAAGCCCTCCATAGAATGCTTTGGTGAACAAATATATATCAAGATCTCAGGAATCAAAGTGAAATAAAATCTGTTTTACACTGTGTCAACTGCTGCTTAATGAGAGAAAAGGCATCTTGTGCTTACCCAACACCCACGCCACTCTGAGTTAGCACTCTGTTGCTTTTTGTTGTTGTGTCAGTGACCAGGTAACAGCCAATCCGTGCATCGTTGGCATGGAGATAACAGCCCATTTACACCTGCTGACCAAACCTGTTTACATGGGGCACTTTTCTCCTTTCTGAATTAAACCTTTCAGAACTGTAATGTGGTCGCCTGTTTACATGACTTGTGATCTTTTCCGACCCGGTCTTTACATGCATCTACTCAGCTAATCGGAAACACTTTCAGACATGCGCAGACGATCCACATTCCCGTTCCACACCCCCCACTGGGGTTTATACAAAGAGTATTTGTCTCTTTTTCTTCATGCCAGGATGAGTGATGTTTGATCTGTGTTTACATGTATGTGTGTGTGTATTTGTGAGAGTGACAGTGGGTGAAGGGTGTTTTTTGTGTCAGCACAATCAACATGGTGCCTTCATGCCTCCATGGGGGAATGGAAGTTGATGCCTTGTTGTGTGTGTGTGAGTGCGTGTTTTATATCTGAACACTATACTATTGGTGTGCTCCAGAAAAGTAAAGTGTGGACCTTCACACAGTATTAGCGGCCCCCTTGTGGTTAACATTATACAAAATGCCATCCACCTTACTAACTTAAATGAAATACAAATTGCCTCCATGTATACGATCACATAATCATTTACAGATTCCCTTGAATCAATACTCTTTCATAAATACTAGCTGAAATCAACTGGGAAGACACCATATATATATATATATATATATATATATATATATATATATATATATATATATATATATATATATATATATATATATATATATATGTCTTGCCATTAACTACTGTTTCACCCTCCCCATGTCTGTATGGACATCTCTATTCTAATGACTGTGCTCTGAGTTAATCAAAATCAAAAAAAGGAGCTAAAATCCCAAACAGGAAAACGCTTCCTGTGTTGTCTTTTAATTTGTTTCCAGGTGACTGTTTTTGGACCTTCCTTTCAAATGCTTTCACACACTTCATGCTTTTGCTGAGTGAGTAACACATAGCTTGACAGACTTTGTATGAAGTGAAAAATGAGCAGAAGACTTTAATGACAGCTCCTCAAAGCATTTGCCAACAGCATGTTGCCTTGGCAGAAGAAGTGTCCTTTTTGCACAGCTAGTGGCACCGCTGATCAAATGTCTGTTTTTGTGTCTGCGTGTGCGTGCATGGGAGAGTTTCTATTTGATCTTAGCACCAACTATATTCTGAAGATGAGAGTGAGTGCCTGCTCTGATAATGAAAGAATAGGTGTGGTATTCTTACCGTTGCACATGATTACACCTGTCTGAACAGGTGCTTTGTTCCCTGCTGATCACAATTACTTCCCTACTGTATGTGCACTGAGATCTGGTTTCAGCTTGCCATTTAAACGTATCTGATAGGTACAGAGGGACTTGACGGCATACACAAAATCACACACAATATAACTCATAGCCATGACTCAAAGAGAAGGAGGTGGTGAGCGGAATCTTCAGACAGACCAGTGAACTCTAAAGTAGGTTTATCAACAAAGCACTGTGCAGCAGTGGGGAGGAGCAGCAGGAAGTTGAAAGTAGCAATAGGGGTCCTTTCTAGTTGAAAGTTCACCTGAGAGTGGGCTTGGAATCCAGGCCAGAATGGCTGACTTTCAGCTGATCCAGGTCTAGGGAAGTGATGATTAACATCACATCAATTTCAAACTTGAGGAAGTTACAATCAAAGTCTTCAGAGAGTGAGGCTGCAACTTAGGCTTGGCTCACACTTCAAGAGATTTAACATTTTGTGAAAACAGGCTTTATCCCACGAGAGAGACTCTCTTTCATTGGATATGATCTGCTAAAAGCCTCTCTCTGCACAGCCTGAACCCCCCACCCTCTGGAATCTTCTTATTTTCCCAGTTTGCTTTGTTTTCTCATTTTGCTTTATCGATTATGGATTCTCTGACTATTCTCTGAGTCATCTCTAAGCTGATGTGAAGGGTCAAAGGTCATTTGATCCAGTTGTTATGTGAACGGAACTCTTGAACTGTGTGTGGGCTTGTGCCGAAGTTTTGAACAGATTTCAATGAAATTTTGTGGAAAGATGGGGCGGGGAAAAACTGTTTGGATTTTTAGGCTTATCTGAAAGATATCATGGATCCCTGGGGTGCCCTCTAGTTACTGGTGTGTTTATGCGCAGCAACTGACAAATCCAGAATAGTATGCCTCTTAGAAATGTCAGCAGACAAAGTCACAGACATGTGACCGTAGCAAGGTTCCTGCCACATACATGGATTCTTCCAGGAACACACGGTGACAGACGTTTTAAATGAATCCAAATATTTAGTTCTTTCAAAAATAAATTCATTATTTTGCCCAGTAGCTTTCCCCTCGAGTCCTTCACCAGCTCATGACTTCCCAGTCAAAGTTCCTTATTCGTCCAGCACACTACTGCAGGTCAAAAAGGGTCTCATTCGTTCATCGGCTGTGCAAATCACTGCACTTGGAGCTGCCAGCGCTCTGTCCTGTTGTATCATTTCACTTCAAATGTTTTTCCTCTTGTTCTTTTAGTCGAGTCGCTGTGCTGAATGATGCATGCGTGGATTTTGAAGCAACAGCACGTTCTCTCTCTGATTTTAAAGAGTTGTCCAACAAGGCATGTTTGGTTTGATTCTTTTTGAATATTCCACTTAATGAGATGCGGAAACTTGACGCCCCCACTTGCCAAACAATGAGAAGGAACTTTTCAGTAATAGTGGACATATTTTACAGTGAAGTAGCAAAACCTTCTAACTGATGTGCATCATCAGAGGTTTTTATTTACAAAACTGGAGAGGTAGATATCATTTTAAATATTTTTAAAATATAGTAGCGGGATTGCAGAAAACACAACCATAAAGTAATAGTTGCAGTACTGTGTTATGCAGTGTATATAACAGAAAATAAATAAAGGGTGATCTCTAAGTTGCAATGATCAGAGTTCTGTTGGCCACAGTACTTGCCTGTCCCTTTCATACTGGACCCTTACAAAAAATCGATCATTACAAATGAAACCAGGAAAAACACAGTAGTCTGTGTATTTTCAAACTTTAAATAAGTGTTCAGGATGTATGAATTAAACATCAGACAGGTGACACACGTGTTTGTCTGTGAATGGTAATATAGCTCACCTGTTCTGCTCTGGTCTCACTTTGGTTTTAATAAACCACCACTCTGCCTCGTTGCATTATCTTAATATTATTCTCCAGCTATTTCGATATGGCCTTAAAAAGCTTGATGGTCGAGGATTCCATTAATTAGGCCCAAAGTTGAAACTACAGCCAAATGTTCAAAGATGTCCTGAGTCAGCTTCTTTTTTTTTTTTCTTACTACTTTCTTCTAAATTTTAAAGTGTAGCTCTAATAATGATTGGATTTGGTTTACATAGAATTGGCAACATTACCGAGTTTTCCTCCAACCGTGAAAAACACCAGAGGGCTGCTTTGGTGTCTAAGCTGAGTAAAAAGCATGAATGTTGGTCTGTCACTTTTTTATCTCATAAAATATAAGAAATGCCAGATTTTGAGCCAAAACTAATATAATAAAAACATAACTACAGAAACAAGAGTAATGCTATGAAGCTGTGTACATTTTTCTGAAGACACATGGCTAAAATGTCATAATCTACATGTCTAATATTCATAATTATGTCACACTCTGTTCTTTTGGGGTGATTCTTTCAACTGTACAACTGTGTATCTGATTTGCCAAAAGGAAAAGCCATTAAAGGATCCAAGTTTTTCCCTAGGCCCTTTCCAGTCCCGCAGCGATTTCATGTAGGTATATTTCACTGACTCACTGGCACAGCAGAGCAGGGAAATCCCTCTCTTCACGGTCTAGTTGGGATGACTGATGCAAATATGATGCTGTTGAGTCCAGACACTGACACCATCATCACACTGACCCAGTTAAAGTGTGAGAGGGGGGGGGGGGCTTTGGTGCGGAGAGATGTTCCAAGTCATTTGTGAGTGAGTGAGTTAGATTTATTTTTGTGACGCTGCGTGTTTTCGAGTTGTTCCAGAACTGTTACGGCTTACGGTGGCTCCACGGAGAGGACATTTTATGAATATACAAGAAAGAACAATTTCTTACAGTTTCTTACATCATATGAAAAATCTTTAAAATACTACAGACCGGATTTGAAGTTTGAAAAAATGGTGTTTGCAAAGCTTTTAACAGGATTATGAAAGGATTTAGCAGTTGAGGAACCATAAATTCCAAGTTACAGGCACAAGGGCCAGAGAAAATACGCAATGAAATAAATTAATATTTTTACTAAAGACCTAGAATGTGTACAATCTCATTCCATCATTTCCAGTGCTTTGATGTTTTGACAGATGGATACCAGAGCCGATGCCCTCACTGACAGCAGCACCGACCGTAAAGTTAAATGACCATATGTGTCTCAGATGGCAGGATGTGGACTATTGCTTTCTTCTACTGATCAAACAGACTTTCAAAAATATATACAATTAAGTCATACAAATGAAATCAAGTTTGGGTCACTAAGTCCAGACATGCAAAATCCTCATCAGTCTTACTCTAACCTTGAAGTTAAATTCAAGCCTCGCACACATGGATGACATCATTTCTTCTCACTAACACCCGCAAATACGTTCAATACGCTGCACAAACATCAGCCAAAGTTACAACAATCAATCAAAGACCAAGAACTGCAGCATAGTCGGAAGTCAACCGTGAAACACACACACGAACACACACAAAATCCATCTTGGCTTTAAATATCACAGAATACTTGAATAGAGCACCCATTGCAGAGAGAACAATGTCATTTTCCAACTTTATTTTAAAAACCTTTTATGTCCTGCTCAACTGTTTGGTTGAAAACATTTTGAGTCATTTTCGTTATTCGTTTTTTCAAAAATGTAACTAAACCCGTTCATAATGTGACCCAGTGGCAGCATGTATATAGTATATATAAGAATGTAAGAATAGCAGACCAGGGATGGAGCACTGGGGGACACCGCAGGTCAAAAGGGAACACAGAGGAAGAGGTATTTATCATGGCTATTTAGAAAGTCCTATTCAGTACAAAAAAGAAAGGTTCTTAGCTGTGAGATCGGTGCTTGTTATACAGTTAACACTCGGTACAGTGAAAGGTAGCTAGCTTACCTCCAATTCTCCCCGCAAATAGACAAGCCACAATGTCCACATCCTCCCAGCCACCTACAAGTCCATACACGTCAGTCACAGGATGGCAAAAAGAAGATTAAGGTAGCTTGTTGCTGTCTTGTTAGTATGTTGCTAGCAAACAAACTTCTTCCTGGGTGATGGCCGTAGTGTGGACAGTGTGAGCGCACCAACCCTTGCTTCCGCACACAAGTTTTTCGTACAAAATCGAGTCTTTACCTTTTTCAGGGTTCGCCACAGCGGATTTTCTCGCTCAACATATTGATTTGGCATAGGTTGTTTACGTCTGACGCCCCTCCTGACACAACCCTCCCATTTGTCTGGGCTTGGGACCCGGACTGGTTGTGGCTGTGTAGGCTGGTAGCACTAACGAGTAGGGCTGCAGTAATCAATTATTCTAGTAATCGAATATTCTATCGATTATTCTGCCGATTAATCGAGTAATTGAATAAGAAATATTGCATTTATAAAATCTCTTTTGCTTTGTTCAGGAGCAAAGTAATACACAAAACAGAAATTACGATAGATACCAATTGTTCCCCCTTTTTAAAAAAAACATATTTTTAAAAATATTTAAAAATTTTTATTTTAGTGCTTTTGAATATTTTCACCACATCAGTCTATCAAGGCTCTATGTGGTTTATCTTGGACGTGTTTCTAGAGTTCATTATTATTATTTCTATCTTTATTTCTTTCCCATTTACTCTTTTGAGAGTTTGTATTAAAAACAAACTCTCTGCTGTGGTCTAGATCTCAATTGGAAACAACCCTCTCATTCAGAAAAGGGTTGTCTACGTAGAGACTTTCTTCTGATTTTATTCTGAATAAGGGGGCATGTAAACCGTCCTGATGTCTCAGTTTATGGTAATGCAGAATCCAAGGAGTTAAAACACACATTCACTGACCCCCAGAGTCACTATCATAGTCTGTCAGTCTCTGTCTGACTTTTAGCCTCCCCAATTTTGAGGTAGAGTGAGCATCTGTTCGCATTCAAAGATAGGTTATCCCCCTTGTTTACCTGTATTCACCAGGAGAGATGTGTGTCCCCGTTCCAGTGGGTGACAAGTGAGAAGAGATGAGGTGTTGTGAAATAATTATAATAACTTAAATTTTAAATCGCCTAGTAGAGATTTGATCCAATTTGCAACCAGTAGCTAGCAAAACACGGCCTACAACATAATGTCAGGGGTTGGCAGAATACCAGTGGAGAGTATGGGACGATCTAGACAACTTCCCCGTTGGGTGTCACGCCACTGTGAGTGTCCTTTTTGTTAGACCTTCTCTAAGGGTCCACACTGGATTTCTGCCACACCCTCTTTTCGACTGTTATTCGAACCCCAGTCTGACATACTAAAGCCAGTGGTGTAAACCAAAGGAGCTTACAGCCTTTTATCATTATATCAACTTCATTTTTTATCAAACAACTCATTAAGGTCATTTTAGCAGCCAGGTCTTGGTCTATTTCTACTGTTCTAGTTTGTATTCCATGCATGCAGTCCTGGCCTTACTACTCGTTAACCTTTCATAATAGACCCGCATGTATTAATAACACTCTGCAAGAAAGGTCAATCGATGTAAGTGTGCATGTGTGTGTGTTCGTATAATTGTTTGTCACATGGAATACTTATGCAATCTATACAGCTGGCTATAGATGCTAGGTTGAAGGTGGAAGGTAAATAGAATTTGCTTTTAATAATTAACCAGGAGTGAAGGTTTGATGTTGTGCTGTGATTGCATCCCGGCCTGCAGGGGGAAAATCTTATTAATGATGTTATACAATCAAATGAATTCTCTATCACTACCTGTATCCATGCTCTTTTCTGCAGACTCACTGGCAGATTAAAATACCAATGATTTCCCAGAGTAAAAAAAAAAAGAAATTCTGAGCTGCTGGCTACTAACTAAACCTGTGCCTCAGATTTCGCTAATGATGGGAAAAGTAGAAAGATTACACCATTTTCATTTGTACAGAATAACCTTGACCATGGGCTTCATTGTTCTTCAAAATAAATTATGTAACTGGATTCAGTTTGACCTTAATGGTTATTATAATGAATGTAAAGGCATATAAATCTGACCGGAGTGACCAGGTTGGAAGGCTCTGATCGATTAACTCATTGAGATGTTACGAGCTGAGATCAGGCTGACCTTTTTAGTTTGATACTGCTTAGAAATGTAGCTTTAAAAAAATGACTTAACAAAAACTAATAGTACTGCTCATGCTTAAGATATAATTGCTTCATACCATGTAGTAGAAAGAAGGTAATGGAAGTGAAATAAAGAGCCACAGTAGCTACAGCACATATTTCCTGTAAAACAACCCAGTTATCATTTTTTCATATAAACATATAAGACCCATTAGATGTTGAGGGGCCGCCAGCCGTGTTAAAGGCATAATATACGGGTTATAAAAGCACCGCATGACAAAATAAGCCAGATATATAATTGTAAAACTGTATATAAATCCAGATTTTTCGATTCTTAGGAATCATGATCAACAATCATTTTCCAGAATTTTTCACGGCCAGACACATCCTGACCACGGGGGAATATAAGAAAAAGAAAAAGAAAAGAAAAAACTGGAATCAGGTATTCCTGTATATAAACGTTTAACCCTCTGGAGTTTGATGTAACATTGGCATAAGCCCAAACATTAAACCTGACACCACCATGAATATATATAAACCACAATGAATAATGTTCGCAATGCCGGCATTAATTCTTTTTTTTTCCAGCAAGTCACCTCTATTATTTGACCAAATATTAACAACAACATATTGAACCTAAAAACCAATAAGGTTAGGCCGGGCATACATTGTTCGATTTGAGCCGGCTCATGAGCCCCACGACTGTCAGGTCGACCTTTGGGTCTTTTCAGGCGCCATTTGTCATGTACTGTACAGGGGGATGGAGGGCCAATCATGGAATCTGTGCTTTGTGCCATACATTTAGGAACTGGACCGAGTGTGTGTTTATACATTTGCCATGTTACCATGCCTATAAATATCTCACTAACTTGGAAATTTTTCACCATGAATGAAAAGAGCCCCACTAAGCTCACAATTTGTAACACCAGTAAGGCCAATAAAATCTCCAGAGGAACAACCCCGAAGATGTTTGGGAAAACAAACTTAATCAGGCACCTAAAAAAGAATCACCCTGAGGAACATACCAAGTTTTAAGAAGCTAACTTTGCAGCCATAGCTTGTGGGGTTAGAGTTCTCCCTAGCGTTGAAAATATACAATTATCCAAGAAATAGTTCTTGAGTTGAACTTTTCGGGGATATACATAGTATTGAAAGCCAGAGTGGTAGTGCAGAGTGTATTCAGTGCTTGTCTGTACATGGTAGACTGTCAGATGTGTGAACGTGTGATGTGACATCTTGATCTTTTTCATTCATTAGGCCAGAGCCTCACGCTCACCCTTAACACAACTACTTCGTACCAAAACTCCCAGTTCCTTCCAGGTTAAAATACACCTATTAATCAGTCTGTTTGTTTTGCAGATTAGTGAATTTGGCACAGTAGAAATTAGCAACACTCATTCAAAGTTGAGCTTTCATTTAATTGCAAACCGACAAAGAGCCAATTTTCTGTCCCAAGCCATGTTTTAGGAAAAGCCGAAACGACCCATCGCAGAATAAAATTCCATGTTTTCTCGGTGTGTGATTTCTAATCTGACTGAGGCCTGATAAGTGCAACATCGCTGTTACTCATTCCCTCAGATCCCCTCCCTCCATCTCTCCTAATCAGATTTCTCTGCTTGGGTTATTTATCATCGCCAGCTCTGACTGTGAGTGATGCTTGGCTAATGGGTTTAGCATTCAAATCTGCTGGCTTGATGCGACCAAATCCCAACAAGGGTTGTCATTCCTGTGGCGGCAGCAGCTTCAGAGTGGTGTAAATAAGGGTGAAATGACATTACTGAAATAAGCATTCATGGCATGGTTGCTTTTACATTTGGTTAGATTTGTATTGATTTTAAGGGAACTGAAATTAAAAGCAGGCAGTGGGAGAAAGAAAGAAGGAGAGAAATGTGAAATTGTGGGCACTGGTGTTAACCAACAAAAGTGTGAATCTGTGCATTCATCAACCCGTTATCAATCCATCAAATCCATAAACTTCATGCTCATTTCTGTTCAGGGCTGACACCACCAAGCAGGATCATGACTCATCACATGACAGACAGGAAGTTAACAAGCTGACTATAAAAGGAAAATAGAAGAAATTCTCTCATACTGCAAACAAACACGCTCCGCTGAGGCTTTGGGGTGTTGAACATCTTGTTCTGGTGGCTCTGACAATAATTATTATATTATATTATTATATTATAACCAAACAACCGTGAGAAGCAGTCTTATTGTTTTCACAACCTCACCTGTCACCCAATGTGAGACAGGTCCCATCTTAACTTTGTGTAAAAATCGACAATATTTAAACCTATACCTGAAGGGTTAGGTTTTAACGCAGCATTGGGGGTTATAACCATTTTGTAACCACCGCTATTAAGCCTTCTTAAGCTATGCTTAAGCGGTTCAGTTTAGCAAAGCTTTGGGGGTTTTATAGATCGCTGTTAGTTTCCTGCCATTTCAATCTCTTGTCTTCTGATATGTTTTTGAGTGTGAGGTGTATCATTTTCATGTATTTGATTTATGACCATTAATTAGCCGTTAACAGAGTTAACAACACACGGTACATGAGTATATCTCTGTTTGTCGGATTCTTCACTGCTATGCCAACGGCTCCATGTAAATATCTCCATATGTGTGGCCCATGGGAAACATTCAGGATACTCTTATTGCCTCAACAGCGATCAGCACCGGAGATAATTTAAGCAGAGCATCAACCTATTTCCCTGAAATAAAGAAATAAAGTGAATCACTCTGATAAATAAAGAAATTCTTCATCAATAACCTTTTTTTTTACTCTCTGGAGCAGCCTGTACAGCCTGTCCTCATGTACCCACGCTATGAGGTCATGAAGTTTGTCTTGTCAGTTGATCATTCCTGGAACCTGTTCATCCCTACTGTCACACACAGACACACACACACACACACACACACACACACACACACACACACACACACACACACACACACACAAACACACACACACACACACACACACACACACACACACACACACACACAGACACACACACACACACACGCACGCACAAAAAATTTGGAGTGACAGGACGACCAGGTTTTCTGCAGTAACAGTTAACAAAGGTGTTACCTGTATGCGGCAGTCTTGTAAAAGATAACCTGACGTGACAGCAAGGCTGAACAACCTGCTAGTCTGGTAGAAGGAACAACGTGCAAAGTACAACAGGCCGTGTTGTGGTTTCCCCTGTGAGTGTATCTGCTGTTTGTAGTCTCAGCTGATTATTTTATGATGACAGCATGTTGACAAATTTAAAGGATAAGTGTGTCTTGCTCTGGCAATTGGATGTAGCAACTAAACTGCTTTTCTTTAAAACCTGGTTAAATCACATTGATTCAAATAATCTTGCAACTGTTGGTCCAATTTATTCTAAATTAGGTGCATATGAATCAACTTGGGCTCTTTTTCTTTTTACACGAATCACTGTTTATGGAACATAACCTGCTAAACGTTGGCCCAATTTTGGAGAATATAAATCATTGCGGGGATATCTATCTTGCAGATATATTTTATTCTAAAAGTTCATATTTTACTCAGTAGCTTTTTGAGGGTTGTGTGATTAAGGGCATCCGACGCAAAACCTATTACAAATCAATATGCGGAACACAAAACTTGTTTCCAAACAGGATCGGTCAGGTGCCTGCGTTAACAATGATTAATTGTTAACCAACAGGGTGACAGCGGAAAACTATTCTCCTGTTGGTTAAAGAAAAATAAGACTGAGTTTGCTAAGACTTGCCAGGAGACAGAGAGAACATGCGCCTGTTTGGTGTAACAGAAGACGTTGCAGAGGACCGGCCAAGATGTAGGTGTAGCCGCAGCAACACCTACTGTTACCGTTTTTAAAGGAAACGGCTGAAAGAAGAAGGATTAAACTGTTTATCGGTTCATCATTTCTCAACCGTTAGTCCAATTTAGTCCAAATGTGGTCCATATGAATCACTTCAAATAGATCTATCAACTTTGTAATCATATTTTACTCCAACAGTTCAAATTTTGCCCGCTAAGGGGAGCTTTTTTTTTTTTTTTTTTTTTTTTTTACGAAAAATACTGTTTAGATTCAAATTTAAGTTCAGGAGTTTAATCAAGGGGATTTTTTGTACTACACAGGGGATTGGGGACGTTTCAGAGACATACCTGTAGTTTAAATCGATATTTCAGCATCTCTGCTCTGTTTTTTCTAATCACGCCATTATCGATTACCATATAACTCTATTAACTGACTAATCTGCAATAATTGGCCATATAGAATTTATTTGCATAATTCAAGGAAGGGGCATTTAGTTGTCACAGTATGAACATTTTTGATCCTCCTTCATTCGGGTTGATGGATTGTCAGGTCCTGGTGTTCATGTATCATTCTGAGCGGTGTAGGTGTGTTTTTTTACACAAATACAGTATGTGTGTCTGTGCTCAGCTGCTCAGCATGGCTTCAAGTCTCCCACATAGCTTTGTAATTTCCTTTTTTTCAGCAGTGATAGTTTACTGGAGTGTTGGAAGATCATTTCTGAGCACACACACACTGTTGAACTATCCTATAGAGAGACATCAAGATTTGAGTATACTTAATTAAGTTAAAGCTCTACAGTGACATTTATTTGAATTCACCTGTTATGATTTTCGACTCATTAATTGTCAAAACTGATCATTTGTGCATATTTGAGGCCCTTGAGAGAAGAAGTGACACTTTGACAGTCTTTTTGCACTGTTGTTCTCAAAATGTGCAAATGTATTATAGAGCAGTTTGGAGATCCTATTGTAAATGGAGGCACACATGAGGTAAGAGCAAATGAGTGCGAGGAAGTTTTTCATTCATTCTTGAAAACTCATTTTAATTTTTAAATTGTAAGTGCAAAGCAGCTTGTGAGCATTTGTCACTCACTGAAAACACTAAAATGTGATATGGCCTAATAAACTGTAAAAATCAAGAAATGGCAGGTTCTATAATCAAGCACTTGAAATGGACACGGACTTAAGATGAGGCTTTGGGGTTGACTATAAATCTTAAATTCAATGAAGCTGAGAAAAGTGTTTGCTAAAAATGTAAATGAAAATGTATGCACAGTTTGCACATATCCATGTATGTATCTAATGAAGTGAGAAAAAAGAACTTGGAAGTGATAAAATGTTAAATGGACTGTGTTTATTTAGATCTTTTCTAGTCTGCTAGTAAACGAGTGCATTACAACACAAGCCAGCATTCACCCATTCACCCAAACATTCGAACAAGGATGACAGATGCTACCTTGCAAGGTGCCACCTGCTCATCAGGAGCGGTAACTATTCACGTGATCATTAAGTCACCACTGGAACAACCATTAGGAGTACAAGTTATGTCTCTAGCTACATGGTTTGTCCCGAAATTGGTCCCAGAAACTTGGGACCCAACGGTGTTTGAACACCAAATGTGGTGGCTGGTTATATAGAAACATGTGGTAGTCAATTTCCAGGGTTAGGGTTTTGGTTAACGCAGCATTGTTTTGTTTTTTGCTAGATTGAGCCATGCCTCAAGTTTCTTATCTCAAGAGCAGTTTGAATTGGTGCTCGAAACTTGTTACACAAGTGCTTTATTAGTTTGGTCATCAATGAAATGTTTGGTGTGAATGAGACCCACAGCGATTACCTACCTTCATCCAGGTGAATGTAAGTGGATGTTAATGAAAGAGGTTTGAAATAAGATAGAAGTGAATAAAGCCGACTTTCTGTCAACTCTACTAGCGCAGCCACTGTGTCGGCCTCAAGTCCCACTCCACCTTCCAGTCACTGCAATCCATCTCAGCTCTCACTGCGTGTCGAGCTTTCTTACCGTCGGACTCCTTCTTCCTGCTGTCGCTCTACTTCAGTTCACCTCAGTCTCTCAAAGCTCCCTCTGTGACTCCTTCTCTCATGATATGGCTGTTTCATTTTGAATATGAATAAGTGAAAGGACACGTTAGGAGAATATCAAGTGTGACGTGTTTGTGATACATTGTGACTGAAGACAAATTCATTCTGTCAATATGTAAAAGGTCACACTTTAGCACAGTCTGTGCCAGTGGATGTCTGCATCCTCTTACTTACAAGAAGCAGACTGAATGAGAAAAAAGAGGCATAGAGGGGTCATAAGGAGTAATATCAACTGTCAGAGCTTATGAAATGAATTTTTTTCACTTCGAATGTGACTTTATTGCGATTTGTGTGCCATATGAAGAATGTAAGACATGTAAATCAGAGTTGGAGATGTTTATTCAGCAACGTTGCTTATTGGCTCAGTCAACCAGTTCCTTTTGTCAAACTTGCTTTTTCTTTAATTTGCTTCCGCCCCTCTTGTTAGTTTCTCTCCTACAACTTGCGCCTGATAGAACTAACAGATACACTGTACACAAAGACAGGATGTGTGAGTCAAGCCAAGGTTTTAGGCCATTCCCAATCTGTATATGTGTGTGTGTGTGTCAGTGTTTATGTGACTTTGTCACAAGAAAGGCACAGATTATTGCACATGAAATGTTATTCATATAAAACAGCTCTAGCGTGACTATCCCCCTGTTACAGCACTCAACAGCATATTGGAGAAACACAACAGACCAAATCTCAGCGAAAATAACAGTCTGAACATTTCACAAAGAAGATCCTCTCACACTTCTTTTCATTTTGGATTTTTCCTTTCTTCAAGTGAGCTGTTCCTTGTAGGTGGCAATCCATTTTTATTATAATTAACAGAAACACTAAATATTTGTTTGCAGGAAACGAGCAGCAGTGTTATCTGTGAGTATACCTGTGTTCTTCTTATAAGTTAATTCAATAATTGTACATTGTTAACATTCTATTATAATTTCCAGAGCACAGGAATCAATAACTATATTTGCTGCTGTAGTGTTGTTCTAGCACTATATTGCTAGAATGAAACACACAAAAGACGATACGTAATAACTACGTCTATCAAAATGTCCTGAGTGCTCAGACTCTACACTGATGGTAGTGATCAAAGAGCATCTGCTATGAGCAGCAGTTAGATGAATCCCGCCCACTCTGGTGGTGGTGGTGACTGATGACTCTACTGAGAGTGATGAGGTGATGAAAGTATAAAGCTGGTGAATATGCAACAACTGGGTAGTGATGAGGAGATGGAGAGGTATGCAGCATGAATTCAGTAAAGGTTTATATTTAAAATGACTGCAGAAATATAACTAAAGGCTAACCTTTAAGGTGTGAATGGTCGGCTGTCTCTATGTGTCGGCCATGCTTGGAACTGGTGGCTTGTTCAGGATGTACCCCTCCTCTCGCCCAATGTCAGATGTGATAGGCTCCAACTCTTTTGGGACCCTGAATAGGATAAGCGAAGACAGAAGAATGATAAATGAATAATAAGCAACTGAAAATATGTGACCAAATGCTGAGAACAGCGGATCCATCAGTTGGCAGCCCCAGATAATGACAGCAGAAAATGAAGATGATGCATGAATGGCAAGATGGATTAAAAAGGAAATTAGGCACACACAGATCAGACATAACATGAAACCACTCACAAGTGACGTAAGTAACATGAACGATCTTGTAACATTGACATGTGTCAGTGGGTGGGAGATATTAGGCAACAAGTGAACATTTTGTCCTGATTTTGATGTGTTGGGGGCAGAAAAGATGCGAAAGCAGAAGCAACTTTGACAAGGACCAACTTTGCTGTCTGATCCCACAAAAGAGCTACTGTACCACAAATTGCTGAAGTATTAAAGGTATTTTTGATAAAAAAGCAGGATGACCTTTGTGTTTCCCCTCAAAGACTTATCTTCTCAGTGGGAAGATAAGTCTCTTCTCCTATCGACTTACCTTGTCTCAGATTTCTTTATCCACGCGTACGAGTGGACAGAATTACCATTTTTCTAAAATTTACTCTACAATCATAAAAAGCCTTTTTAATGTAAACCGCTTCTGGTGAAGATGTTTATTTAATCTAGCGCCGCTGCTAGATTAAATAGTGTACTGTATGCCAATTGCGTACTGTATTTGGAGCATGTTATTATAGAAAAATCTTTGTCAAAGATTTATTTAGCATTAAGTGAGGAAAATTCTTTGTTGATATAATTATAGCTGTAACTGATATCATAGACAGCGGTTAGGAAAATGGCTATATGTGGTTCAACAGCTAATGTTTGCGTGCAATTCAAGGTTTTGCTGGTGACAATGTTCATGATTCCCAAATTGAAGGACTTTACTTGACTTGTTTTTCTGTAGGCAGATATTCCACAATTGCACAAAATATTAGAGGCATAAGATTTGGTTTTGAAACTTTGGTTCCCTCAGTGTCTTTTCCTATTCAGTGTTTCAGATTTGGATCTTGTTGTCTTCTACTCCTTCCCTTCTTTTTTTCTAAATGAGTTCTGTGATATCCCACCTTCAATTTTCTGGTAATGTCTTCAACTGTGTATGTATGTGTAATGTCTGTGATCTCTGTGTGAGAATTTCATCACTCCTACATGTTCTGCATTATTTTCCCAGTGTGACATTGCAGAGAGAGCAAGAGAAGTTTTTTTCTTCATTGTGTTCCAATACAAATACCATTTATTTCCCCCCTAGATTATCTTTGATAGCGGTTCAGCTTACTCAGACGTTATATGCTGACAAGAGAAAGGTATAAAAGGAAATCCTATTTTTTAACCCTCCGTTTTAAAATTTTAAATATTTGGTTACATATCTGTTTCTGTTTTCAAATATATGTATATAAGTGGATATCTAACAGTACCAGGTGCATCAAATTGCTGTAACAAATGTGAAAATTAATCTTACATGGTTGAATGCTTCAGGTTTTACACTACAGTGGTTTGTCAGCGTTTTCTAATAACTGAAAGTAGATCAACAACAGCTAATGTGGCAGTACCTCTGTGCACACCTCTAAACCTGCACCAGATTATAACAAGTAAATACAAAAAAGCAGATTGTTATTCGCGTTAGAAATATTCTAGTGCTGCAATAGTTCACCATTACTTGAAGCATACAAGGGAAAAGTCTCTGATTCACAGGAATGAGCCATAATTCAGTTATACTATAGTCTTGTATGCTAGAAAAATGACAAAATAGACAGCTGAAAGAATGGCCCCCATAGTCAGCCTTTGATGCTTAAGATGCCTTCGACTTTTTAACCCCAACACTCATTGGATGAAAGCGTCTCCCTCTCTTTCCTTCTCCTTTTCTCATTTGTCCCACTGTCTGTCCTTCTCACATGCCAACCCCCTCCCCACCTCTCTTTCTGTGTCTCATTACTGATCCCCCCCCCCCGACACAAAGACGGACATTCACACAAAGCAAATTTCTCTCACTGCCCCCGGTCATTTTCAGTTGGTGATTGAACTGACTCTGTAGCTTGTGTGCGTTTGAAACAGGAATAGGAGAGAGAGAGAGAGACTCTGGGAAGAGGACGGTGCAATAGAGAGTAACAGGAGGAGAGGGGTGGATGAGAGAGCCATGGAGAATGATAAAAGATGCTATGGAGAGGGAGGGCGAATTGTATAGCTGGATATTGCCCTGATGTTGGTGCTCCCCTACTGACCTTCAATCTACCTAGTATCTCTTTCTTCATCAATGCCTCTCAGACACATTGAACTCACGTGAACTCTGTATCAGAATGACCATGACCAATCAGTCTTTTTGCAAAACCAGGCTCCATTTAGGAGGCTTGCTTCTGCCAAACATGTTGCACAGCACTATGTGCACACCGAGTGCCAGAAACATTGAACTTTTTGAAGCCATATTTTCACTGCCACTCTATCTCTGAATATATATAACTCTCTCGCCTCAGCTGTCTGGCATGACTGCCTTCCTCTCCTAATTTTCCTCTTTTCGACAATGTAATCTGAGAGGAAACCCAGTGAAAAAAAAAATCCCCTGGTAGTCTGACCTATGGTTGAACCTTTCCTTATTTGACAGATCACTGCAACGGTAGCCTCTCATTTCCTTGGCAAAAAAAAGGGCCTCTCTTTTTTCTTAATTTGTTGGGTTTTTCCCCACAAATGGAAAAAGATCAAGTCTAGTGATGTGTGTGCATTGTGTGCGTTTGTCCACCTTGGATATAATGATGATTGTGTATCTATATGGGGCCCATTTGTGAGATAAGGGTAGCTATAGTAAAGATAAGGAGTGCGCCAAAAGAGGCTTTGTTTTGGCCAGACATGGTGAGAGGTGTCGCAGACAGTTGAAATGATTAATTAGCCAACAGTTTAAACACCCTATCAGTGAGTAAGTACACTCTGGAAAAGAATCAGAAAAAGAGTCTATGCATTCTAGTCAGAATTTGTGACTTCAAGCAATTGTCTTTAAAACCCCCATAAAACTGCAAGTAATAATGTCACTGAATTATTGGCAATTTTTTTTTGCCACTTGTCATTTGTTGGGGCCCTAATGTTGTGGGCTTACAATTTACTTATAGGTACTACATTTTTAGCAAATGTGAACACATGTCACTTTGCTCACATTCACCCATGATCGACGTTATCAGATCAAATTGATTTTTTCCAGTTGCGAGTTAGTAAAAGTTAGTGGCTTAACTCACGATATAAGATTCAGAGGCTCGTACAGCGACACCGTGTTAAGACAATCATTTCTTAATACATCTGGAGTTGGGAAAAATATACATTCTTTGCCTGTGAATGGCAATAGTAGAAGTTGAAATAAAGTTTTTATCCTATTAATATCACCAAGTGACACGAGGCTCATTTAAGTTTGTACAAAAACAGATGGTAGATATATTCTTCACTTTGAGCTGTAATTTTTTACAGCCCCTAAATACATCACATAAATGTATTGAATGCAGGATATTTTTTTTTTATACGGTTTACTTTGGACATTGTTTTGCTGTAATGATGAGCATACTGTAACTTTGCTGAATTCATCTATCACCAAACCATTGAAATTATGCTTGAGGCTGTGTTTCCTTTCATCTTATTTACCAAAAAAGATGCATCAGGGGTTAAAGAAACATGGGGGGGGGGTCATTTTGCTGCGAAGAGTAAAGGAGGTTTAGTGTTTTAGGGTTGACAGAGGGATTAACATTAACTAACCGTACTCCAACTGTAGCCCCAAACCTGTGAAAATATACCATCCGTCAACCTCAAGTATATTCCATTGACAGTACAGTGAATAACCTGCTTATCAGAGGTGTTTTTAATCATAATTAATATCACTTGCCGTAGAATGCAGTAAAAGGACCTGATCGAAGAATTTCCATTATTTGTGATAAGGCCTATTGTAAATCCTTGTCATGTCTGGATGAACATAACGGTTCTTTTGTTGTGGTCAGAATGAAAGGCTATAACGGTTAAGAGCGAAATTAAAGGTTATAAATGAAATTGAGTATTTCCTTCATGAGGACATTTAGAAGATTGAGATTGCAATCATCACTGTTGTGGCTGACAAAGAATGAAATGCATTTCGGGTCTATTGTGTAAGCTTAATGAAAAAGTAAGGACTTGACATTGCAAAGGTTAGACTTATGGCAAGAGTGAGGGATAGAAAGGAAGGAAAGGAAGGGGGGGCTTTATACAGATTGATGGACGGCATGAATGAAGCTGGAGGGGGACGTGATGATGGAGAGATGGAATAGGAAAATGGTGTTTTTGTCTGTGTGTGTGTGTCTGTATAGGAGAATGATGGAGGTTAAGCAAAGCAGTGAGCTGGCTCGGATAAAGACAAACCTGGCTGGGTTAATTTGAGAAGTCTCTGGAAGGACATAACCCAGTTAGCTCCCTGTGCCAACCTTGACCAATGGGTCAGACTACGTCTTTGTCTCTACACCTTTTCTCGTTCTCTCAAGATGAACGCCTGGCAAGATATCACACTTCCAGCCTCTCTAAAACTCTTTTCCTCTGTCTTTCTCCTTTTTTTCCATTTTTAACCTGACTACATGTATCTGTCTTTTTTTTTAACTAAATAAAATGAGAGTAAATCATTTGGAAATAAAAAAGTGCTACATTTGCTCGGTTGAGACACTTTTGAAAGTGTCCTCTGTTGCTGTACGCTAAATGTGCTGCACAACACTTGAGGGTTTTGGCCTGGTTTTTGAAAGAAGCTTGACAAAGTGTGTTCTAGCGAGCTATCTTAAATAAGCTTCGTCATGACCCGACCGAGTTACAGCCTGTTTTTTCCCTTACAATCAGGACAACTTGGACCATTAAAGCCTGACTAACAGATTGAGGAACCTATTCTTTCCAAGAGATGTAGCCTCCATCATCGCCTCCTTCACCCAATAAACACACAAATACCTTCCCAGGTCTACAATGTGCTTTACATGTGTTGAGTTACCAATTAATATTTGCACTGTAAGCTGGCTGCTGCATCTAATTATGTCTTGTTAACCATGTTTTGTCTATTTTATTTGTAGTGTTTTTGTTGTTGTTTTCGTTTACTGGAATTTCAGTTTTTTTCTCATATTTTCTTATGTTGGTTCTGTGAGTCTGAAAGACTTCAAACCAAATTTTAAAAAGATCATAAAGTACCATGTCTCAAGGTAAAAATTATTCTATAAATAGATGTATAGTAACACTTTATATGACCATTTAAAAAATGAAAAAAATGTCACACTTAATTTGAAAGGGTGTGTGACTGTTATAGATCTTAATTAGTTTTGTGTCATTTGGTCAGTTACACATTTAATTCAAAGTTGGCATCATTACAGATGTCTGTGTTATATAACATTGTACACATGCCAAAGCTGACATCATCATCAAACATCAAGAACAATGTTAGACATCTTTGGATTGTGAACGTTTGTAATAATAATAATAATAATAATAACCCTGGAACTGGTCCTGGAACTGTTTTCTGTCATGTAGTGCTGTTACCTAAAGATGAGCAGGAGGCAGTTTCCCTGCATGACAACAAGAAATACACTCCACACATAAACATTTTCTTAACAACAATTTCTACAAACCATATTCATCCATGTATTTTTACACAATACTTTTGTGTCCTTGAAAATAAAAAAATAGCCTTCTAGGAAATGATGTGGTATTTCTGTTTATGGTCTAATAAACAGAAATACAAGACAAGTCAATACAAAAGAAAATGTTTTAATTAAAGTGAGAGAAGGAATGGAGATGAACAGGAAGTGGCTGATGGTGCAATAACTATATGTAGTTGGTGTGAATAAGGCAACTATAGGCAAGACAATGGTTGTTAGTTATTTAAATCCTAGACTACCTGTTTGCCTTAATGAAAATGTTGACTGCAGATCATTGTAACAGCATAAGAGTGTTTTTCTTTGTCTTTGATATAGAAATTACTGAGGAGCAGGAGAACAGAGAGAATGTTAAATACAGTAAAGATGAACTGATGAAAACTAAAACATTTCAAGTCCACCGTACTTGAGTTTCTGAAGGTTTTAGAGTTCATGGCACTTAAGCCTTCATGTGTGCAAAAAGAAAATACAATGTGGGATTGTGTGTGTGTGGGCGTGCGTGTGCGTGTGTGCGTGTAATTGCTGGGAGTGAGGGTGATCTGTGTAAAGATTATATGGTTTGGTTTGGGTTGGATTTTTTTTTTTTTGAAGAAAAAAATACATAAACTTTCCAAAAGGCTATTTTCAAAATATTCCAAATTCATCAATACACAAACAAGTCTGTAATTTTCTGAATTTGCACAATCACTGCATTGACTAGTTCATGACACCCTTGCTTTTCATTGATTTAAACAGTTATATCTCATCTGTATACCATTCTCAACCATACCGTATTTTATTTCTTTAACCCTGGACATCAGGATGTTCTGAAAGTGTGTTTTTCATATGGAGAATCATTGGAGTGGGTTTATTTTGGGTTCTAACAGCGTAGCCTGGAAAACTCAACACTGAAGAAAAATGAATTAAGCAGGTAATCTCTTGAGCATGATAATAATTATCTCCTGAGTCTTGCCTTGTTCTCACTCTAAAATGCCCCTAGGCGTCCCAGGCCTTGTAGTTTCTCATCTATAATGCTTCAGGCAGGTCTCAGCTCTGCCACTGAGACATGGCGTTTAAAACTTGGCAGCTAGTCTTCAGCCTCCACAGCAAATCGTTTGCAGCTGACTTGTCCACACAGTGGCTTTCATACTCCTCAGAATGACTTTTTGTTGCAGCAAAAACATTTTTTGGTGGGTATAAGGTTACAACCCTACTTTTGGGGTGTGTGTTAGTGTGTTTGTGTGAATGTGTGTATGTGTGTGTGTGTGAACCACATGTCTGTGACTCTGCATCTTTACTTCTATTGCTCTAAGTCCCACATATTTCTGGACAAAAATTCCTACAAATTGATCAAAGGGATCAGTTTTCAGGCTTTATGGCTGGAGCCTTGGACCAGAAGGAGTAATTAAAGGCAACAACAAAATAATTCAAGTTTGAGATACCAACGAATTAATAATAAAAAGACATGTCTCACGGTTTTTATTTACTTTCAAAATTCTGAGCTATAAAATGCAATTAAATCAAAGATATTGTTAAAGTTTGCAAGTTTGCTGAATCAACCGTATTCAAAGAATTTGCAACCTCTCTGACCTTTCATTAGAGAGCAAGTTATGTGAGGGTGTACTTGTGGGTTTATCAGCAGCGGTGGAACCTCACATGGGAGACATTCCTTTCTACCTGACGTGGCTTAGTAACAGCACAGACTCGCAGACACCCATGCACCTTCTTTTTTAACAAGATAGTCCCGCTGTGATAGTTCTCTGTAAAAACGACAACTAATGTATCAGTGAGGGAAGTTATAATAAAAAAGATATTAGAGGTTGTTGCGTGTGTCTGTGTGTGTGTGAGTGGCTGCTAGAGAAAGAAGGTAGGGAGGGCTGCATTTTAATTATTTACAGCTGAGCAACTGAAGCTCCCCTCTCTTCACCCTATAATCAAGACTAAGGTTATAAACACTGTTAAAATTTCCATCTCTCTCTAATCCTGGGTGGCCAAATTGTGTGTGTTTGTGTGTGCATGTCGGCATATGTGTGTTTGCCTGTATGTCAGTTTGACAGTTCGTGACCTGTCGTGGCCTGGATTATTTCACCTGATATGATCATACCTTCTTCCTGGTCAAGTGAATGCAGACCAGATTATTAGTATATAATGCCCTGACAAAGAACTCTTACATATAAGGTAATGTTTACTGATCCCTATGGTCTTATTCTTTATTTATTGAAGTCATAGGGACAGAAGACAAACGGAATAATATAAAAAAATATCAGCTGCTCAACCAACAAAACCTTGCAGACTAGTGGATTTGGGTTGATAATCCATGAAAGTTGAATCGGATGACAAGAAAGAAATGAAGGACTACCATGACCTGGATGAATGAGATTCAACACAAACGATTGATGATACTCCGTTGAAAGGTTGGGCATGTAACAAGGAATAACCCATTACATGTCGGACTGGATCGAGATAAAAAGGCAGATTCAGCACTTTTACCGGATAACTGTGAGATAGGACGGATGTAGAGAAGTCATTTTCATGGTGAACAGGTCTTATTGCATTTTAAATTCAGGGTTAACTTAACATAAAGGTCCAGTATGTAAGATTTAGTTTTCAGTTTTCACCCTATTTTGCCTCTGAGCAACTTAGATTCTTAGCCTAGAATCTTTTGGTGTTCTTCTGTTTTCAAAATGATTCTTAGAGGCAAAGAATTTTTTCTCCGCAACTTCAACCGAAAAACACAAAAAAGCCTTCTCTAGAGCCGGTGTTTGGTTTGCCTGTCAGGCTTAAGTATAAACATGGCAGTGCATCATGCTGCCTCAATGGAAGAGGAGGGCCTTTTGTTAGTCAACATTAAAAAAATACGGTTCAAATTTACGCCACTACGGCTTTAAAAAGGATTATAAGGATATGTGATGGTCAACTGTCAGTACATACTCAACTGGAAAATGCAGAATGTTGATCTGCAGACCACAGCAATGCCTGAGCAGCATACAGCCAAAACCCAAACAAACCAATTCTGCTTCCCACTGCTGCTGAACTCTGCGGAATAAACAGAAAACTAACAGTCACACAATAATGAACTCACAGTTAAATGTTTTGGAGTGGCTGTCTTAAAGTATTTTTGTTTGAAATGCTCGGCCCTATCTCAAACACATGTTGTTGGCATGAAGATTGACTTATATATCTAATAGGCCATCTGATGTCATCCTACTGCCACACTATGATATACCACTTTGTGCAATTGACGAATTGGGGTGGCACTGTATTTTCCTAAAAGACATATTTATAATCCCGAAAGTCGGGATATTATGGATTTGTCGTCGCCGCCTCACCGTCAACCTCAGATCCTTCCTGTTAACGCAATTACTCAAAAACTATTTCACAGATCATTTTCAAATGTTGTACTCATATAGACCTCAGTACAAGGTAGTACTGGATTGGCAATAGTCGGTTTTATATCTTCAAACAAACCAGGGAGCTTTATCGTGAAAAGTTATAGCAATTATTTCTCTGATATAGTCCAAATTTTGTGAATGGATTAAGAAGAGACCTATCTTGCATGGATTATATTTTACTCTAAATCTTCATATTTTATTCTAGGGGGAGCTTTTTCTATGAAAACCATTGTCTATCGAACTCAAAACTTTATAAATTTTTTTTCCGATTTAGTCCAAATTTGCTGAATTTAAACCAGCAGAAGGAGATCTATCCTCAATGTATCATATTTTACTCCAACATTTCATATTTTATCACTAGGGGGAGCCTTTCTTTGCACAAAAACACTCTGATATAATGAAATAACTTTTAATTTGATTTAATTTGAGATGTTCACTTAGGGATTGATAACTTTTCTGGGCTATACCCTTGTTGTAGGGGATGACAACATAGGCCGTGTTTGAATTTGGATACATAAGAATTATGGGAGTTCCAAAAGTTGACATGTATGAACTTGACCCGAGTTTAAGGACTTGCTAACAATCTGTACCTGTTTTTGTTTGATCTGTTGGGTTTCATTAAAAATAAGGATATGTCTCATGAGAATAAATTGAAGAATTGATCGGAATTCCCTCTGTGAGACATTTGGTGTTCGATACAAATTCACAAAGGTGTGATGGTTATACATGAACATTCAATGATTGTTGCTAAATGATGATTATGACTCCTTTATGACTGACATTATCTATAAATAGCTTTCCAGTTTTCTTGGCAAACCAGATAGCAGACAGTACATTACGGTGGTGCTAATAGGACTTAATGTTTCAATCTCTGTAGGAAGTTGCCACTCTTCATGTTGGCTTTCTGATTGGAATGGTGTAAAGGAGAGTAGGTACGTCTTTGGGGGACATAAGGTCATCTTCATTTTTGTGTTATAGGCTAGGCCCTCGACGTCGACGACTGGGCAGTTGAATATTTGGAGCCAAAGGCAATGTACAGGCTGTTGCTTGTTGTCCCCAACACCTCCCTAGCCTTTCTAGGTTTGATTTGGTTAGGTTTCCTTTTGACTCTATTTTGTTTTTCATCATTTTTTTTCAGTTGCCTAATCCAGATTGGATCAAGAGGCTTAAATATTCTAAATTTCAGGCTACATCATCAGTTGTTTACCTCAGAATCAACGGGTATTTCAGCCTTTTATTACGAAACACCTTCCCCCGAGGCAGCTCTCCAGAGTGATCAGGTCCTGGAGTGTATCCCATAGCTAATTGGATTTAATATTAATTTTAATAACCTATTTTTAGGTGCTATACTCGTATAAAAATGTTAATACTGTGTTATTACATTTAATGTAACACCAAAGTGGACTTTTTACGGCGTTAATAAAGAGTATCATAATAGACTTTAAATTGACTCAGGCTTGTGACCAAATACTTCAAACTTGTCTTGGCTACAAAATCACGACTGACTTGACTTTTGCTACTTGAGCTACTGTGTGCATATGCAAATCAGAACTACTGCATGTATGGCTACAAACGGAAGTGAGGCTTCATTGTCCTTATTGTGTCTCTGTCCTGCATAGTTAACAAACTCTGAGGGGGTATTCTGACTTGAATGTGGTCACGTGGTTGGCATCTCTTATAAAACTGTCTTAAAGGTTAAGATAAAGAAGAAAATCCTAGAAAATGATGTGTGTAATATTTCTAAGGCAGACCCTGAGATGTGGCATGGAAGTTCCTTCTATATAGTCTGAACATGAACAGCCCATTAAAACTGCGGATGTCTTGAACCTGAGTGAAAGGGTGAAGGAAGAGAGAGAAAAACACGATGAAGCAAGATGTTATGAGGAGTTGCTGACACCACTCTTTTTATGAGTTTCGAGTATAGAGAGCTTCTCTATATGATCTGTGGGTGGCCTAAAACACTTTTGAGAGAGTAGTATGAGCTTGTCCCTGGAAAATGAATCCAGCCAATCCTCTCCGGTCTTACATCAACATCAGAATGTTATTGATGTGCTCTATTTTAAGGTGACTCTCTTTTTCTCTCGCTGTGCATTTCTCTCTTACTCTCTCTCTTCCTATGCCTCTGCTTTGAACTTTTCGCTCACCACACAAATATGTGAATAAATAGGCGGACTTGGCTGGCTAACTTTCTTTAAAGTTAATGATTCAGAAGGGCTTTTGGCAGAATCAATGATCACCCTTTTAAAGGGCTTCTCAGGAAAACATAGGTATATCGTCATTATATGCAGCAATGCACAGCTCAGAAATATAGAACCACACCTATATATATAAAAAAAATGATTTAGCCTCAAGTATCACATTATATTTGATGAAATATGTAAATATATAAATACTAATCAGAATAAACCTTTGAGCACCGAATTGCCTAAGTCTCTCTTTAAAGGTCTTAACTCCCTGATCTCTTTCTCTTCCACAGTGGACTTGGGTTGGTGCCGGTTAACCATGAAGACATTAAATCACTTAACTGATCTATTAGATGGTTCGACATCTTAGGCTTTCTGCACTTTCTTGCCAATCCTCCCGTATAAAAATCAGGAGATGGAAAATCCCCCAGATGAAAGAAAAGAAAGAGAGTGTAATATGTCAACGAAATTGACAGGGCTGGACAAACTAAGCTGGCTGTTTTGAAGGTCTAATGAAAGGTTTCTTTGAGAGGCCATGTCAGCAGGTGAATGGAGGTGAAAGATGTTGGCTCCCGCCCCCCTTACGCCCACCTGTCCTTTGCTCTCCTTTTCCTCTTTTCCTCTACCTCTCGGGCTCTCTGGCTGAAAGTCTAACCATGTGTTTATAGCCGGCTAATCTATCTACCTACTTACACACCTACCTACCTACCTACCTACCTACCTACCTACCTACCTACCTACCTACCTACCTACCTACCTACCTACCTACCTACCTACCTAACTAACTACCTACCTACCTACCTACTTACTAAATACCTACCTATCTACCTACCTACATACCTACCTACCTACTTACCTACCTACCTACCTACCTACCTACCTACCTACCTACCTAACTACCTACCTACCAACCTACCTACCTACCTACCAACCTACATACCTACCTACCTACTTACTTACTTACCTACCTACCTACCTACCTACCTACCTACCTACCTACCTACCTACCTACCTACCTAACTACCTACCTACCTACCAACCTACATACCTACCTACCAACCTACATACCTACCTACCAACCAACCTACATACCTACCTACCTACCTACCTACCAACCAACCTACATACCTACCTACCTACCTACCTACCTGACTACCTACCTACCTACCTACCTACCTACCTACCAACCTACCTACCTACCTACCAACCTACCTACCTACTTATCTACCTACCTACCCACCTACCTAACTACCTACCTAACTACCTACCTACCAACCTACGTACCTACCTACCCACCTACCTACTTACCTACCTACCTACCTACCTACCTACCTACCAACCTACGTACCTACCTACCTACCTACCTACCTACCAACCTACGTACCTACGTACCTACCTACCTACCTACTCACCTTCTTATGTTATCTATCTACCTTACTAAACGGCCTGCGTGATATGGCTACCTCCTTATGTTACCTACCTACTTATCTAACTAGCTACCTATCTACTACCGTCCCATATTATCTAGCTACCTTCCTATTAAGCTATCTTATTTAGATACCTACCTATCTTATCTAGTTACCTAGTTACCTTCCTACCAGACCAACTTATCTTGCTACCCACCTACCTACCTACGTACCAGCCTACGTGGCTAAGTAGCTACAAAGCTAACTACATACTATCTTATCTAGTTACCTAGCTACCTACCCAAAAATCAACAATCTTTCTCTCTCTCTCTCTCTCTCTCTCTCTCTCTCTCTCTTCTCTCTCTCCCGCCATCTTTCTTTCTCTCTGTCTCCCTTCTCCCTCTCTCTCTCTCTCTCTCTGTGTCTCTCTCTCTCTCCCTGTGTGTCAGTGTGTGTTAACATGCGGACTTATTCCACTACAGCTAACAGCTACCTTTCATTGGCTATTTTGATTTATAGCAACATTAAAAGACTGTTGCAGGCGTTTGCATTTTTATTTTATGTTTTCTCTTCCTTGCATGAAGAGATGCTGTGACTTATTAGTGTGCCAGATTCTGCAGAGGACAGTGTTCTGTATGTGTCTGTGTGTGCGCGCTTGTGCGTGTGTGTGTATGGGGGCATGGGGTGGGGTTGCAGATCAGTGAGGCTGTAGTCAGTGCTCCATGCATTTAAATGACATGATTTCCAATCCGATATACTGGATAGTTTCCACCTTTGTAGGAGAAAAAAAAGATAGTAAGGAATTGCTTGAAGAATAAAGGTGGTGCTATTTTGATGTAATTAAAATAGGAAACAATTACAGTTGAATACCACTGGACACACTCAGTGAGACAGAGGGGGAATGAAACCTGTTCACCTGTGCACAGATTCATGACAGCTGCTGTATTTACTCTAATGCGTACTGAACAGACAACGATGCCACAGATATGGCTTGATTTACTTTGACAGGTCTCTCGAAATCTTATTACATACTTGTCCAAGGACACATGCTTTTACTATATACTTCTTTTTTTTCTATGTGTTGACATGAAGACTATTGTTTGTTGTTCAGACTACAGCTCAAGACAAAAATGAAATGTGACACCACCTCGTATCAGGCCCCTGGGCTAGTGAGCGACAATATGTTGTAATATGCTAATATTTAATTAAAAATTGATTGAAAATGAATGTGTGATCGCACCGTTAAAAGTTAGCAATGTGGTATGCTTATCAGGCTGGACGGGGGTATTCTGTTTTTGTAAACTGATTCTCTCCTTTTTCGTCTTCTTCTTTGTCAAAGACTTGGAAAAATAATCCCTGACAGGCCTTTGAGAATGTTTTCATTTGAAATACATTTTATTTGTGTGGAAAAAGACTAAGCCCTCCTTAACACACCCATGCGATCCTAATGTTTATTGATGCTCCCAATGGGAGCAATAATGTGCAATAATAAAAGGTATTTGCTTATAATTTTAACCCATTTCCTGTAAAAAAATTTTTTTTCTCATTGTGCGGGTTTTAAATATTTTCCTTCTTACCCACATTGATCAGTTTATCATGCAAATATGCTGACAGGTCATGTGCTTTCTATTGCTGAGTTTGCTAAGGCAGTTAAATGTGAACTCCTAGAAATTAAATTCAAACAAATTCGTACTCCCAAACACATTAAACAGACATTCATCCGTTTTCTGTAAACATATACTGTGCTGGGTCACAGAGGGCTCAAGCTTATCCCACTTACAATCTAAGTGCCAGATTGTAAAACATTATTTGCTCATTGCATTGCTCAGTGTCTATAAACTAGCAATAATGGTA
The DNA here is from genome assembly GCA_037951165.1 of Lophius americanus. Lineage (NCBI taxonomy): Eukaryota > Metazoa > Chordata > Actinopteri > Lophiiformes > Lophiidae > Lophius > Lophius americanus. Next base: position 8,609,311 of record JBBDHG010000003.1, read on the forward strand.
CCCCAACATTTATTATATATTGCTTATTAATTGTATGTAACACATCTTGGGACAGTAGTTTGCAAATTTTAATAGTCAAGTACCTCATTAGTCTATGACATCCTAAGTTGGCCACATGCAACGCAGACATTTCAGGATGTTGTTTTTGGGCGGTAGTATTTCTGCTACATAGACAGTATTTAATACACAGTTGTATAATATACAAAACATGTTAAAATATCAAACAGAATAATTATTAAATCTTAGATCTTGATGCTTGACTTTCTTCAAAATTACAAATTTATCCACTTTACCTACTCTACAGTCAGAGAGGAGGATCCAATTGAATTGACGTTTGCCAAAGTGAAAGTGTGTGAATAATTCTGCTGAAAGAATGTAATTCAGAATGTAATTCTGCTGAAAGAATGTAACTCACTTACTTGAAAATAATATTGAAATAATATTCCTGAAAGTCACGGATATTAGGGAATTGTCATTGTGTCCGTGTAACGCAGATCCCTTGCGTTAACATGATAACTCAAAAACTGTTTTTTAATAGATCATATTAAAATGTTGTACCCACCTACACCTTGATGCGAGGAAGAACTGGATTGAATTGGCGAATGGCTGGGTGTACATTTCGACCATTTATCTGAAAAGGTTTCGATTTTGTCCAAATTTGGTGCATATGAATCTTGAGGAGATCTATCTTGTATATATATCATATTTTATACAAATAGTTCATATTTTACTCTCTAGTGGGAGTTTTATTCATACGACAATCATTGTGGCGATCACTTCACATTTAATTTCAGGACTTCACTCACAGGGATTGCTTGTACAATACGGGGGTCCCTATTGGTCAGACCCTATGCCCCTGAATTGTGCATTGTGCATGGTCATGCCATTAGGTTTCCCGTTCACATTGAATATTGGGCCTCATTCACCAATATCTTGTTAAGAATCTTCTTAAATGTGTTCTTAAGAAGACTCTTAGAGCTCACAATCTTCGTGCTTACACTGTCTGACACGTCCGGCTTCAGCACCCCTTTGATAGCAACATGATAATCAGTCAGCAACAAGCTGCCTTGAAGACTTTCTGCCATCCTGTGTGCCCAACCATCTTTAAGAAAAAGGCAAAAAGCCTTGTATCCATTAGGTGTCTAGAACGCCATGGACAGTGTGTCTGGTCTATTTTGCAGAGAGACTTTTAAGCGAGGTATGTTTAACTGTATGGATTGTTAACCTGACAGCAAGCTCTGACATCTGTGAACTTTTCTCATTCATCCTTGCTGTTAAGTTGCTGCGAGCCATATACTGCATTTTCTACATTTTCTACTTTACTACTCATTAGTTATTATCCACACAATGTGTCTTTTCACCATAGTGACTCATAAGCTCAGCCACTTCTCATAGCAGTAAGAAAAGATGGCTCTGAGTTCAGCCAATCCATTTGAGAACATTTCTAACACGCCAGTAAACCATCTGATCGTCCAAGGGTTTATCATGCAGTGTGCCCCCCGTACACTGCATGATAAAAGATAAAGAACTGTTACCGTGGCACGGAGGCCCATCTGCAAGTGTGAATCAGGGCTTGAATGGGAGAGTGTATGACCGGCTTGAGCTTTAAGCTTGTGCCTCTGATCCTAATTAGCATAACTAAACGCCCTGCCAATGCCCATAAAAGGGCATTAGACTACAAATCGGTGTGCGAAAGACACACAACTGAGATTGTGGAGAAGAACAACGGAGAAAATGCCAAAGAGAAAATGTAAAGCCAGTAGAGCTCTGGACTCCAAATGTAAAAGATTTCATCAGTTCTGAAGTGGAGATATTTTTGCAGGAGATAGAGAGCAAACGGGTTATCTTATTTAGCAGTGTCAGTAGCAGATATAAAATAACCCAAATAGATGCACGGGATTCTGTTCTCTTTCTCAGACATCAACACTGGTTACGACCTCCGGCAACTTTAGAGAATTAATGAAAATAGGAAAAAATAAAAGATACAAACTGAAATTTTTAATTTTTGAAGCAATGTGTTTTTGATAACTTGTAAGCTGAATAAGACTATTTTAAATCCTTTCATTACAACCGATCAGTTATTTGCTGTCCAACTGGAAAATTATTACTATCATCAATCATTATAAATAGAAAATGTTATGCTAATGGTCTCCCTCAAATGTTTGTTAGAGTGCTCCCCAATCTAGGTAGATTTTGTTCTTACGTAAGAATAAATCCGAAATAAATAAACATTGCAGTTGCTAAGACACCCTGCAGTTTGTGATTCAGTTAATTTTTCCCCAGTTAGCTGCACCGTTAAATGATTGCTGCCCATTTCCTTGCACAAGTAGGAAGATGATATGAAATTCATGGGCCTCGCTTTAAAACAGTTCACCATTTCCCTCTATCATTCAGGGCTTTCAAGTTGTCGGGCATTCCAGAAGAGTACAGAAGGCAACACACATGGTGTGATACCAAAGGCAGGGGACAGAGAGAGGGTGAAAAGGGTTCCGGAGTCATTATTTGTGCCAAATTGGGTTCCACGAGATGGTTATAACTGGCTGTGCATTTTACCTGCAAAAAGTCCAATTTAATTTTGCCTTCTTACCTCATAAAAATGAATTACTCCTATATGGTGTATTCATATGTATTTCATTTTAAGATGATCGTCCACCAAATCATGAATTATATAATACATATGCAGAAACAGTACTTTAATGTTCAGTCAGGATGCCAGTGCCTGGAATCTTTGCCACAAATACATTTTAATTTGTGAAAAACCAAAAAAAGAGTCTTTTTTCTATCTCCAGTAGTGATCATTTCTAATTATCTTAGCCCACCACTCATGGATGAATGCAGGGAGAACAGATGTTTGCACTATAAACTGACTCTTAGCCAACAACAAACTCCCCTTGTTAAAATTATTTTTATCCCTTGAATACTATCATTATCATAACAATATTGAACAAACTGTCTCTCACACAACCCACCATGCAGCTGTAGCCAAAATCAGTATTAGTTTTCCACCACTGTCCTCGGGCATTCACTGACTTTCTGGCTCCATAATCCATGGCATATTCTAAGATTTATAACCCGGGAGCAAGTTTTGTTTTTGGGCTTTGGTCCAGCTCTGCTCTTGGGAGGTCCAACAGCTCCTCCAAACCCCCTCCAGTAATTTTTTTTTTTTTTGCGTGAAGGATTTTCATTTTCAATCACGCTGTCCCAATCCCCAGGACAATTAGAGGTCAGCACAGAGCAGTTTATAGAAAGTGCAGAGCAACAGAATGTTGTTTTGGAAAGTTGTAATGGTCCCTTGTGTGGGTCAATAGACCTGGAACAACCATGTTTAGAGGAAAAAAAGACTTGTTCAATACAGAACCAAACGTTGGTTGCTTATCTTATAATAATTTTAATTACCGGAAAATCTTGTTTATCCAGATCCCTCATAAGCTGAGTTTGTCTGAGGAAATGAAATGAGGATTCATTAAAATTCAACTTATTGAAGTTTTGAAATTTCAATAGATGTATTATTGGGCTCTCAGTTCTCGTGCTCCTTATCTTGTTTCGATTCACCCGTAAAATGTATCATCTGAGGTTTGGAAACACGAGATCCAAGGTCTGCTTTTGATTTCTTTCCTGTTATTTGTCGCAGTGATGCTAATAATGTAGAATGTTTGTTGAGAAAACTGCTAATTTCCTGTCCTGGTTCAACCTTATTCTTAATTGTGTAACTAAATGTTTGCCACTTAACATTTTCTTAAGACAAAGAAATTAAGAGACAGTCTATTAATTTGACATTATAATGTGATAATTAATTTATAATGCTTAACAGCCATTTACTAAATCTATTTGGGGCTTTTCATCAGTGCATGTGACCTAAGTAAACAACTCCCCTCTCTCTCTCTCTCTCTCTTGCTCCCTCCCTCCCTCTCTCTTTCTCTCTCTCTCTCTCTCTCTCTCTCTCTCTCTCTCTCTCTCTCACCATTTCTTGTCAGTGTGAGGTCATTGTCTGACCCAAACCCGATGATGTCATTTCCTTCATAAACAAGTCTGGCTTCCTCTCAAGGGTCCATATCAGCTGAGCTTATCATATGAGAGTCCAGTGGGATTTGAGCTCATTTCAGTGTCCTTCCCTCCCTCACCTGCAGCTACACAGTATTAGTTTTTGCACAGCTGCATGAATGTGTACCCTGAAAGACACTTTCTTTCATTTAACAACCAGTATAAGAGTAGAGCACCGTGATGCAGTTTGGGGATTCAGATGTTGTCCAAAAATCCTCTGAGTGTTCGTGAATCGACTCAGCCTGACTCACAGTGCAGATAAAGTAAAGCTTTTGCTGGGTCTGCTGCTCGATCGGTTTGGTTTCTCGAGCATTGTGGAGAAAGTGTGCAATCACAACCTCCACCGATGTCAAACAACCCTCTGACAGCAGAGAATGTGGGATTAAACAGCCTAACTCTTTTTGACTGAACCTTTTCAGTCAGTCTTTTCCTTGTCACTCCTGAAGATTTATTTAAGCAGATCTTCTGTAAATCAGCGAGGGAAAGGCAATGACTATGAAATGAATTTTTGGAGATTTTAGGGAGTATTGCACAGCTGGAACCTGGGCTGGCTACCGTATTCAGCCAAAGTAATCATAGCCTAGATGAGCTTCACGCCGATGGTTGCTGGTGCGGAAAAAAAAGAGGGACCTGTTTTTTTTGCCAAACCCCCTTCTCACTCTGTTTTCCCTGGGATGGGTTGATATGGGTTCGGATTTTAAAGCCGCTACACACCCATGTGTGTTTTAACACAACATGTGTTATCAGCTGAGCCTTGAATGTGGGAAAGCCCCAGCAGGCAGGATGACATCATGCCCTGTGTAAAACTAGATATAGTTTAACTCACAAGGGTTGAACTCGGGAAATGGGAGAGATTTGGGGAAAACAAAAATTGAACCAATGGAAACAAACATAAAGATGTCCACGAACTGTTTGACTGAGAATTTTATAAATCTTTTTTTTCTCCGCTATGTTCACCGGTTGGAAAGGACCTAAACTAAACCTAATTTGGGCAGATCGATCAATTATAAGGCCTCTCATGTTTGCAGCAGTAACGCTCTTTACATTCTGGATCTTTGCGTGTGATGGGGCTACATTCATCATGTTAACCATGATGGGCAAGAAGCCCACTGACATCATTTATAGTTTAGAACTTGTTTTTGTTTTTTTCTACTAAAAGTAGAAAGTATGAATGTCGTTTTAGATTTTGAACTATTTTCCTCTTATGAGTAGCTTCTGTGTGTGTGTTTTTTTCTTGCTCTTACCTGTTCAGGGACCAGAGGTAGAAATAGGCCTGTAGTTAAATCTTTTGCAAATTTTCTATCTATTTTTTGAGGCAAATCCATTTGCGTACAGTCCCTAATATAAATATACCTAATAAACCAAAACTAATATAGTATGCTACTCATAAGACATCATGAATCATGGCAGGAAAGTCATCAGAAATATATTTCAACTGATGTAAAAACCGCTAGACGATGCAGAAGTTGCAGGGGGAGTTACTTTACCCTGTTCAGTCATATCATTATAACCACTCACAGGGGATGTGAATAACTTATTATTCTGCTACAATGACACCTATCAGACAATAGATATATTGGGAGGATCTGAGTCACGAGGTTAGGACCTCCCAAACGTGGTCTAAGGAGGGAAAAATAGTGAAACATGGAGGAATGGCCCATAATGTCTGATCCCATGGAAAAGCCACTGTCGTATGAATTGCGGTAAAAGTTCATGTTGGTTCTTATATAAAGGCGGAATACACAGTGTCACGGCTTGTGGTGTTGGGCTGCATAGCCGCAGACCAGTCAGCGCCCATTCTGACTCCTGTCTACTGTAGAAAGCAAACGCGTGTGCGTCACTAACCTGGAGAAGATGTAGCAGTATGATGCACTCAAGGAATAAGGTAAGCTCATGAGGCAGCGTGATGCTTTTGGGCAACGATCTGCTGGCATTCTTATTGACGTTACTTTGATACGTATTATCAACCTAAACATTGTTCCAGAGTAAGTGCAGCCCTTTGTGGAAGTGGTACTAGCTAAAGGCAGTGGCTACTTTCAGTGGGATAATAAAACTTAGAGTACTGCAAAAATGGTTCATGTATGGTTAGAGGAGCACAGTAACACGTTCAAGGTGTTGAATCAGACTCTCATTCCCCAGATCCCACCCAACAGAGCATCAGTTAGATGTGCAAGCTCAACAGGTCTGACCCATAGAGGCTCCACTTTGCATTTTAAAGTATCTGCTGGCGGTGTGCTGGTCTGTTTTAATGTGAAGATGGACATTCCGATTTTGTCCAAATTTGTAAGAATAGACACAAGAAGATCTATCCTGTTTATGTATATATTTTATATATACATAAGAGGGGACCTTTTTTTTTTATAAAAAAATGTTTTTTGGACTTAACCTTACCTGACGGTGGTTCTAATTTAGTACAAATTTGGTGCATATGAATATTGTCTAGATCATATTTGGTCTAATATTTCCTCCAATATTTGGTCTTACATTTTTACTCACTAAAGATTTTTTTTATTTGTTTCAATATTCTTTGTCTTTGTTGTTGGTCTCTGTTTATGTTCAGACATAACTTCACATTTAGTTTGAGGAGTAAAGTTGTGAGTATTTCTTGTACAACGCAGGGGAATGGGGACTTTTCGAGGATATAAAGTTGCTAACGGCGACGGCAGACATTTATATATTATGATATGTTTATAAGCCGTGCGGGACTAAATTGCATTACAATTTTTTATTTTCACCTCTTCAGATGACCACAATATTACTAATTTTACACTTAAATTATGTTTAACAAAACTGCAAATTTGATCCGGATATCATGTTTTTTGATAAACAGTACGACACATCATGTTCTAACTTAAAGTAAACATAATTTATCCTACAGTTTTTTGAAGCATTCATGATATTAATAATTATAGAATATTAGGAGCAATAGTCCATTCAACAAGCACGTGTTGATAAAAAAAAAGAAAAAAAAAAAGAGGCAAACCAGCTAAAGTGATTTTATACCCAACAGCACTACCAAGCGAGAAGAGGTGTATTGCTCATGCTGTTAAACTCAACAAGAAAAGGGTTAAGGAAAGATTACATCATCATTGCCATCACTACCATGACTGCACTGCACTGACCAGCTCCATCATCATCTCCACCACTCTGACCAACACCACCATCATTATCATAATCAACTAGAGCTCAGCATACTAGCATATTAAATCTGAGATTTAACATCCTGTTGGAAAGATGACATCATCCTCTTTTCCCTCCCCATAACTCTCCAGGGTACAGCTGACAGAGCCGAAGAGCAGGGATATAGTTTTGTGAATGATGTGATGTGTTGGCACCTTTGCAGGAATTGTCAGCTACTTTGCTGTGTTCATCTCACAGCAGTGGCCCTGTAGGAAAGATTACATCATTCTCATGCTGCAGAACAATAACTGGTATCCTTAATCCTCTCACATAAAATTGACATACATCTGGAAAGAGGAAAAATGTATGACAGCAATGGAAATTGTTGGCCCCGCTGCAGGAATCGTCAGCTGCTTGGCGTTCTGGAAATGAATGGAGGATATTGAAGAGTTCCAGCCGAGCAGCAGGCTTTCCAGAGACATGGTTCGTGAACTGTGACTATAAAGGTTTAAACCTTCCTCATGAAACGCTGTCACACGTCTCTGTGAGATGTTCAAAGGATATCTGTAGTGAAATGTCTAGAATCGGCTAATAGCTCTCTGGACCTTGACCAAAGTCAGCCCTCTGGCTAAATTACATAATTCCCAGACATTTTGAGTAGAGAGTTACACTTGAAAATGATCGAAAACGGGGAAATGAGAAGGCTGGCGGTTCTTAACAAATCAAAACCACAGTACCCTGGGTTAAAACCCAAAACCTATCTTGTCTGGGACTTAGTAGAGAGACAAAATCTCCTCCAACCCTTCAAATGGTTTTCATTCCACGAAGTAAATTCATGAAGCTTGAATGCAGCGATTCAGCTACTAGGTTTTTGAGGAAATCATTAAACTGCATTGAACTAAAAGAAAAACGGATAAAACTTTACCGGCTGGACTGATCTTTATTGTTCAAAAAAAAATGTGTGCGCAGCACTTGTCGAGAAGATTAGTGTACTAAAACTGTGGAGGATTAGGGTTAGAGAAGCATCTGTGAAAGGTTAGGTTAATAGAGCGGTAGCAGCAGCAACTCTGGCCCGGGTGTGCAAGAGAATAGTCTTTCTGATTGAACTTTCGACAGAAAATTGCCTCCATTGCAATGAGGCTCGGAAAGGCCTCATTGCCTTTCCATTGCCTTTCCCTCGCTGATTTAGTGACTAAAACCAGAAACATATTCAGTACACCACCAACCCCCCAAATCCCTTCGTGACTGGATGATGGTTGTTGTTGTCTGTTCCCGAGTCGTTTGGGTTAGCACCTAAAGTGATCAATGTAAGGACAACTGGTGAACCATGGAGAGGATCATAGGTGCCCAAGGCTCGTGGATAAGTGTGGGGAACAAAAGTTGTCCCGCGTTGTCCGATCCCACAGAGGAGTTACGATTGCATAAATTAATGGTGGTTCTAATAGAAATGTAAATATAATTTGCAAAAAGAGGACCTCCACATTATATAGACCTGATCGGGGTAAATGCTTTACCTCCTTTTATGTTTTACCTTTCAGAAGTGTTTGTTTGTTTGTTTGTATGTTTATGCTTTCATTTTCATGTTTCTCTTTGGTAACGGCGTTACACACAAGTACTTTGACAGACTTTGACGAAATTTAGTGACTAAAACCAGAAACATTGGGATCATGACGGCATGACCTCAGACTCCAGAGGGATAAGTATTCTTAACCATTGTGGGAAAGGGGGAATTACCAGATTTCTACTTGTAACTTTATTGGTCCTGCTATAAAGTTACAAGTAAGATTCTATGACGCACCCATAAGATCTAGCTCACATCAAAGCATGATCTGGAAGCAAGTTAGTTTTTACGATCTGTTGATCCAGAATGTGTACATTTATGGCATACAAATTTGCTGGTGTGAAATACCAGATGATGATGTCACAGACTTTTTCTTGAATAACTCGTAAAACAATAATGATAACAGTGTGATTCCATACTTTAAGGATTGGTTTTCGTGACCATTCGTTCATATTACGAGTACCAGTCTGTCGTGGGACTACTGAGTGAAGGTGCAGTAAAATAAATGGGAAATATAGCTGCGCTGGTGGATGTATGCCCTGTCTGAGTGCTGTATAATTAACTTCTGAATCAACACTTCACAAACACACCATTTAACTTAGGCCTCGGTATTGTTTCGCAGAACCACACTCTCACATGATGGAGAAGAAGGAGGAGTGAATCATTTTTATTGTTGGGACCACTGGATATTGCAAATCTCACACAAAGGCCCGAGGGCACCAGCCTTGTGAATCACTGTTATAAAATGAATCACTTCGAGGGACTACTGCACTGAGTCAAGTTTTGCACTCTCACACAGTAGGGATAGAGCATGCTGGGAGGTTGACTCAGTTCTCTAAGGAATGATGACATCACTGTCTGAATAATGGACATCGGAGGCCTCAAATGCTTTGTACACCTTACGTTCTCTTAAGAAGAGTCTTTAAGTGTGATGACTCTTGGTCTCGCAATCACATAAATCACGTTTATGCGTGCAGATTAACCATTCTGTATTGTGTCTGAATCCATGAGGAAATAAAGTATCCCTGCTCAATTATTCACAACCAAGCGACTCATTTGTCAAGGTCCATAAGGAAACACCAGGTCCGAAAACATGATGTCACAGAGTGACCTAATAGTCGAAGGGCTTAATCACTGTTAAGCTAATTAATCAACCCTTATATAACAAGCGCTCTCATAGGATGTGAGGTTATTACATGAGAAAAAAGCTCAAGCGAATGGCCTTCATGGTGAAAATCCATGCAAACTGAGTATTAATGTCTTAACATACATGAAGCGACGAGGTTGTTACCTTTATTTTTATGGTAATCTTCAATCCTCAGGGTGAGATTTTGATTTGAACTTCAAAATGCGACCAGATTTGTCAATACAGTCCCCTTATACATTTTGGAAGTGCTCTCTGTTGCACCACACAGATACACTCTCTTCCTGTCGAATGACAATGCTTCCTCGTTTAGACAGCCGCAATAAAAACATAATCATCCACAAGTCAACACTGAATGACTCCAAACAAGCGGGATTATTGCTCTAATTAAGCTTTAATAAGTCCTTATTAAATGACCAAACGGCTCGTTAGGTGGTTCATTAAGTCACTTCATCCCTTTATTCCTTCATTAAGTCTCTCTCCTTCTCCCTTTTCTTCTCAGGGAGTGTGGGAGTGGTGAGGTCTGGGAGATCAGGACCTTAATTCTCTGCAAGTCGGATGGTTTAATTAACACTGGAGGAATCTTCGCTGGCTCCAGACCTCTGCAGTGGGAATGTACGGGGGAATTGAATTGCCAAGGTAAAGTGCTAAACCAATTTGTTTTTACTAGCAATATACACTAATAAGGTACAGCTTTGCTCTTCCCCGCATTCATGATTTACTTAGATGATAGCATCTAATACTTAACAAAAATAAAATATTCGCTTAATGAAGCAGTGTTTAAGAAAATAGCTGATAATGAACATAAACAGTGTTTAGTTTTTTTTAGTTTTTTTTTTTACCACACCCCTCCATGTGAAATAAAGGCTCAAATAAATGCATAGAGCTGCTGTACATGCCGTATACCTATTCCACCTAACAAATGAAAGATTACACCACTGAATAATTTCCCCTTCGTTTTTCCAGCCGCGTGCAGCCGGGTGCATCTGTGACATTTTATTCTCCACCGATCTCAAAGATCATACACGCTACTTGTGTGTAGGTTATTTACAGGGAGTGATAGGACCTATTGACCTAGTGATATTCATAAACCCGAGAAACCACATCTGACTGTGAAAGTGAGGAGGATGACAGATTTACCAAAGGTTAAGAACATTTGAGGTAAACTAAAGTGGAAAACAAATCTAAATGTTTATTTAGCTTAGATTGGTAATGTAAATTTAACTGAAGACTCTCATTTACTCAGCTCATGGTTAATCTCCAGGGCTTAAATAGAAGGCAACAGGATGTATTTTTGGTTTTAGGACTTTTCACCACTCAGTCAAGAGGTCTCAGTCCTAACCAGGGGTGGAAAAGAGGATTATTTATAGTACATTTCATTTTTCAGAATTTTTGCTTTTACGCCCTACATTGAAAGAGAATTATCAGAATTTTCCAGTCCTTACATTTTCAAAAACGACTTAATCAATTTAGTTGCTAACTTTAATTTTGGCTCACAGTATGCTTTCCAGACATCGACATTGATTTCCACATAAATGAACACATATGAACACATAAAAAAGATGACCCCTGGTTGTATTCATCGGTGAACATTAAGAATTCATTCTTTGTCTGAAAATGGCAGGGATACAAGTTAAATAAAGTCCCTAATCCTTTTAAATTAATATTATATGAATGTGGAATGAGGTCCAGCTGGGGTTGAGAACTTTCAGAGACTGTGCATTTTTCACTTTTCATTCAATAAAAACTTGAGTCTATACTTTCAATAGCCTTTTTTTGCAAAAGTAACTGCACTTCTACTTGTGCAAGAAATGTGTGTAAATTGACACAGTTCCAGTTTAATCTCCTGTGAATCTTCAGAACCTTCATTACATGTACGTCTTCAACAGAGAGCATACCGTCGGGGGTTTGAGGTCATGCTGGAAGGATCCATAACCTTAACATACATGTTTTTAGGTTCAGTATTAAATATGATGAAGTGAAGAAATTATTGTCAGGTCGTAGAGTTGACGCTGTGCGGAAAAGGGAAATACATCATCGTCCTGAATATTATTTAATTTGATTTATAAAAAGCTTAGGATTAGAATTCATGTCGGCATTACCTCAGACCCTAGAGGGTTAAAATATCATTATCATTCATGGGGATCCGTCATGGTTTAATAAAAGGAACAGCAGTAGAGAAGACAAAAAACGGCCAGGGACACATGCCAAACAAGTTCTCAGGTCATGACAGACAAAAAAAACCGAAACTAAAACTGTTTGTTTGAGCAGTGAATAACTTAATGTTCACCCTAAAGCATAAAAGATTAGATAGTAATAGCCTGTTATACAGTCTGCCTCATGGGTGATTTCCCGTCCGCGGTAGAATTGTCTGAGTTGAACTTTGCACGAACAGACTTTCTCTGCCCACATGCCAAGAAACGGCACCTGAGGAACTGTTTCCTTTTAGTAGTTAAGATGATTGTATATGGAGGAACCTTATGGGTACAGGTATCTTAGGTCCTGTCATGTAATGCACTTTATTATTGCATAAATAAGAATTTATGAGCATGGATTGCTCCCTCTCCCTAATGAGAAGAAAAAACAACAACAGGTAAATAAACCATAGATGAGGACGTCTTAGCTCTGCTGGGGATGCAGCTGGGTCTTCAGACAGACGGTGATAAATCCTCAGCCAGTAATAGATGGAGACGGAGCCAAATTTAGACCTCTATTTGGACTGAAGGATGTGTGCATGTGTGACAGAGAGAAGGAGATAAATGGAGTTAATTTGTGTGTGTGTGCATGCAAGCATGCACTTGCATGTTTTTAAGCAGTTTGGGTCCTGCTGAGGGGACAGATGTTCATGGGAGAGATGTGTCCAATTTAATCCATGTGTGTTTATGAGAGGGGGTGGTAGGCTTTCCCATGGAAGTCGGGAAAGCTGTCCTTCATCTGCTGCCGTCGGTGTGTGTGTGGGTGTGGGTGGGTGTGCAAGCCTGTGTGTGTTTGTGAGCGAGCGTCTGTGTGTGCACTGTATGTTGGCATGATTAAGTGCAAACAGGTAAGGGGTCCATCCTCAGGCGTGAGGTGACTGAGTTTCCTTAAGCTTGAGCAGATGTCCAGACCTGAGGATTTGTCCTCTGTCCTGCTCTGTTGGTTTTCTGTCTTCCTCTCTTTGTTGCTTTGCATTTCTATAGTGTTTGTTCATCTTGACTCTTTGTCTTGCTGCAGGAGATGCACAAACACATGCACATATACCTGCAACAAAACCAAAACGCATGTAAGTGTGCACCCACACAGAAAACACGAGGAAGAGCTGCGGTGGGTGATATGCAGAATGGAATAGGACACATAAGAAATGTGACAAGTGTGCTAGTCAAGTGATTAGTTACACAATTAGAACCTTACGTTCCAAAAGGAGAAGCAGAAGCTCTAACTGTTTGTCCTTGTGGTTAGGGAGAAATGAAACCAACACAATTCTACAGTTTATTACAGATATGGATTTTGAAAAAAACACGACATGATTCAGCACATAAAACAATCTCAGGTACCTATTTTATTTTTGTTCAACAAATGATGTGATATTTGGAACAATTAATGTCTATTCCCCGTTGATGTTTTTCTTTTTTTCTTTAGCCTTTCTGAAAAGTATTCCAAAATAATTGGACTCTTCATAATTACAGCAAGTACAAGATTAATTGTGTGTGTCGGGGAACGCAACTCTTAGCTATTAAAGCTGTTTTAATTGACTGTAATTTTAGCTCCACTCAATGAAGGAAATCAAAAGGCAAGCAGTTACAGGACATTGGTCACCAGCCCCCTCGAGCAGAGCTTCAGACAGGAGACACATACACAATAACTCACAAACATACATGGAGGCAGTCGCCCACACGCTTCCTGTGTGTTTCATGTCTTTTCTTTTTTCTCTTCTGTTAGGAGAGGAAGTATGGGGCTATGACTTTTCCTATGTGTCACAAACCCTGCATGTGGGGGGCAGACAGCCTCAGTGCACGTGTATGCATGTGGGAATCTCTACGAATACAGTGTGTGGAAAGAGCTCAGCGGAGAGCTAGCTGTTTATAAGTTGGACTTTTCTGAGAGTTCCCATATGTGTTCTTATAGTGTAATTTTGGTTTGTCTTAAGTAGATAGATCCGCTTTTCTCTAAAGAAGTTAATAAATGCAATATTGTCGCATTGTGCTTGTTTGATGATTTGTATTGATTTCTATCTGATTTCTTGTAAATGCTTGCAATTAAGCTCGACCGTACAGCATTTTAGTCTCACGGAAGCCTCAGAAACGCTTTTCTCTGATGTTCCAAATCTCACTTGCTCTTATTGATCCTCTAGGTTTACATGTTATGAGATTTATTTTGAACGGAACTGGATTTTCACTTATAAATTGTCAAAGTAATGTATTATATATTTATGGTGATCGCTATCAATGCTCTACTCCTGGCCTTTTTATCACAATATTTAAAGGTCTGGAATGAATGCTCTACCTTTCACAGATATTTGATTCAGCTGTCATGATTTGAAAAACGTATCAAAGATACAAGGCCATTGGCTGACAGCAAGAACGTTTTGGGTTCATATCCACCTCTGGCTGTGGGACCTGGTCATCCCGGGTTTCCGTGGATTCCCTTGGCTTCCTCCCAGAGTCCACAAAAATGCATTATAGGTGTATTTGAGACTATAAATTTCCCGTAGGCTTAAACGGCCGTCTGTCTGTGCTTGTTGATGAACTGGCGACTTGTCCAGCGTATATCCCATAAGGATATACAAGTTTTGCCTTTTTTTTTGCCATATTTAAAAGTTTTGCCTTTTTAATAAAGTAAAACTTATTAAAAAAATAACCACCAAAATGTTGTCAATGGCCTCTTTGCAGCTCTTCACAGTCCCCTCGATTTTTTGGGAAATATGTGATATTGCTCGTAATTTATTAGAAAAAAAAGAAAATAATTGAAGACTTGTTTGCTGGCAATAGGAAACCAGACCTAGACGTCCCAGACAGAAGGAGGGATTCCCCAGAGAGTCTACAGCCCCCGGCAATGTGGAAGCAGACCCCTCATTGATCTCCATAAAAATTAAATATGAAGTTATGTCAACAGTATTTTAAGAAATGCTCCACGAAGTGCGTAAAAATATGAACTATTACAGTAAAATATGACATATACAAGCTAGATCTTCTCAAGTGGATTCATATGCACCAAATTTGGACTAAATCAGACAATGCTTTCGAAATTAAGGCCTGACAATAGGGGGAAATGAAGCTCCCACTAGTGTCAGAAATAAAACCAATCTTTCCACAATCTTCCCAGCCCCATGGTCTATGTGGTTAGAAAGTTTGACACTGATCCATGTAATAGCTTTTGAGTTCCGTTTGGAAAACAGTGTGTTTTGGAGAAAGAGCATCCCTGGGTGCGTAAAATATGAATTACTAGAGTAAAATATTACATTTACAAGATAAATCTTCATAGACACCAAATGTAGACAAAATATTTCCTATTTAGGACATAACCCCTAAATAGGATGTTATGTCAGAAAACCTATTTTTCGTAAGAATCCCCCCTAGAAGCCCCCCTAGTGAATAACTTTGAGCTATTAATGTTAAACACATGTATACAAGATAGATCTCCTCGAGTCGAATCATAACAACCAAATCTGGATCAGAAATATACAACCCAAATTTTTTTCTAAAATCAATCCAGTTCTTCCTTGCACGACGGTTTATATAGGTATACGATTTGAAAATGATCCACTAAATTGTTGTTGAGTAATTGCGTTAACACAAAGGATCTGCGGCGTTCTTGCACGTCGCGTCACAATCACAATCCCATAATAGGGATGAATCTGACACTCATAGGTTTACCCAGAACTCCATATGCCTCAAAACCAAACTATCTGTTCAGTCGTCTAGGGGCTCAACAATCTCAAGTACTGTTGAACATTCAGGTGCCTACTTTTTTACTTCACGGGCCGCCAGAGGGAAACAAAATAAGCCGATCTTGCAAGGCTTGTTCCAGCGAGCTCCAGCTGCTGTGAGCTTGCACGGTTTACTTGGGGCCACGAGAAGTGTTTTTTTTTCCAAACGAGTACCTAGTCAAAGTCCAAGGTTAGTACTTAGCTATGAGCCAATGACTGTTGAAAGATTATTTTGGGAGAAATCAAAAACAGAATCAAAAACAGCCTTTTGATTGGATCCAAGCCCTTTGCTGAACTTTTCCTCCAAACTCATCACTCCTCTTCTCTACCTTTGCTCCTCGGTTCCAACTGCATCATTTTTCTTACAATCTCTCCTCTTATTAGCACCGAGCTCCATTTTCTTCCTTGACATGTTTCACTTTTTTCCCTGCATTTCTCTCTCCCTGTCCTTCTATTACAATGTCATACCTCTTTTCATTTCCTACCCGTGGATCTCAACTCTCTCTGTTCCTCCTCACATCTAATTTCCTCCTGGATTTATCCCTTATTTCTTTTCCACCCTAGTTTCTCTCACTGTCTCCTATAAGGTTTTCACTTCAAGCATGCAAACTGGATTTATTATGAGGAATCTGTTGCCAAAACTTTTGATGATTGGAAATGGATTTGAACTGAATGGATTGGAAATTATTTAGAAATGAAGAGTAACCTATTGCCTCGTATAAACACATGGGACACATTGTGTTAACTGGTAGCGTTGGACAGGGAGTAATCATGTTTCAGTTACCTTAACTTAGCAATGATCATGCACTTAGAAGCAACTTGTCAGTCTAAAACCGTATGTATGTAACTGAATTTTTGTTTTATATAGTTCAGACATTGTTGAGTGATGTAGAATTTTAGCAGAGGCAAGGCTGCTCGAGACATTGCTCTGTTGGTTGGTCCATAAAATAAAAGTATCCCCCATCCTTCTTGTGACTATAGTTTTCACATTAGGATGCTTGGAGTGTAAGTTTGTGCATGTGTAGCAATAAGAATTGTTGTTGGCTAAAAGATCCATAACTGTATAAGACTTTTTTGCCCATCAATTCATGGACCTGCAAAGCTTTTCCCACCATACAGCAACCACCAATTATCTTTAAGAGGCTGAAATCCTCTGGCATTCATGTTTTTATGAGGTATGTGTGTGAATTCATGAATGTACCACGATTGTAAAAAGGCTCTTTGACTCGACAACAATGTAACCAAATTTTTTCACATTGGCGTTAGCCCGAACCCTTAGACTTTATAAACCACATTAAATGATACTTAACATGCCAATGTTTGGTGTTTTTTTGTTTAAGCATGTTGTCATCTTTATAACCCGGAAATCATTCTTTCCCTTGTGAACCTTAAAAATAAGTCAGGTAAGGGTTAGAGATTATACTGGCAGGACTTCTGACTCAAGACGGCTAAAACTGTTTGTTTGATGACTTGGTTTGACTTGTAAATGGAGTTTGTCTCCCTCTTGTTGCTCTTTTGAGCTCTCTTGGATCCCCATCCATTTAAGCTCCACATCACCAGTGAGACTAATGTTGCAGCTGAGTTGAGTTCAGTTGAGGTCAGACAGAAACTCTGTGCTGCCCCGGGGAGATACAGACCGGCTACCAACCAGATACATCGGAAAGAGATGTCCTGGTCTTCCCCCCTTTCTCAATGTCTCATTCTCTCTCTCTGCCTTTCTCCCTCTCCCTCTGATTTTCCAGAGCTTGCTGCTCCCACTGAGTGTTGGAGGCCAAGGAGAGCTCAGGGGAAACCAAATCTGACCATTAGAGCAAGTAATAATAATAATAAATGAAACACTGTCTGTTACTCATTGCACTCTGCTTCCCTCCCTTCCTCTCCGTCTCATCTCCAGTGTTCACACATACACGCACACACCACGCACACTCTCTCTCACACACACTCTCTCTCACACACACTCACACACACGCACACGCACGCGTACACACACACACACACACACACACACACACACACACACACACACACACACACACACACACACACACACACACACACACACATAAACACACACACACACACAGATCTGAATGGTTTATTTATGTCAGTATAACTTGCAGCAGTAATCTCTGGTGTACGGCATGAAAACATACTGGGGCTGTTGGTGTTTCACCAGCCAGGTTCTGTGGTGCTGCGATTGCAGATCACTTGAATCATTGTGATCAGCATAAGTGCATGTTGGTTCAAACTCACTTGGCTTTCCCTGACAAGTTTGATATCTGAAAACAAGGAGTAGGCCAAAGCGTTGTGGAGGCTTGGAGGATATGGGTTAGAAGTGTATGTGAAACAGTGAGAAAAGGCAGATACCAACTCACGCTAAAACCTCCAGTCCTGGACAGGAAGCTGATATTTTCCCAGACTTGCTTCACTCTTTTTGTTTTAGAGTTTGATCCAGCAACTGTAGCTTCCTCTCATGGCCTAAAATACAAGAGAGCCATTGTACTATGTGTCGTTTCCCCTCACCTGATTTAGCATGAGAGACATTTGCCTGAATTCCACTCCCAGTGTGGTAGACTAGAGTTTTGTTTTTTTCCCGTTTTTTCCCCCACTGCTATCAGGCTGGTCACACACTACTTAAGTAGCTACTGTATAGTTCAATATAAACTGCTCAAGTTCTTGGGTTTTTTATTCCTTCCTAGAAGGTGCATCCGGGCACCAAGAAGGTTCAAGATTCACCTGGGGACTTTGGGCCACACTGTGTGGAGATCGCATGTCCTCCCTGTGTTTGTGTCAACTATCATGAATGGAGCTATTCAGGATAGTTGACTCCATCTTCCTGTCAGAGTCCAAAGACATGCAATGTAGATGAATTGGTCACTCTAAATCGGTTGTCTGTCCCCATGTATTGGCCCTATGGTGAACTGTACGCCTGATCAGGGTTTACCCCGTCTCTCACTTACTGTCAGCAAGGATAGGCTCCCGCCCTCCACATATGTTTAACCTTGGAACCCTTAGCTCCTTACTGAGTGGAGTTTGCATGTTCTCCCTTTGTTTGTGCTGTTGCACAAAACATTAGTGTTTTGTGAAATTGAATGGTTGTCCAGGGTGCATTCCCCCAGTTGCTAAATGTCATTTAGCATTGGCTCAACACCCTGCGGCCCCCACACAGGAACAAAAAAATGGAAGGAAGGACCAGCTATGCAGAATTTAACCTTTTAAATGGTAAATTGTACCAAAACAGACCATCAGAATCGAACACGGGCAATATTTAACGTGTGATTTTAGCCCTAAGCCAAAAAATGTACATAACTGGTTATAATCACCTGTCCCTCTTTTGCTCAGCCCTAAAGAAGTTTTGATTTACTTTGATTTGAGCTTAGTTTAGAGTAGATACTTAGAGTAGCTGTCATTGAACTGGGGTCAGTTGGATGGTGAAGTGTTAATTCTGTACTCAATTGTGTTGGGGATTATCAGCCAAACTCCCTATGCAATGCCTTTTTTCTTTCTTTCTTCATCGTGGATTGCTCCTTCAAGCAAACACAAAGCAACTCAGTCAGTTTACCAGTAAAAAAAAGCAACATCAGAATTGTGCTGGAGTGCAACTTGGGATATTGTCCGTGCAGAGGGTTAACTAAGAATAGACAAGCTTTGTCAAGACCGTTGAGTTGTTCATGACTATTATGAGGTTGCAAAGGAGTCAGAGAGAATCATGCCTGTACCCCTTCAAAAGGTGATCACTGAAACACTGGTACTAGCAAAACAGAGATGTTATAATGTTATAAAGGAATAGACAATGAAAACATCATACTCATATTTTACAAAATATGTAAAATTTTCATATTTTCTACTCTCATAGAAGTACAGAAAAATGAATATACGTTACAATCACATTGCCTTGACTATTTGTATGAAGCCTCCACGCAAACCTGTTGTGTTTGTTCAACTGACTGCTTCCCACTCAGCTGCAGAATGAGAAGGATGCTGAAGAGGGTTAACTTTTTTTACGAGTACACTCTCTGAAAGAAAGAAAGAATGAGAAGCTGGTTTTTGACGAAATCTGGAATTCCAGAAATGGAGCTATTCATGATCAACCATAACATTAAAACACCCTGCCTAGTTTTTTTTGTAGGTTCAGTTCTGGGAGTAACTGTGCTCTTTATATCAGAAGAAGCACAAGTTTTTTTTCCAGCAATTTGTGCAACATCCTCTGTATATTCATCGAAAGTGACGTCAAGGCAGCCTAGTATTTATGACAATTACAAAAGTGATATGGTTAAAGAGTGATCAAGTCCATTGAAAGAGGAAGTTCGTGAAGTACTGATGACTACTGCTTGTTTTTTTTCATCTGGAACACAACATCACTTACGATGTTATAGGTCTTATTTGACATCACCCTAGTCAGTTTTTTTGCAAAGAGGACATTATGTTTTAGAGAGATTCAACATACATTTTCACCTCAAAACTTTTAAAATCCGAATACATTTGTGTATTTGCCCCAAGCTGCCAATATCTAAAATGTCCACCAACATTTTCTGTATGCTAGCTAGTAAAATATGGACTTTACATGAATCTACTTTAGTTTTTACTATCCAAAGCTGGATCTGCAGTGAAAATCAAAAGTATTATTTCACCTGACTAGAATAATTACAGGGTTACATGGGAGTTTGGTATCCAGGGATATTGTGAGAGAATAATTTGCGTAAGTTTTAACTCATTTTTCGATTGAAAAAAATCATAGTCCTTGAGTTTCTGTATGAAATTGTGTTACTACTGTATACACTTGGAAATGGGCTGATTCGGATTTAACAATGATGCGCAAAATCCGATCGTCCAACATCATCATTGCAAACAGTGTATGAATATCAGACGAATGAAGTCGTTATGATCAGCAAGTTTATTCCCTTTTATTTGCAAAGCTTCAAAAATCAAGGCTGAATGTGTTTTGGTAATATGTCCTCTAAATTTGCCTCATTAATCGGCTGGAGAAAAAAATGTATTTGCATTGCTTTAGATTAAAAACATCCATAAGGGCAGTGTGTGACTTATTTGTCCTGTGGGATGGGGCTGTGTTTTATTAGAAGCCGTGTTGCAGACAGGTGCAGCATGAGAGACAGTCCCACACAGACTAGAAGGTTGAATGTGGGATGAAATTACTTGTTAGATGGATGGTTTTTGTAGCATATTCAGCAAAGCCTTATAAAAGATATATGTGATCTCGCAAATGAAATATTAACCCTATCCTTGCTTCTATACTCACTGCACATCTTTGTTATCTATATATGGTGCATCGGGCATCTGGACTTCAATACAGTTAATGTTTGGTGAATTTTTAAACACACAAACCTGTGCTTAATATTAATTTATTACTCTTTCCTAAACACACAGATGATGGATGGTGCTTTGCGAGATAAGATGATAATATAAATTCACAAAGAAAGCATTACTCTTACATGAGTTGTGAAAAAGGAGTAGATTTTATTACACCGACAGTGTACAAAGACAAATCACTGTGTATCCCAGCTTGCCCTTAATCATCCCTACACTGCAAACTTATCCTTTTTAGCCAGGTTCATATGTGTGTGTGGTAACTATAGCCTTGCATATATCCATATCTCTTCATCTATCTTCTGGTCTGCATCGCCGTTAGTCCCTATGTATTTCATTTCATCAGCAAGTCTATCACTTGATGTGTGTGTGTGTGTGTGTGTGTGTGTGTCTTAATAGGTGAAATAGCCACAGGGACTCCTACTGTATTGACCACATAGTCAACTCAACTCTCCTTTTCTGTGGTGCTCCATTTAGCTCCACCTGGCAGCTTTACCTTGACCACCCATGTTGTTCTGACTCATCGGGCCTCTTGTCTTGCACTTTTCCATCCACTGGGTTTGGAGACCTATGTCTCACAGGCTCTGCCTGAAAAGAGATGTAAAAAAAGAAATAAAGTGGCACACTGGCAATTCTCATGCATAAACATTTTTCACTCTCTTATGAATCTTTCTATTAGAAAATAGTGATTCAACCAAATCATCTGAAATCATTTAGGTCTCTCCTTGAATCCTGATGTAAGCACAAGCAGATTTGGGAAGGATAGTTTGAACCACCTTCAGTGAACAGGAAGTGCACAGAATAGGCACTCACAGAAAATAAAACCGTGTAAACAAAGGAGCGCAGACCCCCCACAGTCTCAATACCCTGAATCTTAACCAGGTAATTTTGTTTTTTTGAGTAGCACCCACTTCCCACTTTCACATTCGTTAAATCTTCTCTCTCCACCTGATCTCAGCTCTCTGATCACCTCCCTCGTAGCCACAATCTGTGATAGTCAGACATATTAAAGGTCTAATTTGTCTTTGCCAGAGTCTGTGAGGACACAAACACAACCTGTAGGCCATATGGTTAGCAAGGGTCTGGGGAAGTGTATGTCTGTGTGCATAACCTCACCTGTCTGATTTCACAACATTTATGTTTGTGAACATCTGTAGGTCAATGAAGGACGTATGCATATAAACCTATTTGACTTCACGCTGTGTATTTTCTGGTACCTCAGTGTAGTTGAAGAGGATATGAGATTAGCTGAGGAACAGGGGGTCCTTGGAAATGTCTTGGTCTCCAATAAGCCAAATGATTAGGAGGTCTGCCTCAGTTGCATAGAGTAAAAAAAAGGATTTGGCACGGGGAGAGATTTGGTTTTACCTGATTTCTTCCTCTGGTTTAACAGTTTATACAGCATGTCCAAACAGAAGACTAAGCTGTACATTGCCTCTAGCAAAATATCGACAGAACAACGTTTTCATTCAATCCAATTGCATTATTCTGTCAAGCTAGTTGCTCATCAAATTATTCTATTTCAGTGTGCTTGTGAACTCTTTTAGGCATGTTTCTGACATTAAATCCATTCAGAACAATTGAAATAAGTACTTGCACCTCTTTGCCCTGCCGTAAACATTCACTTGTACCCTCTTTAAACTTTCTTCCAGTCTCTATTTAAAGGGCAGACGCTAGTAAAACTACCCAGCTGTCTGCTCTCTCGTTCTTTCTCTCTGTAAACCTTGCCAGCTGTCTGCCCTCCACTTTTGACCTTGTTTTGATGAACATTGTTGAATGTCTGTGAGGGCACACATGCATATGTGCGTTTGAGTGCGTGTGTGCATACACGTCAGTGGGCTTTCAGTGCGACCCCTGACCTTCTGTGACTGACATGCCAAATCTAGCCACTCTGCCTCTCTCTCTTGCCCCCATCTCTTATTCTCCCCTCTGTTTCCTGACTGATAGCCTGTCAAGGGGACAAGCTCTAAGGCTGGGACATTATGTATATGTGTGTGTGTTTGTGTGTGTGTGTGAAACGGTGTGTGTGTGTGTGTGTGTGTGTGTGTGTGTGTGTGTGTGTGTGTGTGTGTGTGCATGCTTGCGTGTGAGGTTTGGGTGGGTGTCTGAGCCGCTACTTAGACAGGTAGGAAAAGGGAGCATGTTCAAGTGTGTGTTAGTCTATAGGTGCATGGGGGTCACAGAGGAAGACACTGTCCAGACATTTCAAAAATAACAACCCATATAGCTGTGAAGCTATGCTTTTATTGTGTGTGTGTTAGTTTGTGTTTGAAGATGTGTGTGTGTGTGTGTGTGTGCGTGTTCCTGTGGAAGCAAAGCATATCTGGTAATTATTTAGTCAGGCTTGACCTTTGCCCTTCACCTTTGACCGCCCACATCCTGTTCAACTGGAGAGAAGATGGACACACATTCATACATATGCATACCCACACACCCCCACACACAGAAACACACCCTGGGATTTAAGGGGTTTATATTTGTGTGGACTGGAAGTAAATTCTGAGGTTTAGCCATTTTAATAACATAAGCAGTTTAGGGTAAGAAAGACATGACTCGACTATTTAGGAATGTCCACAAAGTATTATCTGAAATACGGGATGTTAACTCATGATAGGTAGAGAGAGTCCCTGTATATATATGTCATCATGATAATAAAGTTTTCTTTTTCTGGCAATCGGATTGTGGAGATGAGAAACATCAGGAATGGCTGCGTACTCCATGCTTAAGGAATAACTTTATGTTTCTCAGCCTTTGAGGCGGCATTTGAGATAGTAATGGGGGCAACCCAAAAACTGTATAAATGCAAGGCAGAACAGGTGTATGACATTTAAAGCAGCTAGTTGCAACCAGCAGCCATTTCTGAATAGTTTATTCAATGAAAATGTATCCAAATCTGGAATTCAGCGTGAGGTCCACAAGCTCTTTATCATGTGAGTAGAGTAGAGATATCATCTAACATGTAACATGTTGTTATTTGCCATGGGAATCCATTGTTTAGAAAGCATGGTGATGAAGGGTGTGACATATAAGGAAGCAAGTGAACATATGCTTTCCTGAAGTGGGGCTCCGAGGGACTTTGATAATGCAAAATTATAATTGCTAGGTGAAAGCATCTTAAAAACTGCAGCTCCCGTTGGGTGTTCCCAGTCTGCAGTGGTTAGTACTCCTAAAAGTGGTCCAAAGATTGATAACAGATCAACTGGCAAAAAGGCCATCAACTTCCAAAACTCATTGATGCGCATAGTGAGAGAAGGCCTGACTGTGTTGTCCGATCCAACACTAATATAGTACAAATTGCTGAAAAGCTTAGTTCTGACGGTATGGTTTACATGTAAGCATACAGAACACTGCAGCTTGCTATGCGCATAGCCACAGACCACTCAGAGTGCCCATGACCCTTGTCCACTGTTGAAAGCACCTACAATAAGCAAATCACCTGAGCCACGTAGCAGTGGAAGAAGGTGGACTGTATTGATGAATCCTGTTTTCTTTTATATCATATAGACAACCAGGTTTGTGTGGGTCGTAGTGCACCAGGAAGAACAAAAGACGGCATTGTAGAGGAAGCTGTGCAATGCTTTGGGCCATGTTCTGCTGGCAAACCTTGGGTCCAGCCATTCATGTGGATGTTACATTAGCTACCTAAACATTGTTGACGAACTAGTACACCCATCCATGGAAATGTTATTCCCTACTTCAGGGGCCCCTTTCAGCAGAATAGTGCTCCTGCTCCACTGCAAACAAGGATACAGGAATGTTTTTTGGAGCGCAATGAGTTCAAGGGGTTGAACTTAATACTACTGAGCATCTGCAAGATATGCTGCTTTGTAATTCTGATCCATAGGGCTCCCATTTCACAATTTACAGCAATTATGGGAACTGATTCTAACATCTTGGTGCCAGATACTGCAAACCAGAGATCTTGTGAAGTCCATGCCAACAGGTAAAAGTTAATTTGACCGAAACATTAAACAGATGGTTACAACATTATGGCTGGTCTTTTTGAGTCATGCCCTTTTGCTTCCGAATCCCAGGCTTGCTCTTAAAAATGACTGCTCTAGCAGTATTGTTTTGTCATTACTTTGCTCTGCTTGAACAAACGGGTATCAGAAAGAATAGCTTTTGTTGTATAATCTCTGTCTCTGTAACTCAATTTATTCACAAAGATAAAATATGTAACTCAAGAAAGATAATAAAAACAAACAATAAATTCTTAAATGATTAAATATTTTCCTCTAAGATATGTGTGCCACAATCATCGCCACACCATGCATTTAATATTTGTGCAGTCCTCTCTTTCCCAGAATAAAAAGCCCTGAGTCACCTTCTATAGTGTTTGATGAGGTCAGAGAACACATGGAGAAGATCTTTCACCATTCCTCCATACAGAAACTCTTCGAGTCCTTAGGATTTTGAGGTAGATACTTGTGGAGTCTCCTCTGCAACACATCCCACAGAAGTTATCAGGGGTTAGGTCAGGTGACTGGGATGGCCAGAGTGCTTCAGATCATTGTCCTGCTGGAAGGTTTCAACCATGGCCATATCTTTGCAGATGATATTAGGTTTTCATCGACTATCTGATGGTATTTGCTGGAGTCCATGGTAGCATGTATTTTAAGGGAACATATATATTTTTAGAAGGAAAACAGCCCCATAACATCAGATATCCAACACCAGACTTTACAGTGGGTATGAGGGGCTTTTTGTGTTGGTAAACAGCTTATGCTAGTCATGGTAAAATGTAATGGTGGTTAGGGCGACATTCTGACCGCCGAGATTTTCTAGCAATAATCCTCTGCTGTGTATCATCTGCCGGTTGAAACATCCTCCTCACAGTGGGTGCAGCACGTTAACAGACACATCCTCTTCCTGGATGATTTTTAACGTCTCCATTCTCTGTAAACTTTTAATTATTGATCTACTATAGATTCTTTGTGTCCATTGCCAGATATGTGCAGCTCTACAACGGATTTTCTCACATCATTGTCGTGTTCTCTGGCCTTTCTAATTGTGAAGAACGTCAAATGAATTAGGCAGAATACACCACACATATATACCATAGTTTTAGTCACAGTTTTGGTCAATACTTCAGAGTTTCTACTCAAACAGGTTAAAATAAAAATATAAAGTAGATCTGGAAAAATGCTTCAGTTATGGGCAATAATTGTAGAACATGTTTTCGACAAAAAGGTTTGTTTTATGTTAAGAAGATTTGTGACATTTTGTGGCTAATGTTAAGAATGAAATATCTCGTTTAATTATGGTATTTGATTAAAAGGTTTGATCATTCCTCTTTATGCTTGTGTAACGTGTGTCTGCATCCATCTGTAGTTCCACTTTTTCATATACTTCTTATCTCTCTGTTACATTCTTTTCAGTGTGGCAACTAACCCCATGACCTCTGTCTGCAGCTATAGCCAGTGACGTTGATACAACAATGCAGACAGAAATCGTGGTTCGGACCACACGGTACATTTCCATTTTGTTGTTGAGTTGAGAGTTAAAAATGGATGACCAGGTTACGATTATGTTTATTCTTTCACAGAATGTGAACATAGTACCTTTATGTGTTGTGGTTTCTTCTCTCATTGCAAATATCCCGCAGTGATAGTGGTGAATATACTCAAAATAATAAAGCAAGAAGAAAAGAATGCATCAATTACACCCAATTCGATTACTTCACCAGTCTGCCGAATTTATCAAACATTGTAAAGTCTACATATAAGATAACATAAAATAAAAATACAGGGGTCAACTGGAATTCAATAAAGTCAATTTAGAAGAGCAGACATAATTATGGTCAGGTAAGTTTTGCTGGAGGAAAAAACTTTGTTTTCTAGCCACGGGGGCTGGGTTAATGGGTTGACTTGCTGCTTCGGTGAGATGTTTGTTTGGGCAGTAGTGCGGGTGTGTTTGTGTGTGGATGTTAACGGATGTCTGTAAGCCAAACAGCCCCTATCTTTAATTCCAAGGTGAACTTGGACTTCCTCCCCTTTCAAGTCTTCTCTCAACAGAATCTGACACCAGACATTTCTCTATGAGTCATCTCATTGTCAAGCACTTCTCCCTCATTCTTTTTTGTTCTTATCATGTTTCTATATATGCTTGTGTGTGTTAAATAGCTAATCCATCCATTTTTTTTCTAATTGCTTATCATATGCAGTCATTGGAGACTGACATTACTACCATTCTGGTACACACTGGGTAGGTCAGAAGTTCATCCAATAGTCAGACAAACTCTCATTCACATGAGCTCCCTAGAGTCAACATCTTACCAATATGGACTGTGGGAAAAAACACCAGCAGGGAACCTTCAGTAATACTCTCATCAAAAAGACCCCCTGGGTCTAGAGTTACACCTTTTTCAACAAACATTGTCCAATCATCAACATCTGTTTGTGTTCCAAAAGATTCTGATTGGTTTTATTCCTTATTTTCAGTCCTTTCTTTCCATTTGCGGGACTTGGATATTTGGATGAAGAGGGTGGGGCTGAATTGCTGTTGTCACAGGGCTTTTTCCCAATGCAGAGGTCTGAGAGCCAGAGCTGAACTATAACCTAATTTGGAACCATTTTTTCGGGTTTCCGTCGCGGAGCGACTGCTTTTGGACCCTGAAAACGGATGTTATTTGCGGACCAAAAGCAGGCTGGTCCAGAATCGGAGCCGCCAAACTAAGAAGACTTAATGAGAGAGCGTTGCAACTACTGGAATTGTAAGAAAACACCAACTTTATAATGAAAAGTTTCATGGTGGACGTGAAGTAAAGTTGCGGTGGAGGTGAAAACCGAGTGTCTCCTCTCGTTAAAAAGTCTTGTTGAAGCAAATAAAGCGCGACAGGTCTGCAGTGGAGTACAGATGGACCAAACCGATCAACAACAAATAAAGGATCAACCAATGTTTTGGAAATAAGCACCAAGACACTATTGGGGAAAACCGGCAACGCGACGTGATTCGGAAAAACCGAAACCCACATAAAATGTTCTGAACCGGGTCCTCGGTGAACGACCGGCATCCAGGGGAACGTTATCTCTACAACAACAGGAGACGATGGTGGATGATTGACTACTTGAAAGAACAGCAGAACCTGGTAAGTTTTTATTTTCATCATGTTTAATCTTGTTGAAATTTGAGCTTATATTGTTTGGATAATGTTAGCTGACCAGCAGTTTACTCCTGACATCAAATCAGCCATCATTGCGTACTGGGTCATGGACAGATTTGCTTGTTAAATTATTATTTGTCGTTCTTTAATGAGGTTGCTTGCACCAGTATGAAGCTCTGAGATCAACCATCTTCATCTTCTTCACAAGAACCAGACAAGGTCAGATTATCATTTAACAACAGTAATTCAGACTGCACTGATACATATCAATCATTAACATAGGCAACACTAGTTACAGATTTATATTACAGAGTGGATGTAAATTAAGTTAAAATACAATACTGTTAGATTGTATAGTATCAAATAGGTACTGATTTCAGTGTTGGATCTTACACAGCATTAGGTTAAGAGTATTATATTCCACTATAGACGTAGAAGTGTAAAATAGAGTAGTGTTGGATTATATAGTATCACACTCTGAATACAGTGTGGGTTATAATAATACAGTATTGGATAAAGCGTGGTGATACCATAGTATACTTAATCAATGTAACATGCAGTTGTGTCAGACGTGGATGTGTTTTTAAGTGTTATTTCTCATTCTTGTGCACAGGAAAAGAGAATTGACAATAACGAGGAGCAGCTGGAATATCAGGAGAGGACAGAAAAGAGATTATTGCTGCAAAGCTGGAGAAAAAGACCAACATTAAGTGTTTATTTTTATTAGAAAACTGATTTGAATACATTTACGTAGCATGTTACACTCTTAAATTATTGTGACCCTTGTAGTTTTTGTACGATTCTGAATAAAATGTTTTTTAAAAAATAAACTATTTTTGTGATGACCATGTCTGCTGCAATGTGTTTAATTTATAGAAAAATAAAGTTTAATACTTAAAATATAGATGTATTGGAGAACCAAAACATAACATTTTGTATTAAAAAGCATGCCATGCTGTAAAACAATTCACTCCATCTGTTAAAGTAGACCATCAACAATCCCTCTATCTGTTTTAAAGTTAATCGTTAGTAATAATAAAGCTCTTTGTGTCGTAGAGCATTAATAAAGGTTTAATGCCATAATGCCCAAACAGAACGTTTAATGTTCAAATGACAGTCTGGAAGTTCATCTTTTAAATGATCTCCTCACAGATGTACTGAACATATTGTAGGTGAGTTTCAGGCCATCAGCTGCCACGCCACCTGCAGAGATAAACATACTTTTATCATATTTTTTTTTGATTAATTAGAATGCGATAAGCTGCAGCGAATGTGCTACTATGTGGCTAGTTATAGGCTGGAGCTAACAGCTAGCATTAGCATATTACGTTCAGCATAAATTAAGAGTCAGGAAGTGGCAGGTAATTACCTTTTTACTCCGACATGATCGCAATCCGGTCGTCCAAACTGGCGGATTAATCCGCCAAAGCAGTCATGTTTGGAGTTCAATGTAGTCACGTATGTCCAGTAGCACCGCCCGCACAGCTACGTTGGTCGCCACTGTTGTTATGGCTTTAGCGCTAGGATTGCTAGGAAAGCGAAGACGTAAGAGACGTAAGAGACAGCCAGAGAGCCACGTCGTTGCGCGACGCAGCAAAGTGGCTCTCTAGCTTGCGGGAATGCGAGGCGTTTGTAGATTGACCCAACTGAGAACCAGCTCCAGCGCCAGGTCAGATCCATCACCTGGTTCTACTTTGTTGGGAACGAGAGAACAGTTATTCTTTTAATTCAGCCAAAAGGAAGGACCAAGGTCAGAAAACATGAAAATCCTACCCATGAGTAGTTTTAATCTCATATTGGTAAATGTAAGTCATTCATTAGTTTCTATATTACTCTCTGATTAATACAGTGATCACTTTGCCATGTCACCTTAACTATAAAAGAGAAGTGTGGTATGTCTTTATATTGAATATTCTTTAGATTGCCCATTTGGGATGTTCTCTATGTTCCCAAAGGTGTTAGCTGTCAAGCCTTTCGCCCTGCGGTTGTTCAATGTCACCTCACACCAGACCTGACCCTGGTGACTTTTCACCTTTTGAAGGGCGGACTTTGACCTTTCAAGAAATGGCCCTTGATCTTAACAGGTCCTAATGGTGTAGAGTGGACTGTTGGTGACAGGAGACAGATGGAAACACACATACGTGTAAAGACAGACATACGTGTGCTGGTGCACGGACATCTAGACACACTAATGGGCGGTGTGGCTCTGAACGCCTGAGGAGTGACAGGAGAACCATAGGGACAACCACAGACAGAGCTCGGCTTACACAGGAAACTGCTGAGAGACGCAGGTCATGTCTGCTTCCAGGTTTACTGACCCAGCAGACATACAATGGCACACATGCCTTTACTCACTCCCTGTGTAATCACGTTGCTTTGTTTTGTATGCTGTTTGACAAAAGTTTAAGTCAGAGAATATTGTCTGTTTTGAAGTAGTAGCTAGTTTGTCTATTGCAGTTATACTGCAGGTCAGGTCGACTTTGTTTTATTACTGCATGTGTGAATGCCTGCATAAGGTCTGAACAAACATGCATAAATACTGTGCATTGCATACACCTTAGCCACTTTAATTGAGTTTTCTGAAGGTTAAACTGGACAAAAAATAATATGATCTGGCCTCCGAGGGTTTCCTCCTCCTAAAATAATGAGCTTCATAGTTTACCCTTTACTAAACCTCCCCAGTAGACTAGAGATGGCCTTTCAATTACCCGGCTAAAGCATGCAGAATGGCGATGCATGGCATTATCAATGAACATGCAAACGGGCTAATGTTCTCATCCTCTCTCGTGCAACAAACACGCAACTGCAGACATGGCATATGTACACACCTTTAAATCCACGTACGGACACATGTGCGCACACACACCCAGCTACAGTACTTTGCTTATTTGCTTAGCAAGCAATCTCTGTTGGGGTCACCATTTCTCACCCTTGCACTGCACCCATCTATAAGGCCAGCCCACTGGGACCCACTGCATATTCCTGAATTCACTGGAAAATCATATTAATACGGCTGATACATGGTCATCTTGCTAATTTTCACTATTTTGTAACCATGAGGTCATATTATATTTGAAACGTCTTCCGTGTAGTTGGTGATGTGTAATGTCCACATTACACGAGTTTCACAAGCATGAGAAAATATACCAGTCAGAGGCTCAAAACTCGATACCTTGTCCCTGCAATAAGGAACAAAATACTCCATCAAAGCAGCTGACGTGACTAAAAGGTATCAATAATCCTAAACTAAATTAATGCACATACAGTACATGCTCTGCAAAGCTCCATTTATAGGCTTACCTGTCATATTATTAAAATCTAAAATAATTTATATGGAGAGATTTCAAAAGTTCACTCATGAAGACTATCCTGTTGCACTCTCAGGCTACAGTTAAGGATCATTACCATAACTATAACCTGTCTTTTTAGATCTGATTATCTCCATTCATCTAGTTCTTTCATGCTTCTGGATTGATTGCCTCCCACCTCGTCATCTCCGGACAGAGCTGGTACATCTATCAGTCATGATTCTCAGCAGCGTCATCATTCACCACCACCAGGGTCCACATTTCTTTTGGGGGATATTAGGTTTTCTGCCCTGCTGCTAAGGGCAGATACCCTTCGATCATAATCTCCCTGTAGAGTCTAAGCATCTGATACTTTCTGACTGACTAATTATCACATATCATCATTTTCTTCATTCTCTGTATTTCCTGATTGAAATTGTGTCTATGGCTTAAGTTTGGTCAGGAAGGCTATTCATTAAATTATTTGGCTTGTACTCAATCCCCATACCCCTCTGCTATTCAACTCTCTTCCTCATATCTTCTCACAATTCCACGCTGTTGTTGTTTGGGGCTGTCAATTGAGATATTGACTGTTCTTATCAGCTGCTCACACCTATATAATGATAATGCAGCAAAACTTCATTCTCAGCTTATCATCTTGCTGCTGTCTATTTTAAATGAGGTCATCTAGCTTCATCTTTCCATCAGCCACAACTTCCAGTGTCTGGGCTCTATTGGGGAATTTATCATCTGCTACTCAAGGACGATGTGGCACAATTACAAAATCTACCTGCAGAGTTAAAGCTCTAAAGGTAGGTGCATTAATAAACAATAAACTTTATTTCATTGATTGGAATGGCACTTAACAACTTTCATTCAAACATTTACATACCTTTTAAATCCATATATATACCCATATGCATTAGTATGACATGGACAGAGCTACTGTAAAATGTGACATAGAAAATCACTGGAATAGTGGATTTTAGGGTTACCTTTCAGTCTGCGCATAAAACATTCAGGGAAGAGACTGGACCTTGCATCCCATCCCCAAAGATCACTGATATTTCTCAGATCTAACCATATAGCTTATGTGCCGAACCTTCATAAATATGTGATTTCATGTTTATATAAGACACTCTATCTGTATGAGATGCCTATTCTGGGACACACCTTTCTGTCACTGAGATAACCCAACTTGGAATTCTATTATTATTATAAATCTTAGTTTTAGATGTTTTTAGTGTGAAATATTTACCTAAAATTGTTTTTTGAAAAAGGTTCATAGTGTGATATGATGAGATGAAAAAGTTCTGAAAAGCTGTATGTATGCAAGTCGTATTGTTTAGGAATATATAATTCTCTATTGCTATGCTAAAACGACATTTGGGATTGAGGTTTTAAAGGCAGATATCCAACCGGGAGTTGTGGGCTAGAGGAGGGTTGCTGCATAATCAGCTTCACCATCAGCTAACTGATGTTCTGCATAATAGAGATGGGATTTCTGGGTCAATGTATGTGTGCATGTGTATGTGTGCGTGTCTGTGTGTGTGCTGAGCTTTGTCAATTCTTCTGCATGGATGTCCACATGTCTGCATGTGTTCTATCTACATGTGTATGTTTGTGTGTGTGCGTGTGTTTGTCAGGGGCACTGACCCCTATCCCCAAAGGGAGGACAGTCCCTGTCTCATTAGTGAAGAGAGATTGAGAGTGAGACAGACAGACAGGACACAAAACACGAGATAGGAAGAAAGCAACACGGGGAGCAGCAGTGGAAGCTGGAGCAGAATGTATTTTGAGGCCTATCCTAATTCATTCCTCTACTATACCGCAATGAGAAGGAATGGCCATGGCAAAAAAGGTCATGGAGTTTTCTAAACCCAGGACACCACACTCATATACACATTCAAACAAACACACAACCAGTTCCAAACTTGACTGCAGTATAATTGAATCAAGAAGCACTGGGTGTTTGAAATTTTGAAACGGAGGAAGAAGCGCTGTGGGGGTGGGTGGTAAGAAAATCTGATTGTCAAGCTCCATCTGTGTTTAAGTGCCACCAGGACATGTCTGTATGTGTGTTTGCGAGTGCCGGTGGAGGATGTGGGGGTGTGTATGTGAGAGTATGGGATTAGTCAAACATCTACAGTCTTTATCCGGCCAAGTGGCTAGTGACACATCAGGCTGTTTCTTTTAACTTCACTGAGGTATAGCTTCTTTTTCTTCACAGAGAAAACTAGGTTTATAGAAAGACACACACAGAGAAAGACTGGGAGAGAGAGAGAGAGAGAGAGAGAGAGAGAGAGAGAGAGAGAGAGAGAGAGAGAGAGAGAGAGAGAGACAATAAGAGCTGCTTTAAGTCTGTGAAAATCAAAGGGCAGAATGTAGCTCTGGATATTGTACACAACATATTCAAGTCATTAAGGATATTGAAGTCCCACTCTGTTGGAGAAAGAAAAATGGCAATTCGGGTGAGAGACAGACGGTGGTAGAGTGATGGAGAAATGCTGAGTGAATGTCATAATAATCCTGGAAACATTTTTTTTACCCAAGTTCAAAGCAACCACAACAGAGGGCTTAAACCTCCGAGAAGCCCACCACCTTATGATCACACAGCAGTGTGGTTGATCTGGCAGGAGGCTCCTATACTTATTACAGTCATAATCTAAACTCCTCCTGTGTTCATGTTACAGCACTTATGCCTATGCATGCCTTCAAGCTCACGTTCTTCAACCTTTTTGTGGAAACGGTGGGATTTTTCTTCTTAAACCTACACTTGATCGGGGTTTTCATGCTTTTTCTAATATTGCGGTTTCTGATGGCAGCAATATTTGGAAAGGGATCCATGCAGATTTCATGATCTTAGAACTCTGAAAGTATTATTAAGGACGTGTAATAATGTTGCGAAAGCGAGAGATGGCTGCGTTTAGTATGGGAGAAAGATTGATATATATATAGAGAGGATAAAATGCTGAGAAACAACTAAAGGGAGGTGGAGCGTTGGACTGAGAGACATACCGACAGCGAGGACATAGATAGAGAGAGAGAGAGAGAAAAAAGAGACTAAGAATTAAGGAAACCACAACAGAAGCCCAAAGCCCACTAAGTCCCCCTCTCCTTATGATGGTGGGGTGTGGTGTTGGAGATCTGGCACAACTTCCTACAGCACAGCCCCTTTCCAAACATCTCATATATACACCCAGTCAAAGACAAAGTCAAAGCTAACCACATCACAAATTTTGTGCATATGTGTGTCTCTATGTGTATGTGTATGTGTGTGTGTGTGTGTGGCTAGCTCAGCTGCTCCCAGACTGGCAGAAAACATGTGCTGCCTGAGCGTGTCAGAGCTTTCTCTTGATCTCATCTTTCTTTTTATTGCCTAATCCCTGTCTCTCTTCTTTTTCCTCCCTTCCTCCTCATTTCTCCCAACCCCCACACCATTCCCATTTATGTTCGCCATACACCCTCACACCCTTCTCCATCTTAAGGTTTGAATATAACCCTAGTTCCACTGGCAGCATATGATTCTTTCCAATCACGCCAGTAAAGGTTGTCCTTCTTCCTGCCCTCCCACACATCTATCATTCTCACCAGGTTTGTGACTGCCAACAACGTTGAACCTTTCAGAATGTATAGATGGGTTTCAGATTGTATGCAACTCACCTTATGGGTCATTCATGTGCTATCCCAGTGGGTTGCGAGCGAGACGATGGTCGGCTCATGAATCTTTAATTCGGGTTTACATAACACAGGCTCAACGTTTTGGTTGGCACATGCTGAATGTATGATCGCCTCGCTTTCTTTTTACTCTCTACATGTCCATTGTACTTTTTTTTTCCATTTCAATTTGCCATCAAATTCTATCTCATTTCAGGAAAATAACATCAGTCCATCAAGACGTATCACTATCATACTGCAGCCCCCACACTGTTTTTCATACCTCCGCCAAGAAGGACTGTCTGTTGTCTGTTTGCAGGATTACCCAACAATCTGTTTGACAGATTTTAATAAACTTGGTAGGATGGTTGAGTATATGAGAAGGAACAACCCAGTACATTTTGATGTTTACACAAATGAAGTGGCAGTGGAGACTGGAATATTGTTTTTCTTTCTTTAACATTGCGTTGAGATAGGAGTTTTTTCACAAATTCTGGTGAAACCTGGAGGAAGGATTGGGCAGAGATACTTTTAGAGTGCATATTATAGAGAATCAGGCATGAAAGAGTGGTTTCACTCTAACATTGCAATATAGGGCCTGATGCGACAACCTTAATTTCTTTGATGTCTTGTAATAATGGGGAAATTAACCAGTTTCTGGGGGACCCTCAAACTCTGTCAGGTTCCTAGTTATATGCCTGAAAAGTTGGGTCTATTTTTAGATATTACATATAGCAGGTCCAAGAGCATAACTCACATAGAGAAAATAAATAATGGGTTGTAAAGTTTATTGAGGTGCACCAGCCAATATGCCAATAAGGTCGAAAAGCCCCCATGTGGATTCCATGGCTCTGGCTTTCCTTGTGCTCCTTGTGCTATTACGATGTCTTCTAGTTTCCACTTTATTTTATTTTCTCTACACCAGCTTGCAATATAAATCTCCACTGTCAGTGAGGCAGCTACAATAACTTCACAGATGACTGTCTTTTTTCTGTATTGCCTACAGGCAGCAGTAGACAAACCGAGATTTTTCTCTGCCACGTGTTTGTGTACCCCCAGTAGAAAAAGAAGCTTTTCATTTTCTGAAAAGGTCATGAAGCCTGGAGTAACTTTTTCACAACTTCGGTCATATTTTATTCTTATTGTCTTGGAAAGTGCATAGTAAGTACTGCACATGTGTTTTCTGTCTCCAATATATGATGTTTGGCAAATGTAAAACTTGAAGACTGTTTTGTCAAATTTATATTCTGTGCTTTTCTGCTATGAGTATCTGCAGCCTAGTGAGTTCAGTATGTATGCTGAATTGTATATAAGAGGTGAGGTCTTGTGCTTCTCGCGGTTTTGCCAACAAATACTAAAAAATGGCAGATTCAATTTCCCGCCAACGGGGCAGCTAGGAGTGACCTTAAATCAGTAATTTGATTAACAATCTCTATCAACATTCTGAGTTCAAACTATCACATTTCCTGCATTCCTGAATTTAGCATCCGATCTGGTGGTAATAGACTGTGGTTTAGTAAGGTATGAGATGATGACAGAATCACTTACTGGTGCTGCCTTCAAGACCCATTCTGTGAGTGAAGGAAGATCTATCCAGTCCAGATCCAATCCAGATCATACAAAAAGAGAAGTCGTTGTGACAAACATATATTTGACACAACAAATACAAGTGTCACATACACAACATGTATTTTTGATAAGTTGCAAAAAAGGGTAATATCTGTTCATAATCATGAAATAATTTCTTTGTCCCAGTCATGCCTTTCTCAATTTATCGTCGTACCCGTCAACAGACATGAAACCAAACACATGTCTGAAAATATGCACCTACTGTCAACGATAGGCACATATCTTAATTGAATGAGTATCAGTCCATCCATCCATCCATTCATCAGTCCATCCTTTTTCTTCCACTTATCTGGGGTTGGCTGCAGTTGCAGCAGGCCAAGCAGACATCCCAGACATCCCTCTCCCAAGCAACACTCTCCTGGGGATCCAGAGGCATACTCAGGCGGTATGAGATACGCAGCCCCTTCTGTGTAGTAGGGGGTCTACCCCATGTTGTACTTCCAGTTGTCTGGGCTTGGAAAACCTCCAACGCGAGGTTCCCTGGAGGCATCCAGATCAGATGCCTGAACCACTTCTGACTCCTTTTCACACTAAGGAGCAGCAATCTTCTCTCCAGATGTTTGAGGTCCTTACCCTATCTCTAAGGCTAAACCCACAAGACCCTCACAGGAAGTTTCAGCAGCTTGTATCCGTGATCTCAGTATTTCAGTCACTACCCAAAGCTTATAACAGTGATGAGGGCTGGAACCTACGTCAACTGATACATTGACAGCTTTGCCTTATCAGCTCTCTCTTGACAATGACGGACCAATACAATAACTCCTGACGCTGCCCCAAACTGCATGTCCATCTCACGATCCATGTTTTTATCACTTCTCTTGGGGTAACAACTGACCCCCAACCTGGAGGGAGAAACCCGCTCTTTTCTGCCAGAGAAACGTGACATAAGATTCGTAGATTAACACGCTGTTGAAGCCTACAGAACCACATCATCTGCAGACAGCAGACATTCAGTTTTAAAGACTCCAAACTGGACCTCCTCAGCTCAACTTTTCCTTGAGATCCTGTCTATTAATATCAAAAATAAGATCAGAGACAAGGGGCAACCTTGGTAGAGTCTAACACCCACTGGGAATCCGACTTTGGTTGAATAAGGAACGGATGGCGCGTGCCACAAACATTACAATATTTAATCCGTTTCCATGCTGGTTTAAATCGCTATTTTTTCAGCATGTTTGACCAAACCTCTGCTCCTTCTCTTAACCAACCAGCCCCGGTAAAGAGTCAGGTTCTTTTTGCCACAGGCATGTCACTGAGCAGACGGTAACCCAAAACTGTCTGTGCATGTCGCCACCCTTTGGTGGTGACATGCACTCAGATGTTTTATAGTGGCTCAAAACTTTCCTTTAACATGTCACTGACTAAAATTTGGCTCTCTATTGAGTCATTAAATTATATAAGCACCCACCTGTTAGAAGTAATAATAATCATCACCTTCATCATCTCTCTGTAGCAGATCTCACTCTCTGTCTCGTTATCTTTCACTTTTTCTTCGACTAGGTGCACTGATGATGTATATGTGTGTGTGAGTCAGGCCCTCTGCTATGACTAGTTCATATTTTATACCTTTCTTTCTCACACTCTATTCTGTCAGGTCCTTTTGGCAAATTAGTAGAATGTCTGGTTGACCGATGATGTCCATGAATGATTAATTATGATTTGAGGTCTGTCCGTTGTGCTTACAGAATGCATAATTCAGCATATATACATGTATCCCGGCCCACCATAACACACATATGTTGTGGTTACTCTATTATATATAATCATTATAATTAAGTCTCTTGTGAAAATGAAATTGGACAATGTACAGGAGAAATTTACCAAAGACATAATTCAGGTATGTTGCTACAACTTATTGGCTGTTGAACCCCTAAAAAAAGTTTGAACACATCAGGAACCAGCGTTCTAGGTTCTAAGTTCACTCCTTGGTAAACTTCTGAATTAATCTTTCTGACTTGTACATTTTTTTTTTTGCGATTTAGCCCCAAGACCAGCCGTGCGTAAAGCAATAAGCCATAATGTGCTTTTGACCTATATACTTCACCAGCTGAATATTATGGGTAGAACATTTCCATCCTTCATTTCACATTTTCGAAATATATTGAGAATATCCTTTAGGTTTATTTTTCATGAAGGCTTTAGAGAGACATTTTTGACCTTTCAAAGAAGATGTGGGAGTGCATCTGCTTCTGCATGCAGTTTGCCTGTATATTTCTGTGGAGTGGGTGGACACAGACATATACAGCATATAGACATATTTACACTCCTGCATGTCTGCGCCTCTGTATGTGTCTGATTGTGTGGGCTTAAGTTATAGTCCGGGTGAAAAGGCGGGTTTCTGTGCCTGTGTTTACATGCATGCATGTGCTGGAGATGCCTGTTATCACTGTGTAAGTGTGTCTGTATAGAAGCGTGTGCAGTTATACTGGTTTGCGTGTGTGCCAGTCTGTGTGTTTCCTACTGGAGTATGTAGGTCAGCAATATATTCCTGATGAGGTCTAGTTCCCTGGAGAACTCTACAGATATGAGGGCCTAAATTAGACACTATTATATGTTCATGTGTGTAACTGAAAGACAGGAACAGACCATTATCAGAGAAGAGCTTCACAGACATATGTGCTCAATTTTGTGCCCATGCACTCTACTAAAAGTTAAGAGCAGTAGCATGAGTGTGTTTACATATGTAGGTGTTCAATTGCATTGAATGTCCCTCATAATGTATATTTTGAGTGTGTGGTTCTGACACACCGGAATCCTCCAACAGGCTGTTTTCTTATTACCACAGACCTGGAACTGTAAACCTCAGCCCTAAGTTTTAACAACTGCTGGCTCAGGAGGACATTTCATATTGCTGTTACCGAGCCAAACTTCTAATAGTCCTCAAGCACCCCTCGAAATCCATGCAGTCATTAGCATAGCAGAGGCCATGTGTAAAGGTGTTACTTATTTCTGGAAACACATATAATGCCCATAAGGGTTTTATTTGCAGCACAAAGGATGGAAATAGCTAATTTTATAATGTGTAAAATGTCCTTACTTTGAATGTTATTCAAAGCTGAATAGAGCTTATTATTATTTTATTATTATTGCTGAATAGAGATTTTAAAGTGGTAAGGGCTGCTGAAAATTGTAAAGTGGGTTAAATCCAAAACAACTGGACTTCTGTTGAGGCTTGAAGACGTTTCACCTCTCCTCCAAGAGGCTTCTTCAGATGTTCAGAGGTGAAACGTCTTCACGTCTAAAGTCCATTTGCCTTGGATTCAACCCACGTGGATGACCATGAGAATGTAATGAGTTCAATGAGAATCTACACAGACACGATTCAAGGTATAATTTTCAAACTTTTATGAAGTATGTTTGTTTTTCTTCCTCTTTGTCAAGCAGAACTTCAGTATTCAGTACTAATAACACATGCTGTTTATCTGTCAAATCTATTCAGAATTTTGCCAGAGCTTAGCCCCAAAAGTTATATTAAACTCCGGAGAGATGAATGGGATTGAGAATGTCTACCTTTGAAAAGCTCCATGCTTTGACCAAATCATACGCTGTCACTCCTAAGCTTGAGGAGGCCTGCACTTTTCATCAAAGCCCTTGATGGCTACTGTCGAATACACCCTCAAAAGCTTCCCACCCTCCTTCCCTCGCATCCCATCTTAAATCTCTTTCTTCTTCCCTCCAATGTTGACAACCCCTCCTCTCTACTGTCTCTCCTTCCCCCTTCCTCCATCCTTCCATTCCCCTTGTCCCTAATCCATCCCTCCCTCCTCAATCAAAGCCTCAAATCCCTCCATTTTTTTCTCTGTATGCGTGACTTCAGTTCTGTTCAGGTAGATGAAACAACAAGAATTCAGATTCATCACAGTCATAACCTGCCATGATAATAATCTACTACTATTCTTCCCATGCGGCAGTAGGCCAATGTTGCTGGCCTTTTCAGGGATTATTTGCATATTTGTTTCTCTTTTCTTTCTTTTGATGAATTATTTACCGCCAGATGACAGCAGGGATCACTGAAGATTGGTGTCGCGGCTGGATGGGTGCCTTTCCTTTCTATGTAATTATTTCCTTTTTTCCTGATTTTCAATCAAGTTTTTCACTCATGTTCCCTGCTGACAACAGACAAAGAAAAAAAAGACTCTTACATTTCTGCATTGCGCCTGCGACCTTTTCACCGTCTGGTTGGAAGGTAACTTCTATGTAACTGTAATGATTACAGGGCAGGAAACAGCATGAAAAAAGAGCGGAAAAGGGAGAGATGAGAGATCAAATTGAATAACACTGTAAAAAACAATTTTGCTGTAAGTACAAATGAGAATAAACACATGTAAGCCTGATGGCCATTCAAGATATAGAAAAACATGGATTTTTTATTATATAAAACAGTATCTACTAGCAGTAAGGTTGTTCACTGAAACCCACCCCTCAAAAGAGAACCAACACTTGGGAGACCTCTCAAGTCAGACGAGCATGACACAGCAATTCATTAGGCAACGTTACGTGACATTACTCGATTATAACAATCATCACGCCTAGCAGTTTTGATTGTATAAGATGTACAAAGGGGTTGCCTATGTGTTAACGTTACATGATACAGCTACACATTGTGTTTTATTTTATGTTTGTATGCAGTTAGACTGGCTAGCTAGAGTGGTGTATTGAAAAATTAGAAAGCTAGCTTTCTAATTTACCGGTTTTAACTTTATTTACATTATTTCCCAGCTGCACGTAACTGTGTGAAATAGTGCTTTTCTTGTCTTTCTGGTGTTTTTGAAAAGAAAAAAACAGGAAGATGAAGAGAGCCAGGGAGCGCCACAGGTGGGACTCAAATAAAAGTCGGAATATGAATGTACCCCGGTCACATTGGCGTGACTGAGGCAGTAACAGCAGAGAGAGGCAGCAGGGAAAAAACGTTGTTGAGAAGAATTACTTTTTTAATTAAAAGTTTATTTCAATCAAACCAGAGTTGATGATGTTTGGAACATTGAAAAGAAAAACAAAATCGGTCACGGTGAGGTTCATTTTCTAACTCTGTCAACTCTGTGTGTTTTACAGTTAACGAGGTGATTAAGCTCACCTCAGTGTCAATGGTGTACGGTTGTATTTTCTGTATAATGAGGAAAATAACCAAGTGTAAGAAATGTAAATGATCTAAATAGGCATTATACTTCCATGTACATAAGTATTATCTAGTCTTTTTATATTACATTATATAGTATTATTATCCTAAAGCACTGTGTTACATTTGTTACTAATTGTTCCATTAGTTACGTCAATGTTCTATTATAAAGGTTGTTGCTTTTATTTTGAAGAAAAGTGTCATACATTTTTTGTTATAACCTGGTTGATAAGCCCTCAAGGCAACCAGATAGCTCACTGTGTACACTGACTTTGGTGCAAGAAACCGGGGTTCCAATCCCGGTCAAAAGAGGGCGTGGCATAAACCCAGTCTGGATGCTTAGGAAAGGTCCTTGGTGCAACCAGCCAACCCAGACACATCAATGGCTGGTCCCAAGCCCGAATAAATGGATCCGCTCTGGCAATGAACCCCTAAAAGGGGAATATTTTGAAAAGGACATGAGTCATGTCAAAATTTGTTTCTTAAGTTGGATAATACTTACTGTAATGTATATAATAACAGTCATTTTAAACAGGAAACAGGCTAGTCTTAATCAAAGCACATTTTTGTGAATGGTTCTGTGATTGTTTTCTACTATTTTCTACACTGATAACCTAAAAAGCAGGCAGAAATCATGCAGCAGTCGGCCAGTGAATTCAACGAGTGGGCAGATATCTACCCGGTAAAATACTTTTTTTTTTAGTGGTTATTCATTTTAAATAAATGGAGTAAGTGATAATCCTTTGTTTGACTAGTTTATTAGAGAATCAACCCATCATATGGAATGCTGCGCCACACACCACCACCATGAATTCCCAACCTGTGGAAAACATTGACGATCACCACTGCAGAGGGAAATCGGCTTCTCATTGCAAAGCAATCAATGGTGGATAGACCAGTTCAAAACAATACATACTTAAAAGCAAGAGTTAAGAGGGATTTGTAGGAGTGGGAGTAAAGTGGACATGCCATCTGTCTTCAAACAAGGTTATTGATCAGTCGGTGCAGAGGGGAGGGACACCTAAGTTGCCCATGAAGGCATCTTAAATGCTGCTCCAGGCATAATGGATTAGTAATTATAGTTTAACTCAAATATCCCAACTTCTTGTGTCTGTTTTGGTAGATGGCAAACTGTTCTTATCTAATGAAATTTGCCCACGGATATATATGCTTCAGCTCTCAATGTTGTTTAACCCATACCTCGATAATATTTGGTAATAATATTGATAATGGTAGCCAAGGCAAAAATTTTAGATCGGTGACGTCACAGGGCTGGCCTAGATGAATAGATACGACCAGATGCACATAAAAGTCCCAGTACACATATAAACACACACCTCCTGGAGCTTTTACCAGCGAAAAAGGAAATTCACACAAGGAAATGCAATTATGATGGTCCCAACCTCAACCTCACGGTATAATGGTAATGTGAACATTATCACAGACATATACCCGATAGCCAGGGTATATTCCCAATAATTCTCCCAATCTCCTGCAGTGTACAAGCAACCCCCCTGTTTTACCTCCCCTCATTAAATTTAA
The DNA here is from genome assembly GCA_037951165.1 of Lophius americanus. Taxonomy (NCBI): domain Eukaryota; kingdom Metazoa; phylum Chordata; class Actinopteri; order Lophiiformes; family Lophiidae; genus Lophius; species Lophius americanus. Next base: position 8,652,740 of record JBBDHG010000003.1, read on the forward strand.
AGTTATGTCCCAAAATAATGTTGTTGCTTTTTTTTTTTTGTGTGAAAAAGTTTAACCTTATGAGCGAACTGTGACATGTAAGAGTAATATATTTACAAGATAGAATTTTGATTCGAATTTTGACTAAATCGTACCAACCATTAAGAAGTAATGTCCACAAACAGTGCTTTTAAATTAAAAAACCTCCACCTAGTGAATAAAATGTGGATTATAAGAGTAAAATATGCAATGCAGAAGATAGATCCCCTGTAGTCGATTCATATGCACCACATTTGGATTAAATTGGAACAAAGTTTAAGAAGTAATGTCCAAAAACAGTGTTTCTTTTGTTTTTAAAAAAAAGAAAAAAAAGGTCCCCGTAGTGAGGAAAATATGAACTATGAGACTAAAATATGCAAAACAGAAGAAAGGTCTCCTCAAATCGATTCGTATGCACCAATTTTGGATTAAATCGGAACGATTGGTTGAGAAATTATGGTCCGAAAAAAAACTTTAAATTTCAAAATTATCTGCGAGACAGTCTTTGAGTCATCGCGTTAACGTGAAGGATCTGTTGCGGTGGACACAGCGATGATGATTTAAAATATCCCAGACTTTTTGGAGAAGTGTTTAGCAAATGATAGTAGCTCACAGAATCCCTGCATTGTTCATAGTTGATATTCTATGTCCACCACTGATCAACACAGCAGACATTGTCAGTACATTTTATGGTGATTAGAATTTGAACAATTATCAATCAAAGATAGATCATGAACATCCTTAACTGAGTTCTTTGAGTTAGATGAGAACAAACATACAAACACACAAACGTTTCATACAAATCAATGTCTTAAGAGATTTAATCAAAATGAGTTCTGTCCAAATAAGCTCATTCATTGTACGCTTCTAAAAGTGTATTCATTATGTGTTCCATGGATGTACCTCATACACCAACTGCCACCCTGTCCATGCATCGCCCTATCCAGGAATAACAATGCATAATTCATGTCCTAAAGTCACATCTGCAGACAAAAGTCGGCGTTTGCATTTATTATTTATTGAAAACAGCTCAGATGATGAATCCTTTAACAAACAGAGCTTCCAGTAAGCACTGAAATTACTTCCTCTCCTCTTGCTGTTTGTGTTTTGGCATAGATTTAAGTGGGCTCATTAGCAGAGATGAGGGTGTAAGGCGAGGAGAGGAGAGCAAAGGCAGCGAAGGGGGAAACAGGGAAAAAGGAAAGAAACAGGAGTATTGAAATAAGGCCAAAGGGAAAGATATATAAAAACAAATATATATATATATTTGTACAGGTAGGAAAAAATGAATAGCTTATTCATCACAAACTGATTTGATCAATGTGCTATTCTGATTAAATCTCAATTAAGCACTTTGAGATTGATCCAAATGTAAAGTGCGTTATAAACCAAAATGTATAATGATTATTATTATTAAACTGGTGAATGCAACAACAATATGGTTTTGGAACTTTTAAGGATATTGTGCCTTTATAGGAGTAAAAGTTTACTATTGTCGCCAAATGGGTGAATGAGTGAATGTATCTGCAGAGTAAAACCTGGAGCTGATGGGTGAGTGTGTCAGTGTATAATAATCCACTATCTAATGTCACAACTACACTTCAGTGAACAGTTTGCCTCGAGGATGGGAGGCAATTTGTCACAGAACGAAGGGAGAGTTTGCCTCATGCTAATGAACCCGTAATTTATTACAGAGTACTTACATTTCTGTTTCTTCCTCAACTCCGTCCTTTCTTCATCCATGTATCATCTGAGTTATGAGGTATTATCTTTACAGGATATTTTATATTCAGTCTTTTCTTAGATGTGGATGTACACATATAGTATACACACACACACACACACACACACACACACACACACACACACACACGCACACACACACACACACACACACACACACGCACACACACACACACACACACACACTCAGTCGTTTTTGTTAAATCAAAAAAATCAAAACTGGTCTAGCAAAGGTTGAATAATTGATGCGTTATGTTAAAAGGGGAATGAAATAATCATAGCCTGTTGGATGTTGTAGAAACATCAAACCCAGAGTTGGAGCTTGGCAGACTGGGCTGAGCAGAGTAGGGGCTCTTATGTATTTGGGACGGCTGCCCTGTCAAATAATAATGAATAGCAAAGAGTTGGTGTATCAGGATGTTTTTGTTCTGCACTCTACCTGACACTCAATGTGCAATACCCACCCAGGTGTTCTACGGGTGCACAGAGTACATGCATCTCACGTTAACACAATAAGATTGAACGATTATTCTTTGCCTCGTTTGGCCGATGAAACGTTTACACAGGTGCTCAAAATGGGTTAATGGCCGCACAAGGTTCACAAGATGTTCTGACTTGATTTGGAAGAAATCAACAGCATTCAACAAGTTACAGGTCACCATACAGGTGCAACAAAGTCAAATTAGAGAGATATTTCAGTAAAATGAGGAGAGTCCAGATAACTTTACCTTTCAGCTTCAACAGAGGGCTACACACAAGCATTCATAGAATTCAGTTACACACACACTTGACTTGTTAATGACCAACATTTTGCTTCACTGTGCGATTAAATCCTGTTTGTGCTGAAATGTTATACCGTTTATTTGCAAAGACAGCCGAGTGATGCCGAGTTTTCATGACTATGAAGCTCAATAATAAATGTATGTATCCATAGTGCACAACCTTTAAATGAAGACACACAGAAACACAAACAAGGAGAGAAAGAGAGAAAGAGAGAGAAAATTATATCTGCTTTTTCCAATTGATCTATAGATCCTTTTCAAATTTGTCTGAAGTTATGTCCGAAAAACTTTTTTCCGTAATCAAACCTCCCAAGTGAGCAACATGTAGATGAACTATTTGAGTAAAATATGACTTATAAAATAGATAGAGCTGCTCGAGTCGATTCATATGGACCCAAATTTGGACTAAATCTGACCAACGGTTGAGAAATTGTGGCCCCTAACCTTTGGCGTTAAAGCCCCCCTTGTGACAGAAATATACAACCATCCGTTTCCCAAAATCAATCCAGTTCTTCATCACACTAAGGTCTATGATGGTATAACATTCTAAAATGATAGAAGATACACATAGTTTTTGAGTTATCGTGTTATCAAGAATCATGTTTAATAATTGAAAACAACCATAACTTTCATCATTAATCTTTCTACCTTTTACTCAAGCAACTTCTCATAATAATACTTAATTTGCCAATTACAATCACTACGATTTAATAATATGGCTAGTGCTAATTGTAATAGAAAATGCGCTGATGTTTAGTGAGAGGTTGATTTCGTTGACAACTATGTGTATAAAAAAACTGCTTACAACAAGTGAACTTGACAACCCAGGACAAATGCGCTGGAATGGGGTGTTGGTTTGTTATCCCTCAGCATCTGTGCGAGCGAGCTTTATAAGTTCTTGTATGAAGCACAACAGATATGGACACGATGAAAATTCCCAGAGACTTCGTATGAAAGTATTTCAAGACCATCTTTTAAGATTTTCTCCTTGGATGCAACAGCGGTGCATGATGAACCCGATGATGGTTGTACAGGATAGACTTTCCAAATTCAGCGTCAGATGGATATAAATATTTATTAATATTACTGTTTGAGTCTGTTTTATCCCTCCACCAATTTTAATGAGTGATCTGACGTAATGAGATGCAGCAGGGTCAAGGTGCATTCGCTCTTTCTTTAGCTGTCGGGGTACTGTACAAACACGCACAGGGGAGGCTGCTGTCGACATGATGGGTTGCTTGAGAGACGGTGAGGAAGGACAAAAACATGTCCTGCAATTTGAATTTCAGTGGGAAGGTTTTTTGTGTGTTTTTCTATTTTTAAGAAAGAAAATATCATATTCTGAAGAGGAGAATGAGCTTAATTAGGCCCCTGAATGGGTGGGTAACAATGTCGGGAATAAAGACAAAATCTGGAATGAGTTGTCTGTAATGTGTTCAGCATGCTATATTCAGTAAACCTTCACACAGTTGGGTTCTACTTACTAATACTTACCCTTGCTGGGATGTTTCCTTTGGTTCGTCATTTACTTTATCCATTTAAGCCCTCTGCCCTATCTGACTTGATTGTGTTAAACTCAGAGGGCTTATTTTATTAATTCACTTTTTTTCCTCTTTTGCAGGGACCTTCCCCGTCTCCACATTGCCAGGAGACCACCTCACAGGGATTTTCCCCTTCACCAGGTAACCACAAAGGACGAAAAGAAGCACATTATCCACATGTACAACATACCCCCAGCACCCAGCCTCCCACCCACACACACACACAAACGCACGCAGGTACACACACACACACGCACGCACGCATGCACACACACACACACACAAACTATACAATGCTGACCACCAGCACAGCAGAAATCACACAGAGCATATTATCTTTATGAGGTGTTATACACCAGTGACCACCAACACAGGGTCTCAGTGTTCTTTAATCCACACTCAGTCTGAAAGGGCCATTCCATGCAATGAAGGGATTACACTGTCAGATTAATGGGACTTTTAATTTGAGTCATTGTAAGTGCCCCTTATAATAATAACATGTGCATTAAAGAATACATCTGGCTCTATGTGATACTGCTGAACTATACGTTCCTCCTGCATTTACAGCAATGACACACACGGACACAGACCTCGTATGTCAGTCCTTCGTATGCAAACGCTAGGAGTGACTGTGATACTGTTAAAGCTCCTACCAGTCGAAGCACAGCCATCACTGCGTTATCTGGTAGTGTTACGATCATCATATGACATATTGTTTTATTGTTATGCCCAGACTATGAGAATTGTGCAAATGTAAATTATGTAAATTCAATGATTACTCGTAGATCCTAGTTAAAAGTACACACAAAAAATTCTGTTTTGCTCCTTTTATTCTATATAAACTGTATGTATATATATATATATAGATATATATATATATCTATATATATATATATATAAACACTTTAAACCCTCTAATGTCTTACCCAGTATAAAACAAATATGGAAAAATAATTCATTTGCAAATTTCATTTATTTGGGGCATTTATTAATATAGTATCCTGACACTCAAAATTTACCATAAAACATCTATTGATTTCATATTTGATAAGCTCAACCTTTTGGTAAAGCATGTTTTTATAAAACTATCTGACCCTTATAAGACTTCTTTTGGTTGTATCAAGTTACATAATTCTTTTTAATTATATAAAGAGTCTGGTCTACACCTGCTATTTTTGGAAAGCATCCTGAGACAACTGTTGTTGTGAATTGGCGCTATATAAATAAAGATTGATTGATCGTTTGATTAAGTGAGTCCTCACATGCTCAAATATGCACAAAAAGCCTCCTCCTCGGTGGTTTCTTTGACCTGTGGGGTCCCCCTCGGTTCCATTCCTGGCCCTTTACTCTTTGACACATACATGCTGCACTGGGTCATACAAACAGCTTCAGCAGTCAAGTGCAACACAATTTTCAATAAGAACTCAAATATGTTCAACCCAACAGTTGAGCAGGACATTAAAGTATCAACAGACATTAAGAAGAAGAGTGACTGTGGAAATAATTATTTATGTCAGCATACTACACTCTGGTGAATCAACAATAGAATCAGATGTTGGATAAAAAGGCAACATATGAAATCACAAAATGCCAAACCAAACGTATTCAATAAAATTATATAATACCGAAATCCTCAGAGTGAACAATCATTCACCCCACCGAACCAAAGGGAGAAAAAAACCATGGATCAGAATTTACTCAAGTGAGCAGAATTAATGTTTCCCTGAGTTATGGAAAGTTGATCTGGACTTGTAAAGATAACATTTTTGGTTTAATAAATACAAATATACTTATCAAACATTGTTTTTTGTTATTACTGAAGTTGCGTTGAATTTGTTCAGAGAATCATGAGACAATCACACACACCCACACACACACACACACAGACACACACACACACACACACACACACACCTAACCCTAACCCTAACCCACGCGCTGCCAAGAAGAGGTAATTACTAGAAATTCAAGGTAAAAAATCCTGTAGTTATCTGTAGTCATTTTTTTTAAACAATAGTAGGTGAATGTTTAAGAGTCAGTTACTGGTTCTGTTTTAGGAAAAGTTATTTTCCCCATTCTTGTAGTCCAATCAGCCAGAACACAGATGCAGTCATGAGTTTTAATAGTGATAAGTAGTAATGGTTTATACAAAATGAAGTGATCAGTGCTTCAATGGACCAACTCTCAGCATTTAATGGCTATTCAAGAGAAATGTGGTCCGAATGTATCTCAATAATGATGATAATCATACATGTTTGTATGTTTCCAATTTTGCTTCCACTTATGCTTCTAATTATTTCACTTGTACTTCTGCTAATATACCCTTTTTTCTCTTTAGATTTATTCTAATGGTATTAACCGTTGGCGGTTGTAGGTTCTGCTACCTTCCTTTCCCGCTCCCAGATTTCCTGTTCCTAATAGCTTTTTTTAACAAGCTCCTAAGAGCTTTTTAACCACATATCTCTTGCTTCCCGTGACAAACAGAGTCATACTTTAATTTGCTTAGCAGTCATCAAAGTGAAGACCTGTAGTCAAAACCAAATCCAAAAAGTTGGGAGAATAATTATAGAACATGTACACACACATACCCAAATCCTACATAATTTTATGTCTGCTACCTAATGATAACACGCACATGGTGAGGGCTGTGAGAGCGGGAGAAAAAGAGAGAGAGAGAGAGAGAGAGAGAGAGAGAGAGAACCAGAGAGAGAGAGAGAGAGAGAGAGAGAGAGGAGACGAGAATTGGAAAATATTCAGAAATAAAATATGACTTTGGCCCAAAAACTAGAAAAAAAAGTAATGAATGGATGAATGGATGAGTGGATACAGGAAAATAATGGAAAGAAGAGGTCTTTAACTTTTCAGTAAGGAGAAATAAAACCATGGATTTATGAAAACACAATCTTCCTTACATGAAATATTTTGATGGAGCTTTCTTTTCATAAATTTTTTCTTATCTCTGTCTTCTTTTTTATCATCCTAAAAAAAGAAATTATTTCTTAAATATATTGAAACAAGGTCATTTTCTACCACAGGGTTGTTTTCCCTAGAAATGAAAAATATAATAACCAAACTATGAGCTCAGTCATTTGCAACCCCAGGATTGAGCTCGCACTACAGAACTGTCGTCACTCGCTATCAATTAAAATCTAATTCCAACTTCTGATTGGAATTTTAATGAAACTCTTTCCTTAAAATCAAAATTAAAATATCAACTGATGTTTCTGCTTCCAGTCCCTCAAACAAGGGACTGGAAGCAGAACATTAATCATATCCCCATAAAGGGTCTAAAGGTAAAGTTGGGAAATTATATGAATCCCATCGCCAGCGTAACATGACTATAACACCTGAATCATGAATTCTCTGGCTGGTAGCCAAATGAAACCAAGAATTAGCTTTATTCAAACGTTATCAAGAGCATTAACCCTTCGAGATGAATTATTTCATTTCAAGGAGATCCTCAAATACAAAAATACAAGCAAATACATTCATACATGCAGCCAAAAGTTCTCCCAGGCCTTCCAAACCAACAGACTCAATGCGTATACAAGACAAATAGATAAATGTAAATCTGTTTGTTTACTTCTACACTTACCCATACAGCACTATACGTCCACCATCATATCAACTACAGGAGCTCAGGTCTGATGAGAGCTTGGATCACTCTACTGGATAATCAGGACAATTTCACCCCTTTTCATCCTTCCCGAGAGAACTGGTCTGAACGGTTCAAGTGTTCGGCCCAGATTATGTAGCTTAAATCATTTTCAAACATGTTTGATTTTGTTGGGAGTTAAAAATTCCAATACTTTTTGTTGGAAATGCTTTATTAGACCCACCCATTTTTCGCAACCCACTAACTTGATAGACCTTCACTATTTATTTGATCATGGTTATTTACTTGTATGTAAATATGTATTTATGATTTGTACCTGTATTTGAAAATTGCTTTGTTGACAGCCAAGCCTTAAAGTAACCTTTACCATCATACCACAAATAAAATACACTTATTGTTTGTTTTGTTTGTTCACCCTTTTTGATATGCCTCTTCGATAATTAGGCTTCATGTTTCATGCTATGCTGATACTATTGAAGTTTATAAATGTATAAATCTATGCAGTATTCAGTGTCACATTTGAGATATAATAGTTAAAAATCATTGTTCTTACCTGGAGTAAGTAAATGCTAATATTTATTTATAAATATTAATGAAGAATTTACTCTCTGATGCCACAAAACCAAAGCTGATTTTACTCTTATTCAAGCTGCACAATGAATTCCCTAATCTTGCTCTCATAATGGTGATATCAAGCTCAGCCATTAAACATTAAATCCACCTGCCACATATTTTTTAAGGAAACCTTTTGGCTGCCATGCACTGTGTGTTCTGGCACCTTTCACAAATTTATGCTACAGTAGCTTTTCTGTTAGATAGGAGAACATGGGCTAGCATTCGCTCCCTATGCATATCAGTGAATCGTGGTACCTGTGACGCTGTCGTTGGTTCACATCTTCCCTCCTTATACCGCTTTGGTAAGTAAGACTGGAAACACCCAACAAGACCTGCAGTTTTGGAAAAGCTCTGACCCAGCTCATGTCAAAATTGCTCAGATCCTTATGGTTACCCATTGTAGTCTTTACAACACATGAACTTTGAGTCCAGAATGTTCACTTTCTGCTTAATACATACCACCCACTTAAAGATGCAGTTTTAATGACATGTTTCCTGTTTTTCTGACTTCATCTATCAGTGGTTATCATTTTATGGCTGATCAGTACAGTTTAGCATCCTTTTCAACTAGAACAGTTGACCAAAAAAATTCTGAGGTTACCTATCTTAGTTGGAATAAACCAGGGTGTTGTCACCAAACAGGAATATCTTTTTTCTATAATGTGTATTTTTTTTGATGATTTTTTATTCAAATGTGCTGGAATGAAACAGAGATGCAAATGTAATGTAACTGAAAGAGGCCTTCTACATGTGAGACATGCATTAGAATGTATTCTGCTAAAATTGGCTTTTTAAGCGCGAAATTGGTAGTACTTCAAAATCTGCAAATTGGGACATCCTTGTTAAAATTAGGACACTTTTGGCATGGAAAATGGTATGCCTCATATATTATGCTAAAAAAATACATGTTTGAAAGGAAAGTGTAGTGCTGTAAGCAGGAAATCGGGGGTAAACTGGCACATCCTACCAGCTTTACATTAATTGCGACGGTGCTTTTGTCGGGGCGTTGGGGGAAGACAGACAGATGGCTGAGGGCTGACACATGTTTTTGGAGGGTATTAATATTCAAATACTCCACATGTGTGCATCCAGACACCTGAGGTAATCAGCTGGCTGGGTATAGACAGTGTGAGTGGCATGTAACGTTGTATTTACCCACAAGCCTCTCTGTCCCTGCCTGTCTTGTTGTCAGGGTCTCTCCTGTGCTTTCTGGTGTCAAGTTCACTGTCATGTTTGCTCTCTGATTAAAAACCATAGCCATAGAATAAAATAACCTGACAGACGTTATGTTTTTATAAAAGAAAGGGCTTTGAATTATGGAGGCGAGGACTTTATTTCTATTTGATCTTCGCAGAAGGATGATCTACATGTTCTTTAAAAATGTATTCTCCCTCCCTCCTCGTTCTTCTCCGCCTCCCTTCCCCCTGTCTCCATCCTTGGTGCACTAATTTTCTTAATGATATCTCTCTGTATTTTTATCATTTTACTTACAAACTATTTTATTGGCATGGGGTGTGATTTCCTGTCCATCTCTCTTTGTTCACTTTGTCTCCCATTCATTCTGTTCACACATCCCCCTCTGCCTTCTCCCTTCAAAAGTCTGGCATGGAATCAAGGCAAGAGAGCACCTGCTGTTTTTTTTGACATTCTTCTTAATTTAAATCAAAACCATCTAAGACAAAATTAGGTTATTACCTCGGCTGTATTTTTTTCTCTCCCTCTCCCTCATTCTGCTTGTTCTGCTCAAGGTGTATGAAAATAGTTGGTCAGTCAGAAGGACTGACCAATCCAACAGGATTTGATTGTCAATCAGGCATAATACTCTTAAGGGTGAGCTTGGTAATATTTCTGAATGTGTGTGTGACTCTGCACCGGTTTGTGCATGTATACTCTTCCCCCAGTCTCCCTTTAACCCTCTGGACTCTGATGTGATTTGCCATGAATGACAAACCTAACCTTTAATGTATCATCTTAACCCTTTGGGGTCTAAAAGGCGCAATTACATGATCCCCGACCCTACCCCTAATCCTTAATATATCACATTAAATGCAGATCTAGCAAAGGTTCAGTCAGGAAGATTATCCCCTGGCACACCCGGGCCACTGTCATCCCTGACACCACTCTGTCTAAAGTACCTGCTTTACACTCTGGGGTTTGAACAGACATCTGCTGGGCTCATCAACCCGCCACATCTGTCCAGTATCATGGTGAGACACCTTCATCATAAGCCTTTAGTCTCTCCATCCATCCCATTTCTTCATGTCACTGGAATATCTTTCCTCTACCTCTTCACAGCCACCCAGTTCTCGCAGATCCAGTTCCTTAATCATTCCTTAGTGTCTGCAGACTCATCAGCCTCCACCACAATTGTCCAGACTCCAAGGGGAGAGATCCCTTCCTGCTGCTCACGGCAGAGACCTTTTGGTACCAACCTGATCACCAAGGACTTTCTCTATCATGTTTTTTAATATACTTCTCATTTTGACCTCATTCTGTGTCACCTGTTTGAAATAAAATTCACCATTCCAATGATTGGTATCTTTCTTTCCAACATGACCTCTAGGAATTGACAATAATTAATTCACTTTGAGAAAACTGTACTCACATTCCCAACCCAGAAACGTGTTGGATTGGGGTTTGAGACTATCAGAGCCAATTGTTGCCCTTTGTGTTTTTATAATTCTCCACAGATGTAATATTTAATCCACAGATGGTGTATTCTACGGCCGAGCATGGCCACACTATTTAAGTTCATGTTAATCAACAGCAGACATTGTTGATTATGGAAGCAAATGGGTTTTGACTGCTCAGCATTTCATTTATTTGTAATTTCAGTAAAAAAAAAATTTTGTAATATAAGCAGAAACCAAATGGACAGCATTTTGGTTTGGTTTCCTTGACTACACACGTCAGGACAAATAATCTTGACTCATCCAGTAGAACTGAAGTACAGGACTTAGTCTCTACTGAGATAAAAATCCGGCTCACGTGATCTGAGATTGCAGTAGAATCAGTGGCCTCTACTCACACACACACAGGCACGCACGCGCGCACACACGAACACACACACACGCACGCACGCACGCACGCACGCACACACACACACACACACACACACACACACAGAAAAACACACTCAGACAAAAGATGAATGGTGGTGTGAAGCATCTGGCCTTTTTTTGTTTGTTTGTTTGTTTGCTAATTCGCAGCCCTAGTGTTGGCATAATATTTGCTTCTATGCGAACGTCAGTGAGATGCTCACAGTCTGAAGCTAAAACAACTTTTGTTTCTGTTAAATGGCTCAAGCGGCCGAGGCAACCAATAAGGAGAATGTGAGGCAGAGGTTACGGGCTGCAAACAACTTTTTTTAATTTTGGCATGAGTAGCGGAGTGAATAGAGGGAAAGGTAGACCTGTGGAGAATAAAGTAAGCACTAATGTTGTAAACATCACTAAACAACAGTGAGTAACATCTTCAAGAGGCCCTTTTTAAAGATAGATCACTGAACAGTGTCACAACAAACACCCGTCCCTATGGCTCCTTCATCTGTTTACACTGAAACATAACAAGCATTTAGGTGTTCAAACAGTAAAGATATGACATAAAACACAGCAGCGTTGGTGTCTAGTATGAAGTTTTACATAAACTTTTAGCCACACTGCAACTAACGTGGCAGGAAAACATGATTCTATCTATTTACACGGCTATGTGCCTACATCATGTCCTTCGTTCAGTGGGTTAGGACCTCCTAGACCCCATGCCCTAATCAACTTGGATTTTTTGTTTAGTTTCTAGTTTGTTAAGCATTTCTGCCGGCTGCTTTTTAAATCTTATTTTTGTGGACTTTCGTGCACAATACATACTGAAAAACATTGCACATCCTTCCTGTCCTGCTGGATCGCCATCTTACAATTGAGTAAATGCTGAATAGTATACAATAAATGTATATATTTATAGAGGAAGGTGAAACTGTCCCGCCTCAGTCAGGCTGTGTGAAAGGAGTTAGTGACAGAAAGAGAGAGAGAGACATCGCAGAGTGATGGGGAGGAAGAGAGGGATGATGAAAGATAAAATAATAGATCTAAAATGAGCTAAGGTCGACGAGTTGGATGAAGGGATGGAAAGACAGAGAAGGTGTTACTACAATACATGGTGAACTTGAAAAAGTTATTCTCTGAAGTAATGGATGGAAAGAGATGAAAGAAATGATGATAAATAGGACAGGCCAAAGATCTGAAGGAGAGTGAGCTTCTCCAGAAAAGCAAGGACGCTCAGTGCAAAGCATGGCTCAGAGTCAAGCAGACACAGGCAACCGCGACCAAAAAAACGATGATAAAGATGGCGGAATGGCTGCGCCAGTGATGGACGATCAGCGATGATGATGGATGAATGAAATATTGAAAGGAAAGAGAAGGAGGGGTAATTGTAAACAACTCTGAATGTCCTCATAACAGAGGCAAATCCAGAGGGAAGGATGGATGGTGGGTTGTTATGCAGAAGATAAAAGAATGTCAGAATAACGTAACCTTCTTCTGCAACCTTGAAGAGTGATAGAAAGGTAGGAGGAAAAGTGCAAGATTGATGGAGAAAGAAGGTCACAGCCCTCACCAAGTTCAGATAGTGGAAACGGGAGTGAAAGGGAGGATGGAGGCCACAGAAGCAATGCAGTGATAATGAAAAAAATGGAGTTTGCAAAAAGAAAATTAAATGTTTGAAATAGTTAACTGAAATAGTTTTCGTTCAAAACCATAACAGACAAACCAAATTAAAAAAACCCTCATGGGTTATTTCATCAGTATGACAAAAGGAGGATAGTATATTTGACTATGGGTATTTCAATGAAACGTTCAAACAATGTTTTCTCTTGAACTGCTGCATACTTTTTCATGCTGTTACAAAACATGTCTGCAGATTAATCCAATACATACCAATAAGCCATAACATTGTAACCAGTGACAGGTGCGGTCAGAAACATTGATTATCTTCTTACAGTGGATGGTATCTATAAGGCATCAAGGGACCATTTCTTTCCAAAATGGTAAACAAGGATAAACCGGCATGCATAACTGAATGCACGAGTGACTTTAGCGACATTCGGATGGCTAGACAACTGGGTCAGTGCTTCTCAACAGTAGGGTAGGTCTTTTTGGGTGCTTTTGGCCTACAATAGTTAGCACCTACCAAATGTGATCTCAGGGAGGATCACTAGTGTACTGGTTTCAGAATCATGGGTGCCTAAGGCTCATTGATGCATATGAGGAAAAAAGGCTAGCTTAAGTTTTCCAATCCCACAGAGGAGCGCCTTAGCACAAACTGCTTAAAAAGCTTATGCTGATTCTGATGGAAAAAAGACACAGTGCATCACAGAGTTATTTTAGCAGCAAGAAGTCCTACCCAGTATGAGGCACGTGGTTTTAATGTTATGGCAGAGCTGTGGATATTTCACGCTGTTTAATTGCCATCTCTGTGTTTAAGCCTCCACCTTTACACAACAGTGTTGAACTCCTCAAGAATATTTGTTTCATACATATTTCTTTGAAGACCTGAACAAATCTTCATCTGGGACGGATGAATGAAATCAATTCATGACTTTCCCAAATGACATGCATTCCAGCAGCGGTGGGGAATTTAACAAGGCGCTGCTGTGAAAATCCCAGCAACCCATCCTCTCTCACCTGTGCAAATTACTGAGGGTAAACAGACTGGTTCAAACTAGCTTCATGTGGTTAGCCACTTCCCTACCTGGGACAGAGTCTACTCAGGAGAAACGAGCCATTTCCTGCTCACTGAGGGAAAGATATGTCCAACTGTAAGCCACTGTAACTCCTTCCAGGTGGTGGGCGGATGGCATCTTTCTGGAAGATGTACAGCACCCAACAGGAAACATGAACTTTAAATTAGAGTTCATCAGATACTTTTTCCACTGTTTCATGATGATCAGCCAAATGTAGACATTTTCCAGCGGGAAATATTTTAATCATAACATGCTGATACTTATTCCTCTCACTGCAATCATTTTAAAAACTATGGATATGGCAAGATGAAGCAGAGCCTCTGGTGCATTTAGTCGTAGGTTGTGAACTTTACTGTCTTTTTTCTCCTGTGTTAGTGTGGCTTATTTACAGTCTTATAATGAAGGATGTAGCACACCCAAGACGGAATTAAAATGTGTTTTGCACAAGCATTTCTTTGCATCTGTTAATCAGCTCCATGTCTCGCTCACACAGTACGTGAAGGCAAAAGGCTGACTGTAAGATAGAAGTAGAATAAATCCTTTATTTATCACATCTGTTTATACGTACAACATAGCAAATTTACTTCTCTGCATACGAAATTTTTTTTTATAATAGTTATGCAGTAAATATTACATTCATTATACAGAGTGAAATATTTATCACATTTAGATACTAAAAGAAGTATCAGAATTTAAATGGTGTGTTGATAATAATCATAAATTCACAATTTGCAATATGTGTTAACACTTCGGATGAATCATTGAAAGATTCAAGATAAACTGATTATATTGAAGCTCAAGTTATAGTTTCCTGTGCTACAGATAAAAACACAGAAATATCCAGCACATGAAATAATGAATTAAAGATCAGATCACAAAATTCACTGTTCAAACACAGAGTGAGTTGAATGAGTTTAGGAGCCGCTGAGGACAGACAAACTGGAATACCACACTCAGATAGGACGTGAATGTTCACCTCTGATGTCTTACAACAAATATTTGTGCAACATTATTGCACTCAAATATAGCTTTTTTTTCCCTTTTATTAACTGTATTTTGAAAAAAATGTATGGAGGTCATGAAAGGAATTACGTTCTTTCTGATCGAAGAAAAGTACTCTAAAGGTCTAATTTGTACCCTGGCATGGTTTTTGTTTTTTTGTTTTTTTCCACTAACACCTGCATTGTCCCTTTCTGCTGAGTCAACCTCTTGAGTTCTTTGGATTCTGGTCACTCACCTCACCTCACCAGAACACTGGATTTGTTTAATTGATGTGCTGAGCCCCTGCCGCAAAGTTATCTTGTCCTTTTTAAAGTCTTATTCACCTTTTAACTGGTTTACAGAGGCAGCCGCACAAGGTCATTTGAAACACTTCTGTCATTTCCAAACCTGTCCTTGTGTTAGTGTGCATGTGTGTGCGTGTGTGCGTGCGTGCGTGCATGCCTATGTGTGTGTAGATGCGTGCATTTGTGTGTGTGCGTGCGTGCATGTGTGTGCGCGTGTGTCTGTGTGCGTGCGTGCGTGCATGCCTATGTGTGTGTGGATGCGTGCATTTGTGTGTGTGTGTGTGCGTGCGTGCATGTGTGTGCGCGTGTGTCTGTGTGCGTGCGTGTGTGCACGCATGTGTGTGTGTGTGTGAGATAAAGTTGCATTCCAGTCAGAGTGGAGGCATGTCCTGACTAATCCAGAGGCCAAATCACACAGGCGGTTAAGTTTCCATGACCTAAGCGCCATGCTGTTCAAACCTGCACATGCATACTGCACACAGACGTATGCACACAAACACTCACTCACAATTCTGTCTTTTCCTCTTGGTTATACTCCTCATTCTTTTTCTCTTTTCTCCCTTTCTTCTGTCTTTCATCTCTTTCTTGTGCCTCCTCATTCTCCTTTTCAACATTTTTTCAATTAGCGTTTGATTCACTTTTAACTCACAGAGCAATGGTGAAGTGTGTTCTTAGATACCACAGAAGTTCTGTCGTTTTCATAAGAATTATTTCAATCATCTCTCATTTAAATAGTTATAAGAGAAGGTTCAACTTAGCTAAACTGTCCAAAGAAATGACAACCGACCAATTGATTTCAATCTAATTGCTCAGAGGGTACACTCAAGTCAGAGATGCCCACCCTTTCTGTCTTTCCTTTCCAGCTTTCACCAATCGTTCTGCACTCAGTGGCCTGAATCACCATCCGTCACTCAACTATAAACTCACCCTTCCAGTCAGCATATTTCACTTCTGACTGGAACCAACTGTGTTGACAAGAAGGAAAGAGGATCCTATCCGACAGAGAGAACAGGAGAAAAAATAGATTTAAAAATAGGCAAAACATAGAAAGACTTGATTTATACTAAGACCACTATTAGTTCATTACAAATAGTTCCCTCACAGTCATTCAAAACCTAGTTGCATTATTGCAGCTTCGATGAATTGAAACAAAAACACACTTTTGTTCACTCATACATTTAAATTGCCATGCTAAGGCGACTGAGTCACGATAATTAGGACCCTGAGATTCGGGTCACTTTCATACGTGGTCTTAGATGGGCTTAATACCTGATTCATGACCGGGCAGCAGGAACACATTAGAAATCATGTCTGCTGCGTGCTGGCTCCTTCAGTTCCACATCTTAGAGTCTTGGAACTAATAGTTTTACCGGCTCCAGTGATATACAGGTCTCATGTGAGAAGTACAGAATGTACAGAGCAGTGCATCTGGCAGACAAATCTCCCAAGCATGTACAGAGAAACACGCTATTAAGCAAAGAACAATAAGAATGTAAGTAATATATATTTATTTGCGGCGCTCATAGAATCCTAAGTCCAGTCTCTTTGAGCTGACAAGCCTCTTTGGTCACAACAGCCCACAAAATCCACAAAACATCTGAAAATAGTTTTTATGTCAGTTTGTCATTGAGAAACAACTTGAACAAAGATTTAAGCATTGATTGAATAATACAGGAGAAGAAAAGAGGATCTTTCTTGTCATTGTTGCAAAACCACAAAAAGCAGTTTAATCGCCCCAACTCAACTAACTATCAACAACTCAAGGCAATAAAAAAAAACACAAGGCTATACCAGGAGAAAATATTACCCAGGGACACCTTTAAAACTTCGCCCTTCTTGTGTTCGTATGCGGTTGTGCACTGTTAGGTATTAACCATGACGATTATGTTTTTTTAGAAATGCAGTTTGAACTTAATATTGAACAACTTTAATTGAAATTTTTATTGTCAAATTCCCCTCAGGGTCGGAACCTACATTCCGGACCACAACTAGACCTATAAGCCCTATAAGAGCATGTCCCTGAAAAGTTCCATGATCCCCTTCATTGTACAAGTATTGATTGAACACCTAAAATTAAATTTGAAGTTATTTCCACAGTAGTTTTAGTGAGAAAGGCTCTCCAAAGTTGGTCAAATATAAACTATTCAATTTAAATATGAATAATATATCATAGAAACAAGATAGATCTCCTTGAGAATGTGCATCAAATTTGAACTAAGTCAGATCAATGGTTGAGAAATTGTGGCCAATAAATGTTTGGAGCTAAAACTCCCTCTAGTGGCAGAAATATACAAATGATCTTTCCCAATATGAAACCAATTCTTCCTCGCACTACATTCTATGGGGGAATAAAGTTTGAAAATGATCCGTGAATTAGTTTTGAGGTATGTCTGGAAAGCAGTTTTTTTGTGTAAAATGTCCTCCTAGTGAGTGAAATATGAACTTTTAGAGTTCAATATGTTATATACAAGATAGATATCCTTGAGTCAATTCATATGCACTGAATTTAGATTAAATTGGACTGATGGTTAGGAAATTATATCTGTAAGATAGTGATTTCCTTTAAAAGCGCCCCTATTGCGTAAGATATGAACAATAAAAGTAAAACACTATGTACACAAGATAAATCTTGAATAAATTCACATACACCAAATTTATAAAAATCTTTCCCCAAATGATCCAGTTCTTCCTCCCATGAAGGTCTTTGTAAGTATACAATTTTATGAAATAGTTTCTGAGTTCTCGCTGTCGCACGAAGGATCTACACCAGCAGCGTTGGACACATAATATCCCTGATTTTTTAGGGACATTAAAATACTGCTAATGCTCAAGCTTCTCATTAGCAACTGTTTAATTCTTAACAGTAGCCAATAGCAAAAGTAAGTGTGCAGAATTGTGTGAAACATTTAATCCAAGAATATATTGTCATCCTCAAAATATGGTCTGAACAACAGTGATGTTTTGGGCATCATGAAATGTAACTATAATGCACTGCTTACTTAGTTCCCCAAAAAGTTTGAGATATTATGGAATCGTTTCGCTGCTGCTGCATCCGCCATGTCCATGGCCTAAATGGATCGTTTTCAAATTTTATACCTTAGTAGACTTTAGTGTAAGGAAGACCTGGACTGTTTATGTTAAGGTCGATTGTATATTTCCAAAACTAGGGTGAGCTTTATCTCAGATGTAGCCCACATTGGTTGCATATGAGGATCTGAAGGAGATCTATCTAGCATGTCATAGTTTACTCTAGTAGTTCATATTTTACCCACTAGGGGGTTTCAAAAAACACATACATGTTTTTCATACATATATACAACATAACTTAACCAACCTTTGTACTTATCTTCGAGCAAATGTTTGACTTAATAGAAACACTAAGTTTAAATTAATATAGACTCTTTTTTTTGATTATTAATGAGTCAAATTTAATTTGAGGTTTTCAATGAGGGGGGTTGCTAGAACACCACAGGGGATTGGAGGCTTTTCAGGGTTATAACCTTGCTGTTGGGGACGACACCTATAGGCCTAGTTGCTGTATTACACGTCATGTTTTACACACTTTGTACTCAGCTTTCTTTGCAGTGTTACAGCATTGTAGAGGAATAACTCTATTTAGTAGTAAAAAAATATTTTTTAATCTGACATTTTATTTGGAATCGTGTCAGAGCATACTGTTGCATGAAAGGTGAGGCACTAAAAAAACAAGAAAAAAAAAGAGACAAGTTCTTTGACCTTTATCAAGTCATGCCTACAGAAATATTCTCAATCATTGGAAAATTAACGTTTCTCATTGTACCAAAATGCTAACAATAAAAAAAAAACTGTTAAATGTAGTAAAAATACTGTTAAAATATGTATTTATTTCTCTTATATTCTATTGAGCATTAAACCAGATAGAGAGGTGCGGTAGGCAGAGTGACCCATATTCCTCAGTCAGTATTATCCAAACATGTTATGTGTCTTATAAGGTCTCGTCACCAAACCATGCTGTAAAATATTGTTTGAAAATATTTTCCATCACTGATGAGTTGCTCCTCAGCTGATGTTCCTGTTCCCTTTTTCATTTTGGTTCCCACCACTAATTAGGAATGGGGTTTAACTTTAGTGCAGGATCAGAACACACCCAGCCATTATATAAAAAAAAAACCCACGGACCCATAATGTTGTGTGGGCTTGGCCACCAAAACTATGGGGTGGGGAGGGGAGGGGAGGGCTGGTGACTGTTTCTCTTGGTTACTCTTTTAATGGCGGATTTTTTTGCCTTTTGTCTGTCTCCTTAAGTTTGTGTCCCCTATCGCTTTACTCCTTCTCTCAGAATGTATCACCTCTTTCTTTTATCCAGAGATTGCATAATAGCGCAACAATAAAGGCACGTATTTTTACCACCTTTTTTTCATCTACACTAACTACTAACTTTCCAGCTGATCCATGCTGTTCAAAGTCCTAAGGAGTCCTGGATGGTGATTTCCAGGTTAACCCAATGATCTCCTTCTAGTTGTAAAAAAAGGTTAACCAACTTCTGCCACCTGCGAATCAAGCTTGTTTTTGTTGTTTGAAGCCTTGTTCACCATCCTTAGCTCATGACCACCGGTAAGGTGTGGAACGCCTGCTTTTCTGCTGCACCTTAAAACTACTGTCCATCTCTCTTCCCTTCCTATCATCACTCAGATGGATCCTGGAGACACTTAAACTGCTTCTTCTGCAGGCAGCAATAACTAATATCTGGCTGAGACCCCTGGCCTCAGATTTGGGCGTTGAACAGCGTTTTAAACAAGGTAATTACAAAGCAAAAAGCCCTCATGTTCCTTCCCAAATTTGAGTGATTGCTTGAATGATTGATTCATATTGATTCAGCTCATTCTGTCCCAACGAATTTAAAATATAACCCATGGCTTGCTCCTTATATACAAACATTTATTCTGCACTGTCACCAAATCCACTGCCGGCTCAGAGGGCAGATAACACCCACATTACGCCCTCGTAACCTTTACACAGAAAGATGAGCTGAGTAAAGACACACACACCGCAGCTCCTAATAATGCAAACTCTCTCCCACTCTTTCTATCCTTCTCTGTCTATCTTTCTATCCCTCCCTCTGTCACCAGAAAAAGTCCTAAAATGAACTTTTGACAGGAGATGGGATCTGTGTTTAATTGCCAGCGTAACACTGAATGCCCTCATAAATCTAATTCTGTAACGGCTTTGAAACGCCTTGTGTGTCATGAAATGAAATCTCTCTCTCTCACACACACACACACACACACACACACACACACACACACACACACACACACACACACACACACACACACACACACACACACACACACACACACACACACACACACACACTCCTTTTCCTCACTTTTTCCTGCTCTCTCTTACTTTCTTCCACACACCCAAACACATGCCCGGCCGTGCACACAGATGTGATGTGTGAAAATGAGAGCTTTGAGGTTATTTGTGCTCACATCACACACAGCAGCTCCACTGTTTGTTTGCAGTTTCCACTGGCTCAGGTCCATGCCACCAAACCCATGGGAATTTGTGGATCAGCATCTTCTCAAGAGACTCCTAGGCATCAGAGAGCAATGAGTGCAGTGAGGTCATTATTTTTAGGCTTTATTTCTGTTGTGTTCTATTTGCCACAGTGCAGAGGAAGGTGTCAGGGGTAAAAAAGAGCAAGAAAAGTATGAAGAGACAGTCCGACACTAAATTGCCACAATATGATGTCTGAATATTTACATTTATGCGGACATACAAATGCTTTAAATGATTTTTAAAAATCTTTTTATGATCAAACATTAATGGAAAATGAAAAAAGCATTTTGACCAATACTCATCCTTCGTTGCATGTATAGGCGTTCATAGCCTATTGGCTGAATTTCAACGCCATGCAAGTAACACGAGAATAACGAAAACAGTTATTGTTTCTTTCAGGCGTGGCGGAGTGAGAGTCAGAGGGTATGATAACACCCTGGTCCAGAGAAGACTGTCAGGGTGTCAGGAAGTTCTAAATTCTCTCCCTGCTGCCTGTAGCAGTATGTAATACCTGTCTGTCCTCTCATATTTCCCTGTCTCCTCCTTCTCTCTCTCTCTGTTTTCTCTCTCTCTCTCCTTATCTCTCTCTCTGCTCATACAGATTATTACATGAATATTTTACAATGTGTAAATCCTCAGCAGCTGCTCGCTGTTTTCTGTTTTGCCCTCCTTATTCTTCTGTCTTTTCTCTTTCAGGTTGACATGCGAGAATTTTTCTCAGCCTTTTCACCTCCGCTCCTCTCGCTCTCCTCCTGCTTCTGGGCCTGGGGTTAAGATGTCTCCCTCGTTTTCTCTCCTCTCATTTTCTCTCTCTAATCACGTCGCTCCCAGCTGCACTTGCTCCGTGTCTTGCCGATGGTTTCTATGTCTTTATGAAAGGACTGGCTGAATGGCAGTTTGAGTTTGAGTTTTTTTTTTGAGTTTAAATTATGTCTCAGTTTCTTGTTTGCTCGTGTGCATGTGGATAGATAAATTTCACTAGTCACTCATGTTTACTCGAAAACTCATTGGGATTCTTTTGCACCTATACTGTGTGTGTCACAGAAAATGTGTGTCTTTTCAGTGATTTTAATAGAAAATATTTTATTTGTATAGAACTTAAAAAAAAAGACTGATCATTTTCTTGTCACTCCAGACTAAAAAAACTTTAAAAAGGATTTCAATCTGTGCTGTGGAATTAGTTTGCTACTTTCGTCTCTTCAATCGAGTGCCTCATTCACACTCCCGGCTAATATTTTCCCACACAAATGAAGTAATTTCATGTTGAAAAGAAAGAAAAAAATTGTGGTTCCATGCAAGAAATCTATCAGGCGGGAGGCTAATTCAAGACAACCCTTACCTTTGGCTCTGCTTAATCATTTCTTATCCCGATTCATTTTTCAAATGTTTGAAGCCAGACTCGATCTCTCTAATATTTCTGCTAATCTAACTTCAAAGTATTGCAGTCATGTCAAAAGCAAAATTTTTAATTGTGATAAGAAATTTGCTTTCATGCTCCAATCTTTCCTTTCAGTTCGTCTGGACTGAACCCATAAATATCAAGCCCTTTTCTTCAATGGCAATTAAAATTAGAAATAGTCACATTTTTCACTCTCAGCCATTTCATTTGCATATAAAGACATGTGTGGGCCACGCACACACATTGACTCACACAAATGGAGGCAGACAGACTGACACAGAACCAGTACACATGCTGTTTACATGGTGTTTTTTCACTTCACTTCACTTCACCAAAAACATTGCTCCATTTCCTTGTCCAAAATAAAAGTTGCTCATAAGCTTTGGTCCTCTAGCAGGGCTGGTGATTCACTCCAGGGTTCCTTGTTGTTCCTATGACACACGAGATGCAGGCTGCGCCGCATTGTCCAAAGATAACACGATAGGATGATTCTTGAGTGAATCACTTGTGTTCTACACAAAACATCTCAAAGCTTTGATATGAGCACACTGTTTTGATGCACTGGAGCAGAATGATGTAACTCTTCTTCTTTTTTCGTTTTTCCCTTCTGAGGGTCGCCAGAGTGGATCATCTGTTTCCATCTTGCGCTGTCCTTTGCCTCTTCTTTTGTCACCCCAACAAACTGCATGTCCTCTCTCATCCCATCCAGAAAAAAACTCCTCTTTAGTCTTTCACTTTTTGTCCTGCATGGCAGCTCCATCGTTCTACCAATGGATCCACTACCGCTCCCCTTCAAGTGTCCAAAACATTTCAATCTTCTCTTACTTTGTCTCCAAGATGTCTAACTTGGGCTGTCTTTCTGATGTGCTAGTTTCTATTCCGGTCCATCTTCGTCACTGCCAGAGAAAATCTTTACAATTTCAGCTCTGCCTCCGGTCTTTTGTCAGTCTGTAAAGCATACGGCAGAGCGGCTCTCACTGCCATCTTGTAAACCATATTAATGATTTAATTCTATAAATCTATAATACAACAGTGCATTTTACAGAACACAAGGAATGTAAAAGTTCATCAGTCGTAGTTGTAAACATTTAGGCCTAGACACTTCAGTCACAAGGAACACATTTTAAACATTTTCACTTAAAAGAGTCAAAGATCAGCAGAACAAACAATAAATGTAGTTCTTATGAATGTGTGGAGCAACACTGTCGTTGAGGCATATCAAGGCACTTATCAAGTAGAGGCGCGGTGAGACCTGTTTTGGCGTGGAGTCTTTGGATGCTAACCTAGCCATAGCTACCACATGGAAAAACATGTAAGGTAAGACATGGATGTTTCTTTCACTTTTTCAGTGTGTTGCTGCTCAGGGTGGAGACCCTTCCTTCACAATGTACTTAAAGAGTATGAGCACCAAAGACTCATTTTCAGACCTCTTCCGTTGTAATAAATCATTAATCTTCTCCATTTTGTCTTCTCTGATTGTAATATTGTATTTGGGAATGATGGCATATCATGACTTTGGTAAAACCATTAGATCTGAGTTGCAAGGTACTGAATACACAGAGTTTTGCTACATGTGACATGTGCACAAGGCTAAGGGGTTGGTCCATGGATCCTTCTTTAAAAGACTCATAAGTTCCACTTAGAAATGTCTCTCCAGTGACGTACAGCATCACTGCCAGCTGCACTGCATTAGGTCTGACACTTCACCGCAGCAACGCCAGGCTCTGCAGTCAGGATTTTAGACATACTGCAAATTGAGTTTGGTGCTGACAGCCATTGGATTGGGATTTCAACTTTTGAAGGCAAAACCATAAGTGACGCTGTTGGACTATAGGAAGCTTGACTTTGGTTCGTTCCCCCTCACCTCAGCTCACTACAGCATGACTTAAACTCTGGAGTCCATCGAGTGTAGCGTTCTGGATGTGGGAGCGGTGTTAGTTTCCTGCGTGTGTAAGCATGCGAAGCATGTGCATTTAGAGCTCCATGTGTGCAAGTTTATGTTTATCTTATGTATGTGTTTCTGCGTTGCGCAGGATTTGTGTGCACGCCTGTGAGTGCATGGCTGTTTAAAGTATGTGCCCCTATGTGCCTGCTCAACTTGATGTTGTGAATGTTGCTGGGGCGTTATTTGTGTAGTTTTTGTTTTTTTTAATTATTGTGCAGTATGGCCTCATTATCTAGGTGATTACCCTGAACAGGAAGCTTTTGTCCTGTCTGTGAAAATGGCCTGAAGGAAAGAAAGACAAGGAAGGAGGGACAGACAGCCAGAGTAAGAGACAGCCGGAGATGAATCATCAAAACATGGATTTTCAAGTTTGTACAGTGAAAATACCTATACCTACCCATCTACCTACCTCCCTTCCTTCCTCACCACTTATCCTACCTATAGGATAAGTAGTGGATATCCTACCTATATTTTGCTACCTACCTACATTCCTATCTTGCAAATGACCTACCTATATCTATCTATCTATCTATCTATCTATCTATCTATCTATCTATCTATCTATCTATCTATCTATCTATCTATCTATCTATCTATCTATCTATCTATCTATCTATCTATCTATCTATCTATCTATCTATCTATCTATCTATCTATCTATCTATCTATCTATCTCATACCTACCTACCTTGCTATCTACCTACATTCCTTGCTACCTACCCATTTGTCTGTTTCCAGTATGTGTTTATGTGTGTCTGTTGGGTTGTGGCAGTCATTTCTTTACGGGTAGGTCAGTGGGTTCTCAACCCCTTTACCGCAGGAGGGAGAGAGAGGAAGAGGGAGGGATGGAGGGCAGACATGAGAGAGGAGGAGACTTATCTGTTGACAGATATTTATGAGCTGATAGTGTAAAACTGAAAGCACAACAGTCTCTCTGCCTCTGTCCGTGGACTCAGAGAGAGAGCTGACTGACACAAGAATTGAGGTTGGGGGAGAAGCTGGGGGCTAGTGAAGTAACACAATGAAACAAAAAGCAAAATAAAGGAGTGAAAAATAGAGTGCTGGGGGAGAGAAATGGTGGCAGGTTTGGGTGTAATTTAATTCATTTAGGGATTGTGTTAGTTTCTCCTGACACAATATTTCGTCTTTTTTTTCACATCAACACTTTTTCTCTCGACTCTCCTTCTCATTTCAGCGTCAATAAGGGGCTTGTTGTGTTGATTGGTGCCTGTTTGGTTGTATCTTTTTTTTGTTTGTTTCCTTTTTCTTTTTTTAAGACTTGTGACTCCGAAACCATATGTTCAAGCTTTCGATGCAAAGACTGCTCTTGGTCTCTCGCATTAAGACGAGAATAACTGGTTAAATTGAGATGATAATGCACACTAATTCTGGATAATACAATTTCCTCCAATCGTATAGTTTCGGTAACATTAATAATTTGAGAAAAAGCTGAAGACAATATTTCAGTAAGACTATTGAACATTGAACTGTGGGAAATCCTTCATTATATGGATTAACATCCTGTTGAATAATTTTTGCACTTCAGAGAGTATATCTTTGTGGCCGCAGGTGTGTGGATGAGTACGTGTGTGTGTGGGTGTGTGTTTGTGTTGTATGCGCAGTGTGTGTGAGTGTGGGTGTGTATGCGCAGTGTGTCTGTACTTGAGTGTGTTTGTGTCGGAGTGAATGAGTGTATGAGTGTCTGTGAGTGTGTGTGAGTGTGTGAGTGTGTATGTGTGTGTGTCTGTACTTGAGTGTGTGTGTGTCTGAGTGAATGAGTGTAAGAGTGTCTGTGAGTGTGTGTGTGAGTGTACGTGTGTGTGCGTGTGTGTGTGTGTGTGTGTGCGTGCGTATGTATGTGTGTGTGTGTGTGTGTGCGTGCGTATGTATGTGTGTGTGTGTGGTGAGCTGAGAGATTTGTCATGACGAGTCATGACTTGAATGTCCAATGTTATGACACACACTGATAGAAATGCATTGTCTGACTGTCTGGGCTATAAGATATACAGTCTGGTGAGTAGTTGTTTTTTTTGCTGTTCTAAGCATTAATCCAAAACATTTGCTTTAATTCTGTATTTTGTTTTTTTACTTCCTCAATGCATTCTCTTGTTTACACAGTTTCGAAGTCTGGTGTTCTACGAAGTTCCCTAATAATGGGGAGACTATGACTAATTTAGTGTAAATCACAGGAGCTGACTTAAGCCGATGTAAAAAAAAATAGCAAATATGTTACAGATGCAAGTTTTTTATACTATACCTAAGTTATGATAAGTTATTGAATATATAACCTATGGACTGAATTTGTGAGACATAATTGTGTATCCCACTGTTATTCTAGGCCCCCCAGCATATTCTCGTGCATAAAAACCTTGTGGCTTTTAATTTTGGATCTTGTATAATAGTTCCTAAAATAACATACCCTGTCAAATGACTGTCATAATAACAGTTATCCAGTTGCCAAGTCTGGCAGACTGACACGTTAGGAGACAGACACCCTGACATTACAAAGCACACATTCCCCCCGAGGATAATATGGACCAGTAGTGATTTAAATGTCAGTTCCTGTTTAATTCTTTAATATTACAGAGTGAGATTTATGAGTCCATTTTCATTTCACACAGACACCCAAATTCAGAGCAAGGTTTAACTTGCACTTTCCACCATGCTGAGTGATGATACCATTTTCACTGATTTTATTTTTTCAAAAGTCCTTGCTACAGATTATCATCAATACTGTACGTTTATCGCAAATGCAATGGAAGTACATGTATACCGGATGCTAGTTTTGCTTCGTACGATGCCACAACTGTCCTACAAGCTACAAGTTTGGTTAACGCTTTCTGCAAGAGGCTTTGTGGCTGAAAATTTCCCACAGCGAGTTTTCTATTATTAATGCATATATACATACATTCATTTGGTATGTTTTCTATGTGTGTGTGTGTGTGTGTGTGTGTGTGTGCTAAAGGTCTACAAAAGGAACTGCATGAAGATGGAGAAAATTGAAGATAAGGAGAAAAACAACTCTTCTGATGAAAAAAGATCGGATCAGAAAAGGAAGAAGACTCAAGTCTTATGAAAACAGTTGAATTATGCATGGTTTTCACACAAGGTAACATCTGATTATCTGTTTTCGTGTAACTCCTTTGAGTGAAACTCACATATTTAGTCTTCAGTACAAAATGTTGACTCTGGGGTCCAAATTAGAGATTTGGAAGCGCAAAGACGGAGGATTTTCAAGTGTTACTTTCACATGGTGTGACTGTCTGTGAAAAAGTTAGAGAATCATTATGCAACGATGTATTCTTGCATGTGTTATATAGTGAAATCATGAAAAACCTTTCTCGAAAAGTATTGTAGGTGTCTTGCAAAACAATATACAGCATTTACAAATATATGCCACAGCACTTCATAAGATCTTCATACAGGACATGTGTGTTCGTCCTAATGCTCTCTTGTACGTAGACCTGAGCGAACACGTGGTCAGTACAATGTACGCACTGCTGTGCCCACCAGAGTGTCTGGTAAAATGACATATTCATGTACGAGCACCGTATCTATTAAGAAGTAATGATCTTCATTTGGTCACAGGGGAACTAAAACAACAATAAGGACATGTACTCATACAGTATGCAAAGCTTTGCGGAGACTCGTTCCCGGATTGTAGTGCTCTCATATTACAAAGATACAATACACATATGTACAGCATTTCCCTTTTATCACTGCAGCATAGATTATTAATACAAATGATGCTGGTATGTGAAAAATGTTGGCAAAACAATGTGGAATAAAACATTGTAATGGTTGGTCAACGAAACGCTGAGCGCATGGGGCTGCATATGAAACTCTGACAGAGGTACAGGAAAGGTGCCGGGCCCCGGACATATATACTTCCCAGCCCTTTAGGGTTGTCCAAAGTTCTGTTAGTTCTGCAGGGAGCCGTTGTCAGCATCAAGGTTTGCCTGATGCATTTGCCAACTTAGAGGTTGCTAACGGCCCCTTATGCCATCCGGTGGCCCCCGAAAACATTTGAAATGACCCACAATAGAACGTGATTTTTTTAATCAATAACTTTTTGCTTTTAAACGATTTGGCCTTCCAAGGAAACACAGATTACACGGATAAAGGGAAATTATTAAGTAGATTTTTGGGACACATAAATAAAAACTCTATATTAGTTTATTTTTGGACTTTTTTAGATTTCAACAGATTTCAATAGATTTTGCACATCCGTACATTGTTTTCTTGAAAAATGATTCAGGTTCAGATTCTGGGTTATCTGACCTATTGAATGGATGTACCATTGCTGTGTCTACAGTTGCATTTATTCTTTTTATAAGAAGATACTGTTTATATTAAGTGTCCTTATTTGTAGTTCATAGTTGTCATACATACATTGTTCATATTGTCAAGTTCCAGTTGAAATCATCTCTAAATATTATAATTGAGAGTGCTGTGTTGGATATGATCGACCCGTTTCAGGATCATGTGTTCAAACTGTAATTAACCAAAGTCGAATTACACTCAAACACCCAAGTGGTATGGCTGTATAACATTTAATGAACCACAGAAGGGTAAAAAAAATGCCAGGCTGAAATTATGTATGTAATTATGAAGCTTGAACAAAACAGATACAACTAAAACTAATGATGATGGCTATGTTTAAGTGTGTGACTAATAAAACATTGAAAATAATCAATAGTATTTACAGTTTGGGGCCTGCAAACCAAACTCTGTTTCCAAACAACGGCTTGCGCCAGCTCTGATAAGGTTGGTGGTGACTCGATTAAGTCCCCTCTCCCTTTGTCTGTGGTTACTAACCCATGCTGCAGTAGGAAGACATGGGGCCCCACGTTTTCCATGGACAGTTTATCAAACTTCCTTTCTCTCTGCTGTGGGCCCAGAGTCAATGCCCAACACATGGAAATCAACAACATACCATCACGGTCAAAAATGGTAGATTGTACAGGATGATTGTAATATAAATATGTAAAACCTCACATCTTGAGTGAATTCAAAACAGGAAGGAAATCTGAGCGGAGATTTACATAAACAGCCATCTCAAGTCAACACAACTGATTAAAGTGCAGACTGGACGGATTGAAAATTAGTAAAAATAATCCTTTTTACCCACCCTATTGAATGTTTGTCAAAATTATTTTAACTTTTCTCTTAATGCGATTTCATTTGAAGTTGAATTTTGTTGAATAACATATTCAATCAATCAGGTTCAGTTTATTTCACCAGCATTGTTATTGTATGTATTTAAATATTTGGTACAATATTTTTTTTCTGGCAGTTTGTCATCCTTCCATTCACTTTAGCCCAGCTTCATAGTCATTCTATCAAACAAAACATATTTCCAAAGAGGTATAGTACATAAACACAACTACATCTGCCTTCGGTTCTGGTCAATATATGACATTACTGAAGCGAGCTTCTATGAAATGTGCTTGAAAAATAGAAAAAGATTTAAAAAAGAATTTATCTTTTTTTCATAGATTTATACAGTAAATATGTTTTTACAATATACAGAGTGTGAAGTGAAAATAAGTCCTGTTATAAAGAAGCCCTACGTGCTCCACTTGTTTATTTATTAATGATATTCAAAGTATGAAGTAGTACATCTGAGATAGAATACTGACTTCCACTGTAGTAGTAAACATGTGGCTGACAAACTTAATAATAAACCTTAATACTGCAGTATATTTCCTGTAAAGTTGTTAGGTAAGGAAAAACATAAGGACATAAACATTAACACCTAGTCCTTTGTAATAGGTATTTTTTTCAAAAGTTGTTATGAAAAACATTACCACCAATATTGTGTATCTTCCATTCTTGCTGAGACAACATCATCATCCATTTACCTCCTACATTTTACCATCAGCTGCAGGATCTTTGTGGTGCTGAAAAACATTCAACATAGTGTAATTTCATACAGGCTGAAAAGTTTGGATGGGTCCTCTAAATCCCACAGTGCAAGTTTAATTAGGTCTGGGTTCCTGTTTTTCCATTTTTTGGAAGGAAGTCGTTCAATAAATAACATGAATTTGTTGCACTCCGCAAATAGCTAGCACTCAAAATGTCCTTTTTAAAGTGTCAAATTGTCTGCCAGGTAGGTTTATTTGAGATGTGAGTTTGTGTTGAGGTTCAACGAAAATGATTTCAAAAGAGCAAAACATGTTACCTTAACTTATTGGCTGAGGTTCAACTGAAGAAACAGGGCTTCATCGTTTTATTCAAGTTTTTGTGTTTAACTGTGTGATCACCTCTTTGTGTTAATGAATTGGTCTTTTATGATTCCATCAAGGTAATCGTTTTAGGATCACAGTGGTTAAATGTGTGAAAAATAGTATTATTGGGGGGGAGGAAGTTAGTTGCCACTCCTTTACTTCGCGGTGTGGTTGTTCCGAAACCGGGCAAGAAGTACTTGGAGTGAGGAATAGAGATGAAATACATTTCTATTATGTTTTCGGAGTGCAAAAATATTTTTTTGCAACCTTTAAGTGTTTGGAGAGACTTGTGAGGTATGACCAGTGAACCGTTGGATGAGGTTTAACAACTTTTCAACCGTCTTGATGAGGGTATTTTGAGCTACGTTAACCTAAGCTAATGTATCTAACTGTGTGGTCGGTGTTTCCCGGCAACATAGGGTGACAATGAAACTGCGTGTTTTCCATGGTAAAGTACAAACTGCATATGGCTTGAAATAATTGTTATGAGACATACATGAGACATTGAGGTTTTATCTGGTTCCCTGAAATTCTAAAATGAGAAACAAGCCATAGCCTTTTGTGTGTAATTGGTCATCTCAGTGCTGTTCTAGCATTATACACGCTCAATGAAACAATGCTGGTATTGATTTTTGTGGAAGAGGGATGAACATAGATTTAAAAATGTTTGAGTGTAATACACATTACTTCAACTTCAAAAAAGTAACATTTAAAAATAGATTGTGTCAAAGCATTTCAGTATGGGATTTTAAAACGATTGCTTGATCATCATAATGAATTGTTTAAAAGCTAGTTGTAATACATGTTTAGAAAAAATGGAAAAAACTAATAATACACATGGTTTACAGCTATAAAGAACAATAATTCAATTCAGTCATGTAATGTAAGGCGGGTTAAATGGCCCCTATAAAATAATGCCGTAATTTAAAGTTAAAATGATTTACATACATTTAAAAGGTAGCATTAGTTTATTGCAGTAACTCAGCCATCAAGAGCCAGTGTACTTCTGGTGCAGGCCCCAAGGCTGGATAAATGAGGAGGCTTTTGTCAAGTAGGGGCAATTTGCTTAACAACAAAACTGATTTTCAGACCTAATGGGTCAGGCCCCGGGTTAACAATGACCACCACTGTGATTGCTAACCATCAGGGTGCTGGCAGAAACTATGTAGCTGTTGGTCAAAGAAAAAGAAGATTAAAAGGGTGAGAACAAGCCCGGAGATAGCAAGAGACGAGGAACGGCAGAGGTGTGGGGATATGAGTAGGAACTATAAATGTTTTCATGATAACAGGTTAAGGTAGAGAGCTAGCTTATATGATGGAGAGAAGGAAGGGACATAAATTGTGTGTCCAGGTAGAAAGGCATCGAGGCTAGAAGCACAGTAAGGGGATACAAACCGTTTTATCTTGGTGTGGTTGGGTGGAGAAATGGGGTAGGGGAGAACCTTAAGGTGAAGTATGTGATGAGTGATAAGAGTGGTAAGTATGAAGGTAGATATTGGAGGTGTGATGATGAAAATTGTTATTACGTATGCCCAACACGTTGGTTGTAAGTTGGAAGAGAGAGAGAAGTGAAGTTCTGGAGTGAGTTGGATGAAGTGATAGAGAATATTCCCAGAGATGAAAAAGGGGTTATGGGAGCAGACGTCAATATCCAGGTTGGTGAAGGAAAGAGAATAGATGTGGAGGTGATGAGCAGGTGTGATATAAAGGACATGAATGTGGAAGAAGAGATGTTAGTAAAAGGATGGAAATGGCTATGTTGTATATGTAATCGGGATTAGGGAGGAGTAGACAAGTGGACTATATATTATGCAGAAGAATCTAAAAGAAATTGGAGAGAAATTTAAAAGAGATGCCTATAGAGAAAGGGCTCTACAGGTATGATATTTGTTCTGAGCAGTGGGCTTCCCTTTTTGCTGGGGCTCGAACCGGCAAACTTCCGATCTTGTGATTTGGAGATGGCTGCTCGACCCACTGAGCGACAGCCCCCATACAACTTAACAGTATACATATTTTTGTTAGGCAGGCTGCTTCTCCCTTTTTTTCTTTTTTCTATTTTTCTTTCTAACTAAAAATATCTCCTGTATATTTGAGGGGAATTACGTTTATCTTAAAGTTAAATAATGACAGGAATTTTACATCCAGGAATTAATGCTGCAACTCTATAGTGCTAAAAACACAGATAGTTTTAACTTTTGACACAGCAGAACGTAATTTCAACTATCGATAGAGTTACTCGTTCACAGTACTGTATACTTCACACTTTCAAAACTGTATTGAAAGAAATGTATTTAATTCTGCAGGAGGTGAAAGGACTTTTAATTGAACTGGGAAATCTCACTATACACATCGTGTCTTCCACATAGTAGCCCCCCTGACAGCAATGACTCTTATTCTGTTCCCCTCCTATGTACCTCAGTCAGGATGTGTATGAGACTGCCAGCCGTTAACCCCACAGAGGAAGTGTGCAGGAAATTAGATCAGCCTTAAAGAAAGGCAACGGCTGAGCCACTGACACCAGACCAATAACTGTCACTCACTACACCTGATGCTGGGGTACTAATAAAAATTCAGCAAATAACAGGAAGTTCAGAACAGAATAGAACTGAAAATAACTTAAGATGTTGACATATCTGGAGTACAAAAACAAGCAGAGAGGAAAGGAAATATTAAAAACAACATGTGAAAAACAAAATATTATCTGAAGGAGTTGAGGTTGGATTCTGCCACAATGTATGCAAATGTAAGTATAACAGCTGGTTACACACATTTTCCTTTCTGCTGCTATAATGTAGAATATTATATAAATAAAAGAGATATACTTCTACCAAATGATTGCATACAGAGAAAAACAAGCAAGCTCCGCACGGGGATTCAATACAGAATATAGTCAGAAAGGAGATTAAAGGCGATACAAGAACATCACCACCCAAACTATCAGAAAAAAAACAACCAAACTGTTTTTCAACAGCTAAAAATAACAGCAGGGTTGGGCCTAATTCGTGGGCTATGTATGTGAAACTGTCACAATACCTTGCACATATTCTCTTTAAAGTGATGAAAGACGCAGTGTGTAACTTCACCAAAGAAAGCAGGCTTGACAGCAGTGTGTGAGTGTGTGTGCGTCGTGCATACGTGTATTTCAGCATGCACACAGGCAGCTGCATTTTTAGTTTCTCTAAGATTGAAAACGAAAAGACGTTTTATCTTTTTTGTTTGTTGAGATGGGAGGCAGGATGAATGATGAAACATTTACAGTAGCAGGTACCACCTGCACCAGAGAACAAGGGCTTTTTGATACTGAAAGAAACACGATACCTGATTTTGAGGCAATACATGACATAATTCGGCAGATTACTTTCTTGTTATTTTGGGTTTATGTTTAATTTAAAATTCCTGACTCGCATTGGTATTAACACCTGAATAAATTTCCCCAGATGATTTAAGACCTCTGAGCCCTTGAGTTATAGGCTCTTGATGTCAACTGACACTACCCCAGTACTCCAAAGTAAATAGATCTTGAATATTGCAGTTGCCAACCACATTTTCATTTATTTGTCAGCCTTGTGTCTCCTATTTTGGGATTTATGTTAGTCATTCACTCATGAATGGCATGCTACCTACACAAATATACATCTTTGTTATGTTTTTGCAGAATTTGTGTGCTTCTGCAGCCCTGAACATAAATATAAATGCAACAAGATGGGTAATGAATGCATAGATCTCCTGCTTCTTATGTTTCAGCACAATTCATAACATTATCAAATGTAAACATGCTTTGTTCAGCTAAAAAATAAACTCAGAAGCAGTAGCATGATAATGGAACATTTCTAAATTGTCATATCCATGGTGACATTTGAGGGAAAATAATAAAACAGATATTAATAAAACAAAAATATTGTCATAATTATGAACACATGACTAATCGTGCTCTAAAAACATAATAAATGTCATAAATGAAGTATTTGTGGTAAATAATGTCATCCAATGAATGCTCGATGAAATGAGTAAATATATGAACAAATAAATGAATAAGTAATGAAATGATTAATCATTTAATTAGGTAAACAAACCGAGCGAGTATCAGAGACTGACGATGCTCCAGAGCCTCATCCCCACATTTGCATAATATAAAACCCACAATGTGTCTTCTTCCTGATTTATCCATATATTTATATGTGTCTTTAGGCATAACACAATTACGTTCTTCTTCCATTTTATTTCTTATGAAGAAAAATTAGAAATTAAAAAATGCATATAATAATATCGCTACTGCATGAAGAGGGAGATCCTATACTTCACAAATGTGAAGGGGACTTCTGCATTTGCTAAAGGATTATTTGTTTGGTAGAATTGTGTTAAGAACACAGATAACAGAACTGAAAACACACTGAAGGATATATTGCCTAAGTTCTAAACACAATCAGCCACAAAACCAATGCCAATGTGTGCACGTGAATTTCCGCTCTTAGACAAACTGAAAAAGACAAAATGTGACCAATGGTTCTGTTGTGCAGCCTCTCTTTCTATTTTTTTTTAACTGCAGCAAACTTAGTTGATGGTAAACTGTCTGAGGGTGCTTACGGGAAAAGAAATAGTATCAGCTTCCTGCAGTGAGCCACACACATTTGCTTAGGGCTACAAGATAGCCTGTCACTACCTTACCCTTGGGATCCTTCCCCAGAGCACAAGAGCATTCAATATCGCAATGGCCATGGAGATAAACTGGATCAGCATCTGCAAATATTGACATCTGATCTTTCTCAAGAATTGGGACCCTCTTTTCACCATCTTGAAGAGGGACCCCGTGTTGCTTGACCTCTCTAGTCTTTTGCCCAGGTGCTGTCAATTGTATTTATGAGTTTGAAGCACCTCAAAACCTCAACCACAATCAGACCCAATGTTCAGTTGAAGGTGATTCTGTATGAATCACCCAACAGGGTCATCCACCCCTTACAATGGTAGAGGATCACAAACTGTGGCAAGTCAGATTTCCTGAAATTGAAGATTCAAGTGGAATGTTCCCCCACGTAAACATAGACTGTTTCACAACATCATATGATGCTAAAAGCACTGGGGGAAATCGAGGGACAAAGTGCTCATGGTGATTTGGGCTGGGTTTACGTGGGATTGGCCTGGTGTAGGTGGTAAATGTGCTTTCAAGTGCAGACAAACAGCAGGTGGGTAGAATTCTAGTCTGATCATGGACCTGAGTTGGCACTTTATCAGTCTCTCAAGGGTCTACAGTTAGGTAAGGCCTTGGTTGGCATGATGTGTCCTCACCAGATATTTCAATGACCTTGCTCCTCATCTGTAGTGGGATTTCTTTTGCTTTGACAATGGTGTGCTACACGTGAGCTATTCTGTATAAACTAGGCTTACAATGTTTTGTACGACAGCAAGGGTATATCCTTGAAAATGTGACATTATATAAAACAACAGTGTTTTTTGTAACAAAGAAGATGTCCCGAGTCGATTCGTATGCACATATGTAAGGAAGCTCCCCCTAGTGAGTACAATATCAATTATTAGAGTAAAATATGATGTAATCAAGATTGATCTCCTTTAGTAGCTTCATTGGCAACAAAGTTGGACTAAATTGTACCAATGGTTGATGGTTTCTTAATAACTCTTTTCAGGGATATAACTATGATGTGAATAGTAGTAATTAGGCCTGGGTGTGTCTAATCCGGTCCACTTACTGGTGTAGTGTGGTAGATTTATTTTTCAAAAAGACCTAGTTGATATTAGATAACTTCTCCATATGTTATTATTCAAACGTTTTTTTTTAACTTCTAGTCATTAAAACAACTGAAACCATTAACATATCAGTAAAGCTTTGTTTTGTGTTAAATTTTGTTTGATGACGCAACACAATTTAGTATTAGATAGAAAAATAGGAGGAAAGAAGGGGTCAGACATCTTTTTACAGCACTTGTATGACAGAGATTGTTATTACTGAAAAAGGCTTTGAGAACAATTTAATATCAGTCATTATCATTCAATAGCATAAATCATAAATCATTTAAATATCAGTGTCATTGAATACACTTCTGTTGTTTGTCTATGAAACAGGAGCAAACTAACACACCCTGCTGATGCAACACACTGAAATTTGAGGAGCATTCGTGCACAATAAACCTCTTCTGTCAGACCACCTATTGAGTTCAGTGTGTGCCTGAATGTTGGTGCGTGAGCAAATCAATGTCAGTGCTTTTGTGTACTGCGGTCTGCATCCATGGGTGTCTGTATATGTGCCTGCCACTAATTTACACAATAAATAGATGCGTCCTCTGTTATTCACTCCGACAGCACATCCTGAAGGCAATTTTCATCACTACCTCTGTGTTGTCACA
This sequence comes from Lophius americanus, assembly GCA_037951165.1. Lineage (NCBI taxonomy): Eukaryota > Metazoa > Chordata > Actinopteri > Lophiiformes > Lophiidae > Lophius > Lophius americanus. Next base: position 8,689,549 of record JBBDHG010000003.1, read on the forward strand.
GGGGCCTTTTATTGCCCATTTCTGCCATAACCCTGATTTCTTGGCTTGGAGTGTAAATCCAGTAAATCACCCCACTTAGGTGAGATAATATAATTCAAAGTCAAGCCGATAATCAGCCTGTATAGTATAATGCAATTTCTGTGACTCAGTTTTCACTGGCTTTTGGGAAATTTGGTCAATTGGTCACCCAGTCAATGACATGAACACTGGCACCAAAATCTCCTCCCTCAAAATCTTCATAAAATCGTGTGATATCACGGAATCCTCATCACTTACAAAATAAATGAAAAAAAGAATGTGTGCATGTGAATTATCTTGTGGAAGCCAATCTATCAAGTAAATATCATACTTTGGTTCATATTTTACTCACCAGGGGGAGTTTTTTTTATGCAAAACACTGTTACCGGACAAATCTCGGAAACAATTGCATGTGTCATTTTCAATTTCTATACCCTCATCGACCTAAGTCTTAAGAGAGATTTGTGTGTATTTTGGACATTCGTAGGACTTTTAACTCCAAAAGCTTCCCCCCCCCCCCCCATATTTCTAGAGCATTGGTGCATATGAATCTACTCAAAGAGATCTGTCTTGCATATGTTGTCTTTTACTTCACAGACAATAGTAGGAGAGCAGGAAGAGCTTTTTTTTTTCTTTTTCTTTTCTTTTTCAGAAAACCCTTTTTTCCCAGACATAACTTCCTAATTCTGTTCAAATTTGGTACAGATAAATCAACTCAAGGAGATCTGTCTTGATTAAATCATATTATACTCTAATAGTTCATACTTTGCGAGGACCTAGTGCGAGGAAGAACTGGATAGATTTTGGGAAATGTGGGTTGAATATTTCTCACTAGGGGGAACTTTATCTTTCAAAGTATTAGGGCCACAGTTTCTCAACCGTTGATCTGATTAAGTCCAAACGCTCAGATATTACTCAATACGGGGAACTTTTCTTTTTTTTACAAAAGAAAAAAAAAAGTGTTTTGGACATGACTTCTTAACCTTCAGCCTGATTAAGTCCCCATTCTGTACATGTACATCCATTTGAAGAGATCTATCATGTTTTATACCATTTTAATCTAATAGTTCATATTTTATTAACTTTGTGGAGCTTTTCTACAGAAAATACCGTGGACATTCACATTCAATTTGAGGATTTCTTTCAAACTGATTGTTTGTACAAAGTAGGACATTTCGGGGATATACCATTGCTGTCGGGTACGACGACATGGGCCTTGTTTGCTCCCTTTTCTAGAGAAACAGAACTGATATCATGAGAAGATAACATAGCTTTAGGGAAGGTAAAACGATTAGTAAACCATTCAAATCTTCATCTTATTTCTGTCTACCTATGTCTTATTTTGATTCCCACAGTATCAAGTTAAGGATACTGTGTATGTAGTTAATTAAGCATTGCTTATTTCTCAGGATTTGATGTTGTCTTTGTCGGTCAACTTCTTCCTTCAACCTAAATGTTGAAGGAAACTCACATGTATCTTAAAATAATTTAAATATTACAAATCCATTCAGTGAATAAATGTGATGAAATGCCATACATGCATTTCACAAGTTTACTGCATGTTTTTATTATTATTTTGCAACTGTTTGCGGTGTGAACTCTAACGGATCCTATTTGGCTTTTCAAACTAAGATCAAGATTACTTATAGCTCTTAAGATCTCATGGGCCTCCTTGTAGATACTCTCTGGTTCAGTTGAGTCAGAAATTTTGAAATGCAGAAGGTGTCCTTTCGGCTAAGGAGGTAAAGGATCATCCAGATTGTCAGTGGCACTAAAATCGAAAGTCAGCATCTGTTATGTTGCGGGGGTGTGTGTTAATGCTCACGGAATGGCTAACTTTCACATCTGTGACGGCAATGCTAAAAGGTACATGGTACAGGTTTCAGAATAAATATGCTGACATCAGGGACATCACTTTTAATTCCAACAAGATAATGAAGCCACTTTCTGCCACCCACATTGTTGCTTCATAGTAAAAAAAGTTCAGTTATGGGACTGAACCGCCTGCATACTACATCTGTACCCTCATTAAAATAAGTAATACCGCATACATCCCTGTCCCAACCTTTTTCAGAATCAGCATATATATATATATACGTTTTATATTGTCTCTTTGTTAATCAGAATTTTACATCATATCATTCTCTTTTCTTTTAACAACCTTACATAACTCCCCAACTTTTTACAAGTGACACATTAAAAGCTCATTTGATATACTGCTGCATAATATCATAAGCCGTTAACTCCTCTTTTTATTGTTATAAAGTAGACTTCCTCGGCAGTTTCATGGCTACGTAATACATTCTTCTGACATAAAGATGATTATTTGAAATGCATTTTGATATTGTTGTAATACAACAGTTGTTGTTACAATAATATTACAGACTTTACATTCATGTAAGGGGTAAATTGTGCTGCGTTCTGGTCTTTAGTGCCTCCAGTCTTCCAAGCATCTTGCGCTGGTTATGATGCACATGAGCAGTTGTTCCAAAGTTGGGGCCTGACAGTCAGGTTTGCTGACATTTTTAGATAATTTTACTACGTGAAAGTTTAGAACAATAATAGATATAAATCTTTTTTCCAGAGGATTCGGTAAATCTTGCATTTTTAGAAAGATCCCCTCATGGTAACCAATAAGAAATGATCCGTTGACCAGATCAGCTGGACCTGAAAGGCCTCCATTGATCCATTGCCAACAGCCAATCTGGCTAGAATTTATTCCTTAATTTAAGTTAAGGGCCAAATTGGAGTTGAAAGATATACTTGAATACTGCTTCTGTTATAAAAATTCTGAGACTCAGTTCAGGATTGGATCATTATAACCCATTAGCTTAAATCAAGCGCAAATAAAAGACAAGGTCAGGTTCCCCGAAGCTCTATAAAGTTTATGGTCTCGAGGGAATGGGTATTATTTCTTTTTCACACAAGCCCCACCAAACAACAGGTAATTACAAACAAAGAGAAGGGGAGTAAATACAAATGGACACTCCCAATGAACCTTGTTCACTGAAATGTGCCACATTGGTGCCGCTTTAGTACATCATGCTATATTTAAGGTGCTTATATCCTTTGGACGTTAGCTTGTAAGAACAGACACACACTACATACTAAAAGTGTGCCTGGTCATTCAATTCAATGCACTTACTATAACCTAAACTCAGTCTTTACATCATCATCATCATCACTAAAGTTCTTCCTTCCTCTCTAAACATAGGATAGGCGGTTGCAGATAATGGATGGATGGATGGACAGATTTTTACACTCAAATAAGATAATGCATTGCTATAATAAGACTTAATTAGTGAAAAAAGATTCAGAAATGTTACTTCATTTATAGGATGAATAAAGAATCACTATAAGTGTTTTAAAGTTTGCAAAGGGCAAACACTCAAAGAAAAAGAAAATGTTACGGAAACATGTCACCTATCAATAATAGCTTTAGGAACTTCACGATTCCTGTTTGTTATCTAAGTGAATTAATAAAAAAATGCGAAGCAAAAAACACAGGACAAGAATTTGCGCTCTGTGGCTGGCACACACACACACACACACACACACACACACACACACACACACACAAACACACGCACACACACACACACACACACACACACACACACACACACACACACACACACACACACACACACACACACACACACACAGACACACACATACACACACACAGGGTGCCGGGAAATAACATAACCCAAAATAATACTGTAATTGCTCCCGCTGTCTCAGTTGTACTCTCCTTCTCTGTCTCTCATAATAAAAGCGTGTTTGACCGGCCAGTGCTGTTTGTGTGCAGCACAGGAGGGCGTCTTCTACTGCTGCTCAACAGAAAATTGGTATTATTGAAGGCTGCTCCAAGCACAGCGCCTCCTTATTTCCCCCTCCCTGTGACTGTCCTTATTTTATAAATGTTTTCAGATGGCAATAAAGCATAATGCTGTCTTATACATGCAACATTTGCAAGTGAATTGCACTGCCCCACATTGCCTCTGATGGTAATCAGAAAAACATTGAGCTACGAGAGAAAGAATAGCCAGTGCAATATTGAGTGTGATTGTATGGATGTTATCTGATGGTGATGTTGGAAATGGAGGCAGACTGTATGTAAACTCCACGCCACACTGCTTGGCCATATGGGTAGCAATAAGATACTGGTATTTGAAACAGCAGGAACAAATTATTCTTAAATTATAAGCACAGCACAGCTTGCACGTGAAACCCTAAGTAAATAGGACAAGCATATGGTGCAGAATAACTTAAGAGTGTGTTATACGGGAAATATGGTTAAATTGTTTCTGACGGAATGTGTGTGGCATCTTTGTATTGTCACCGCACAGCGTATTGATTCTCCTCATCTCTGTCTCATTTGTGTCATCTCATTTTCATCCCAATCAGTTCTCTATTTCACATTTCATTCCTATCTCACAGCTGCCTCAACCTATTATTATTATTATTATTTCCCCTGTTTGTGTTTCTCAGTGTCTCCAGCTCTGCTCATATTGAATTCTTGATCTTGTTTCCTGTGATTTCTATTCTTCCGCATCAGGTATCACACTGTTTCATCTGCTGCCGTTCTCCTGCCTCTTTTGTCTCTGCATTAAGTATGTTCCATTACAGTTTTCATGACTCATGTAAAAAAAAAGAAGCAGTATCCCTTTTAATGCAAATGACTGGAATTACTCACGTGCACATTTATCTTGACAAAATGTTTACAATTCTACTCAGTGACTCACCTTTCGCCCGTTAGTGGGCTCTGTTGTAGCTCTTACCTGACATCAGTCTAGTGACAGGTGCTACTGCCTGACTCAAAGGACAGCCAACGCAGAAGAGTAGAAGAAAGAAGAGGCTGTGGAAAACAAAGCTCTAGGGAATCAAAGGGACAATACGAGGAATGGGAGAAGGAGTGTTCGCATTAGATTGTTGTGCAAAGGGAAAGAAGATAGAAAGCAGAGGCAAACAAGTACAATACTTAGAAAAACAATCACAACTGAGGGATGATAGCAAGATTTCATTGTCAATAAACACATTACGATTTCTTGAAACATCCACACACAGTCTTCCTCCAAGAAATGTATTCATTCAGAAATTTAAATCCATCTTAGATTTGGATCTCCACATTTATGATGTCAAATCGCTCACTTCTATGAATGCTTATTTGGAAAAATAAATAAATACTTTAAAAAGTTGATTTGAAACAATAATGCATTTTAAGAAAATTGTAACCAGTGGCAAAGATGTTGATGCCAATGATGAAGATAGTTATAATGATGATCATAATAAAAACAGCGAGGAGGGAAAAGCAGACAAGAGCAGAAATGTTATGCTAGATGTATAAAGCTTACGAAAAAGCTGACAAGTCTGAGAAGTAGTGACAGGTATTCAATGCTCTCCCTCTTTTGTTCTTCCTCGTGTGCTGCCTCCTCCTCATAACATCTTCTTTGACCCAGTAAACTGTAATTGAACCTTACTCACAGTTTCTGATTGGCTGTGTCAGTCATCTGACACTACACTACAAAAACACATCTTCAGTGTTTCTTCACTCCTAATCCTGTTTTTGACTCTCCTCTCCTTTCCGGTTCCAATGAGTTTGAGGTGGTGGTTGGCGTACAAGTGGTGCAATTTTTGTCTGGTTCCTGTCTCTTATTTTCAATTTCCCTTTGTTTTGATTGTCTGTTCTATCTATCAAGTAAGAGCAATTTTTTTTTAGGTTTGTTTGAGTGCTCAGTGGTTCTGTTTGGTTTTTGTTGGGAGGAATGTGTCCTCTTTTCACCTCTGTCTGGAGTCTGGGTATTCTGGGTAGTCTCAACAGACAGTAATCTTAGTGTGCAACAGGTTGAAGATCATATACTACCTTTTCATCTATTATGAACATATCTTTGGATTTGACAGATGAGTTTTTTTAGTGTGAAAATGGACACATCTGTTAAAAAGGGGGATTATTTCAGTCAGACTAATAAGGTAATGAGATCTGTTAATGTCCTGAAACGACTGGTTTGGTTTTCTCTAACTGTTCTTAACAAATACTTCTGCCTAACAAGGCAAATAAACTCTCTGAGAGTAGCAAGTACTCTTAGAAAAGATGAAAAAAAACAAACATAATCATATTTACAGTATAAAAACAACAACCAACTGTTTTTGTAAATAAGGTTAAACCAAAATTTGACAGTCTCCAGTGATTTACAGTGGTCAATAAATATGCAAATATTGTTTATAAACCCAATAATCCTTTAAAAACAATTACGAAGTCACAGGAGTGTTCCCCTTTTGAATAAATACTTCAAAAATATCATTCATTGTCTGTTTTATAAACATCATATCTTTTTGTCCTCAGTCGTTACAGATTCTCGGCCTACATATGGTTTGTAAACGGGTTCTTTCTGGGCGGCAGAATCCAGGTACCACCATCCTGAGTTGTACTCCACATACGCAGAGACTTCCCTGATGCTGGAGGACGATAGAAGGAATTCAGACCCGCCTTGGATTAAATCAGGATATGTAGGTGGTCATCACGTCCTGTCTCTGGTTGCGAAGCTGGGCGGATAGATTTTCAGCGATGTTGACTTTAAGCAGTTCTTCCATGTGTGGGTCGAGAGCATGGAACAGCTTAACATGAGGGTCATACGTTTATCAATTTTATCTGTAATAGATTAGAAAAAAATAACATTTACAATTTGGTAAATTTTAACAAAAAAACTTTCTCGTCTTTTTTTTGTTTCAAAGATTATTTTTATAACTTTTATATTATTTATTTATATACATCTTATTAATATATAATAATTATTAATTTAACCCTCATACTACTTAAAGGGCAGTATTTTATTTCAAGTGTCATGTGGTTTTCCTTTTTTTTTAATAGCATTTTTCTCACTATTTCAGGTTGTGATATTTTTCAATTAAAGAATGTTAAAATGTTGCAGAAGATGGGTCATGCTGTGATTTGTTTTTAGAAAAAATCCACCTGAACTCTGGCTCACCAGCATATCTTGTTGCCTGAGGACGGACAGTATTCTCACTGAAGTGCATGACTGCACATGTAGCGTCTCAGTGGAAATGACTGTCCAATACTTTGAATGGTATGTGTTTGAACTTTTATACAATCTATTGCCAGTGTCAATTTTCAACATGCACCCATCAGAAATAACATTACATCCACTGACAGAATTAGATTTAGACTAAACTTATTTGCTCCCAATGAGGGCAATTCATTTGCAGCTTACCTCGTCCACAGTCACACAAACTAATGTCCAATATGGGTCAAAGCACATGTCAACAAACAAACTGTGGTCGGTGAAGGAGAGCAGAATAAGGTAACAAGATAAGTTAACTAGGGCAAAATAAATAGCAATAAAATAGATAATAAATAAACATTTACATGGGTCATCATAAAACAGTGAATATAAAAGGCACTTGACATGATGCTCTCTGGGTTTAATAGCCTGATAGCAGAGGGAATAAAGGATTTGTAATATCAGTTAGTCCTCGCTGGTACGTAATAGTGGCGGCCTGAAAGCATCGCCGTGAACTCAGAAGACAAGAAATGATCGGATTGCTGATTATACTCTTAGCTTTCTTTATCACTTGCCTCAAATGATCTTGAAACAGAATATAACAATGCTATTCAGTCTGTTCTTGTCCTTAATCAATAATCTATTAAACCAACTAATACAAGAAAAAGGTAAAAGACTTTTGATAAATGAACAGTAAAAGTTACTTAATATACTCTCACTGACACTGAATGAGTTCTGCTTCGTCATCAGATGGACCCTCTGTTGTGTTCTTTTGACAATAAACTCAGTGTTAACATCAGACTAAATATAATCAGACTTATCAGATTTATGTTCGGTGTTGTGTGTGAAGTCAATAATAATTTCCTTTGTCTTTGATACATTCAGGTCAAGATAATTACCATCACAATTAATTTAATGCACCATGATCAGACTCTGTACCTTGTAGAAGGATAAGATAAGTCAGAGCAATTTGAGTAATGTCATTAGAGAGGCGTTTTTTTTTTTACAATGAATTTTTACATTCCTGATATTTGTTTGTTAGTTCAGCATGAAGCACAGATGTGTGTCGGGCTCATAAAGTAATTAGCTATCATTTAGTTGTAATAACATTACACTGCTATCACGAACAATTCCCCGATGATGATATGTTGGCCCGCTTGTAGCAAGACACAGTTACATGCATGCATTAATAACAAAATAGAGCTAAGGTTGGACATAAAGCACATCTATCCTTTCACAACAAAGATTACCAACAATTAACTGACTGTAAGAACACAACTCTATTTCAAACCAGTTATGTGGGGCAGAAATAGCCCCACATAAATACGATCAGCTCAGAATCTCATTATGCTTTAAACTTTGAACTGCCCCAAGTTTATGAAGCATTCAGATGAAAAGTGGGTAGCACAAACAAAAATGAGTTAAGGGAGCGCAGCAGGGGCATTTCCATGAAAAATAAAATGAATCCACTTAGATTTAATGTCCTCTGAGGCTGGAAGGCGATACAATGAGAAGTGCTGGTCTGTGCAGCCACGGAAAAAGCAGCTTCAGCATCCCTTTAGCCATGGTTCTAGCTGCTCAGCAACTATAGCTTTGAAATGAAAGACGTGTGCTAAAGAAGTTCGGTGGAGATCTCCTGCGTAGATTGGAGGGAAAAAGCCCGGATTGGGCTGAGTTTGTGACTGACTGGCATTTTGTGTGAGGTAGAAGGTTTTGATTACTTCTATTGGACTGCCAGTGGAATTCAAGAGTCATGTGTTTTCTGACATGCCTCTCACAAAAAGAAGCCACATATTGGTCTATTTAACCCTTAATTGGTCAGAAGGCCTTCCAAATATCAAGTAAAGTCAAGAGGAATTCTCACAATATGTCCTATATACAATAATTCAGACTGCACTGATTAATACCATTCATTAAAATAAGCACAGCTGGTTTAGAGCATTATATTACAGTGTGGATGTAGACCAAGTGGTAAATAGAAAACTGTTAAGACAGTATAGGACTGCACTACTATGGGTCATACCTAGATCTATATTGTCCTCCCCAACAGCACTGGTATTTCCGAGCAAAGTTCCCAATACCCTCTTTTGTACGAACAATCCCCCTGATTGAAGCCATCGAATTAATTGTGAAATTATTGCCCCAGCGTTTTTAGTAAAAAATCTCTGAGAACTTCATTAAATATGAACAATTACATTCAAATATGGTTAAAATAGGATATAAACACGATAGATATCCTTGAGTCAATTCATATGCACACAATTTGGATTAAATCAAATCAATGGTTGAGAAAACATGGCCCAATTACTATTTGAGGAAAGGGAATTACCCACCTTTCCCAAAATCAATCCAGATCATCGAAGAAACAATAAAGACAATATAGGTAGGTAATGTAAGGTAATGTAAGGTAAGGTAAGATTGGTTAGTTAGTTAGTTAGTTAGTTATTTAGTTGGTTGGTTGGTTGGTTGGTTGGTTGGTTGGTTGGTTGGTTGGTTGGTTGGTTGGTTGGATGGATGGATGGATGGATGGATGGATGGATGGATGGATGGATGGATGGATGGATGGATGGATGGATGGATGGATGGATGGATGGATGGATGGATGGATGGATGGATAGATAGATAGATAGATAGATAGATAGATAGATAGATAGATAGATAGATAGATAGATAGATAGATAGATAGATAGATAGATAGATAGATAGATAGATAGATAGATAGATAGATAAATAGATAGATAGATAGATAGATAGATAGATAGATAGATAGATAGATAGATAGATAGATAGATAGATAGATAGATAGATAGATAGATAGATAGATAGATAGATAGATAGATAGATGGATGGATGGATGGATGGATGGATGGATGGATGGATGGATGGATAAATAGATAGATTATTCATGCCGAGGGAAATTCCAGTGTCTAGTAGCATCAATACACATGCAAACAGTATTTAGGGCATGAAAAAAAAATACAATGATTGTAATAGAGCAAAAACAGTTATACAATGAATGAATGAAAAAATAAGTTTGGGTTATAAAAAAAAGGTAAAACTGCAATTGTAGGCTCAACAATACAATGAATGTTGTCCGGTATATGCTGTATGGAACGGTGCAAAAAAGCAATGTGCAATTACCTGCCTGAATGGTAGAGTGCATACTTAGCTAAGTTTCATAGAGTCTCTCTTTTGCAGTTCTCTTCAGAGGAGATGAACAGTCTTGTGGCATTGGGGACAAACGACTTCCTCAGTCTGTCAGTGGGTGATCCGCTGTTAAAGGGAGGTGCTATGTAGGGGTTGATGATTATTGTCCATGATTGATAACAGTTGGCTGAGGGTCTTTCTTTCGCTACTAACAGAAAAGGCTCAAGCTCTGTGCCCACCACATAGCCTCGCTCTGCTCACCAGCTTGTCCAGCAGTGAGGTGTCCCTCTTCTTGATGCTGCCTCCCCAGCAAACCACAGCGTAGAAGAGAACGCTGGCCACAACTGAGTAGTAGAACATCAGTATCTGTTTGCTGCAGATGTTGAAAGACCCTCGTCTTTTAAGGAAGTAGAGGCCGCCGTGCCCCTTACTGGGAATGTTGTCCATGTTGACTCTCCAGTCTAGTTTATTTTCTAGATGGAGTTCAACAAACTTGTATGACGTGCATTGCCATGTTAACACCCTTGAATAATCCATTGGAATATCTCTTATGTTGTGTACATGAAAAAACTCTCTCTAGTGATTAAAATATGAACTACCGGAAAAATGTTATCTACATGGTTACAAGTTATAGGTTAAAAACTGTGTTTTTTGTAAAAAGCTCCCCCTACACAAATAAAATATGAACTATTAACAAGTCTACAAGATAGATCACCTTGAGTCTATTTATATGCAATAAATAAATTTAAAAAAAAATAAATTATGTCTGAAAACGTTTGCAGAAAAATCTCCACCTAATATTGGAAACATACAACTGACTTTTCCCAAAATCAATCCAGTTTTTCTCTCACTAAGGTCGATGTGGTTATAACATTTTAAAACCATCTATGACATTTTTTGTGTTATCTCATTAAAACGAAGGATCTGCGGCAAAGGTGGCAGCAATGTCACTTCCATATACCTGACCTCGAGAAGACAGAAAAGAGATTCTTGCTGCACAACTGAAGCAAACAGAGTGAAATTGTGTCCATATTCTTCACAGGTGCTCAGAGAAGGTCAGTTTTCAAACGATCTCCTGTCAGGCTACTTGTAAAGATAAACATCAACGCATCATTTATTTATTTGATTAATCACAAAGTGATCAGCAGCAGTGAAGTCAATGGAATGAAGCTATTTACTGGCTGAAGCTAACATTAGCATCTTACATTAAGCGTTAATAAAGAGTCAGGACGTGGTAGGTACTTACCTCTCTTCTCTCATGTAATGATTGTCCATAGGGGTCACAAATAGTAGATGAACAGAATATTAAGATGCCAATCTATTCACTTGTGTTCATCAGCCCCACCTGTTAAGAGACATCAGCTACCATTTTTGTTGAGGGACTCAGTGCTTGGGTTGGAGGGAGACCGGAGACGTATCCAATACGTAAGCAGTGATGCAATGATGTAGCCCTCATCTGCTACATGAGAAGAGGTTGAGGTCGAGCTTCTGCAAGAGAGATTAAAGGGAGCTCTTGTTGGGTTCCGCTTCCTTCAATTAAAGCACATTTATGCCCCAAGCTACACCTTTATCTGAAGAAATCAGTTGCACAGCAAACGTATATGACCTGCCTTGAGCTTCTAGTAGGCCGGGTATAAATCCATCTAGGTGAAACGAGGTCCCATGCGCCGTACACCACTGATTATATTGAGGAACACCTGGAAGGGTAAGATCGCCTGCAAAGCACGGGCAGCAGCCTGAATGGGAGTCAAGGCTGTAGACAAAGAGTCCGCCAGAATAAATGGAGGGACCAGTCTGAAAGTGAGGAACCCAACTGAGACAACGCAGAGGGAGTCTGGGCTAGATTAATTCAACGACTAGTAAAGTTAAGTAAAGGAACATGTAAAGCCTGCCTGTGTGTGTTTGCTGGATATTACTCCCGTTTGAAGCCGCACCTGAGGAAGCCTCTCCTCTTTCCCACTTTACCCACAGCGGCGCAACAAGAGGGTTAGCGACCACGCAGCGGGAGACACAGAACGCCGCAGCTCCTGAGTGAAAAGCTCCATTACTGTTACTTACATGCAGTGCATTTGAAAACCACCATTTTTCACTTGCTCATTCTGTATTCAAGGCATTTTATCTTTTTTTAGCTAACTGCATTTTGCCAGTCTTTTTTTTTTGTTTAATTGTAATAGTTATTTTAACCTGCTTTTGGAACATTTTGATGCCAATTTTTTAATGCACCTTTGTCTATTTTTTGTTTATTTTACCACAACTGAACAAGCATTTGAACCAGGGGATAGATTGCATCTAACTTGTGTGCCTGTTTTAAGTGGTTAATGTTTGACACAGTGTTTTGCAAGAATTTAAAGATATTGGTATTTCCGAATGGCATTGGCCACTTTCTGCAGGATACTGCTCCCTGCCACACAGCAACAAATGTCCAGTGTTACGGTTTCAGGAACTAAGTGACAAGTTTAAGGTGTTGATATATCCCGATCTCAATCCATCATCTGTAAGTTTGCTGGACAAACAAGTCTGATCCATGAAGGACCCACCCACCAACCAACAGCAGTTATATGATCTGCAGGTGATGATTTGGTGCCGGATACCACAGCAATCCTTCAGAGGTCTTCGGAGTCCTTTCCTTGTTGGGCCAAAGCTGATTGGCAGTAAAAAAGACAGCCTACACAATATTATGTAGGTGGTTGTAATATTATGGCAGATTAATGTATAACCTACTTTGCAGAGGTATTATTAATTTGTTATATGTAATCTTCTTCCAATCATTAGTTTTAGTTATTCCAGGGTGTTAAGTGGAGTCTGATGCCGCCGTGAGGCAGCGCCAACCCACCCTGTCATGGGAAGCAAATCTTTATTTACTGCCCCCATGCATGACAGTTTAACAACGTCTGGATACACAGCAGGCTCAGCACCACTTTTCACTACGCACGTGATCCTTGTCTCTGTTTTTCTGCTCTTTTTTATGTTCTTTCTTTTTCCCCATCACGCTTTCCTCTTCTTCAGGTGTTTTCCCTACAGCTGAAACAGATGTGGGAATTCTACCCTCTCTCCTGTCCCTTCCTTGCCCTTGCGTCCTGATGGATACCATAATTAGATTAGATTGTTTTCATTTGTCTACTTCACCAATCAAGCTTAAAAAAGTGTCATCATTTGCATTTGTTCAAATGTTGCCGAAGTATCTTTAACTTTGGTGTCTTCTCTCTGTCTATCCTTATCTTCGTGTATACTGTGGATCACTGCTTTGTTATCTATTCTTACTTGAGACCTAAGTGAGAAGGCAGCTCTTATCTTAGCCAAAAATGCTTTGCAAGCAACGTTTGACCTTGCAGTAATTCTTCAGTCCTCAGTAATGTTGGCTTTGTTTCAAAGCTTTATACAGCACAGTAATAGCCACGGTTAGAGGAAATTATTATGGGTTTGCTTTTAACTCAGATGCTATCTTGATTCATTTTCCTGTACTTTTTCTGCAGTTAAACCGTGGTACAACATGCCCGATCTGAATCTGGGAAATGAGGCCTGAAGCTTCAACTGCTGACGAAGCCAGACACGCACAGTGTAGTCTGAAGTTTGAGCCCCAGGAAAACAGGAACTGGACATCGTCCCCACATCATGATTAACATACAAGTCATTGATTGTGAGACATCTATGTAAGGATGCAAAAGCACCATGGCAGTTGTGGTGTTGCAAACATTTTGTTTTTCCACCAGAAAAAGGATAAGCAGTTGATATTAGCAAGAGCAGTCCTCCTAATGGTCCAAGGAAATCTTTGGCAGCTGTTGTACAATCGTGATTTTCCTCACTTGTAAATAAACTCTGGATAGATGTTAAGCTCTTGGGCTTCATGAGACGCTCAGCCAAATTTACTTTGAGAATCTTTACCTCATTCAACAGGAATATCTGTCTGTCCATTCTATACGTGCATATTCCATGCAAAAGCATTTCCCCTCTCCCACCCAGCTTCTCTAAGAGTCTGGCTATAACAGACACGTTTGATATGATCACAAGGCCGACAGAGGGACTATGTGAAGTAGACTGTAGACGATGAATGATAGCATTCATAAGACGAACATCTGACTTTGGCACATTCCCTTCAATAAAAAAAAAACAGCACTGTAATAGAACACCTCAACACCTTTACCTGGAATCAGGATGTGGTGTAGACCTCCAAAAGTACAGAAAAATGCAACTGGCCTGTGAATATAAGCTGGCCTGTTCTGTTCCCCAGCTGCCCCTGAACCCCCGCTTGGAGGGTGAAAAAAGATTATATGTCTTTGTCCTAATGACAAGGAAATAAGAATAATGCATCTTAAAGAGGGGGAAGCAGAAACATGGAGACTCAAAGATTGGGATTTTAAAGATTGGATAGATATCCAGATGCAAATTGATTACATTTTTTACTCAATATATCAACAGAATATTCGTATATATGAGGGATAAAGTGTTCATAGTTCATTTAACTTTAAGACTGCAGAGCTAACAGCATTATTGAAAATGCATCTGCTGTCTGGAAATCACATACACTGTTATATGTGGGAGAAAACAATAAAACCTGAACTCAGCTAGTCACAGTTAAGAAAGAATACCATACATTGAAGAAAATGAGAAAAATAAATTTAAGTCAAGTTGCAGTTTATGCCCAATTATTAAAGATGGAATTATTAGTTTAGTTAATGTCCAAGGTTGTAAATTTCAGTTCTGCTTAACTCAGTTAACTGGACACAGGCACATGAATACAAAAACAGCCCCCTTCACAAACTCGAACCACATGAAGCACAGCTGGGAGTGTGTATGTTTCATATCATGCAGATTCATTATGCCATATGGTGTTGGCCTTGCCCAAAGTCGTAAAATTAGATGTCTGCCTTTTGTTAAATTGGCATTAATTACAAAAAGGATAGGGATCTGATTGCTGTTTGTTTGAGTGTGTGCGCGTGTGTGTGTGTGTGTGTGTGTGCATACTGACTATGGGGTTCCCAAATCTTTCTTAGGAAAAAGGTTCAAATGTTAATCATACAGTGACTGTGCAATTATTTGGGGATTAACCTCATATATCAGCTTGATTGCTATCTAAGATTCTCTGGCAGGGCACTTCTAGCTGTCATGACTTGAAAATCTCTACATCTACCAGGATGGATCTTATCTAATCACTGCATTTTACACATGCTTTTGAGGAGCTTCTTCAATTCTCACATGTCTAGTCTATGGTTTTGGTTTTCCAATTGGAGGTGTATGAGTTTTTTTAGTTTTTTTTTAAATCAGTGTTGCCAATAAAAGATGAAACAGATTGAATATTGAATGAACACAGATTAACATAGATTTTTTTCATGTATTTATTTATTATTACATTTTCTTTTTCATTATGTATTTGATCAGAAGCCAATCAGGGAACAAACTGCGCCACATGATTTTACACTCAATCTTTTTTATAATATTCACTACAGGTATGGTAGACGTAATCCACCACTAAATATATAAAACAGGGCATGGCCAATTTCTGCCAAATATTCACCAGACATTGCTCGGTTCGGAGCCAAGGGGACCCTACAAATACACCCTTCCAAAGATATTGATGGATTTCACATCTCAGACGTTGTTCACCATCAAACATTTCAATGTTAAACCATTTTGGTTATCTTTAGACTAAAATGTTCCTGATGCAAAGTGTTTTACATTGACTGTGTTTACATGCACAACAGTATCCTAGCAGTAATCAGGTTACATTATTCTGATTTAGAGAAAAACGTTGAGATTATTCTAGCTGGTGTAATCCCCACGTGTAAAACGTGATACTGTTACATGAATACATCTTATCAAAACCTTTGACTGCCTCGTTGCACTGCGCTGGCACCGAGTGACATTGCAGAATAAATCACAATGGCAGAAGTTGCACATTGCTTTGTCCCCACAAAGTTCTTGACGGAACCTCAAAATGGTATTCAAACCATGAGATATTCCCAAAGGTAATCCAGTAGGATCAACCCAACAGTAACTCTCAGGTGTCTCATTCTGTTGTTACCTCTGGTCTCCTGAACAGTTCAGATATGTCACAACAATCTGTAAAAGAATTCAGTACTTGGAACTGTACTTACATTCCAATTGGTATCACTGAACTCCATCACGACGAGCCTCTCCCACCAGTCCCGTCTACGCATCTTCATCTCGCACTTCCTTGTCCTACTTGTTGTTGGATTGACAGCTGTCAAACTGAGTTAAAGTCAGTCTATCACTGTCAGAAATGAGAAATAGGACTTCCTCATTGTAAACATAACAGGCACCTCTGCAGACATCTGGCAGTGATCAGTAACCACGATACTAGATTTTATTATGTAAACAGGGAAATGAATACATAATATGATCAAAACAAGGATAGAAAACGAGACATAAGACCTAAAAGACAATTAGAGACGGCTTAGCAGTAGCCAAATAGTCATTTCATATTGGGAACCCTACTCCGGGTTTTGACATGATATGGACTTCCAGAACAGTAACCAGGCCACGTTACAAACCTGTAGCATTGACCCCGTCTTCCTATGAAAAACATGGCAGAGAGTGAAAGTGAATCCTCAGGAAGCCTTTTGGATTGATAAATTAAAGCAAAACAAACACACCCAAATATAAACAGGAATTTGCGATTTTACTTTTTCCCTAAAAACTTTCTCATTCCACTAACCAACTATGTTTTAGCTTAAAACTTTCTTTTATGCTGCTGCCTTTTATTCAATGTGTTATCTTTTTTTTAAATTATTCATAAAGCCGCCTTTCCTACACAGTACTGAAAACACTAAATAATGTCTGAGGTTGAAAGGGCTTAGGGCAGTTAATTTTTTATCTATTCTAGCTTCTATTTATTTATTTATTTAACATGTTTTTATCTATTTTTTTTAAGTATTTCTTAATGTTTTTATAAATGTTTTAAAATAAATCTCAATGTCCTTCTGTACCGCAACGTCCTTGATAGTTTGTGTAAAGCACTTTGAATTGCCCTATTGAAGAAATGTGCTTTAAATGATAAAGTTGCCTTGCCTAGTAAATGTTATCATTATAAGTGTACTTTGAGTGTTTTGGGGCCAGAATGCCGTCTGCTTGATGTTTATTGTGTGTCTATGCCCTCTCTCGGCTACATGGGATCCCTCTATGAAGCTGGTCTCATTGTTCAGTTCTTGTGATTTTCCTGTATCAATATCCAAAGACCACTTCCAACAAACTCCTTTTGAGTCTAGGAAGTGCTCTTACCCTTGCCTTTTCAGGATCCAAGTGTCTGAAACATTTCATCTTAACCAGCTTTGCCCAAATCAGATTTTTTTCGAGCACATTCTTACTTAATATCGTTCAACTTGCTCTGTGGATGACATGATTGCAGCTCTCCCACTTTTTGCTCCTGCTTATGTTCACTTCTCTCGCCCTCGTCCTCTCTGCATTTCTCACCTCTCTTTATCCCAATCACTTTTACAACAAATAGTTCAGAGGAAGAACTCCAAGGGAAAGGCCTCAATCCCTGCAAACACACACACTCGCTCAGGGCTCTGCTGTGTTGCTGTGTGTCGCTGTTGCCAGAAACTGGAGGGGGTTCTGGGAGCAAAAATAATGAGCTCATCAGTTCAGCCTGGAGGTGGTGTTGGCAACACACACTCACACATACACACGTTATTTTTCTTTTTCTTTCTTTCTATCCTATACACAGACACAGAGGCAATTACCACGATCCATTCTCGGTAGGATATTCCATCTCTCTCCTGCTGACTTCACTCACTGTAAAGACTCTGGACTGCTGAGGAGATCCCCCTACCCCTCCGCATTTTGCCATTCCCCTTTCTTCTCTCAGAAAACTCTATGTAGTTTCAAAGGAGAAGCGCCAGTACGCATGTGTCGGCGAGTGTGGTCATAGCTGACATTACGGTTGTTTGTTAAAATGTTTAAATATGTGTGTGCGTGTGTATTTCCATTCTAAGGTCTGGTATTGTGCAGTATTCATGTGGAGATCAACAGTTTCGTCTATGTATTTGAAATTAAGTTTTGGATGGCAAGGATATTGCACATGTGAATGTCTGAATGCATATCAGAGCTAAGATGATGAGGAGGAGGAGGAGCACGGAAATGGTGATGGAATGTTTTTCAATTGCTCTCTGCTCTAAGCTTCGTCTGACTTGTTTGAAATGAGGATTATCATTTGAATGAACTGCATGAACCCGGCATTTACGACTGGCAGTTTTAAAAACCAAGGTCATGAACTGATAGATTGAAGTATGTGCCTTGATTTTCTGTGCACACTGAATACTAAAGCATCAAGTAGGCAGTCTAAATCATACCCAAGGACATGAAAAAATACACATGAAGAAAGTTGTTTTATTTAAATACTGTTGCGGAATTTTTTGTTTTGAATTGTAATAGAGCTATGAAATTTCAGTACAGGAAAGCCATCACATTAAATATAAATAGTCACACGATCAATGGCGCGCAAAAATGTTGATGGTTGACCCATGTGTTTATCATGTAGTTTTTGTTGTGTTTTGTACGTAAGAAACTCTACTCAATACTTTTCTTAACCTTAAATGCTTTTTTCCACAATCTGTGATGGTCTGTATACCGATCAGCCATTAAAATATGCACCTGCCTAATATACTTTGGGTCTGACCCGTTGAAGTGTTCGGACACTAAACCTATGAAGGTGTGCTGTGGTATCTGGCGCCAAGACGTTAGCAGCAGGTCCTGCAAATGTTGAAAGTTGTCAGCCGGGTCTCTGTCGATCAGGCTTGTTTGTCCATCACATCCAACTGTTTGCGGGAACGCTGGATTGTAATTAAGATGTGTTGTGCTCTTCAGACCATTCTTCTGAAATATTTAGGTAGGTGGTTCGTATAAAAGTAACATGTCATCAATGAAACCCAACGTTTCTCAGCAAAATATTGTCCAAATCAAGCTGCCTCCCCGGTTGACCTCCTTCACACGGTACTTCTTTAGCCATGGTAATTGAAGCACAAGCAGCCTGTCATCCATATGATGTAGAAGAAAGTGTATGTCATCCGATCTGATATGCCCCTTACAGCTACGATGCGCTATTTTGTGAAAACTTTCTATCAGAACCTCCAAACTTAGCTACAGTAGCTTCTTTGTTGCATCAAAAAATATGGACTTCCCTTTAATTTTCCTTTACATCAAAAGCCTCAGGTGCCAGAAACCACGTGGCCGGTTAAACAGCAACATCGCTCAACAAAACCTGCAGTTTTTGAGATGCTTCGACCCAGTCATGGAACCATTACAATTTTGCCTTTTGCCGAAGTTGCTCAGAATGTTACACTTCGGGCTTTCCAGTATGTCAATTTTCAGGACAGGTTGTTCAGGACAAACCTTTAGAATTTTTTTAGAATAAATCAAACCCACTGCCATCGTCATAAGATAATTCACGTTATTCACTTCACCTGCCGGTGGTTATTATGTTATGGCTCACTGGGCTGCATTGCAACGAAGCTGATTTTTTGTATGAAATACATTTTAAACCAAATCTTGGTAATTTAAGGGATTGTGGAGAAATACAGTTATTATGGTAGATTGTGATGGACCGACGTCTGAGAATGAGACTCAGTCCCTGGTTTCACTTCCAAACAACAAACCTGGTGATGAGAATCAATGCCAAATTGATACAGACATGGTAGAAACTTTCAGATCATCATTGATTCTCAGCTCAGACTCATTGAATCCATGCTATGTGGTCTCTTTGGTGTAATTGAGATTTCTAAGTGTGAGTGAGATACAAAGACAGAAGGTCTGTTGTGGATTATCGACTCCATATCCTTTCTATGTTCTTTCTACTGTCTCTGCTGATCTCCAAGAATTTCTACTTCCCCTTCATTTACTGGTTCTTGTCTTCTGTGTTTTCTGTTTCTCTTTTTTTTCCCTTTTCCTCTCTTCTCCACATCCGTTCACCCCCTTTTCTCTCCCTTTTTTTCCACCTCTTAATCATTCTCCATTCCTCCCTTCCACCTCCGTCGTTTCTCTTCCTCTTCTCCTCTTTTGCTGGATGTTCTTACTGGATTAATAGCCCGTTTTGTGGTCTCACTGCTCTTCACAGCTCTACGTTATGAGATCCAATATCATTTTTGAAGAAATAAATGGAAGACTGTACTTGTGTGTATTTTATTCTTTGATTTTTCTTGGTCTTTTTTCATTTCTTCCAGAACATATTAACAAGCTTATTTTTTTATCCTTACAGGCTCAAGCATAATTACATCTGGGGAAACCTGAATTAGGAATAGAGCAGAATAAGTAATGATGTCTTTTTTTCATTAAGACCAAAGTTTTTGTTTTAGGTTCCCCATGTGAATTAACTGTGATATTAGACATGACTGGGAGCTGCAAATGTATTTTTAATAACTTGATATTCATATGGAAGGTTAAGCTCTCGAAATCCGGTATGGTAAATATTTAGCAAGCAAAATGTCATATAGGAATTTGGCATTAACCTTTTCATATTGAATGTGCTATTTCTCAAGTTATCAACTTTTGTCTTCCGACTAGAGCGTGTCAGTGTGTGCAGGTTCATGTGTCTATGTTTGCGTTTTGGTGAGGTTGATTTGCGTGTCTCGTAATCAAGTGCATCTCAGATACAGAAAAATAATTCAAGTATGGTAAAGAGTGTTTTTGCATCGTAGCAAAGATGGCCCTAGGTACTGAGTGGGTGATCCTGAATTTAATTACTAAGCACTTTATCAGCAAGCAATCTTTGGTCCTGATTTGTCTAATCTCTTCTTCTTCATGTGATACAATATCCTCAGCTTTTGTAATATCCCTGAAAAGTCTGGGACATTTTGGAATTTTCTTCACTGCGTTCGCAGATCAGTGGAAGAAGGTCTAGGGTTCGAAACCCTAGTCCGTCCAAAGTCTTTTCTGTGTTGAGCTTATATGTTCTCTGTGGGCTTGTGTGGGTTTCCTTCAGGTGCTCTGCTTTACTCCCACCATCAAAAAAACGTTTCCTAGGAATCGGGTCAGGTTGGCCCATATTGGCGGCGCGTCCAGTTGCAGCGGCTCAGGACTGACCTTCCATCTGACCAGCGTAATTTTGTTTTACAATGAATAATCACAAAATAATAATTAATATCTTAATATATATAAATGCATATGTATCTTATAACTCAAAAACTATTTCAATCAGGGAAGACTAGAGAATTGATGGTAAAGGTTGTTTATTTAACAATCAGAATTTGAAGGATGGATAGTTTATTTAACAATGTGCAAATTGATGAATATAAAGTCTTTGGCGCTCAACGGGGAGTTCTGAACGTGACGGAGGATGGGAGGATTAGACGATTAGACGATTAAGAGGTGCAGATCGGCAGCAAGAGAGCTGAGGAGGGAAGAGAGCCATTTAAAACCTGGAGCATCTTAATGATTGGTTGACGTGAGTAGAGAGTTGGTAGGCATTGGTTGCAAGTGAGCAGCTGATATGGGAGTAACCGGGCCCAATTGATAATGGGTGAGAACGAATGGGAGCATGCGGCTGTATGACAGCTAGGACAGAAGGTAAAGATTAGCTTTGGTGAGCTCTATCGTCTTCCTGACTGAATTTATACTAGATCTCCATTTCATGGATCATTATCACATATTCTATCCCTATAGACCTTAAGGGAAGAGAAGAGGAACTGGAATGATTTTGGGAAAGGTGGGTTGTCCACTAGGTTGAGTTAAGCTTAAATTATCAGAAAATAACAATACTAATACTTCATATTTACTCAGGGAGCTAGGGGGAGCTTTTCACAGAAAAAAACATTTCTTTGGACAAACTTCCAAACTGTTGGTCAGATGTATTCCAAAATATGGTGCATATAAATATACTCCAGGAGATCTATCTTGTATATATCAGATTTTACTCTAATAGTTCATAAGGTACTCACTAGGAGGAGCTTTTTTAAACAAAAACTCTGCTTTTAGGACATACACTTCACATTTAATTTGATGAGTTCAGTGCGGAGAATTGCATGGACAATGTAGGGGATTGGAACTTTCTGGAGATATTATATTGCAGTCGGGAAGAAAGCCTAGTGCATGTACCGTTTTGTCCACTTCAGCAAGTGTTGAATGAAAAAGTGACAAACTGATTGACTATTTACGCCTCCGGCACACAGAGAAGCATTTTATTCTATTTGGAGTAGTAATTACAGGCCACCCAATTAATCGGTATTCACTCTGTAGTTGTTGTTTTTCTTCTCTTCACCAACTCATTAGGCAAATTCCTGACTCTTTAGCTGCTAAGTGTTCTACTATAAGCATCAGGCAGTGAGTTCACCACCACAGCTGCCTGCTGCTGATGGGAACGATGTGGAATAGAGAGGTGGGAACCAAACGGACAGTAAAGGTGAGGTCTAAAAATCAACCAAAAAAAAGAAAAGAAAACTCCATGATGGTTCATCTAGCAGAGTTTACGTATATAAACAAGAAGTATCATTAATTCTTTTGCCACTGAAGTGAATGTTAAGATACGCATGTGGAATCTCAGACTCAAACAGACATTCGGTAACTGATTCTAACATCCATCATATTGTCACACTGTTCTCATTTTTCCTTATATACACACTGTGTATGCGGGGAATCAGTTTGGGTGGAATCATGGAATCATGTTTCATGATCCTCTGAAGATCTGTCTGGTCGTCATTAATACTCTATTAGTCAGTGTGATGTAAACAGCTGGCTTGTTTTACAAAAACATCCATGGTTCAATGGAGAGAGAATGAACAAGTGGCAGAAGACATGTTTCAAGAACCAAGAGAGGAATAGAGAAATGGAAATTATGACAGCACGATTTCTGAATGAGAAACAGACCCAGAGAAAGGCACAAAGAAAAATGTTTTTGGTTATATTATCTAAACTCCAGCAGTTTTTTAATTCAAATAACACTATAAATGATTAATGTAGTGTTTTAATTAACAAATGTTTTTTATATGTCCATATTTTAGAAAATGATCTCTTGAGGTCCAGAACTTATAGGAAACATGGACTGGTTGCATATTGGCTACATATTTGTTGAATATTACTCACTAGGAGTCAATAACCTTATTATATGTGGTCAGTACCACAAGAACAGCCATTTTCCCTTCATTTTGTTGAACTGGCATCACTTTTTTCTTCAGAGACACATCTTGGCACAAGCCAACTCTTTCTCCTTAAATGGAACATCATTTTTATGGTGAATGAAACTATTGTTGATATTCTCAACTCAAAATGAAGCATTTCCAACATATTACTATACATCCCAGGTTTTAAAGTGGGGTCTTCCACACAACTCATTCTAACTAATTATTAACTCAAGCCAACACGTTTTTTAGATTTTGAAACACATTTTCTTTCAGAGACAAACCAAATCAGCATCAGCTTTTGGTCTTAGTACAGATTGTCCCCTACTTACGAACAGGTTTGCTAAAGAGCCGTCATTCCTAAGTCCATTTTTGTGTAAGTCTGTAAATGCCACATCGATGATGCTCACGTGAACATCAAGTAAGTGTAGTATAAGTCCTGGAAAATGATTTTGAGAAAAGAGTGGGAACCCTATTGTATGATTATTGGCAACTTAAGTAAAGAATGTGTCCAAATATTAACTTGAAGTGAATTGAATCATGTATAGTCATTTATGTTCTTAATATATCCACCAGTAGGTCGGTTATTCACCAACATCCACACTCTTTCACACACATTTGGAAGCCCTGTGCAAAGGTTTTACTTCACCAATGAGTGTCTAAAGTTAATTACACTAAATATTAAACAATCTTTCAGTGGTCATTTAAAAATGGAGCTACTAGGTTTTTACGTTAAATTGCCAATGAAGGAAAGAAAATACCTTTACCCAATCTGAAACTTACTTTTCTCTTCCCATGAATTCTGATTTGTACTGCAATTCATTTGCAACCTCGCTTTCGCTCAGTCTGCAATTTATGATTCAAGCTGTAACTACCTCATTTGATCCCTTCCTTGTTATGCTAATGTCCTCTCACAATGGTCGCAAATCAGTTTGATTTAACTGTGCAAATTGTGTGAGCAGAAAGTGTGTGAGTGTGTGTGTTCGCAGTATTTTGGAGGAGTTCTTGCTGCCACAATTATGTGTCTGAATTAGTCGGCTTACATTCCTTGCGTGTGTTTGTGTGTGTGCGTGTGTGTGCGTGCGTGCGGGTGTGCTTGTGTGTGCAGTTTTCAGAGACGGGAGTGGTGTTTTTGCTCCAAAGCCAAAGCTCCCAATCTACATTTTGGTGTCATTAGCTTGCCACATCAAGCTGCTTCAGTGACACTCTAAAACCAGATTGCGTTTTCAAGAGCACAACACACAATGTAGTACAAAAAACCTAAAACGCATCGACAAGACCCTTCTCTTAAAATCACAAAATAATTTTAGGTATTGGCTTTTCGGTGTTCCAACGATTGGCTGTAATTGTTTTTCTAAAATCAGCATTGCAAGAAATTGAAAAACAAAGGTTTTACACCACACAAACACATACAAACTATTTTATTTCTCCAGAATAGTTGTAAACATCTTTTATGCACAAACAAGCAGCCTCTAAATCATGGCCACTCACTAGCTTTTATTTTATTTTTTCAATTTATTTTTTTTAACATTTTGATTAACATCAGAGCTTTTAATAAATAGTGAGGCATTGCTCATTTTGTTTGGGTCGGATCATCGCATTTGCACAATGTTTTACTCCTGCATAAATCATCATATTAATAGATAAAAAGCACAAGTGAACAAGGCTCACGTAATTGTTTTAACATTTAATATAGCTCTAGAAAGTGATTTCCAAGTGGTAAAAACACAATACATAGTAAAAAAAACAACTGTCAAAAGACAGCAAGAACAACACAACACACCCCCACACATAACTGTACAAGAATGACTTGTATACAGCATGTGGTCAAAGCCCACAGAGGATGAAGTCATGGAATGACCTCCACTAGAAAACAACATCATCAGCAAACTTTTTCAAACACGAAGCTCACTGTTCTGCTGAGATCAGACCTAAAGGAGTGTTACTAAACAGTCAAGAAAGAGAGAAAGAAAGAAAGAAAGAAAGAAAGAACGACATTCTGACTGCAGCTTATGCAGTCCAGAGCAAAAACACAAGTAAAGTTTGAATTAATTTCAAACCATGCCTGTATTTTAAGGCAATATTTTTTTTTGCATTTTTTGCAAATGGGAGGCAGCATATACAGGACTCAAATATTAAGTTAGTTGGAGGCTTTCTTTGGTTGGTATAAATGTAAACATAAAAATACCTAGAAATACTTAATAAACTCCATTCTGCTCTTTAAATTGTCACCAGTTAGTCATTTTAGACCTTAAACGTGTCAGAATTCTTCGTAACGATCTGTCATGACCACGATATGAACAATAAAGGCCTTTGTTGTTGAAAAGAAAGTGTCTTATATTTTAACATCTATCTATTGATACACACGGTGTTATACACATTTTTTCATGAGATATTTGACTTTCTTCAACAAGATATAGGCCCAGTTGACCCAGTAAGGGTTGTGTCCAGGTAGCACCAACTATCCCATGACCCTCCTCTCTTTGTCCACAGCAACATTCAGGCAACTTCTGCTGCTTCAACTTAAGGTCGTTTTGATTACTGGCCCCTGTGATGCTTAGAATTGTATTAGCTCTGATGAGGGACTGGCCTGCAAACCCTCTTCATCTCACCTCAGTGGACTCACATCTGGCATGACACCATCGCAGTCCTCCCATAGCTCAGCATGTTTTGCTTGTTGATTCCTTGGCCCTGGTCATTGCTCTGTTTAATGGGCCATGTACACAATAACTTAAAAAGGCCTAAGTTTCTCATAATTTCTTGTGATTTCATTCATTTACACGACAAAAGCATTTTCAGTGGCTGAAAACATACTTTCGATATACTGACTCTTCCGTCAGTCATACACAGTACATACTTAGAGAAAAAAATTTAGAAATGACTTTTCTGTATTTGACTCATCCCTAAGGGGCAGTGGGAAGCACCTGTGAAGCGCACAGGGACCAAGTAAAACTCAAGGGTTATGCTCAAGGACCGCAGGGCATGCAACGTCAAGGGCTGGGATCAAACCCCAATCCCTCAATTGTGGGAAGATTGCGCTACTCATTGAGCTAAAGCGGCCCCAAATTACACCCTTCGTTTCCGCGCACGCTCTACCTCCCAATCATCGCCTAATCTTCGCTATTCACTCACGTAATCTTTCCTCAGTCTCAACAGATTTATAGACCATTGTGCATAGGTGCAATATATATTGCTGCTGGTCAGGGAAGATGTCATTAGACCCTATTGATATATTGTGTGTCGAAGAGACCAAGTGGAAAGGCAGCACAGCTCTAAGCATCAGAAGAGGGTACACACTGTTTTATCATGGTGTGGATGAAAGGACAAATGGAATAGGGGTTATTCTCACAAAGGAGTATGTGAAGAGTATTCTGGAGTGTGTCGGACATAGTGATGAGTATGAAGATAGAAATTGAAGATGAATGTTGTATGTTCAAAGCTGGAGATGAGACAGGACGGTTGTGCGAATCTCAGGGAGGCATTGAAATGGGAGGACGGCTCTGGTTGGTACTACCAGATGACTGGGCAACTAAGGCAAAAGTAATAAGAGAGAGAGGTCAGAAGGTGCTTGGTGTGTCATCAGGACATAGGAAAGACATAAAGAGATTTTGTGTTGGAATGAAGAGGTTCAAAAGAGTATAAGCAGGAAAAGGTCAGAGAAGAAGTAGTGTACATTACATTCTGGCTTTTTCTTGCTTGTGACAGTATCAGCGGTGTCTTTATTTATTTGAAATCGCTTTGTCAATACTTAAGTAGACTGATTTTTAAGACTGCAGTTTGCAAACATCAGGGTAACAGTACCCATTAAAATGCTATCCATCTATTTTTGAACTTAAGAATATATTTCCGATTTCTCTTGTTCTTATACAACAATTTTGTAAAATGCAGCTTGTGAATGACAAAAAGAGAGAACTGGAGTTTGAGGTAGAGAGAGGGAATAACTGTCTTAACTATTCAAAAACATAATCCAGAGTTATACTTAAATGCACATGCCAGCTTGAACCTCAGATCGTCATAACAAGTGTGGAAAAAAAATATAGAAACTAATTTAAACAAAGCTCATAGTGAATGACAATTCAACATTCCTGAACAGATCTGGGAAGAGGAACAAAATATCCAAACAATATTAAAAGTAGCAGAGGACTTACCTTTGAACAAACTCCAGTGTCCTTGCAGCTTCCTCTTGGTTTGGAGTTGAACTCATAGTAGGTGGAGAAAATGACAGCGAGCCCTGTTATGAAGCTCGGTTGATGTCTTCACAAATGACATGGCTTTCAATGCTGATCATCCAACGTCTAGTTGTGACTTCATCACAAGCAACTGAGGAAGATAACAATTATAGTTAATAGCCGGATCAGTACCAAATATGGCTATCAGGGCCCTTTCCAGACCCTTTTTTAAAAATCTTTTTACATCGAGTATTATAAGTTATACTGTTGCAAATGACTTGCAGATTACTGCCCACAGATTCCTATGACTTAAGAATAACATCTTTCTTTCTGATAGACAGACAATGCAATGCCCAATATATCAAACTTAAGATTGTCGATTATATTGGTTACAAATGTATTGCTGCGGCCATTAAATTCAAATAAATAATGATAATAATAAAAAACTTGTCTGCTTTAACGGTAAAACTAAATTGTATCCAATCCAGTGGGATTGGATACAATCCGTGCCAACACACGGCTAACACCAAGTCAGGCTTAGTTCAGAAAAAAACAACAAGAAAGATAATGCAAATTCAACAAACAATGACATGACAGGTTGACACTGAGTTTTATAAATTAAGAATAACCTTGTAAACGAATCCACTGCACAGGATCCAGTCATGTGATGAGACAAGTAGATATGGGTCTCGGCCGAGTGGCGCGTTCAAGTGCTGAAATCATAAGATTGTTCTTCTTGTTCTTATTTGTCTTCCAGCATGAATAAAAATCCCTAATCTTCAAAATTTCTGAGCTGTTTTCAATTTATCAACATTAACTTTGTACTAAATGAGAGAACTCAAAAAGATTATGCTCAGATGAGAAATGGGCGGACTGTGAAAAATAAAATACTGTATCATACTGTAAAATATTGCAGTAGCCTTCGGTTGATATATTGGTCTCAACATTTACATTATTATACTGTATTTACGAAAAACAGTAGATAACAATAATTTAAAAAGTTACTGTATGTTTGCACTAATTAATTACAAGTGCTTTCACGATTGGGAAGAGAGGGCCTGAGATGGGAAGGATGTACGGCAGGTTAGGGTATTTAAGGATAGAGAAGGAAATATATTAACAAATGAGGACCGTGTGAGGGCAAGATGGAATGATTACTTTGAAGAGTAAGGGGTGGCTGTAGCTCAGTGTAAGAGCAGTCGTCCCTCAACCAGGAGACCAGGGTTTAGTGCCCGACCCCTTTCGCATCAAGCCGTGGGTCCTGGAGCAAGACCCTGAAACCACAGTTCCCTTAGCGCCTCAGGGGATGAGATTAAAAATCCGGAAGTTCAAATGATCAGGAAGGTTGAAGTGAGAGCAGCTTTGAAGAGAATGGAAAGGTGGTTGGTCCTGATCACATACCATTGGAGGTGTTGAGAGAGATGGCCTTGGAGTGTTCAACTACACTGATTAACACTAGGGATGCAGAGGAAAAGCATATTCATGCTGATTTTTTTTTTTAAACCACGGGTGATTTTCAGAGATGCAGCAACTACAGAAGTATACAGCCAATGAGCCACACAATGAAGATCTGTGAATAAGTAGTGGAAGCTAGGTTAAGAAAATAAGTGACAATTTGTGAGCCGCAGTATGGTTTCATGCCCAGAAAAAGCAATACAGATGCAATATTTTATTTTAGAGTGCTGATAGAGAAGTATAGAGAAAAGGTCAGAAAGAGCTATTTTTTGTCTTTGTGGATTTAGAGAAAGTGTAGGACAGACTGCCAAGAGAGGAATTGTTGTGGTATAGCATGAAGAAGTCCGGAATGAAAGAGAGGTTTGTTAGGGTGTTACAGGATATGTATGTAAGCAGTATGACTATAGTGAGGTGTACAGTAGGAGTGATGGAGGGATCCAAGCCAAGGTGGAACTGCATCAAGAATTGGCTCTGAGCCCCTTCTTGGTTACTATGGTGATGGGCAGATGACAGATGAGGTAAGGAAGCTGAAAGATGAGGTAAGGAAGG
Source organism: Lophius americanus (assembly GCA_037951165.1). NCBI lineage: Eukaryota > Metazoa > Chordata > Actinopteri > Lophiiformes > Lophiidae > Lophius > Lophius americanus. Next base: position 8,718,973 of record JBBDHG010000003.1, read on the forward strand.
ACTCTCCATTGACCCTGATGTTTGCAAATGACATTGTTATCCATGGTGAGAGCAGGGAACAGATGGACGAAAACCTGCAGAGGTGGAGGTATGCATTGGAGAGAAGAGCAATGGAGTTCAGTTTTAGCAAGCTAGAATACATTTGTGAATGAAAGGGAGGCAGGTGGAATGGTGAGGACGCAAGTAGTAGAGTTGAAGACGTTGCAGAAGTTTAAGTAATGATTGAGAGGAAAGGTTTATAAGACGGTGAGAGCAGTCCTTCTGTATGGTTTAGAAACCATAGACAGGAGACAGAGCTGGAGGTGGCAGAGATGAAATTGTTAAGATTTTCTTTGAGCGTGACGAGGATGGGCAGGATTAGAAATGAGCTCATCAGAAGGTAAGTCCAGGTTACACATTTTGGAGACAAAGTAAGAGTGGTCAAATTGAAATGGTTTGGTCAGGTGAAAGGAAGGGATAGTGGATCGATTGAAAGAAGTATGCTGGAGATGGAGCTGCAAGGCAAGAGAAAAAGGGAACCCCCAAAGAGGAGTGTTTTGGATGTGGTCAGGATATGTAGTTTGCTGGTGTGATAGAGGAATATGCGGAGAACAGGGCAAGATGGAAACAAATGATTTGCTGTGGTGACCCCTACAGGGAACAACCTTTGGAAACAGAAGAAGATATGGATTTCACATAGGTTTGACACCAGATGCCCTTGTGACGCAACCCTCCCATTTATCTGGGTTTGGGATGGAAGTACACTGCTTCATGGCTGGGTTACACAAATTATCATATATAAACTGTTTTGATGAAATATAATCTCTATTTGAGTCGTTTGTCTCTCCTGATTTAGGAGATTTACTATAGGCCCAGAAACTGTGGTCCCTTCACTCTGAATATTTGACCGCACTGATCCAAGCAAGAAATGTTTTCTCTCATCCTGAAACACGTTGACAGACTCCAGCCCTTCTCAATAATTTTGGTTCCGAATCCAATGCTGTGGGTAGGGAGGGTCCAACTAAGTCTTGCTGTGCTCCATCTCCCGCACAAGCTCTAGTTTCTTTCCCCGCCAGGGTGTTGAAATTCCACATACCTAAAACCACTTGGCATTGCCAGGAGTCGGCCCTCCGTCGTGTCCCCTGACCCCAACATCCCTGCAAGTGGTGAACCAGCAGCGTGGTGGCTCCATGAAGCTAGTTCGGGTTGTGCCCTGCCTGGTGGAAACCTTGACTGGCTCCTCTACCAGTCAATGTTTCCAAACTCATTAGGTTGGCTTCATCACTCCGTGACCTGTGAAGTGGTCAGTATGAGAGTCAGCACCTCCAAATCTGAGGGTTTGATTCTCTGCCGGGAGACAATGGACTGTCCCCTTGAAGTTGGGGGATGAGTTTCTGCTTCAAATGAAGGCATTTAAGTATCTTCTTTTTCCATAGTGATGGAAAAATGGTCCGGGAGATGGACAGGTGTTTTTGGTTCAGCTTCACCAGTAATGCAAGCGTTGTATTGGTCTGTTGAAAAAGAAAGAGCTGAGTTATATACAAAGGTCTACTTTGCATATTTTATATTATCACCTCGTTTTTTCAAAGGTTTACTTTGAAAAAACTGAGGTGGAGGATACAAGCGGCTGAAGTGAGCTTCAGTCGTAGTGTGGTTAGGCTCAGGGTCAGAGATAAGGTGTGGAATTCAGGAGAGAGCTCGGAGAAGAGCCGCTGTTCCTTCGCGTCAAAATAAGACATTGGAGGGGTTCAGGTATCTGAACAGAATGCCACCAGCACGACTCCCTCTGGAGGTTTTTCAAGACCGTCCAACTGGGAAACCCGAAACCGCGAGGTAGACACAGAAGTTGCTGGAGTGACTACATGTCTCATTTTGGCATGGGAACGCTCCGGAATCTCCCAAGATGAGCTGGAGAGTGTTGCTGCGGAGAGGGATACCTGGAAATACCTTCTCAACCGGCTGCCACCCCCGACCCCTGACCCCGGACAAACTGAAACTAAAATGCATGGATGGATGGATGAAAGAGGTTTATTCCTTCACACATGGATGCAAGTGTAGAACCATATTACGCAACATGAAGAGTTCCTTTTGGGTCCAAATTTGTGGTCAAAAAACCCATATAAAAACCTCCCAAAAAAATGTAACATGGAAGTCAAAAGATAAGGCTTGATCATTTAAACATGAGCAAAACTGAAAAATATTATAAAATTTTGTAATTCACGTTCGACATAAACAGAACTGAAGCATCACAGGCGATAGAACAGCCGGAATGTTAATCCTTAAATCTTTAAAAGACAGAAGAAGGAAAAGTTCAATTTAACCAGGGTCATATCAATATAACAGGCTTTTAGTTTAGCTGGGCGTGCTAGTATTTATCCAAAAATCTATTGAATGCTCTCAGTATCTCTGTCTCTGAGTTTCCTACACCCTAAATCTTTCCTGTTTCCTTTTTGCCCTCCTCTACTTTTCTTTCTCTCTCACTCTGTAAATCAATTTTGGGCTTAATGCTGTTGTGCCTTGCAGGCATCTCTCTCTTTGATAGCGTTCCCACCACAACTCTGAGTGTATGTGTGCGTGTTAACATCCACTGCAGCCGAACGAAGGAACCAGGCCAGATTAAAGCTTGTTTGTAGGGTTTTGGTTCAAACTCGGACCTGTTGTAGGCAGACAGGCAACTTATACACACACACACACACACACACACACACACACACACACACACACACACACACACACACACACACACACACACACACACACACACACGCAGAGAAATATACACAACACAGCTCTTCTATGTGCTCAGGGTTTCGAACAATGGGGATGTGAAATTAGGAGTTTTGTTCTCTTGCTACACATGTGTAGGCTTAGCATTAAAGAGATCGACAGAGACAGACAGGATAAAAAGAAAGAGGCGCCGCTTTGAAGGCAGATGTACCTAAAGGCAATGTCCTTCAAAGAATTTTTTTGCACCGAGAGTTTTGATGAAAAAGTGTTTACAGACAGACAGAGGCAAAGAGAATTATGCACAAACAAAAGAGATAATGAGCAGTTTCCCACATGTTGTACATTTTTTCAAAAGGTACTCACACACACAAACACACACAGACATGACCTGCATGTGGCTGTCTGTGGAGCCGAAAATAATATCTAGAAAAAAAATGTCTGATTCCAAAAAAACCCCAAACTAAAACCTAAACTGTGCAAAATTACTCTGTCAAGAAAAAGGAAACCATTTTAATGTAATCATCTTTTTCTCTTTCTGTGGGGCATTAGGTCCGAAAAAAACATGCGTATTGAATTGACGGTGACACACCTTCAGAACATTTGTGGGATTTTAAACAAGGCGAAACAATGACTTACTGCAAATTAAAACTGAATTAGATGTAGTTTTCTCAGTGCTCTCTGGACAGTATTCATGAAGGAGACTATGCCACCTACTGTAGAACAACTTTCCTGTCTTCCCATCTGACTTAAGCTTAATTCATACCCTGAGCTTATCTGTGTCGCACAGTTGTCCCCAGCGTCCTCATCCTCAAAACAACTGGCTCTACCAGGCTCTGTGACGATTGGAAAATTTCTGAGAGTGAACCCCCCTAAAGTCTTGGACTAAACCCTCAGTGCTATTCTAAACTGAAACTGAAAACAAATGTATGGAAAACTCTGCAGTAACTTAGCGTGGAATGTAAGACAACATCGTGGCCACCTGTCTTGCCAGTGATCCCAAGACTTCACATCAGCAGGCCACAGTTAAAACCACACAATAGATCATGCTTGGTTGACTCTCTGTGCTCCATCTTATGAGGAAGAGCCCCACCTGCTGACAGATTATTGTACAGCTGGTGAATGGTTTACATTTGCACATGCAGTCCTCTTCAACACAACTCAGACATTAGCAGCACTACAGCAGTGTGATAAAACTACCCCCCCCACACACACACACACACATTTGTGTGGTATTCCCTGTAGAGTGGGCACATTTGCATTTGTAAAAGATATTTTGAAAAGCTTGAACTCTGCTTATTACGTTTTACCTATGAAAAAAAACCAAACTGTATATTCCAAAACCTAAAATTTAGTTCTTTAATAATTCTATTTCTTGGTACTTACAAGGCAAGCTTTGAAAACCAGTAATATTGAAAGAGAAGTCAAAAGTTACAAGGAGAGTATATGTGTCCACAAGCATTACAAAATCATCTGTAACCCATTTAGGACCAGGATGTTCAGTAGCAGGTACATTACTGTGTGGAACTGAGTGGTAAAAATGCCAAGTACATTATCTGCACATAATCAAGATTAGATAGTATGAAGGATCTTATCAGTGTCTGAAACAGGTGATTTTGTTAATCATGTATCATGTATTATTGATAAGGGAAAAGGGATCAAATCTTGCTTTTCCCAAAGAAACCCAACTTATTTTATGTCCAGTATAACATGAGGATAAGAACCAGTGGCTATAATGTTCAAAAATGAACTCAGATGGCCACTGGTTTCCACCTAGAGATATGCCTGGCAAAAGACAGTAAGACTAATTAAAGATGGATCCCTGTGTTTCTGATATTTATTTCTATTGATATTATGAAATATAAACTTTTCAGCTGTGACATTGAGTCAAAGAATGACATCATGAGATGCTCCGGAAGGCAATAATATCCGATCTCCTGCCACAGCTCTAAAGTCATTGAGCCCCAGAGGGTGAATGAGGTTGCTCGAGATTCCTTGAATATAATGAGCTGATTTATGCTTTAGTAGATTTGATCTGTCGCCTAAAATATCCCTTTAATGACCGATGCAGTGTCTAAAGAATAGAGAAGAGCGCAACTTTGATGGTAAAGATGAGAAGCACAGCCTGAGATTTCTGCCACGATGCTGTTCCCTTTAGGTATATTGCATATATATATATATATATATATATATATATATATATATATATATATATATATATATATATAAGCATTGCAAAATACTGAAATGACATATTCTTTAAACATCTTTCTGCAGTAATAATGTCCATACAAAACTCTATTTAATGCTAAAGATCTCATGATCCTTAAGAAGTGTCTTTAACAAAGACCTCCCAGAAAAGCAGTAGACACTGAAATCCACAATGTGTTTGGAGCTCCATCTGTTTTACATCTCATTAGACTGGCTGCTTCGTTAATGTTAATCACTCACAGATGAGTCTTATAAAATCCTTTTAGATTATTGTGCTAAAGCTTTCAGCGAGTTAGTCTATGTTTCAACACGTCATTACTACAATAATTAATAGTGACTTACTATTGCCGTTCTAGACCATAATATATGCCAATTATTTCAGTTTCGGTGGAAAACACTCATAAAATCAAACTCTTCTCTAGGCCCCTGCTGGGCTACTGAGCCTACATGTGTGAATGTTAACAGCTGAAGCAGATAGCTTAAAGGGTTTTCACTGCAGAGAACGTGTACGGTGTCCAAAAAATATCATATTAGTATATTAAGAAGACAAATGAGATTTGGAAAATAATGTTCAATCAACATTGTAAATGCATAGACATACAACAGTCAATGGTAAAGGGAACAACAATGACTGAGTCCCACCTACTTTCAAACATCATACATGTAAAAATAATTAAACTAGGTGGTAGGAGCATTGTATATAATACACTTCATCCTTGTCTCGCCACTCAGCCTGAGATAGCTAAAAAGTCTAAACTATAAAATATGAACTTTCAGCTGTGACATTCCGTCAAAGCATGACATCATGAGATGCTCTGGAAGGCGTTGATGTCAGAATATCCTGCCACAGTGCTGAAGTCATTGAGGCCCAGAGGGTGAAAGAGGTTTCACGTGAGAGTCTTTAGGTGTAGGTCAGAGTTAATATTTTCAGAGGGTGCAACTCCACCTGTGTGTCGGACAGGCATCACATGGAGGCTACAAATATCTCAGGTCATTTGAATTGACTTGCAGAAAGCTTTAGAAGGGACAATCTAGCATGCACACGTTTCCACTGCTTTGCATATTTGATTAACGTATGTTTGCAATACATTGGAATAAATGAAAAAACAAAAAAATCTCCCGAGATGCATTTAAACCAGAGACAAAATAAAGATTCCAAAATGTTGCCTTCTGGAGTCTTGTCAGGTTGGTGTGAGGGATCCAAAGGCTTAAACAATTAAATGCCCCCGGACAATAATAACCTGTGCACTCTCTTACCAACGATAAACAGCAAGGTGCAGTGTCCTTCACAATTATCCTGTAATTTCTTCTCTAATTACAGAAATGATTAAAGATTAACACAGTGTTGTCAGTAGGAGAGCTTGGGGACTTGGCAGTCCTTGGAAATCGGTGAAGATTTTTGGCCGGCACCTCGCATAGATGTGTATGTCTCCCACTGAACAGCGGTCATGAATCCTTCAGAGAGGAAACGTAGCATTACAAGTTTCATACATTGCCTTGGCTTTTATGCTGTTTTATTCAACCAAAGAGATCTGATCGTGCCTTTAATGACTTCTACAATAAATTGAGGACAACACTTAAGACCTTACATATGCTTCTGTGCTGCCGAGGCAACAGAGATGCCCTGTACAACATTTTCCTGAGCCCAGGAAATCATTACAAAAACTGTACTTCAAAGTTGTGGAGGAAGTTGAGTGCACGTTGAGCAGCGGGACCTACGTGTGGTTGCTGGTCTTGGGTGCCTCATTTTATCTATATCTGAAAAGGAGACTTTTTTAGTGAGTGTGTGGGAGGGGGCATCAGGGGGGACCAATGTGAAGTCTGCTCTGCGGTCCAAGTGTGGGCCTCAACAGCACAGGTATGATCAGGATCGACTGAACTGCCTACCTGATCCCACAATTTCCTCACAGTGCACCACTCAGCCATGACATTATACCCACCGACTGCTGAAGTCAGAACAAATTGACTGCCACTGATCTTGTCACGATGGCACCTGTGGGATATATTAAGTAGCCAGGGAATTTTTCGGAGCAACTTTGACAGGCCCAAATTGTGATGGGTAGCTGACTGGGCGAGAGCATCTCCAAAACCACAAGTCTTGTTGGATGTTCCCAGAATGCAGTGGTTAGTACACATCAAAGTAGTCTGAGGAAGCCACAACTTGTAAACTGGCATCAGGGTGATGGGAAGTCATGGAAGACTGATGCTCGTAGTGAACCAAGCCACCAACCCCCACTGAGTAAAATTTCATCTCCCTTAAGGTGGCAAAATGATAGTTTGGTTTATATCAGTGGCAGAGAGGGATAGTAAGAGTGGCTCAGGGAATAGAGGCAGGGAGAGATGTGTCTGGTGTTGAAACTGATCGCTGTCTCCCTCATCTGCAGTTGTGTGCTGAACCTGCAGAGTTGGGATGAATTGAATCTGCCAAAAAGACTCCATGTGAAGAATTAAATTTGTATGATGATAACTAAAAATAAAAATAAAGAAAATGTTTACCTGAGAGTGGTCTTGTAATCAATCAACGTACTGTAAGGTTGGTGTTGAGGTGATGTTAACCCTTTAATGTCCTTAAAATATGCTCATGTTTTAGGTTGAGCTTATTTTACGTCTCTATTGCTTATTTAAAAATGTGTGCCACTTGATTTTTCATAATATGTTTATGGGTTAAGGAAGGGGCCACCGAGAAACCGGAACCGTGGCTATTGACAAAGTCCTATTAGTAAAGTAGGATTTTGTCATTTTTCTCTTACTTAGCAGAAATGTATAGGTTGATGCAAACAAAAAAAAAAAATCCATTAAATACAACATTTTATCCCGAAACAATTTTACGAGTTTGTTTGTTTTAATGGTTTAAAAACATGCTTCAAAATTTAGAGTCTCTAAGATATTAATTGAATGTATGCCCCCAAGAAAGAAAATGTGAATGGAAATATATTTTTTTTTCCATAGTCTCTTTTTTTCTTTCTTCGTCAGGACATTAACGGTTTAATGAATGAATAAATACTGTCTTATACTGTAAACAGTGGTCGAGTAAAAAGGCTTTCTCTATGTTCTATACAATTTTAGCAGTTTACTTACATTTTCAGGCACAGAAAGTAAAAGAAGCTGTAAATATAGGGTAATTTACAACACAGCAATCTGTATTAATGTAGTGCGATGCCACTATACTGTGATATAGTTAGAAACTACACAACGTTGCTCAAACAGTGTCAATAAAATGTGAACCGCGGGCAAACAGCGCTTACAGGGTGAGTGACTGAATGGATGTGATGAAGTATTCTGCTCTTACTTTGGACTCATTGTTGGTTCTGCGGGCCTCCATCCACACAATGTAGTAACTAAAAGCATCAATCCAACCATTAATTGCAATGTTGTAGAGAATGTTGTTGTATTATTTTTATCATTATTATTTTATTTTACGTTTTTATTTCAGGTTCATTATTGATTTGTTTATGTTAAGCATATCATACTGTTTTGTGTTGTACGTGCATGTGCACGTGCACGTGCACGTAGATAAAAAAGACATTCGTATGGCAGGAAAGAATCCAATCTCCAAGGAAAAATCTAATATAAATTATAACTAAATAAAATAATATAGCAGAGTTGTGTTATTGTGCATTTGTTGAATGTGTAGTTAGTGTCAGGCGAATGATTGAAGAGATTCCGGGTTTCAGACACAACATAGTTTCACAATGATTTGTCATAGATAATGACTGCAGTCGGGACAAGGGACCTGGTGTGGCGCTTTGTCTCCCACTGTGGATGTCTTAGTCTGCCGCTGAAGGAGCTGCTCAAAGCTTCCACCGCCCAATGTGGTGGTTGAGAGGTGTTGTCCAGGATGGATGTCAGCATGCTTAACGTCCTACTCTCAACCAGCTATAAAATACATGTGAAGCTAAAGCCTGAATTAACTCCAAACTAAAATGAACCTCTGTTCGCCAATTGTCCCTGCACACAAATCTAAGTCAGTCAACTGCAACGTTTTATAACCTCATGTTTTATAACCACATGTCCTAAGTTTTAAGGGTTGCAGCAAAGCTCTTTATGATTCAGCTTGAAGCCTCCAGTTCTCAGCAAGACATTGCAGGGTCATAAACTATCAGCAGCCTGTAATAACTCTTTCACTTGTACACGTCTTTGTGTGTGTGTGTGTGAATGTGTGTGTGTGTGTTGCACTGGCTCACTCATGCAAACCTCCTTTTCTTTCTTCTTTGTTGGCGTTTTATCTTTATATGACATGACAATATTGTTATTATATGCTCATTTTGGTTTTATAGTATTTCAAACTGAATCCCTTATCAAATATGAAAGGTGAATAGCTCCTTAAAGTGTCAGTCATGATTTTAAAAACTACATATTAAGAAATCTAAGTTGTTTTCATGTAGATTTATTTTCTAAGCATCAGAGTTTCCCCCCTTTCACATATATTGTTTTTTTTCTTCTCATGAACATGTTTTATGCATTATGATGTTCAAACTGACTTCAAACAGACGAATGTCTTCAATCTTGCCCAAAGTTTGATACAAAGAGAACAATTCAACCGTAATGCATTTTACAGTGCTAGCTATTCATAGATAATACTACACAGACAATGTCAAAGCATATGTTGGTGATTTGTGTACCAAAAAATAAGGTGACTGAGAAAAAGAGAAAATCATTAACATTATTAAGACAAGATGTGGAAAAAGTTCAATATAAAACAATACTTATTTCACCATAAATTGATATGCATGAAGTTTCCCTGGTCTCACACACTTTCTCTTACATAGAAACAGGTACATTTGGGGGCTCACCAGCTATCCATATGTGGTGCTGTGTGCAGCAGAAGGTCCAATGGGACATAAAGGAATGTACAGTTGGCTTTGGACACACAGTGGGGCCTCTGTGCTTCTCAGCTCTCCCTAACCCTTCAGTGTGTAGATGGAAATAAGTCTGCATAAGAAGTGTGTGTACATGTGTGTGAACTGTGTGCGCAAGCCGTCTCTTGGATGCATACACATTCAGAGAATCTCTTTCCTTCATGTACGCACACACAAACAAACAAAAACACACACACTTATACAAACACGACCCTGAATTGACCTCAGTGACAGAGCTCTGAGTCCGTCAACCTGTCCTCAGTGCCAAATATGTCCACACACACACACTCACACATGCTCACGCCAACACACATGCATGCACACACACACACACAAACGCACAAAAAAATACACATACGCACACACACACCCACAGACACACACACAAACGCTTGCAAAAACCCACAAACGCACACACACACACACACGCACACACACCAGGATGATTGTAATCCTGTCCTCAACCTTTGCAACCTTTTCCACAGGCCCGCAGATGTTTCCTGAGACCAGTCTGAAACAAGTATGGCACCTTGTTGTCAGAACTTTACGACCCTGTCCACTGCTGTGAATACCCTTTAAGAAAAAAAAGAATCTTTCAAGTCAACTGTCAGATTTGAAAATCTGGTAGGGTTTACTGAGGGCTCCCTTGAAAACTGACCTTAGGATACAGTTTCTGATGAATGTTTAGAATCATTGTGTTCTCCATCCCCAATTAGCTGAGGTCCTCCTCTGTGAAGTCCACGTATTGTAATGGATAATGTGAAACATGTTAATACACTTCCTGTCTGCATTATAGTAAAGTTGATTTAGGCTGTTAGATTCTAATGAACGCTTATTGCTGTATGTCCCGTTGTAACTCTACATCACAGCCAGTCGACTCCTTTAGTTTCACTCATGATGACGATGCCACCTAGAGGCACATCTGCATGCTGTTGATGAATGAGGCTGCAGAGATGACAACAATTTCAGCAACACCGAGTGTAATAACATACAAGACACTGTAATCAGGCATATTATGATGCAAAATGCTGCCGATCGTTCTAAGGATGACTGTGAGCAAATTATAATTGATCTACATTCTAAAGTTATAGTCATTCATTAGTTCCAGCCAACACAGACGTGCACACACCTTGTCCTCCATGTTCACTGTCTCTTCGGGCTCCAGGGATCGGATGACCCTCCTAGTGTGTAACAATGTGTGTTTGCACTGACTACACCTCCGGGGGTTGCTGTTGTGTGTCTGTGTGTGATGAATGGTGGAATGTGCATGTGAATGTGTGTGTTTTTGTGCGGATTTTCATGCATCTCTTGGGGTACCCTCAGCTGAAGCCAGCTGTATATCACAGCAGCCTCCCATGTGAAACTTCAAAGTGGCACTAAGCTTGGTTCAGGCTATTTATGACACAGTCAAAGGAAGGACATGTGTGTTTATGCTGGGCCTTTGTGTAGCAAAACCTGGACCTATATAAAAATACTACCCGTTCCTACTTTCTCAATGTTCTCCTTTCAACCATATCATGTCGGTAAGTTTTCTCAGGAAGTTTGGGATCAGTGTGGACTGTGGAGAAATCTCACCGGCCCTGGACAGCAGAGGAGTACATGTATGTCACGTGTCCTTCACACAGCTTATAACTGCACCAGCCAAGCTTTGAAATCTGCATTGCCATAGAGAATCTGACTCATTTATTGTGTTCTAACTTCCAGTACCGTCTGAGAACCTTTGGACTGGCATGACTTTGGGGAGCATGAGATGAAAAAGAGGGGAAAAGGGGGGAATGCAACAAAAGGAGTCGGTGAATAAGCTAATAAAAAAAAAAAAGAAGCTTTTGAATCTATTTAAACATTTCCTCCAAAAAACCATGGGCCATGTTTTATTTACAGTGTTTACGTTATTTTTAACTAATGTATGTGAAGATGCTACGACCAGTCCATCAGGAGAATTCATTTATGGCATTCAGATGTGGAGGAAGGTGCAGAAGGGCTTTGTATAGAGTATAGAGGTAATTAATGTCAATGTCTTTTTTTTAACCTTGTGTAATTGCCTTACCTGTCACTAACTGTTTCACTTGACTTTTTCATGCACACTCACACACACACACTTGCAAGCAAGTGGGTTGTGTGTAGAGAACTATAGAAGATGCCACTGAGTAAACATTATGTCTATGAAAATGAATACAGAATCTTTAAAGAAAACAAAAAACATTTTAATGAAGAGGTGCATTCAACAAATCTTTTTTTTTCTATTTATAGAGGATAAAAGAAGAGGTGTGAAAATCCCCATTCTGTCCCTCTGGAGCAGAATGAAGATGTGTTGTATTGTATCCTGGCCTGTGTCACATCTACACACTGTGGCTAACGATTTTAATATATTTTGTAAAAGTGGAAAAATAATGAAAAGGTCATAGATGTGAAAAAAAAGATACCAAACACTGGCGTTTTTAATTATTTATAGGGTTTATGCAAGGAAGGGTTAATCATTCAGCCCATCATTGGATTTAGGCATGAAAGAAAATGAAATCAAATGAAACCTTGTAGCTCTTCGGAGGATTATTTTCCCCATTTGTTCCTCATCTGTATATTGTAGCCAGTTATTTTTTAATAGACCTTCTCCGCCCCTCAGAGGGACCCCTCCATCACATTTAGACATTGGTTTGTCACTTGCTTCCAAATGCTATAATTCCACCGTGCTGCACCGGTAAATGACCTGGGTTACCTGTGCAAACTGAATCTACCGGATAATTATGTAACGTCCACCTCTTATGGCGCTTGTTTCATCCTTACAGTCTTTATCCATTGTTCAACATGATTTGTTATCATTCATCACCGGCACTGAAGGCCGGACTTGTTGTCACCAACGCAAACTGCTGCTACTGCAGGCTCATACTGCAAGAGCACTGCTTCTTTACCGCAGATTTCTGCCTTACCAGGTAACTCTTTTACCTTCCCAGTTTTGTTCCTTTGCCCCCTGCCTTTTTTTTTTTTTTTCCCTACAAGGCTCTCTGAATTACCTTGCAATTCTTTACATTTACATGCAACTGGTTTTGATTAAAGTAAGCACCAAAGGTTTTGGGGTTAACAATAATTGATAGTTGTATTTTTCTTCTTTAATCCGAGCCATCTCACAGGGTGTTGGGGTGTTAAGTGTGTAAATTTATTTCATACATGACAATTGTTATTTACATTTGAAGTTACATTTGAATTTCCTTTTGATGGATACAGTTTATCCATCATTTATATTTGGGATTTTTGTACATGTGATTATTTCAGCTGCTTACATGGTTAGTCCACTTAATTATGGGTGGACTAACCATTGTCTGGTTTATGTTAAAACCAGACAATTTCAGCTTTTTACCAATGCAATAAGGAAATTCAGTATGAATTGCGTTGTATGAACCTTTTTATTGTTTGCGTAAAGTGAGTAACGGAGCATTTCTCAGTCACAGTCAGAAGCTGAGAACCAAAGGTGGTGGTGCCAGGGTCCTCGCGGTGGCCGTGTTCCTCCTTCTTGTGTTCTCCATTCCCCTTGTTTCACAGATGGTTGCCCTTAACATTGTGTGTGTGACTGCGTTTGTGTGTGTGTGTGTGAATTGGATAAGTGATGTCCCCCTGCATTTGATAACTTTTACCTGGGATGCCCACCTCCCCTCATCACAGGTAAGCCTAAGCCCTGATAGTGACCCTGATTGTATGTGTGGGGGTCTGGGATTATTGGCTCATACATTATTTAGTCTTTTGCACTTTTTGGCGGTTGCTATTGATGTAAAATTAATATTCTTTGGAAGGAAATCCCATGGTGAAATCCCTCGGTGTATATTGGTTAATACACTTCAAGCTCAATATGCTAGCATGCCTCCGCCACTCTGGGCACATTCATAATATCCCACATTCAATAAACTATATACTGTATTAAAATATTGTTTGATGATATTGCATCATGATCTCATCCCTAAAATGTCTACACATTATGAGAATGTAGCACTTTTTTTTATCTCTCAAAAATGTTGGCTGTTAGCATAATCCAGGCAGTTATCATATTTTCTTTTATGATTCATATTTATCATGTATACAAATTAATACAAGTGTTACGGCACAACATTGGATGATTTGGGGATGCTGAAAATAAACTGGATGCTGTGTTTACAAGGGCTGAGGGGATTTATTTATGCAGGTATTATTTAACACAGTCATATCATGAGGGTTCTGTATTGTTGGAACTGTTTCATTCTAAATATTTTCTATGACATTATTGATCAAAGAGAGCTTTTTCATTTATCAAAACTGCTTTTACTTTGCGGCAGAGCGCTTTATTGTTGTGCCATTTGCAAACTCTAAAGTATTACACATCGCTGCGTAGCTCTAACATTCTCTCTGCATCCTACCCCCCCCCCCTCTCTCTCTCTCTCCTTCTGTCTGTTCCTGTGTGACAGAGTCAGTAACACCACAGCAGGAGGTGAAAGAGGGAAAGCTGGAGGCAGGAAGAGGGTGGTGGAAGGAAGGGAAGGGTGCAAAAGTGCAGCACAGAATCGCGTCTGACATGAGAAGAAAGCAATGCAGAAACATGTCACACGGCAAAAAGGAGAAGTAGGAGAAATTTTGACTGTGTGGGTCATTATGTTCGGCTCAGTGTGAGTCCATTCCAATAACTTCATGCATGTGTGTGGGTCATTGTGTGTGTCTGTGTCTATTTGTGTGGGCATGCTGGGTGAGTTGCCAGGCAGCAGCAGCAGGGAAGGACTTCCTCTGTTCTACTGTCATCAATAAATGATCAGAGTGGGCCATCTGGAGACAGGGAACCACCAACCACCAGGATCTGGCACCAGAGGAAGGACAGATAGAGAGAAGAAGGAGAAAGAGGAAGGTGGGACAGAAAGCAGCAACTAGAGAGATGTTTTGCGTTTGAGATGTATGGCAGATGAAAAGCTTTTTGGGCTGCGTTAACCATCAGATATGGATTATGACAAACTAGTTTGTTCCAAAAGGTAGTTGAGCTAGTTAAGAAGCAAAATAAAAGACACCACAGCATTTATGATTAAACTTTTTTCTCCCCAGTATGTGTATATTAATACATAGTTACATATGGTTTCAGACTTAAATGACTATAAAAAAGCATGTTACTTGCAGCGTAAACCGCACATGGGTATGAAAGGGGCAAATGACTGTTAATGAGCGGGAAAGGCAAAGAAGAAGAAGACGATACCGTGAGCCGGCAGGAAACGCTGAGAGCAACATCTTAAAATCCTAATGTTGGACCAGAATACACAAACATTTACATTTATTTTGATACCATTTCCTGAAAATAACAAAACAAAAATATGTAAAGCAGATTGATTTGTAGTCTATATTATAGTTTACTGGTTTAGTTTTTACAGCAACGGATCCTCTGTTCTGCTTTATTCGTGATCTAGCTTTAGAATAATTTGTCTTTATGAATTAACCAGACCATTCCCTTGTTCATTGGGGAAAAAGAGCATGGATAAGTGTATTTTCAGGGATTTTCCCAATTGTCCCTTGAGTCAACATGTTGCTTGAGTGCATCTCAAATCCATCACCTCATATCCGTGAAGCATGCAACATCGCTTCAGCTGATCCTGCCATGTCCAGCAGATCCGGATGGCCCTTCTTTCTTAACAACCACAAACTTCAGTATTGCCCGCACACAGTCAAGAAACGCATAATAATACCATTTGTGTGTTTAACAGACACACAAACATTTTTATAAGTAAGTGTTTCCTTAAAGCTGAGACAAAAATAAAACTGGATCCAACAAAACATCTTTTATCCATAAAAAACTATCAATGAGATAAATAAGTTGGTGATTCAGAAAATAGATAAATAAATAAAAAAAGATGCATAATGTGTCTGTTATTCTACGTACTACATAGAAATTAAACCTACATTCGAGATTGATATTTGAGTTTCTGGCTCTAAAATGCTACTCCTCTGGCCTCAGAGAGATAAAAAAAAAAGGTGGGATCAGAGATTCATGGAACTCCCAAATATTTACTTGTTCTTCAACATCCACATGTGTTATCATATTATTCATTCCATCATACATCTGGGAGGCTGTCAGCCATCCCAGCATGCACTGAGCAGGTAAAGAAAACACGTTCAATGCAAATTTACACCTGCCGGCAAGTTTCAGCCTATAGTTAACCTGACGGGCATCTTTGTGGATGGTTTGAGGACGACGCGACGCCCCCTGGAAACACATGCAAAAACAACACCTTCATGCCCAATGCTATTTTGTGTATCACCTTTAGAGCAATGAAGACGTAAATTACCCTCAGACTGCAACTTATTGCAGGGATGCTGGGATCTAACCTCCTCTGCCTCCCTTCACACCAACTGCTACCTATGTTTTTGACACCTGTTTTCCATTCAGTTTCCCAGCCCTTCTGCTCATAAATCCTGGTTCGATGATTGCCTTCTTTAGAGGGAGAACATAATCATTCCTCATTCATAATTGCCCTCTAAATGTTCTTAAGTGTAAATTGCAAGTTTATCTTGCCTAATTACTTGTCCGCGAAAGAACGTTAATTCTCGTTTTACAAATCAGAAGCGCCGGACTTCGCCTTCTTGTGACTCTACAGGATATTTTTTTTGTCTGGCTCTAATTACGGTTAAGATAGTCTTGCATTCTCAAGTGTTATTTAACTTAAACTAAAAAAAGCACATTTATGAAAAAAGACATTTCTGCTTGGAAGAAGGGCTTCAGGATTTTAAATTAATACTTTAAAAATTTCTTTTTCATATCAAGTTTCTTACATTCACCAGCACAATAACAGCTTTTAAGCTACAGACTCATCATTCTTTGGTGTGTGTGTGTGATTTCATTTTTTGGCAATTTCATTTTGTATGAAAAAAATGTGCCCATGTGTGCTCGTGTCTCTGTGTGTGTGTGTGTGTGTGACTGTCCTTGAGAGGAACCCTTTTCCTTCAGAGAACATTCCAACTCATTACCCGTTGAACAAGGACATGGAACCAGATAGTAGAATGCAATATAATGTATCCTTGACTTCACAATGTGATGTTTCAAGGTATTTTATTAACACTAATAGGAATTTTGTTAATTAAAAACACTTTCTTATAAGGGGGCAAAGGTGTCCGTCCCTCTATGTGTAAAACAGAAACAAACAGGCGACCAAGTACAAGCAGTTAAGACGGGAAGCAAACGCAGTCCAAGAGTGTGTACCTTGGCATTTGTCAAAGTAGTTCAGTCCACCAAAAGTAATGGCCTCTTTCAAAACATCATTAACACAAAGATATGAACAGAGAAATGGATTTAGCCACAACAGGCAGCCTTCAGAACTCCCTGGTCAGACCCATGACACAGAGTCATAACTCCATCGCTGCTAAAATATTTCTTACTTCCTTTGGCCTGACACTGATGAAAAAGAAAGTTAAAATGTCAGAAAACTAAAAACAAAAAAACTATGAGTTTCCTGTAATCAGTGTAAAAGGGGAAAAACGTTCTCGGGAAAACCGCAGAAAGGGCGCTCAGATGATAACAATTTAATATAATGTAATATTAAATCCTTATCAAACACAGCAACCTATGTTTATGTAAATGCGGGCCTTACAAGCTAAAATTCCCATAATCTATATTTCATAAATTGAAAGCACAAATTAGCGATCCTCAGTGTTCCTTATATATTCTTTAGATTTGATTTCTGTTAAGTGTATCTGGTCATATCAAGTCTCACTGACTCTTACTGGAGTGTGCATCAGTAATCTCCGATATTCAAGCTGAATATAATCTTTCGTTTTCGAAGTGTGACTTTGCAACATTCTTTTCTTATTTTATTAAAACGGCTGGATGGTATTGTTTGTACCTGCAGCATAAAATCGTTTAATTTCTAAGTGTAGGACTCTCAATAAATAGTGGGAGACGTGAACATTTACCGTCTTCCAGCTCCACCGGTGACATTAAATATGCATGGACACCAATTTCTAATGCAGGGACACCAGGTGGGATTCTGTGCAATGAAATGTTTTGACAGTTATTAGAGCATCCCTGCTCTATTAGGAGAAAGGCTTCATCTGGTCTCCTTAGCAACAGCGCTAGATTTATCAGTGGTCTTTGATTTTGGGGGGTTCTGTAGATCAACATATGCTGGAAGAACATAACACATTTCAGCACTTGTTCTTTTATATATTTTTTTGTAAATATAGTTCAGAATCACATTCTTGATGACATTCTTTCATCACTTTACTTTCTTACCTTATTTACTGTTAGCAGCGTTATGCATTATGGGAAATTTGGGTAACTATTTTTCAGATGCAAAAAGAGTTGGACTCATTTCCGGAGGTCTTTCTCAACGTGCAGTCTAGCCGTATGGTTTCGATGAGATCGCACTGTCGTCATTCCTCCTGAATGTTTAACTGTAAGTGATCCGTGGAAGTAGTGAAGCTTCATGACCATGAGGTTTTTCTCTCTGTCTCGTTAAACAATAGGAGGGGTAAAAGCGGCAGCAATGATTTCATTTAAAAGCACTATTATACCCATAAGGCACTGCTTTTAGGACAAGCAGCATTTATTCTTTCCCCGATCCTGCAAACATTCATCTGTGTGTGCTTTTAATGAGAGCTGCTAATGATGAACCAAACTGTTGTCTTGCTTGTATATGAGAGTCATCCATATGTTTGGGTAGCTGTTAAACTGTTAAAAATACAATATTGTATAATATTGCTCCATTGTTTTGTTTTTTAAATTAGAGCTATTTTTATCCATTTTTCCTTTAAGCTAGGCAGTCTCGGGAACATTACCACTACCCCATGGACTGGCATCTACTTTGGTCCGATAATTGAAGAAAACTAAGACAGATTGCAATCAGGTCATCAATGTGGCCAACATATACACATACGTGTGGCCAAGTATAAATAGAAGCACACTGAACTTGGATTTTATATGGATATAAGACAATATACAATTACTTTTCTGCAGACTATCATGGTTAGATTTATCAAGTAATGCTTCCTGCAGCCATATTATCACACCCCCAGTATACGATGCTTCTTAACAAAGCAAAGTGACTCCCTGTCGTAAAATCCATATTAATTGTGAATATGTTGATTTAACAACGCTTATATGTGATAATAATGTCCAAATGAGCTGTTTCATTACCATGAACACATATGCCTATGTTGTAAGATGTGTTTAGCTTCATTTAACAAATTATTAAAGTCATAAATCCATATTATTATTATCCATTAATAGTATAGTGTTATTTATTCTCTTTCAAATGCACATAATTTAATTTAATACAACATAAATCCTTGTGGCTAAGCTAATTATTATACTTTTATATTGAAATGTGGATGGATTTGGATGTATTCCCTACATTGCTATTTGAGCATAATAAATTTCATGGTCTTCCTCTTACCCTGGATTTATAAAACTGAATTAGGAATTCATATTAAATATCCCCTAGCTATGCTTGCAAGGGTTTCACTCGCTCGGAATGTGTATTTGCATGCTTGCGTGTGTCTTACTGCAGCCATAATTTCAATATGCATGGTCATTTCAGGTTTAATATGCCTCACTGTGTCACTAATATGTGCTCCAATAAGTAACACATGCCCAAGGCTGTTTTAAGTACCCGTCCTTTGGTTCTTAATAACTTTTTAGAATTCTTAGATGCTCAAAATGTGTTGGGTAATTAATCACGCACATTCCGTTCACCTTTTAGAGGACATACTGTATAGAAATGTCAGGTCAAATATGAGCTACACAGCACGCAACATGTAATCACCACTGGATTATATTAAACAGGAAATTAAAACTTTGTGTACTGCCATAATATCTGATTATTTGGCGATTCTATATTTACATTTTTAAAGGATCAAATAGAGTCAGTGAAGGTGACACATAAGTCCTGACTGTATTACTGCACCTGCTAACATTTGGTCGGATCAACCGTCCCTGATGAATAACCAAAGTTTCCATGCGCTTGCTCCCAATAAATCCTCGAAAATAATTCAAAATCCTCCTGCTCACATACAAAGACCTTAATGGTCCGGCACCAACGTATCTTAAAAGGCTGCCCTGAGCCTCTCCCTCTCTCTCCTTCTCTGCACCTCCCACCATTAGTCGGGTTCAACTCGAGGTTTCCGCCTGTTAAAGAACAGGTCTTTCCCTGTCACAGTCGCCAAGTGCTTGCTTTTGTGAGAATAGATATTTTATGGATGGTTGGTGCCTTTAGATAATATTTGCTACGATCTGGATTTTTATATAAATAAGGCTGACTTGACAATATTTTGTACAAGCTTTTGGCCATGCTGACCACAATTTGTATATTATGTTTCTCATTCGTTCATCAAAATTAATACTGTCTCCGCCTTCAAACAACATAGTGCATTGCTCTACAATGCAGTAGATATCCATAAAAGAACAATATTTATGTAGATAACATATAATATCTTAAATGGAGCTTGGCATTGCCACTACTGAGATGGTGCGTGAATTAATTGGACATTCAAAGACATTTTCAAAGCACTGATCATAACAGTGTAATTCATGTTTGTCACAGAAGACGCAGTGTAGTCAGGAATGTCAAATTGGGTATTTTACTTTATGTTATGTTTAAAACCGATACGTCACTTTCATGTATGCTGATGACACAATATAATATTATATAAACCTAAAGACATAATTTAAAATACATATTTTCTATAGCCAATGTTTAGGCCTTCTTTCAGCATTTTGAATCAGATAACTGCTAATTTGTTGTTTATGTTGTATGCCTTTTACAGTACATGAGACATTAGTGGCAAATGCCTCCTGTCATTGATTCTATATAAAACGTCTATTTATACATTTTTGACTTGATTGATTGAATTCAAAGAGCTGCAATCCTAACGCCAAAGACCGTTTATTTCATAAATACATTGGTGATGTATACAAAACATTACTGTAAATCATACATGAATATAAACTGGAAATAGCCCAGAACCAGCATTGTATTTTAGTATACTAATCATAGGTAATAATATTTTCTTGTCGTCTTTTTTCACTATTTCATTGTTTTTTGCCTTTTTAACTTTTCTTAAAATGCAGAATTGGCAATGCACCACTCTTTTCTCATAACAGTCTCATTTGAACCATCACTGCATGCCAGTATGAACATGGGCTGTGTTAAATTACTTCGCCTCATTTCATATTTCATATATAGTTAAGCTCTTTCAACAGTGGAATAATTTCCTGTCTCTCCACCATAACCCCTCCTCTCTCGCTCTCTCACACACGAACACACACACACACACACACACACACACACACACACACGCACACACACACACACACACACACACACACACACACACACACACACACAGACACACACACACACACACACACACACACACACACACACACACACACACGCACACACACTCTCTAGTATAGCAATGACAAGATGAATTGTATTCATCCCTATGTCTCCAGATTGGGTAATACAAAGTCAAATGTCTAGTTGTCAGATGTCTCCAACAGGGATGAACTTCATATAATTTAATCCTCTCTGTCCACTTAACCTGTCCCTGCTATTCTATACCATGTGGGTGGAACATTGTAAAGTCCTCTAACCTTACACTCAGGTATGAAAGCACATGAGGACTGTTTGAAATGTTCAGCTTTTTCAAGCTCTCTGTTAACTGCACCGAGAATTTGCAAAGCCCAACACCGTCAATTCCAGGAAACCCGTCTTACACAGGTAGTTATCAGTTTGGCTTTTTCAAACTTGTGGTGATGTGTCACAATAAACAATATTAAGAGGTGATTACGAAATTCAAGATATGTGATAACTTTTTTAAGATGATATCTGAGTCTTGCCAAGTAATAATATTAAAATCTTTGGGTTGTTGTTTCTTAAATGTTTGATATTTTTATCAGCTAAACCATAACCCTAGCCTCCCCATATGAAGCTGGGGACACTGTTACAGAAAGAAATAAACCATCACATTTACTTAATTTTAATAAGTTACGTCAACCAGTTGCACGGATATAGATTGAATAAACGGCAAAAAGATAAGAAACATAATTCTAACTAAATGCATTTAAGCAAATGTCACGAAAAACTCTTAATGAAGTAAACCATTGCATGTAACAAAAGAGTTAAGCTGAAATTAATGAACAAAAGTAACTTGACCAGATCCCGGACAAGCAGAAGAAGATGGAATGGAATGGTATGTTTCATTTTACCGAACACAATTATACTGCTTTTACCAAATACAGTTATGTTTAATTGACCAAACAAAATTGTGTAATCCAACAACCTTTCAATATTATATAAATGCAATTAAACACCCCTGTTTTAAATGTAAAATATGGAACCATTTAGTTGTTTTTTTCAAATAAAAATTCATGTAAAGCAAACATCTATTTGCCCGTTACTGAACTCAATTATGTTGCATGTACAAAACATAGTGGTGTTGACTTTACTTAACAAGATCATGTAATTCCATAATATTTTTATATTCCATTAATGCAATCAAAATCCCTCGCTTTTATTTTCAAATATGCAGTTATTTAATTCTTTCAACATAAAAAAGTGAGGTGGTGTAAACATTCATATTTTATCTATGAGCGCAAACGCATGTTTAAAAGATTACTAAGGTAGAAAAATCAGTGCAGAATCACAAAAAGCTTCACAAAATGACAAAAAATAAAAGCGGTCGGGTCTATGTTTTATGTGCTGTTGTCTATATGATGTAAATAAAAGCTCTGCTTCTTTTGTTTTCTCGGTGAATGATCCAGCCCTCTCATCATCCATCTCTCTTCGTATTCATCTCCCCATTGTCCCCATCCTCGTCTATCTTTCTCCCATATACACACTTCAGACAAAACATGCCATATGATGCTGCCATAGTAGAATATACAGCTATAAATCTCCCCCACAGCAGGAGGGTCGACTCGGTGTGTGTTTATTAGCGAGTGAACATCACCTCCATAATAAAGGCATTATTTACGTGCCTCCCAAACTAGTACTTCACTCCAGCTGCAGTGCCGCTTGTAAGCTTTTGAGGAAGTCTTTGAACAACGCTGTGGCGAAGGTATTTTATTTTTAGTTGTTGTTTTTTTTCTTTACCCCTTCCTTACCTTGCGTGTTGTGATAACTGACACATGCATCTCAGAATGCCTGTAATGTAACCTCTACCCCTCCCTGTCAAGGAAAACTGTTTCACATAAACGTTAAAGCAGGATGCTGATAGTTACTCCCACCCATGGTTTTCCTTTCACTTAAAACAGATAACAGAATCCGGGACATTTACAGCAAATCAACTTCTACTTCACACTGCCTCAGAAGTTTATTTCAGTCCGCACAGATCTCAGGGGGATTTGGAAGACTTTAAATAAGTCTTTGATTCAACACATTCAAAATGTCTCTGGGTATGACAGTGAGTAACTGTGCTTTGACTGAAAAAGATTAAATTCACACCCAATCAATCAACAGATTAAGTTATTATTGGGGAAATAATTGGAGATGTAACCTACTTGCTTTAGAAATCTCAGGCTCATTCAAGTGTCTAGATGAAATTAAACTATGAACATCAGCGAGTCCAGAGAGGAATCTATTCTTTGTTTGACAGGCGCATCAGCACGTCAAGGTAGATATCGGAGTCTTTATTCTTAAGAAGGTTAGTTTACTGGAAAAAGCTTGTGCCATAGGTGTGCTACAAAGCTATCTGAAACTGTTAGTGTGCAAGTTCACATACGCAGCAACTTAAAGCAGCAGCTACCAGCTGCATGAGGACCTTTTGTTGACATATTTTCATTCTTCTAAAATCTTTCAGAATAAAAGTTCCTATCCAGCATGCTGGAGACATTCGAAAACATTCCATGGTTTAGTAACTGTGCCTCCAGCACATGATTTTGATATTGGTAATGCATTTTTCTGGTCCATTCTAACAGAATTACAGAATCTTGCGTTTTTGAGAATATTGGCAATTCATCAGGTCATGCCATTCTACTCCTACAGCACATTTTAAATGTAACCTTCACAGGAAAGAACAGAAAAAGCCATGAATCAAAATGCATCATATATTTGAACAAGGTGCGTCACAGCATAGGAAAACCAAAGAAAGCGTATATGCCGGAAAATCCGCCAATCCCCTGTTGTATAAGTATTCCCCGTGATTGAACGCTTCAAATCAAATGTGAAGTTATGTCCAAAAAACTGTGTTTCTCATTAAAGGAGATCTCCCTCTAGTGAGTTAAATGTGAACTATGTAAGTAAAATATGATATATAAAAGATAAATCTTCTTGAGACGATTCATTTGCTCCAAATTTGGACTAAATCAACAGTTGAGAAATTATTTCATGAAGACTTTTGGAGATACTACCCCTTGTGTCGGTGATATAAAACTAACCTTTTCCAAAATCAATCAAAAAAATCAGCTTAAGAAAATATTAAGAGAAGAACAGATTAAGTTAATCAGGAGTGAGCCACCCTTCCGGTCTAAGTTGGTGAGGCTTATGAGAATAGATCTGGTACTACATACACCAATCAGCCATAACATTATAAACACTGATAAGTGCCATTGCGATTAGATAATCAAAGTTATTCTGAATTTAAGCGTACGGAAAAAAACAGTTATTATATAAATAACAAAAATTAACTGACTTTTGAAATTAACTCAAAGCATAAAATTATCTATACCAGCTGTTTTTGTCTAAAACCTAATCGAACCTTGTGTCATATACATTTAATATTCATTAGGGAACTTACTTATTTCAATTGTTATACCGCCAGTCAGATTCAAATAGTACACTTAGCATGGATTTAGACTAGAAGCAGGGATTGATATAAAAATACACTGACTCTCGTTGTATTCGAGTTGGTTGCTTAAGTTTCTCATCTCTTTTGTCTTTTTATCTTCTGAGTTAGCCCAGATGGGGGAAAGCACACAACGAAAACCCAAAACTCTACTTAAGTATTTATGCTTTATTACTTTCCTCCTCTGCCCACAGTATGTTCAGTATTTCTGGGATAAATGATGATGTTCTCGAGGAGGACTGAGAGAGGCTATCATTCATGACGCTCTGAGAACTTGCAGAGCGTCTCAGGGTGTGGAAAGAGTTCAATCATTTTTTCACAGGGTATGTTAACCTTTTTCTTTAATGAGACTAACCATTACTAGCAGTATTATTAAAGTAAACATCATTCAGGAAAGTTATCTGCACACATTAAACACACAGCAGTTATTTCACTGTAGTAAGAAATCCCAGGATAAACAATGCTGACAATTGTCGGAATGATTATCATAGAAACATCAAATAACTTCAGGGCTCAGGATTCAGGGCCGGTGTGAGCATGTATTTTATTCTACGTCGTGGAAGTACTGTATCATTTCACAAGAAATATGGGCTGTGAAATGAATGCAAATAAGTGAATGAAAATAAAGTATCCGTCTTTTCTATGGGCATGCTTTTAATAAGTAATCTTTAATTGTGCACAGTACATTTCTTTCGTTTTCCTGACATTTAGCCGACCATCTCAAGCTTGATGGGGCATGAAGACGGAGAAACAAGCATAATAATTTCCCTATTTTTTTTCTTCCCCCTTTTCCCTCTTCCTCTTTATTCCTCATTCTTTATTTGCAGCATACATTTTCACTGTTAAATGGAATTATGATCAAAAAGTTTGTGGCAGCGTATTGTGTGTCCTAACATTAGTCGCACATCAGTGAGTTGAATTTTGATCTGCCTGAAGCACTGCAGAGTAGAAAGCAAGGCAGAGGGAGGGAGAAGTGAGGAAGTGGAGGGGTTAGTGAAGAAAGGAAAAATAGGAGAAGATAGCAAAGAGCAAAAACAATGTACTCTAGCGCCAGGATTTCTGTTTTGTATATCAGTGCCTCTCTACCTCTCTTTCTCTTGCCATGCCTTTTTTCTCTCCGTCTCCCTTGAAGCTTGTCAGTTAGAGCCTTGGATGCAACCAGGGGAATTAGAGGGTATGTGTGTGGAGCAGCGGAGGGAGGGTAAGACAGAGAGAAAAGCAGATGAAGAGAAAGATACAGAGAGAGGGAGAGAAAGGAAGAGTCACGGTTGGGTTGAATAATGAGGTAATGTAATAATGCTTGTCTTCTCTTTGTGATGATAAAACTGTAACATCAGCCCACAAATGCTAAAATGTGCAAATTTTCAACTGTCACATGCAAAAACATCACTTGAAAAAAAAAGGCATTTTCTCAACCATAAGGAAATCCATACATGAACATAGTATGTCTATCCACGGTTCATTAATTAATTTCAAGTCCTACAAAATTGGATCCATAAACACTTGTGGTATAGATACATTTACATAAGTACCAAATAATGTTTTAAGACCTAGTGCCCAGACAACACTTAACACGTAAACACCTTATATTTCATGAATGTAATGCATAGATTAATAAAATAAATAATATTTTTTATTTCCGTCATAAGAGTGTGATATTATGGTGGATAGCTGAAGCTCAGTGGGTAGACAGGTCATCCCGCAATCGAATCGAAGATCAGCGGTTCAATAGCGGCCCCTGCACTCTACATGTTGTAGGGTCCTTGAGCAGGAGCCTGAATCCCAATTTCCTCCTGGAGGGCTTCATTGCTCCTCAGGGATGGTATTTGCAGAGTCAGCGAAGCCGGTCTTTTTCATTATGATATTATCCAGTCTAAATCATAAAGGGTCATTTTTAATCCATAAACGTCCATGTATATGGAGCTAGAGACTCTGTCAAAACCTAAAGTGAGGGTGATTGTGAGACGAGAAAGTGGTGTTAATAAATATCCTTATCAAGCTAGCAGCAAGTAAGTAGAACCAGATAATACCAGGTTTAATGGAAAAAAGGAGTTTGTGCCCCAGACACTGAGGCACAAATTGGGGTTGTATGTGTGTGTGTTGTTTGCTGCTTGTGTGTAAGTCCTATCCTCGGCAAAATTATTGAAAAAATTGCCGCTGCTGTAGATGCTGGAGATTCTTTGGGTTAATGTGATAGCTTAAAAATAATTGCATGGATCAATTTCTAATTTTTACACCCGCATAGATATTAGTGCGAGAAAGAACTGGATTGATTTTAGGAAAGGTCTGTTGAATACTTCAAACACTAGGGGGAGCTATATCTTATAGCAAATGTTTTCAGCCATGATTTCTCAACCGTTGGTCCTATTTAGTCCAAAGTTGGGGCGTATGAATCAACATGGGTCTATCATATTTCACTCTACTAGTTCATGTTTGACTCACTAAGGGAACCTGTTTTTTTAGAAAAACAATGTTTTTCACATTTAATTTCAGGTGTTCTATGAGGATGATTGCTTGTGCAACACAGGGCATCGGCGGCTCCCTTGCTGTTGCTGACGAAAGCAACAGCAAGGGATGTTTATAGACCCTGATTATATTTAAGAAGAAAGCCCTGTGAATCTTATATCTATACCAATCAGCCATAACATTGAAACCACCAACCAAATATTATGTATGTATGTCTGCCTTCTCCCAACAGAAATATCTCTGTGATGTGTTACACCAGCATTAATGTTTTTTAGTAATCTTTGTTACATTATTTGACAACTGAGGCTTCCCACCCCATGAGCCTTAGACACACATGACTTATTTTCAACAATTCAGTGCAAAATATTAAAATGTTGCCTAATCTGTCCCGCCGACTGGGATGTGAACCTGTAGCGAGATAATCAATATTATTCCGACTTCAACTTTTAGTGGTTATAATTTTATGACTCACCAGTGTAAAGCACTCTGAACAAAATCATCACTTTGCAACAGCTGCTCCTCGACCTAGGGCCAGATGTCTGGGTTTTGCCGGGATAGATGTTTCTTACGTTTCAGAGAAAGACAACCCTATTTAAATGTGGAAAATAATCTCTGCAGGAGGGAGGGATATGTTTTCCAACATAGCATATATCCCTAGACTTCTGGGATATTAAATGATCTAATGCATCACTACATCGTTATATTCTGAGATTCATTCATTCATTTCTGTAACCACTTATACTGTTCAGGCTCGAGGGGGAGACAAACAACTGTTCATGATAAACTTTGAGATTACACAATTAAACATGTGAAAGCAAAAACCTACAACTTGCAAGACCAAAGACAACAGACCACTCCCAGTCACATGGACATTTCCCAGATATGCTCTCACCAGATGATGAAAGCCATGGTACCTTCCAATCAAACCTCAAAGCCAACCAGGACCATAAAAGTCTTTTGTGACCTCAGAAGGTACCAATCTATAAACTGTCTGTTCTCCAGTCAACTTTTGTGCCCTGATGAAGGTCCACTACACAGAATTGTTGGCATGCATGTTGGCATGACAGTGCCAAAATAAATAGATTTTTGGTTGTTATATATTTTGGGATGAAGCATAACAATTAACTGGGAAGGCGCGTCCACTCCATGCTCCAAAATGTAAAATCATCAGTGATCAGCATCCGCAATTAGGAAAATGTTTTTATCTGCATCAGCTAAAAAGATTCCACCTCATAAATCAAAGGCTGTTATAGTTAAGTATGTAACACTGAGTAAAATGTTGATATATTACATCCGCTAAACGATTCTGGATTTAGATGACTCCTATGTTAAATACTATGTTTATTTCTGTCTGGAAAGTCTGTTTGATCCATTGCTTCGACTTGTGACTTTTTTTCCGTGTTTACCTTCCTTCTTGATAAATAGCTTTGCTCATTGATGGAGCAGATGCTGGAATCGTTCAGCTTCTCTACAAGCTTGTCTTTTCAGGGATTCTAGGGGTGATATATCACATCAGCCCACAGGTTGCCGTCAGAGAGCTAATGCTTGGACAGAAAAAGATACGTAATGCAATCTATGCATGAATACCTATGCGTGCACACACACACACAAAGACACACACACACACACACACACACACCCACACTAACACATTCTTACAACTCTACTTCTGCTTAATTCTCTTGACATTCTCTAGATCCCCGTAGGGTTTGGCGTTGAAACAATCGTGAACTCATTAGTTTGCAATGGCATATACCGTGTGTGTGTGTGTGTGTGTGTGTGTGTGTGTGTGTGTGTGTGTGCTTGTGTGTGTGTGTGCTTGTGTGTGTGAACATATGCCTATAGTCTTTCCACTAGCAGATATTATTCTCTGAAGGGAAGGTAACTGAGGGACGGAATGTTGATGTGAGTGCATGTTTTCTTTTGGAGTACATTTACTTTGGTACAGCTAGTGTATCTTGCATGGATCATGACCCTCCCTAGGACCATGCCTCCAAGCCTCTTCTCAAGAGGGTCTTGAGGTCTTGGCACTGGAAGATAATTGGGAGACATAACACAGGCAGGGTAAGATAGAAATGCCAAGGTGCTGTGGTTTACCACGGCTCCTGAGGTACATATAGTGTACCAACCACAACAAAATCCACACTAATAAAAAAGGGAACCATTTAAAATCAATTCGCTACTGGTTCAGATCATCAAAACAATTTCAAAGACGTACAGAATGTTGATCATTGAAGGGATCCTTTGTTTTCTTCCAGCTCTTTTCTAACATTTAAATATACAGCAGAACAAATGAAATACAAGCTACGCACAATGTGATTTTATGTTATAGATGAAAGGTCATACAAATCCTTTGAACAGCCCAAGCGCACAAGTCACCATATATCTCCTGCCTCATTGAAGCAGTAGTGACCAGGCCAGCCCTCTGTGACACAACTACAGCGCACATGGGATTTACACGTCTGTCCTCGAAGAAAAGAGTTCAGGGTTCCTGGCTTGGGGAAAATAATTGGGTATCTGAAAAACAGGCCATAGTCAAGCCAGGCCAAATTTATCCAAGTTGTAGTAAGACAGACATAAACTAGGCAGTTAGTGAGTCCAGTGAGGCCAGAGCAGCACTGACCGGGCCAACCAGAATGTTGACATGTTTTCACCCACAGAACACACCAGGGGATATATGAGATCTGTGAGACAGGGATGTGAAACTGCTCTGAAAAGGCCAGCCTTTATGTCAGTGACCTTTCACTCATTAGTTTCCTCCACAGATGTCAAAGAAATATGCTTTTAAGGAAACAAATAACTATCTCAGATTTAAAGGCCTACAATGTGTTTGGTTTTAAGGCCCAAATGTGTTTGCGTTGTTGAATAGAATGCCAATTCAATTAAATAAAATAACTAATCTTTAGCCCTGAGCAGTGTGAGGAACACAACTTTGAATAAAACCATTTTCATGCAAATTTCAACATTCAATCCCTGGGCAGCAGAGAAAATTGCCAAGAAAATAAGTGCAGCTTGATTATGAAGAGAGCAAAGAAAGAACTTGAAATTGGAATGTCTTAAAATTACGGTAGCAAAGCAAAATTTCAAATCAAAACTAGAAAATGTATGTTCAAGGTCACAGATAAGCCTGCAGTTTGAAAGAGCAAGTTTTTATATCCGTCAGGGATTTTACGGAATTTTCCTAACAGATCCTTCGTGTTCACACATTAACTCAAAAAGTAGTGCATGGATTATTTTCAAATTTGATAATAACAAAGACTTTGGTGCGATAAGATCTGGATTGATTTTGTGTAAGGTCAGTTATATATTTTCAACAATATAGGAGGACCTTTATCTCCAAAGATGTAGTCCATTTTGGTGCATATGATTCGACTTAAGGGCATCTACATCATATAATATTACTATACTTTAAAAGTTAATATTTTACATGAAAAGACTTTTTTTTTCTGACGTATCTTCGACAGCGTAGACCTAGTTCACTTAAATATTTATTGTATTTCTAAAAGGACTTTGTATACAGTGAAGAGGATTGATCACGGTTATTAAACAAATGTGTACGCAAGCTGGCTAAAGCAGCGGTAACTGACCAAGCAGTCATCTGCCATATGACATGCCCTCACCATGCCTTCAAATTCACTAAACACTTGGCATCGATGTGGGACAGTGAGGGCAGACAAGGTGTGAGTCTCCAGTCTCTGTGCTGAAAGATACACTGTAATTGGCCAGCAGACAGAGACACCATGCATTTCCTGCCCAAGACTTTTGACTGTGAAACTGAGGACCCAAAGGCCAAATCAATCCCACAAAACTTTTTGATACTATGTTAAAATAGGGACGCTTTATGTGGCTTATCATTTACTTTTGGCATAAAATGGATTGGCATGATTACGCCTTACCAGATCTGCACTCATCAACTGTAGAATCTGAGTTTCTTTTAATTAATGACTCGTTTCTAGTGAATTGGTGTAAGGGTTACATAAACTACTCTCATTCAGATGGCCCCAGAACACCCAGTGTTCCAACCAGCCAGACAAACCTTTGTTTGTGAATGGACAGATTTGTATAAAATTTGGCCCAGATGTAGGTTTTGTTCTAGTGATGACTACATTTAGTGACATCGTGCCTTGACTTCCCGACCTGACTTCTTAACTATGTTTTTCTTAACCATGGTGAGATAGGGCAATTCCAAAAAGTCTTTGGTGTTAACGAGATAACTCAAAAACCATTTCATGCATTATTTTCATAATGTATTATCACATAGATCTTAGAGAAAGGAAGAAGTGGTTTGATTTTGGGAAAGGTTGGTTTATATTCTCGACAGTAGGGAGAGCTTTATCTCAAATAGTTTTGGGGTCGTAAGTTTTCAACTGTTGATACGATTCAGTCAAAATTTGATGCATATGAATGGACTCGAGGAGATCTATCTCGTAATAGTTTATTCTAATAGTTCAGATTTTTATGGACTAATTTTTTTGGGAAATAACGTCACATTTAAGGATTTATTAACATTTAATAACATTTGAGGAATCCAATTTGGGGGATAACTTGTACCACGCAGGGCATTGGGGGCTTTTCGGGGATTTACCCTTGCTGTCAGGGACGACAGTGTAGGCCTAGTTATTGGTAGTAGTAGTCAAAGTAGTATTTTATATTATTATTTGGAATCACGGGCCAAGAGTCAGACCTTAGCAGGGGAGGATGACTTCCGTATTATTATTATTATTTTTATTATTATTATTATTGTTGCGTAATGCTCTCACCCTGATGATCCTAGATGACTTGACTTGAGAATGTGGACAATTTGTACAGACGTTAATGGTTGAGAGAGGAGTACACTATAAACTATAATTTTGGTGACCCCAACCCACTGACATCCTCATGTCTGCATACCTGCCAAACTAACAATACTTAACTTATTGTCAAGAGATAACACTCATATTAAATTGTCCTCTGCATCAAGTACTAAAGTCATTAGTTCTATGAGACTTTTCATATGGTTTTACCACTCAGATTTATCACAGTCACGATTAAATATTTTCCTTTATGGCCTTTTGAAGAGCACAACCAAATAGAAGTAGCCAAGGGTATTTGAGTCTGGTCTTCTTACAAGAGTATGAGAGTGCTGTGTTAATCAATGTGACTTTTTTGGCCCCAAGGAACCCAACTCTGTACAAATATCCTGTTAGAGTTTGACATCACCTATCCCCCAGCCTTCCTTCCTACCTTCCTTCTTTCTTTCCTTTCTGTCATCCTTCCTTCCTTTCTTTCCTTCTTTCTAACAGTAAAGGTCAAGTATGTCAGGCCAATCTCTGACCCAAAAAAATCCATGTGTTTCTCTGTGACACATCTTCGTATCCTGAGGTCCTGCTGCCCCTGGCAGTCTGTCATCAGGCCACTACCTCCAATTATGATTGGATGCCCACACAACATACAGACATTGAGACAAACAGCAAACTGCCCCAGAACAGCCCCAACACACATACACACTTAATTAACATTAATGTCACCCATAAGCATAATACCCGCACAGGATGACACACAGTCTCTATTTCAGTCTCTGTTATCTCTGACCCCCACAGTCACCAGAGAGCAGGAAAATGGAGCCTTAACCAACATGCCTGGTTGGGCTGTACGTGTCAAAATAGCAGTATGAGGCATAGAGTGAAGTGAAATGCTCTCAAGACTGTTTCTATCAAGGTCACAGATTTTTCAAATAGATTTCCTACAGGGAAAAGTCTTAACTGTCTTCACATAAAATATGTAACGTGTGTAATATATATTTAACTAGACAGGACTTACAGAGCACTGATCTCTGCCAAGACAGCTCAGATTGGATCTTCCTCACCAGCCAAAATCGAATGGAATTTTGAACCATACACAACACCGGAAAAACATAACATTGAAATCAATTCTTGACTATTTAAGTAACGTAGACCATCAGTCAGTAAAACAGATAGACAGAGAGAAAACAGGTGAAAAGATAACCTTCTTGGCTCAAGTAGTCATAAAATAAAAAGCAAGATAAAGCCGTTGTGGGTTGTGGTGAATGCCACAGTAGGTGGGTTTACATTGACCCCTTTATTCTGAATGGAATTGGAAGGAAAGCCTAATAAGAAACAAAAATGCTCCATGTAAAAACCCCTTTGCGAATGAGATTTTATTCTTTTGCAGGGGGTCAGTTTAAGTCCTTTCAGAATGACGTTCGGAAAGGCAAGCATAGAATGTAAACTGTGGTTTGGAATAATGCCTGTTGAGCACGTGCACAACGCTAACATTTAATGATCTACACTACACCAGATACTTTGTTTTTAATGCAAACTCTCAAAAAAATAAGTGGGACTGTGAAATATGAACTCTACAAACATGTCCAAGAAAAATCATCAGGATATTTCGACAAAATCTGAATTTTGATTGAGAAATCATAGCGCAAACATTTTCGAGATAAAACTCCCCTTGGTGGCATAAATATACAACCCACCTTTCCCAAAATCAATCCGATTATTCTTTGCACTATTTATGGGGCTTTGAAATTTAGTCCAAATTTATATATAACTGTATATATAAGTTTGGACTAAATAGGACCAACAGTTTTGAAATTACGGCCCGAAAACTTTTGGAAATAATGTTTTCCGCTAGTGGTCAAAATACAACCGACGTTTCCCACAACTGATCCAGTTCTTCCTCACACTAAGGTCTATCTGGTTATAATGTTTGAAAATAATCCAATAAATAATATTTTAGTTTACTCTGGGAAATGTTTTCCATAAAATAAAGCTCCCTCTACTCACCAAAATAGGAACTATTAGAGTAAATATGACATTTATAAGATAGATCTCATTGAGTTGATTCCCACGCACAAGATTTGGACTCAATCGGAACAGGAATAAGGAAGTTATATCCTAAACACTGTGTTTCCCATAAAACACAGTGTTTAGGACATATACTATACCTGAGTGAGTAAAATATACTATACTATACTTAAATACTAATAAAATACTATTAAAGGAGAACACTATATGTACAAGATAGGTCTCCACAAGTCGATTCATTTGTACCGAGTTTGGACTAAATGAGAGATTATGGCCCAAAAACTTTTGGAGATAATGTTGCCCCTAGTGTCAGAAATGTACAACTGAACTCTGACCCATGAAATAGTTTTTGAATTATCGTGTTAACACAAAGGATCTGCAGTGGACCAAGTGGCGGACGCGGCGGGGATGTTGATTCCATAATATACACAACTTTTTCAGTAATATAATAAGTACGATGTTTGAATTCGTATCGCTTTATTCATGAAAAAATAAAAGGAAATTCCTGATGACCCAATGAAAATTCACTCCTATGCTGGAGTCGAGCTTGTTCAGGTAGTCCATGGGTTCTCTCTGGGTATTCCGACTTCCTCCCACAGCCCAACAGGCCTTAAAGGTGAATTGATTACTATGATTCGCTGTAGGTTAGAATGTGAGTGGTGACTTATCAAGGGAGTACCCTGAATCTCGCCCAATGTCATAGGGGAAAGGTACCAGTCCTTATACCAGGATAAATGTTTACAGAAAATGGATGGATAAATGTACGCAAAGTGAAAGTTAAATTAAAATACAACAACAAAAGACCTGAATTCAAGCCTGTGTGAAAGATGAAACCTTAGTGAATGTATTGTTATTAGTAGTAGTTACAAAATCTGAGTTTTGTTTAACATAAGGTCAACATTTTCAGTACTCTCTTTTTTTCTTTGTGCGATATTCTAGATGTATACCATGTAGAATTTTCCTTACCATATAAAACCATATCATGTTAAATTATATCTAACACTGTGCTATGTAATTGTTCTGCTGTTTACACATTTTAAATGCGTTATGTTGTACTGCAACAATCCTGCTCCTGTGCAGTATCCCACTGACTTTATGTACAAACAACATATTTTTCTATTTTTCATATCTATTACTGTTATTGCCCTATTACTTTTGTATTTTTCTTTATTTCTTTATTGAGGCAATTGCAACATAATTTCATTCTATTGTGTACCTGTGTCTGGTGGATAGTCTGAATGAAATAACGTTTATCTTGAATGGTAAAACATTCCTTTAATAGCCAAAGAACCTGTCTGACATTTTCACCAGACAATGGAAGAAGAAAATAATAAGAAAAAAATTATGATTACAGGCGATAACAGGAACAGAGCAGGATATTATCATTGTATAAATTATTAGACATTATTATCCAAGCTTTTTAACAAAGTCAAAAAACTGCAACATGTGAAAGGGGGCAATCACAAAGCAAGAGATAATTTTGTCAATACAGTACACCAAAAGATAAGAAATACCTTTGAGTTTAAGAAGGGCATTTTTTGCACCACCACTCATATTGCCTGATAAATCAACTTATATAAACACAGAAATATATCATCTGATTTATCCAACCACCATCAAGGACTGAAATTGCTTTTTCCCTATGTGACAACTCCGTTTTTCAACACTGAAGGGCTTCTTTTAAGACCGAGGAACTTCAACCGGTTTGATTTGCCAGGATTTCTATTCATTTGTAGCCGATGAATGTAAAACTACCACAGACTCACCCACATGTAAATACTTCTGGAACTAGTTGACGTTAACTAATTTCCAGTCAAAACAGCTGGACTTAAAGTTATTTAGTGAAGCTGTTGGTCAATTTATTCCTACTTGGTTCAATTTACATCGAGCCCTCTGCATCCTGAGCTGTGACGCTTCGTCGTTGATATTGAATATGCGTGGGGAAGATCTGTCCTTTTAAGCAAACTGGAGTTTCAGCATTGAGTTTAAGATTGACTTGCTGTCACTAGATATTGATTTCCTCTCACCTACTTAGTTCACAGCAATAAGCCAAGGGTAAACCCCAGAGTACCGCACAGTTCCTGAACAAACAGGAAGCTGCAATGAACTGATGCACTGATTTATCCTATTTACACTCTAAATAGAAGACTTTGAAAGAATTTTCTCGCCAACTAGACAGACAGGGATTATAGTCTGCTTAATTATGATGTTCATTAGGTGATTAGTGATCTTGATTCTTGTGATCCCCGTGGTTAATCGGCTCTCTAAAAGAATAATGAGATGAAACTTGTAAGCAAGCCAAACACCTGCAAGGGTACAGACTCTCCGTCAGTGTGTGTGTTTGTAGGTGCAATGTGTGCATATCTGGACAGGGTTACATCAGTGATCTATTCCTGAATCTGATAAAGTGTTAAGTTTTGTTTTTCTAAAGTTAACCAAGTACTGCAGCTTTTGTGCATTATATTACTTTCAAAGTAACTGTCAAGTTTTGGTTCCCCATTTCTTTCCCTAAACCATGTTATAATGAAATATTTGAAACTGGTTACTTGCCAGAATAAGCTCAGAGCATCCAGACAGGTACAACAAATAATTTAGATTCATTATAAGAAAACTTTCACCACTTCCTATGTTTTACTGGTGTAGATCATTGAATTATATTATGCCTAGGACATGGTTTCTTTAGGAAAGACCCTTTCCTGCGTTGTTTTCTAGTGATTGTCAAACCAGATTAGGGCCAACACAGAAGGACAGTGGAGGGTGAAGGGGTGCGTTTGACGTCCATAGTGGGTGGAGGCAGGCGGACCCCACGCTGAGTGACCTCGGCTGTCGTAACCTTTAATTATAGCTGCATTGACAGTCTTGCAGATGGTCCAGCAGAAGAGGCAGACACGGGGTAGTACACATCCTCTTTGAACCAGTATCTGTTCTTTCTCTTGACCACAAACCGTTAACCTCTGTTTATTCTCTGACTCTGTGTTGCCATCCGTAAGAAGTTTAATTATGTGACATTTCAATCTCACTGGGTTAATATAAATGTATTTTATATGATTTCCCCTCTCTTACATACCTAATATCTTAAATATCGTATCCAGGTGAAGGAGCAGATTTCGGTGAACTTAAGGGTAGCAGCCGTATGCAACCTGAATTCTGCACCAGCAATTACAGGACAGGGTGTGATGATTGTATAGTGAATTAAAATGTCAGGTTTGTGGCTTTGTATCTCAAAGTTATGTTGTTAATATTTAGTTTTTTCTGTAATTTACTAGTGTTGGATAATAACTAACTACATTTACTCAAACATTGTACTTATGCACAAACAATTTATTTTACTTCATATAGTCATTAATTCGTTCCGTGGTGCATGACTGCATAGTAAATCTACGTTGTAGCAACAGAATAACTTATGTAAAAACATTTATTGGTTTCCGACAATCCCCCATACACCCAAAATAACCACATTTCCCTGTCAGAAAAAGGGCTAACGGAAATCTGAGACTACTAAACACTATCTAAATAATTTATAAAATAAAAAGAATCATGAAACTAACCTTCATATAGTGCCAAATGCTGCTTGTTGTGATGGTGCGGGGAAGGAAGCTGCAGGGTTTATTGCTGGGAAGAAGCCTTCAGACCTCTGACGGGTAACAGGCAGGTCAGTACCGGTCAGTGCAGGATCGTTACTGGATCATTACCATTCGAGGATAGAATGGAGCGGACTCTCCTATGTGCGCCGCCAGGGACGCGGACCGTCAAACGTCAAGGGCGTCAGGGGTCTGCAGTGATGTCAGTAACCCACCAGGTCCAGGAGTGTAATGTACGTGCAAGGTTCTGGCTGGAAATATGGCGTTTTATTTTAAGCCACACTCTGGACGGCGCAGATGCTCATTTTGAGTGTGCAGTTTGAATAGCTGTGTTCGCTGTGCAAAAATTGAAACTGCGAGCATCAGCGGGATCAGGATCGCGGCACAAATATAATGCTATATTGAAATCCAGTTGTGCAAAAAAAGTGAGGGCGAGGAAAAAGTGGCACCGCTGTGCGGGGCGACTTTCGGGCAATGATGTACAGTTTTGATGATGATGACGTGACCCAGATTTTTCCATTGAAATGCGACGATGTAGCGATTTGAGGTTTCAACATTACGACTATGCAGGGTACCCCACTGTACTTCTACTCACACTACATTAGTCTGACAGCTGTAGCTACTAGTTACGTTTTCGGATTGCAAATGTTCATAACCTTCCTGTCCTCTGAAAACCCTTTATCTTTAACAATGTTTATTATGAATACTGTTTCTTATAGGTTGAGAAAATTCTCATTCTCCTTCTCAGGCTAAATAAGGCTCACTTGACAGTGATGCAATAAACTGACTATGATGGTGCCTGGGATTATTTGCCACCATATAAAGGAATTAAAATACCTTAACCTAGAGCACCTGCTGCAGTAAACTCTGACATAGACTTAGACATGCATGCAACAGTAAAATAAATCCCGAAAACAATAGTAAAACCATTGGGCAGTATAATTTAACTTTAATACTTAGATTATAATACTACCATATATTCATGAAAAGTTTTGATGGCCAACCTTTACGAGTATCTTTGCAGTATGGGATTCGTACACATATCAAAGAAAGATCCTGGTTCTGGTGCATTATCTGAATACTTCACCAAAAACCAGGATCTTTCTCTCACCCACCATGCTTTAACCTAGTGTTTCAAAAACGTTTACTGTTACTGATAAAATCAGAGTTTAAAATAATATCCTCGTCAAGGAAACCATGAAAAACACTACTGGATGATATTTTTTTTACATTTCTCTTCAGCTTGATTTTTTTTTCCCCCTCCTCCATTAATACAAAACCTTGCCTTCATGCCGATGAAAGCCGTTTTCCCCTCATTCATACAAACATCACTTGCGTTTACTTCTGTGGGACGTTCTGGCAATAATTGATGTCATTACCATGCATCACCTGTCACCTAAATGGAAGTGAGGAGCAATCAGGCTCAGGGAAGGTGGAACCACACAATGGATTGCACTTGGATAATGGTATGCATTTGTGCCTTTGAGTCACATACAGACGTGAATAAAGACATAGAGAATGAAGTTGAGAAGAAAAGAGGAGAGGGAGAATGAGATGGCCCTGAAATACAGATGAAATGCTAATGAAGGAGCAATCATTTCTTCTTATTGCAAAGGTAAAGAGTAATTTTTTAAGGATGTGTGCCTAGCTTCCTTTTACTTAGATGCATTAGCTTTTCCTCATAACTGTTGCTTAATAGATTGTTTGAATTGTATTTTTTGTCCCCCTGTATCATGCAAATGGTACCGCCGGCCGGCTACTAATTCAGAGATTGCACTCACTCCCTGCTGAACCTTTGTCTTATAATTAATGACTTATTCACAGTTCTTCCCTCCAGTAAGGTTATTGCTATTTACAGCTCAGACATCAAAGGGGAAACGGCACAAAGACAAACACTAAGTGGATTTACAAAAACTTAAAAACATTGAAACACACAAACAACACATAACAGTAATAAAATCGTAATGATAATAAAGATAATATACAATCTACGGATTGATAGCAATGGGAATAGCTTTAGAATGCCATGTATCATCAGAACATAATACAGAGCCCAATATAATAGACACAATATTAATTTAACTCAAATGAATTAGCAGTTTATGAAATGATCCAAGCATCCAAGCATACTGAATGATACCATCTGTGGTTTATGTGGTTCTATGGCTCGAGGGACAGTTTAGATTGCAATTGACATGTAGCCATTATTGGAGCTACAATATGTCTGCTGTTTTGAATTTTTGCATCTGAAGCAATTGAAAAATGAACAAAACTCTGGCTTCTAAATGATGAGAAATCAAACAATTAAGAATCTATTGCTGTTTTGCAAAATCAGTCAATACTTCGAGTAATGTCCAAGTACAGTATTTCTGCTTATAGCAGGCTTGTCAAAGATTGGTTGGCATGCTGGTCGAACCAGTGTTTTATGTGTCTGACATATTCTCCCTTTCTCTTGAATCTTTAATTCTAGCCTATATTTTCCATAAAAATACACCTGCTATGCCTTACATTTCTGCGTGAAGCTTGGGACAAAAGCCATCACTGGCTCACGTTTTTCCAAACAACATGTGCCCTCAGAGAGAATTGGTCCGAGCAGGAATCAAATCTGCCCTTCTGAATAAATATCATCTTGCTGTCTGAATCACATCCCTTCAAAATAAACTGTCTGCGAAAAACAGCTGCCTGACATACTTACACATGCACAAAAAAACTGGAGTAGTAGCCTACATATGTACGCACACACTCACACACACACACACAAAAGCACTCACACGCACACACACACACAAACACACATTGAAGCTGGTCAAAAAAAAAAATCTGCCTTGGACATGACAGGAATGCAGACAGACAGCCATGTGTAAAAATGCCTATCCATCCATTCATTCGCCCATCCACTTATCCAACCATCCATTTGTTCATGCATCCATCTGTCTGCCAATTCGTTTATCGGTCCGTCGATCCCCCCATCTATCTGTCTGCTCATCCAACCATCAAACGTGGTTGAGGATCTGAGAAAGCAGCTCCGGCCCAGCAGCCAGAGTGATAGTGAGGGATCTCCAAATGATTTAGAAGGTGTGAATAAGGGAAAAGGTATTTTCTATTTATGTTTACAATGTTATTTCCTCAGTGTTACAATAAACACCTCTTATTTTTTTGGTGTTCATTTTTAATTCCACATAGGTAAATTTGGGATTGTATGTGAAAGGCTGTGACTTAGTCATGAGCTGAATCACGGATAGTAACGTCAACGAAAGACAAAAGGAATGGGATACTGTTTTGCCATGTCATATGGTACCGTTCCATTTTTTACAATTCTAAAGTCAAGCTTAAATGGAAATTATTTTTTAATGTGGTTATACAGCAAGGTTATGAGGTGCCTATATTTAATTTTATCTGACAAATCTATACATCAAGATTTAATAATATATTTTAACGTTAGCTTCACCCAACCAATATCAACAAAAAATATTATGACACCCGACCACTAACATTTCTTATCATGTCAGAGTGACAATGTGGACCAGGCCTCACTACTACTGTTACTACTACTACTGGTACTACTGTACTAGATGCTGCACCAAACAAACTTTTATGTTTTTATTCATTGCTGAAATATGATTATTTTTTTCTTTTTCTTTTGATGTTCATCAAGAACAGATGGCTTTATTAATTGCTGAAGTCACTGCCCAAAGAACTTAAGACATGTCAAAAGGAGAGTGAAATTACACAAGTCAATACATCTGGGTGATTTGGGTGATTCACTACGACTTCAGATAATTTTAAATATATAGAAATATTTGTAGTATCTTCAGTAGATTGATAAGTTCCCACTAAGTTTATTAGGATCGTTATTTAGGGAACCATGCAAAGTTAACACTGTTATTGATTGAGTTTGATATTATATCCATTATGGATGCATTATAGTATGATAGAATATATGCAAGACAGTTCTCCTCAAATTGATCCATATGCAACAGATTTGGACTAAATCAGACCGATAGGTAGGAAGATTTTGTCGATGAAAACAGTACTATACTGAGTGAAATATGAACTATTTCAGTACAACAGCAGCTGGGAAAGGCTCTGGTCCCCGCAACCCTGAACAGGATAAGCGGTTATGGAGAGAATTACACATAGAAGATAGATTTCCTTGAGTCGATCCATATGCACAACATTTGTATTAAATTGGACCAACAGTTTAGATCTTACGATTTTGGAAATCAATCTCTCCCTAGTGTCAGAAATATACAACAGATGTTTCCCAAAATCAATCAATCAAAAAATATCCCTGATTTTT
The DNA here is from genome assembly GCA_037951165.1 of Lophius americanus. Lineage (NCBI taxonomy): Eukaryota > Metazoa > Chordata > Actinopteri > Lophiiformes > Lophiidae > Lophius > Lophius americanus. The sequence goes on from JBBDHG010000003.1 coordinate 8,760,677, forward strand.
GGAGGATATAAAAAATATTTGAGTAAATTTTTGATGAATTTCTGCTGAATGTCCTGTACGACACCTCTGAACTCCAAACTGCAGAATGCATCACAGCAGAAAGCAAATAGGACATTATCCTCTTGGTTGATTTATTTGGCTTTCAGGGTAAGATAGGGAGCATTTCCTGGTGAATTGTGGCTCGGCACCAGCTAGGCCACCCAAGCATCACCAAGCAACGATGGGATACTGGATATATCTACAGCCAACCCTCAACGCATCTCATCAACTGATAACTAATGACTCAGTTGAAATGTGTCAGGCTAAACTAAACCAATCCTTTTATCGGCTCACATTCTTATAGGCTTACGGTTAAAAACAGTAGCAACTCACTCAATGTGACATTCATAAAAAATAAATTCCAGTGACTGTTGGCAGAAAATCTAAGATTATATTTTAATGTTAGTACAACACATATTGTTGTAGGTAGCTACATGTTTCATGGGTGAAACTTTCATAGACTGATAGAAACTTTGTAATAAAGGTTAGCATTTTTATTTGATCAACAGCAAATGGAACTGTTGGAATCTTTCACCAATGCGGGAGTAAATCCGGTTATTATAGGATTTACATTCTGCACATGAGCCTTTATTGTCAGGAGGGTCCGAGAAAGACAGGATGGGGAAATACGCTGCAGTACCTGCAGCCACTTCTTTAAGAGGGCAGCATTCATACAAGACCGATCAATCTCTGTGGTGAACACACACCTTTAACAGAGAGAGTAGCCATCACAGGACCAATAGCTCCTGTGACAGGAGCTATTCAACCTGCCCACCTACCCCTTCACACAAACACACACACACACACACACACATACAGACGAATAAATTGTATTTGGTCCACACAGAATATGTTCACAATTACTGTCTCTATACGAAATAAATAAATAAAGCATCTGTACACTTGACCATCTTGCGTGCTCATTCACAAATACCAAACACACATATACATGCACATACACAAAAACTAACCTGCCCATAACCAAGGTCAGGGGACTGCAAAAGAGATGGGCATATTTGATCAAACTAGGAGAGGTTATGCAAATAAGATTCATGCAATTAAACCAAATTCATGCATAATACATAAAGGCTCTGCACTTGTCTGTGTGAGTGTGTGTGAGTGTGTTTGCATCTGTGTGTGTGCAGAAGAGAATATTTGGCCGCTTGTAGTTTTATTTCTTTCAGACGGGGAGGGGTGTGGCCCCTAACTCCAACTGTGTTATTGACATGTTAAATAAATCATCTGCAGACCTTTCCTACACACTAACACCTAGCACCCATTTTGAAGTGGCTATTCAGCAGTTTTGCTCCAGTCCATAGTTAGTTGTCTAGCTCATATTTTGTTGAACTGATAATTTGTGGTTATCCATATGCAAGTATTTTACAACACCAAACATTTATTTTAATTGTTATGACAACTGATGTGATGATTTTGAAAAGTGACTGGATTCTCTCTGTCTTTCCTGTGTCTGACTCCCTGTCCAGCCTGATTTTGCTCTGTGCGCCTTTCTCATTAATAACTAATGGATTGTGGGAGGGCAATATAATGCATCTTAATGAGGAAAATTACATGACCTACAGCGATGCCTCAGCAGCAAATACAATGAGCGAGTCTCCCCATTAGGAGAGGTGCTGTGCCATTTATGCACTAGACCCAACAGCTTAACTTAATTTATTATTATACATCTACTACGTATGTAAAAAGAGTAACAATCACAATCTGGTTTTAATAGGTGTTTTCTGTTCAAATGGTCACAGAAACAATCCAGATTTAGACAATTTAATGTTGGTTCTATTTACAAATATTTATTTCACAAGCTAAAATAATTTTGTTGCCTCCTGCAAGCAGAACCATCAGTCCGTGAGATGACAAGAAGACACCCACAATTTCATTCAGACGTGCACCGACCAGCGGAGACGAAACTGGTTCAAACCATTCAAACCAGCAAACCTAGTGACAAATGTCTCAACATTTAAGAAAACTAGATGAGGAGCCTTTAGTTAAAAGTTAATTAAAGTTCTTTATTCACTCATACTGGGGAAAATATTCCAATAAAACAACAAAAACATGTAACACATCCGTGATCTACATACTGACACGTCCCTGTGGACAGGTATACGCCATACAGACCAAGAGAGCACTCCAAAAACGCACCTCAAAACACAAAACAGCCATTTGCAGAGGGAATATGGACTATGTTATGGCCAAACATTACCAAGAAGCCAAATCTGGGTGCTCCAGCCACTCTACACGTCATGGGACATGAATAAGTGACTGTTTCAACCAGAGGGAGCAACCTACCCAACATGCTCACTCAGAGAGAGATATGCTGGGATCTGCATGCTAAACACAATGATACCTGCTGGACTGAATGATGACTTTAACTTCACATGTTTTTCTCTGAACAGACTTTGTGTCACTGAAACATATATATATATATATATATATATATATAACATATTCTAAATTTTACTGCTCTGCCTGTCCGTAATTTTTGTCACAACTATAGATCCGAGGTCTTTGTGACCTAAGGATACGGCTCTATTTCACTTGAGACAATCACATAGCATTCCTGTTTATCATTACTTGATCTCCATTTGCTTTTATCCTTTTATCCTTTTTTTGTGACCTTATAGGTCAATTACATAAGACTTGTAATCAATTACCTGATCTCCAACTTCTCGCACTTAATATGAGGAAGGCGATAGCAAAAATGATAGCAGGAGTTGGAAATAAAGTCCAAATAAATTGGTAAAACTGAGATCAGTCAACCCACACTGGACTTTAGTTGGTGCCACCTTTTATATTTGGATGCTCGTTGGGATTACATTTTGTTTCATCTGGAGAGTTTCTTTTGTCAACAGCAACTTTGGGTTTTGCTGTTAAATGTACATGATATTTACTTAAGGCATTCCTAATACTGAAACTAGATTCTTTAAATAAAGTGAACAGTTAGGGAAAATACACATGCCATGATTTTATTTCACCCAGATCCCGCCTTACCGTTCAAGTTTGCCTCCATTGTGTTCATGTAATAACACAGAAACCATTTCATGGATACATTTTAAATTGAATGCCTCTGTCGACCCTAGTGCGCAGAAGAACTGGAGAGATTTTTGGAAAGGTCTGTTTTATAATTCAGATACAATTTCTCCTCCATTGGTCTGATTTAGTCCGATTTGGTATATTTGAATCAATTCGATGACGTTTATCATGTATATATAATATTCTTCACCGTTAGTTCATATTTTAGTCATTAGGGGAATCTCTTTTTTAATGAAAAACAGTTTTTAGGACATAACTTCACATTTAAGTTGAGGAGTTAAATCAGGGGGATTGCTTGTACAATGCAGGGGATTCGAGGCATTTCGGGGATGATAGCATAGGCCTGCTTTGACATAAGTTTAGTCTTAGCCTTATAACAAAGAGAGAGTGAATTTGTAAAGGTGCTGCTTGTGTAGCTGTGGGGTCGACTATGACTTTGAAATCAAGTAGACTGGAAGATGGACCAACGGACGGTTTTCATTCAGTTCAGATACATGCCCTTCTTTCTTAGTGTAGTCGTAAATTCAAGTTCCTTTTTAATTAGAAAGTTGTAATCCCGAGACAGAAGTGAAACAAAATACACAATGATGTAAGTTATATGCTTTGTTTGTTTTGTCAGTATATATTTTTTCAGTTTTCTGTCACAAATCGGCACGAACCTTGGTGCTGTTGTAGCTCAGGTGGTGGAGATTTCTGATGCCTTAAGTGTATTGATGCGGCACCCTCTCTGTTCTACAGGACCTTTTGGTTACATCGCCCTACTCCTCCAGCATCCACACAGGGTAAATAAATCCCCTGGACAGTTTGCACTCCTCAATAATAATATAAAAGGCAATACAGCGTACAGATACCAGTAGTGGTGGAGGGAAACTTCCATGCTGGTGCAATGATTCTACACCACAGAAAACAGTTTTATCGGTGGAGGAAAGTGAATGGGTGAAAAATACGAAACTGAGATGAAAACACATTCATCTACGCTGAGGACTTTGCTTCATCATGATATCAATAATATTTTGTTATGGCTATTTGAAATAGAACATTCTTACTAGAAGTTTGTTTCAGTTGAGTTCCACAGGCTCAGAAGGGAGAATTCAACAGTGCAGAATTAGACGAGTTGTTCATCAGGTGAAATCATAGACGGTAACGAAGTCATCATGGGTAGAGATTGGTTAGGGCAGGTGTTCATTGTTCAGATTGGGGAAAATTTAGAGAGCTTAAATGATATTCTGGATATTTTGATATCAGTAGTGGGTTTTTTCATTCCGTGTAGCTCACATTGACAAGTTTCTGAATTCTGTGCCATGTTTTTATATTTATTTATATGTGCCTTATATAAATATTTTTCACATGTAAATGGGACACTTTCTACTGGAACCAGATTCAATATCAAACAGATGGGATCAATACAAGATGCTTATCTAATCAGAATCGTTTCAACAAGTCAGTCACCAAGATTTGTAATGGATATAGTTTAAAAATACTTGAACATACAGTTGATTCTACATTGCAGAGTTTCCACAATTTGCAATATGTTATGCTTAATCAGCTGAAATATCCAGTTTATCACACCAAACGCATTCTGCGTGTCAGCTCAGCATACCACACCGAGTAAATGGCAGACCATACGCAGTCATGTGGGAAACTGTCTTTCAAGCATGGTATGCTGATAAAGAAAGTTTGGCATGTGGAAGAATAGTAAATGCAAAAAAAGGAAAAAACAACAGCAAATTCTTTGATATTTATATGAGGTGATTGTAAACATGACAAAGAAAATAATATGAACCCAGTGAGAATTTTTTATTCCAAAATGGAAAGTAGTATTTATTTGTATTTAATGTAAATGCAATGTTAAATATATAACATAATATATAAATAAATGTATTGAAATCGTATCTGAGATAAAAGATATATAAAAAAAAAACATAAATCATAACAAGAAAATACAACAAAAAAAGTGATTGTATTGACACTGTTTAGAGGGTCTGGCTGGGACACTTGCTTAGAGACCTTAGTGAACGGCTGTCTATCTAACTGTAATTATGCTTATCCTCTTCTGGGGTGACCCCCGTTCTCCCAGCCCCATTTGCCCCTGAAATCTTTATGAGCCAGTTGTCATGGAAACAAGAAGTACGCCAGACACATGGTCCTCGCTCTTTGAATACAATTAATATGCAGGCTGATTTATTTCTCTTTCTTAGGAAGGGGTGCAAAGGAGGGGTAGATGCGGGGAAGTGGGATCTGGTAATTGGGGTAAGGAAAAAGGGAGCGGCAAGGGAAATGAAATTAGCAGGTTTTTTTTTAATCTTCATATATCTGAGTTTAAGGGTGTTGGGATGTGGGCATGGTTGGATGGATGGACTGATGGGGATGGATAAAGGGGATTTAGGAAGGGGAATGGAAAAAATTTAAATTAATCTTTGGCTCCCTGCAAACAGTTTTCCCCCCTTTCATTTTGGAATTGTGACAGTTGTGACAAAATAAGAATGGCTGGGCAGGGTGTTGAAAGGACAGACTGAAAAAGGAATGACGAGTTGTCGTCTAACTGTATTCACCAAAGCGTTATATTTTAGAGTTTTACATTTTAAATGTTAAACCAAAGACTTAGCTGGACACATGCAAATTAAAGAGGACTGGAAGATGTGTTCGTTTTCTAAGATTACAGAGGGAGAGAGCATCAGACTTCACGTCATTGGAGAAAGGCTAAATATGATAAATGTGGGTATACTTGAATGATTATGGGGACTAAAACCTTTAAAAAAAATTTGGAATGTAAGGAGTGTCAATGAATGTTTTTTAATTATCTTTTATCCATCTATCCCCCCACCCCCACCCCTCTGGTGTATCCATAAACTACAACAGCCACACATCATCGTCTCTCATTAGACCCACGTGAGAGTCCTTCAGCTGCAGCAGGGGGCTTGATCTTACAAGGGGGCCATGACACAAAGGCAGCAGAGAGGGAGAATGGAGATAGTAGAGTAGATGAGGAAGGAAAAGGGAACACAAGGAGTGAAAATGAGTGAAAAGGCGAGATGGGGAGAGCGAGAGGAGGGAGGCAGGATGGATAGAAAGAGAGGGAGAGAAGTGGGAGGGAGCCAGGTGACAACCACAAAGAGGCAGTCAGGTGGAAAGAGCCAAACGCTGGAGCCAATTAATTCCCTCCACATGTTTTGAGACAAAAGCCTGTGCACTTGACCCTCCTGTGAGCCGAGGGAAGAGAGAGATGGGTGTAGGCATTAGGAGGAGGGGGAGTAGAGGGTGTGACAAAATGTAAAAGGAGTAAGGGGATCAAGGGCCTCAGCAGAACGATGGAAGAAAGGAGACAAACAAATAGCGGAGAGAGTAAAATATAGGTAGGGATAGATGGTGAGGGAGAAAAACAAGAGCAAAGAGGAAGAAAATAGGGAATATGATGAGAGAGAGAGAGAAGGTCAGGAAAATATAATTTCTGGCAAAAAAATACCATGATTTAAGAATAGTTTCTCTGCTACTTTTGTTGTATTTTAACACTAATTTATTTATCCATTGTTGTAACATGTTGTACATATGATCGTACATCACAGGGATGGGCCATTAAGACAGTGTGCAGTCATAACAGCTACACATGGCCCACTCATTCATGGGAGCACAGACATGGGGCTATTTTCTGGTTTCTAATCAGGGCTGCTCTCATCAATTTGTACCCCCACTTCCAGACAAAAAAACCAACTGGCCATCAGATACAGAGAGTGGCTTTCCTAAGATGCTTTAAACGATAAAAAATAAACTACTCCTTTGAATTACTTTTATCATTCACCTTGGAATGAACTGTAGTTTATACGGAGCGGTTTGGAAAATGGGCTGGAAGCCTCAAGCCATGTTCACACCAATAAAGGTAAAGCAAACTTCCACTGAATCCAGATCCAGTTACGACGTTTGAACCAGGATGTGCTGCAGTAACATTGTTGAACTAGAAGCTGCTCAGTTGTTGAATGGACCTCAACTCCAGACTACTTTAATGACCAGATGACTTTGTCTTTGGTGCAAAAGACAAGATAATTACGACAGAGAAGTTGATGGCGTATAGTCCCTTCCTGAAGCCAGCTGCTAATTTGATTAAGTTTTGGCCAGAGCTGGTTTCATATATAAATAGTAATGGTAAATAAGATGTTGCATATTCATTTGACCAAAAGGGTAATTCATACAACTAACCCATAAACCCAATGGATTAATTACCAACTTTTTTTTACCATAAAATTACCAAAGCTAAATTATTATATTGTAAATTATTATTAGTGGATTGCGTTATTCATTGTGTTGAGTTACTTGAAAAATGTCACGGTAGGTGTAAAGTCCTCACACAAGAAATTCTCATAAGGGGGGCGTTTCCCTGATCAAATGATTAGTGGCTTAAGATCCAAATTATATCCATGAAAAGTTAGGAATATTATGGAATCATCATCGCCACCACCGAGTCCGCTTTAGATCCTTTATTTTAACATAATAATTCAAAAAATTTTCCTTAATCATTTTCAAATGATATACCTGAATAGACCTTAGTGCGAAGAAGAACTTGATTCATGAATATTTTATGACACACAAGGGAGCTCTATCTCCTTAACTTTTCAGTCATAATTTCTCAACTGTCTGTCTGATTTAGGAGATCTATCTTGTATGAATCATATTTGACTTTTTTTTCTCACTAAAGGACCACTGTTTTTTGAAAAACACTGTTTTTCGGAAATACCGTCCTCACCAGTGTTACCGGATCTAGCGAGAGAAACAAGCAACCAGGCCTATGAAAATAATCCCCAAACAAGCCACTTCTCCGCCCCCCAAAAGAAAATTCCGCACAATGACCACTAGAGGTACTTAAACCAGTTTAAACACATCTCTCAGCGATAAAGAAAGACAGTATAAAGTGACTTAAGCCAGGATATTCAGACAAGTGTCGGAAACTGTGTAACATGGACTGCAGAAGATCCCATTTTTAAATAATTACAAACCAGAAACAGGAGAAACTATAGTTAATCTTAGCCTGCAGCAATAAAGTGGTTCCTGGTATGATAAACAAATGAGTGAGTTAGAAAAGTCTTATTAAAAAAATGTGAAAACCATTCTAGTCAAAAAAATTAGAATAGCATGAGGCTTGGCCAAAAACATTTTTCTCTCGACTCATAACAGAGTTCAGTCCTTTAGCCTCATATGAAGAATAACATCCTTATATTTCAAGTTGCCTCAGGCGCCAAGGTACAAATTAAACATATTTAACAACATAACAATTTGTCCAAAGAGAAGCTATGAAATATCTGAAAATATCTGAAATATCCTGAAACATTCAACAAGGTGTTCTCGGTGTACCACATACAAACAAGAACATAATAAAAACCATATAAATAATATCTATGATAAAAACAAATGTAAAAAACACTTTGTGGGAAATGAGAATGTAACTATTGTCTTGGTCAGTTATGGTGACCCAAAGAGGGCCAATCACAGTGAAATGTTAAAAAAGAAATGATATTCGTGGCCTAGGAGCTTAAGACATCACAATTACCTGTTGGAAGTTACAGTTACATGTTACATGAGAGTTCGTAAACACGAACACATCACCCCCGTTCTTCATTCCCTTCATTGGCTTCTCATCTCCACCAGGATTGATTATAAGATCTCTCTCCTCTCTCACCAGGGCGTCCATGGCAATGCATCCCCTACCTAAAAGAACTACTCACCCCACTGACCTCAACACGATCCCTCCGTTCTACCCGCTCATACCGCCTCCTCCTTCTCCTTTTGGGTGATCGGGCCTTCTGTTCTGCTGCCCCTCGTCTGTGGAATGCCCTCCCTGACCATCTGAGGGCTCCACAGACAACTGACACATTTTAAAAAAAACTTAAAACTTAAAACTTTCCTTTTTAGCAGAACCTATAATTTTAATTAACATTCCTGCTTTTATGTCAGGTTTCTAAATGTATTATTATTATTATTATTATTATTATTATGTTAAAGAGCCCGGAGTACAGAATAGGCAGTTTCACTCTCTGTGGAACTTAACCTTGTACTGAACTTTTATTCCATTCTCTTTCCCCCAGTCTTTGTTATGTTTTTTGCGGTATTTTGCCCATTTTGTCCCTGTCATTGTTCACAAAACTCTCCATCAGTTGCACGTATTTTCATTTGAATGTCTATCACTCAAGTTTTCCCTACCGAAAAAACACAACTACCTACTCTGCCTCTGATTGGCTAGTCAGGGCAGAGCCAATCAGAAGCAGGATGTGGGTGGGGGAAAACTCTGCTGTCACATAGGGGAGGGACTTAGGGAACAGAGTTGTGGACGGATCCAGAAATAGGACAAACTATTCTGCGTTTAAATAACCCGTCGAAAATAATGCAGGTGGGAACGAGCCCCAATAAGCAACTACACTTCAGCAACAAGCACAAATAACCTCCAACCCGTGAATACCAATATTTGTAAGCGACTTTACAGAAAAACCAGCCCAAAGTCGCTTATAATAAGCGAACATTGCAACTATTTTGCTTGTTTGTACTTTACGTCATATGAGATGACTCATATGCATGTGGTATTTTAATGTAATGGGGGGGGGGCTTTTATTTGCAAAAGAAAACGTTTTTTCAGCAATGAATTCCCCACCATAAGTTATATTGTGCCTGCATTTAGCTCATTTGAAAGGACACAAGGTACTACACATATGCTTTTCGTCTCTGACAGCAAGGGGTTTATACTTGAAAAGTCCCAAATCACCTTTGTTGTACAAGCAATCCTCCTTGAACTACTCAAATCAAATGCAATTTAAGAGTATTTCAGTAAAAGAGCTCCCCATAGTGAGTAAAAAGAAAATATTAGATTTGAATATGGGTAAAATATGATTGAATCAAGACAGATCTCCTGGCATCAATTCATAGGCAGCAAATTTACTTTGTTGAAAAAAATAGTTATGAATACTGTATTCCATCTGCAGCTGAATTGCGTGACCAATCAAATTTTTTTCCCGTGGTCCATGGTGTATTACTAGAGAACGTGCTGAATCCGTTGAGAATAAGAGAATATCTTTTGGAGAGTTTTATTTTCGGGAATAGGGTTTATTCACGAGGATAAAAAGAATTTGAAAGATTTATTATCCAGTAGGAAATGTCGTTTCTCCACTCCATGGTACAGCTTGACGTTACTTGCTTTTCATAGCAGAATCATAAAACATCAGTATGCAGATATTTCAAGGAGAAATTGATGAAAAATAACTTTTTTTTCAAAAGAGAGGACAGTCGACAGAGACAAGCTATGGTTTGAAGAAGAAATTATACAATCACAATGTCTAAAAGCCTTGCTCTCCCTAACATTCACCTGCTCCAAAGCTCATTTTTAGGAACATCTCTTAAAAAATAGACTGAAACAAGTGCTATGGCGAGAGGAGGCAGTGTGGTGCCCGAAAATGTCATTGGTGTCGACCTAAGAGTAGAGGACTGAACAGAGAATGCTTCCTTTGAGAGCTAGTCTGGTCTTTTTCTGAGATTTCCTCTCAATGCCTTTCTTTATCTAATTTTTGCTTGCTTCTCTCAAACATGTGTTGTCTTCACAGATTCAACTGATTCATTTTAGCACTACTGAACTACTCACTATTTAAGACTGTAGCTCTTTGAAAACTGAGGTTCTTGTTGGAGAGAAAAGGATGTTTTTCGGCGACAGTTCTTCTAATCAAACCTTTGCAATGATAAATAATTATCAAACTGCAGACAATATAATCTCCTCAGCTCAGTTCTTCTAATCAAACCTTTGCAATGATAAATAATTATCAAACTGCAGACAATATAATCTCCTCAGCTCAGTTCTGGCATACCAGCATCGACCCAGTAGTTAAAATACCCTAATCAATCAGGACATGTGATCATAGAAAAAAATATAAAAGCAGACTGTTTCAACTCACAATGCATTTTCCTCAGGGTGTGACTAGGAAGAGGTGTTAACCTGATTGGAAAAATGTGATTCCTTATATGTGCAAATAATATCCGAGATATTTCTCTATGGAATCTCTCAAATTCCTCTTGTTGAATCTAACGAGTGAAGCTTGAAAGAGTTGGCCAGGCTCTTTCAAGCGTTCCTTCAGAAAGATATCTCTGGGTTGGCTCGTCATCGTTTTCCGCAGAAGCTTTATCCAAGTTTTTAAACCAAAATAATCTCTAAAATAAAAAAGTAAAGAAGAACAGATCAATATAAACCACAGCAAAGTAGTTTAAATCCATCTAATTGGGATCTCATCAAATTTATAATAATCCATGTTTTCCTTTTAACTTCATTTGCCTTGTTGTGTTCTAAGGATTGGGACAATTTATTTTCTGTTTTTAAATTAAATCAACTAATCGGTTTCACATAAATTTATGAATTAAACACATAAAAATACTCATAAAAGATAAGAACACAGTACTTTAAAAGCCCTCATAAAATACTCTTGACTGTTTTTTAGCTCGCTGTTAGCCTATAGCATAGATCACCTAGGTAAGCATGAGCTAGTAAAGACCATGTTATTTGCTCAAGTGGTTAATATACCCACCGGAGTGTCAGTTAATGTACAGTATCAAACATCATCCAACTCATGCGGCAAAGGCAGAAGAACAGGTCGTCAGACAGGATTGGTAGCTTTTAAAAACTCCTAAACTCTTACTTCAGATAACTTAGAATGAATGAATTCATACTTTTTTCACTTTGTATGAATTAATTTAGCAAGCCTTACGAAAGCTACTCCCCTCTTACTATGTGTCAATGCAGCTCCTGTGCAGGTGTCTGAAGGATGCACAGTAAAACTATCAACCTGCTGGCCCAGGGATTTAACCCTTTTATGCCCACATATGTGGGTTACACAGGACTCACCTAAAGGGCTACTACTGAAAAACAGTGTTACCATCAGCCAAGGAAATGCCTTGTGGTCACATATGCTCAATATTAGACGTGTAGAGAGCAACTCGTCTGCTCCAATACAGAGATAGAGCGAGCACCTGCGTCAAAACATAAACGACGAACAAATACCACCGTAGAACTTAATTGGATCTCTTCATTAACGTCATGCAGTGCAGTATCGTTTGCAGTAAGCTAGTGCTAAGCTAACGCTAGCAACCAAACATAAATGATGAACCTGTGCCAGCTTAAAATATTAATGTATAATTTTAACGTTGACACACGTATGTAAATACATTTTTATGCACTATTAATGTTTTTTTTTAAGTGACAAAATGTAACTACTTTGAGCTATTTATCTGCTGAAACATACTTTGAAACTTACCTGCAGTGTAATGCACTTCCTCTCACTGGACTACATCTTTGTTGGCTCTAGATTGATTTTTAAATTCCCCTTGGTGATCCAGCTTACCAATGGATGATAACGGCCTACTGGGCCAATTATAAGGGTGAGTAGGGCCATACTAGCTCAAATTTGTGCTAGTGATACGACTGATATGGCCATTTAAAGGTGACACCATCCGAAGGGGGTGGAGCGAACACAAGACAGAGGGATGCAGAGCTTCACCTGCAAGTATGTTGAAATAAAAGTCTAAAAGTTAAATCATTTACATAATTCTTTTCAGGTTCCATCACAGCACTAGATAGAAAGAGGAAGAGAGTAATGCGCCTTGACTTGAATTGGACATTCATTGTCTGTAACCGCTCCTACTGGACATTGAGTGAAGCTGATTTTCCAGAGACATTCTTTAATGTCATTCTATGCTGTCATTTATCAAAATGGTGTTGTTGCTAATTGTTGATACAGAAGTACACTCAACTACTTCAAATAATAACCATATTATTCCTGATATTATTTCATTATATGTTTGGTTGATAATGATGATGGTGTATTAAATTAATTATTGTACAAATAATAACACTCTTGTTTATTATATATTCGAAAAACATAAATATTAGATAAAGAATACAAGTAAACCAAACAAAAAATAGATGGATAATATACTTAATTTATATTAATATATTTTATAGGTGAAATGTAATATTTCCGATTCTGTTATTTAATTGCTATTTGTGACTATAATATATTAATTTGAGGGTGAAGTAACTTAAACCATAACCAAACTCCACTTACTGCACCACTTCGGCTAGGCAGCGGCCCTAGCTCTTACAGGCATCTTTCATGCTAGCACAAATCCAGCAAGATTGCTAAGGATATTTCTTGCCACAATATAGGCCACCGCCCAGCATTTTAGAGCTTTGTATGCGTATAATGGTCAACATTGCAAGTCACATGTGTTTGGGATTGAAATTATTTTGGGATTTGTACACTAATAGTTAGCCGACAGAAAATTGATCTGGTAGGCTGGCGGACGATCTGCTGAAGAGTGAAGCTAGAAGCCATGGTTATACTGAAAGGCTTGATTGAAGAGTGGAGACAAGTGTGATGAAGATGAGCCCTCACTACTAATTCCCCCTAATTTGCCCGCAACATCACATAAAATTTTTGATCTACCTTAGGGGGAAAACACATGTCAAACTACATGCGAGGTTAATTTCTGAGAAATAATGTTCCAAAATGGTAGCTGAGCTTTTGACCAGGGACCAGATGGTGTGTACATTAAAGATACCTCACACCATTTTATTGCTGCCTCCTCTTCTAACAAGAGGTTAAGTACCTAGAGAGAGCAGCAACTCTAGGGTGTCCCTAATGGCCGACAGCCAGGCAGTCTGTGGCCTGAATAATGTCTGGCTGATTTGACTGCTTTCTAACAAGGTACTATGTCAATGTGTCACCAAGAAATTGAAGTTATGATTGCTGTGTGGTTGGACAAACACTCCTAGTATGCACAGGAATTGTGTATGATAAACTGTATGAGAAGGACAGAATATAGAAAGATATTAATTAGTTGGCAAACTCGACAGCAAAGACAGAATACAGAAAGAGACCAATTTACGGAAATTAATCCAAGCATTAGGAAACATAAGATAAGAAAAAGTCAGGTCAGCAGACCGTGGCTTCATTAGAAATGCAGGCCTGACCTACTTTGAGTTCCTCTCATGGTGAGTGACAGGAAAGGCAGCAGGTTACTGAAGAAGATGGGACTTGAGAGAGAATAGGGAATAATGCCTACAATGTGCCTTACATCTAATGGCTGTACTGCAACCTCAGATTGTTTGGATCCCATGGAAATCAGGAGAATTATAATGGACCAGTAAAAAAGATGAGACCACGCCAAAACTTGCCCCGCTGTAGCAATGAATTAAGCAACATTTTGTCCATTGAAAGCCGTGGCTTTCGCTAGCAACCATTAACGTAAAATATGAGTAAATCCTCACTCATCAATGTTGTGTAAGTCCTATTACTTATTAAGTAGGGAACTTGATGACTTAGTTTGAAAAACTATTGCAGGAAAAGACAATCCTAAGGCTGTAATGTGTACTATCTACAGACTTTACTAAAGTTCTAACTATAGCCTTTATTGTCCTCAAGGGGAAATTCCTTTCACAGCACTGTACATGTCAGACCACATATCACACAGCAGCGCACAATGACAGCCATACAACAGAGTGATAATGACAGCAGGACACACTCAGGCCTGTTCAGCAGTGTCTTCTGTTTCAGGCAGCTATGACGGCCTCACTAGAACTAATAATATCTCCGAAAAGTCGGGGATTTTATTGAACCTTCATGGCTTCGTTCGCAGATCGTTAACGCGGTACCTCTAAACAATTTTAAGGATAATTTTCAAATTTTATACCAATATAGACCACAGTGCAAGGAATGATTTTTTCGGAAAGGTAGGTTGTACACTCCTGACACTAAGGAGCTTATTTCGAGCTAAGTGTTGGGGCCAAAATTTCTCAACCGTTGGTCCGATTTTGTCCATATTTGGTGCATATTTATCATCTTTAAGATGATTTATCTTGTACATATCCTATTCTATACTATAACTTCATATTTTGTTCACCTGATAGCTCTTCTTTTATACCTGGGAGCTTTCCTTTTATAACTTTCAATCTGTTGGTCCGATTTGGTCCAAATTTGGTGTACATGAATCAAATTCATGAGATCTATCTTGTATATATTGCTTTTAACGCTAATAATTCATATTTTACTCACTAGGAGTTGTACTCACTTAAAGGTATAGCAGAAATTCTAAGAGAATTTCTTTTTTACCTTTAATATTGTTAGAGTTAATTTTAAAACTATGTCCCTGGCACAAACAAAGGGTTAGGTTTACCCTGCCAATATCCATCATAGAGTGTCCATGAGTTGACATTAGAATCAAAGTCCATAACAAGCAGAGCACGTTCATTCAAGAACACAAAGCAAGTTAAGTGAAATCCAATTGCTTTGAAGAAAAACCTGAGAATGCTGGTAATAGCCAAAAGCAAGGAAACCTCAGAGTGACACGACCGACTCAGGGAAGAGAGAAGACTTGAATGAGTGGGGAAAAAAAACAATGACAAACTGGCACATGAGAAAAGGGGAGCACAGATTAAATCCAATAGGGAGCAGGAGTTAACAAAATGAGACTATGAAGAACAGCTGGGACACAGTGAGGTTGGAGAAGCAGGTAAAACAGGTAGACAATCCGAGGAGGACATCTGAGTGAAACATGGGAGAGAAACGCAGAGAAGGAGAAGACACACAAAGACTAAACTGAGAGAGGTGATATGAAAAAAATTAAGCTCTTAACAGGGTTTTTTACCAGAGCAAAACAGATCACAGGAAGTGTAAAGGAAACTAAAACATGAAGACATATACTTTCAAAACAAAACAGGAAATGGTAAAACAGAAAAAATTACAGTCGACCTTCAGAGTGAAAAACGAGAAGCGGGAAATAAAAGTGCATTATAAATTAAATGTATTATTATTATTATTATTAAGTAAAATGGTCATAACAAATATACATATGCAGTATAAACATATATGTTTATTTGGTCATTCATCAGTGCTGTGAGCAGCAGGCTTCACGTGCTTTACGCGTGAACTTTTTTTGACCTGACCCAAAGTACTTATGACTTGGAAAATATTCAAAACCATTATGAGATGTAAATGTATTTTCCCATATCCCTGAATCTGTGTTCCAGCCTCTGTTTTGATTTGGCAGTCAACATGTGGATGAAAGCTCTGACTGGATGACTCACAACTTTGCAACATTTTTGACTTTGTTTTTTAGCTGAAATGCAGTTAAGCTAACATCTGATATTCCCAAAATGTACCTTTTTATCTATTTACCTATATATCTATTTACCTATATTCCTATTTACCTATTTACCTATATAAAAATTTACCTATATACCTTTTTTGTTCATTAATTAAAATGAATTGGTATGTGCTGACATAAAGGGAACAAAAGGAGGAAAGATAATCTCAAACACATTCCTCAGAAACTTCAAACTGTACAATTCGGCAGGACTCATCTAATAAGAGTCAGGATTTAGGTATGAAAGGTACCTAGGAATCATATAGGTATGATATCAAAATATTGTGAACTTCTTTGAAAAGGTGACTCACAAAATGGAGTTGTTTATTTCTCATATTTTCAGAAACACGTTTTAGTGTAGTGTTTTGCTGTCATGGGAGCACCTGGCGTATTGAAACAGGACATGATGAGAATGGAGGGGGCCTCATCTAACATGCACTAGCCTAAGGCACTGTCATGAAGACTCAAGTGCACATGCACACGCTGACATCCTGCCTACGCGACAATGAAGAGACGAGATTATAACAAAGCAGAAGTTATGTGACATTATTTACTGTTCAAGATTACTTCATCTTTAAATGTATTTGTTTTAAGATGTATTCAAACAATTTTGTTTATTTACTCGGCATGAGAGTATTTTGCTTTTTCTGTGGCGTGCTAAATCACATAGATAGGCCATTTATCTACCTACCTTGATACAGGGGTGTCTTGATTCACCCACTGGTGACGGGCGGACTCATCAAAATTCACTCCCTGAGCAGAAGAAGAGCTAAATGGTAACTTAAGATGGCAAATTAATATAACGTGGACAGAAAATTGACATAATAGAGTGGAACTAGAGTGTGGAACAGGAGGTTGACAAGTGAAGTATGTTACCATAAAAGAATCAAGCTTTTGACCGGCTCGTACAGTTAATATGGCGATTATGGGATTGATTTTTATTCCAAATTTTGTGTTTGTTAATTTTTTGCCTAAACATATATAGTCACACAAGTTTATGTCTTTATTAGTGTTACATAAGTATTATTCCTATCCATGCATTGACAACTGAGACTCAACTATAATTACTAAAATATTTTATTTTTGAACTATAGTTGTAGAAACAAAACATTTAAATTAGGTGATTGAGCCAAAAGGACAATCCGGTGAAAACAATTGTAATCTATTTTGATTTCAAGGTGAGACATTTGATCTATTTAGATAGACCAATCCTTTTATATATTTCTTAATAATTATCTTTTTTTACCGTCACTTTTTACTCAATCCGTTCTTAAATCACTGCAATAATTATAAGAATCATAATACATTTAATCTATAACAAACTTTACATTTAGATCAAATCTCAAAGTACTAAAATTATTATTATATTATTATAATTATTTGTGTAGCACATCCATAAAGTCATAACTATTTCTGGCTATTTCCACCATGAGATATGATACGTCATCCGTCAATTTCACTAGCAGCAATATTTCCACTATTGACTCTCCATCACAGAGCCACTGTCAATGGGACTGTAGTCGTCAACCCCAATTCCACTCCTACCTCTCTCTCTCTCATACACATTGACATACACACACACACACACACACACACACACACACACACACACACACACACACACACACACACACACACACACACACACACACACACACACACACACACACACACACACACACACACACACAAACCCTGCATTGCTTGCAGAGTTATGATTCTTGGATTTAACAACTTCTCTGTGGAAATATTTTCTTACATAGATCGAGGCTTTATTGTGGCCAAATAAATCATGCAGTCAAAGGCAGGAGGAGGAGAGGAGGTGGGCTGGTAGGTGCAGATCCATGAAGCTGCTCCTCCTGTATCTTCTACACTGGAGAATTTCAAAGATAACAAGAAGCGCTTCTGCCTCTTTGAGCAGCAACCGATCACAAATTACTTGAATGCATGAGTGATGTCTTCTAATGGCAAAATCTATTCCTTATTAGCTTACTTATACCAATTATTGTCACAAATAACATGAGAAAACTAATATAAACTAAATTTATTTGGTTGTTTTTTTAAAAACCATTTCTTAACCATTAAAATAATTTGCTTTGTATTATATATATATTATATATATATATATATATAAGGCCTATGGAAATATGAAAGTTAATGTGAACAAACATGGACAGGGAGCTATCATCTTTTGCTCTGTATCAACTATCTAATTTTAGCTTGCTACTTACATTGCAAAATAAGATGGATAAATTGATTTGATTGACATTTTTTTTCAAAATGTTGGAATTCTGGATGATTACCAAAATGCCAAGAGTATAAAAGATAACTTTTGTTACTGTTATGGGGAAGAGGATTGCGTGTCCCCTTATACAAGAGTGATGTCATTGAAAGCACTACCTCCTCACAGAGGCAACCTGGACGTCAGACAATGGCTGTGAAGGTCTTGTGAAGACAGCAATTCTCTATATTCTGTCATTTTAGCAGCATATAGTCCCATCGTTACTGTTCTCAGTGAATAAACCTGCTCTGGTATCGGCCTGTTATCATAAAGTCATACACAATTCCCCTGATTGAACGCATCAAATTAAAAGTGACGTTATGTCAGAAAAACTGTGATTTCGTTAAAAAAAGCTCCCCCTATTAGTACAATATGAACTACTAGATTAGATTATGACATTTACAAGATAGATCTTCTCCAGTTCATTCATATGCCAAAATATGGATTAAATCCAGACATTTGGTTCAGAAATTATGGCCTTACAATTAATGGATATACAGCTCTTCCTAGTGTCGGAAATACATAACCGATCTTTCCTGGAATTATCCCAGTTCCTCCTGGCACAAATGTCCATATGGGCATACAATTTGAAAATGATCCATGAAACAGATTTTGAGTTATCACATTAATACTAAGAACTGTGGCGGATGCGGCGGCGGTGGATGCCCCTGCTTTCCAGAGATCTCTGGCACCTTCTTCCAGCCAAAAACACATGCAAATCATCTCCAGTGCCATCCCAAGACAAAGCAGCAGAGAGATAGAGAGGGAGAGAGAGATAGAGAGAGATGAGGACACAAGCTGGAAAACCAGGAGGAGTTATATGAGAGTGTAGGTGGATAAAGATCCAAAAAAGCCCTCCTGAATGTTGGGTATCGCCTGATGACCTTTTCTCTGGGTCTAGCCTAGTTACATTTTTCTAATTATTTCTAACATAGCATCTTTCATTATATTGAACCCGCCATTTGATTACATAATGTATGTTCTCTGGCTCTTGCCAGCTCTTCTGTCAAATCCCTCAACCCCTGAGCAGAATTGATGATACATAAATGCTGAGTTACACAGATTTCAAGGCAGACTTGAAATCTGTGTAACTAAAGACACTCATTACCTTCATACGTACACTTATAACCTATGAAAGGACACTCATTAAAACATTAAGAGGTTTGCAACATGACTCAAAGTCTCACCTTTGGAATCGTGGAAAATTATTTCTAAGTATCTCTGCCAGGAGATATATTCAGGTCAAGGTTTCCGCCCTTGACCTTTTTATAATCACACAACACAAATAAATATACAGTTTGATATGTCCGTTCAACGTAACTTGCTGTCCAATCCTCACCATGAAAGGCATTTTGTCTTTGCTGAAGATGATCTTCAACGTCACCTACACTTGTCGTAATGAAGAGAACTTACTGTGTGCTTAACAGACTAATAAATACAACTTGTGTACTCAAATTCAATTTATTACAAATCCATCAAGAAATTAAAGACTTCCTACGCAACTAATCCAAACAATTCTTGTGGTGCCATTGCTTTATTTCTTTTTGCACATAATCTTTGATGATGTTCGTTGATCCAGAACACTGCTGCACGTGTGCTGACCTGAACCAGGTTAAGAGAACATATCTCTCCCATAGTAGCTTACCTTCATTGGCTTCCGGTAAAATCTAGAATCAAATTATAAATCCATCTGCTCACTTACAAAGCCCTTAATTGTCAGGCACCAATGTGTCTGAAGGAGCTCATAGCTCCATATTGTCCAACCAGTGCACTGTGTTCCCAGCATGAAGGGTTACTTGTAGTCCCTACCGTCTACAGAAGTAGAATGGAAGCTGGATTCTTCAGCTGTCAGGCTTCTCTCCTCGGGAACCCTCTCCCAATCTCGATTTGGGGGGCAGAAACACTAATTTAATAGTAGGTGCAAAACCTTCCTTTATGATACAGCTTTTAATTAAGGCTGGCATAAGCTAGCTCTTAGCTTTGCTGCTATGGGTTTAGAATGCTGGGATATCCCAAGATTTTCTCTCTTCCTCTTTCACTGTTCATCTTTATACATCACTCTCAATTTAATGCATATCACTGGATTATTGCATGTTACTAATTTGACTTCTTCCCTGGAATCTTTGTGCTTTGTTACCATGCAAGGTCACCTGGGTGGTGACTGCATCTGCTGCTGTGGACCTGCTTGATGTACACTGATTTCAAGATGATCATGATCATGATGATAATTATTATTATTATTATTATTATTATTGTACAGTATTTCCCCAAATGTTATATTACTATTGTTATTATCAACCTGGGATTCCTCCTGCGGCCGCGGCCTGACCCCGGAGAAGCGGAAGAAATTCGATTAGCATAGCTGATACCGTTGCTTGTCTCTCTCTCTCTCTTTTCAAACCCAACCAGTCAAGGCAGTAGGCCGTCCACCCTGAGTCTTGGATCTGCTCGAGGCTTCTGCCTGTTAAAAGGCGCTTTTTTCTTTCTACTGTCGCCAAGTACTTGCTCATGGAGGAACTTCTTGGTCTTGTAGATAATTATATAAAGAGTTTGGTCTAGACCTGCTCTTTCTGGAAAGCACCTTGAGACAACTGTTGTTGTGAATTGGCGCTATATAAATAAAGATTGATTGATTGATGAAGACAATAGGAAGCAGAGACAACATCCATTCAACTTAACCAAGTACGATTAGTTTGGAAATATTAGGTAAATACATTTATCATATCCCTGAAAACTCTAAACGCGGTTGAATATTTCTGACACTATATCTCCAAATGTTGGGGAGCTTTTTTTTTTTTTTTCCCTAAAATTTCTGTAGAAATAACTTCACATTTAATTGGAGGGGATCAATTCGGGGGATTGCTTGTACAACAGTGGGGGCTGGGGATTTTTCGGGGCATATACTCTGGCTGTCGGGGACAGAGTATTACATCGTAGGTCTAGTTGATTTGTTTATTATATTATCAAAAGTCGGGGGTATTATGATCTTCAGCGCCACCGCTGCCTCCAATGATCCTTTGTTTTGACGCAATGACTCAAAAACTAGGATACGGATCATTTTGATATTTTATACCGAAGATTAAGTTCAAATTTGGTGCTTCTGAGACCACTCCAGGGTATCTATGATGTTTACATTATATTTCATAATAATAACATAATTCACTAAAGGGAGATCATTTTTAAAATTTTCCTAACATAACTAAAAACAACTTCATTAATGATTTTCCACTGTCATACCCAAATAGGCCTTATTGTGAGTAAGAACTGGATTGATTTTCGGAAAGGTCTAGGTGGGGTTAGAGCGCAAAAGTCTTCTGTCCGTAGTTTCTCAGCTGTTGGCCCAATTTAGTCCAAATTTTGTGCATAAGAATTGGCTCACCTATATCTAGCTTGTATGTATATGTATGTATATTATAGTCAAATAGTTCATATTTTCCATGGTTCCATAAACATGGTTCCTCTGATATAATTTCATAATCTTTATTCCAATTTAGTCCATATTTGGCTTTCTTTCCAAAAATATTGTTTTTTCACATTTAATTAGAAGAGGCTTGTAGAACGCAAGGGATTGGGAACTTTAAGGGGAAAGTGGCAAAGGCCTAGTTTTGATCTTACTTTTTGTTCAAACATTTCTGCTGGAGAAAGATTAGCAACAGCTTCATTGACATGTGCACAAAATATCATTTTGGCTTGAGAGGAGTTTCGGATGACAAATCTGTCTTTTATTCCAAATGTCTTCCTTTCATGCTCTTAGTTGTAGAACCAATACAATAATAACCAGTAATGTGGCCCTTCCATGTAAAAGGGGGTGCGTAGGCTTGAATTTAGTGCATTCAGTCCATGTTACATAGCATTTGTTTGATGAAACCTTCCACTTGTCTATTTTATGATCCACTGAGTTAGAGGATGGGGCACCAGGGGAAATCTCCCCTCTAACCATTAGTGCTTCGTGCTCCACCTAGCATTTAATCACTTTATGGAAGAGTGGACACCAACAAAATACATCTTCATTATGTACTTGAGTTTGTGCATGGTTTCTTTGGTTTGATAGTCCTTTGTTTTATTTGTTTTGATTCTGCTTTCATGAAACAGCTCTAATTATACTTACAAAACTGTGTCTTTGTTTAAATTTGTGACAAACAGTTTTGGCATCTTATCAGGTACAGATATGAGACAGCGAGCCTCATGCTGTGCTGTGCTATTGCCATTAAGCTCCACTGAGTCCATCTATTTCAGAAAGTGAGACTCAGTCCTAACAGGGAAAATAGGAAACGTACACATTCGGCGGGAGAAGTGTTTGGTTAAATCTTACTGCGTAATTAGTCTGAAGCTCTACGTATTGGTTCAAAATGCTAATATGTTAAATATTGATAAGCATAAACCTGCACATTTGTAAACACATGAAGAGACTCACAGATCCACATTCATACAAGAGCACCCAAACACATTTCCACTTCAAAAAAACCCACAGAGGAAACATGCACACCCTAACACACAGACACGTACACGCACACACACACACCAACACACACACACACATCTGCAAAGCTATCAGAGCAAGGTCAAGCGTGACAGCAGGCAGATGAAGAGCCACTTAGGAGACCTTTCTCTTGTCTTTATTTTGTGTCTCCCCTTTGAGAGTGCTGCGCCCAAAGAGCCTATCGATAGGGAATAAACAATGAAGTCATAGTGGCACGCCATGTCAGCCGGAAGAGAAATGAACGGACTAAGTGTTAAAGTACAGCAGAAAAGTAGAACATAATTCTGTGAAATCATAATTAATCAGAGAATTAGTTGAGTATTAATCCCAGCGGATGTCTTTGGGGGATGCTGCCTCATCAAAGTACCATAAAAAAGCATGTAGACTTAAGTAATGTAAGTATGAAGACATATACTTACATTTAACGTCATGTAGGAAGAAGAGAACAAGGACGATGGGGGAGGTAATAACATGTGGTCGAATTAATTGGAGGTTGATGTATACAATGTGGAAAACACTGAATGCTGAGTTCCATATAACGTTTGATTTAGATAATATTTAAAAAGAAAAAAACAGAGTAAACCATCTTCAGCCCCTAAATGAAGCCCTTTCATGACACCAGAAATACACAATGCCTGAACAAACAAAGGTTGGAACGAATGCTTTACATCATCAGAGCTTAGATGAGGGATGGGAGATTCTCTGTGTTCGATATTGTTGATTTTGCTCCATGGAGTAGGCCTATCAGCTCTGAAAACACTGGAGACCAAGTGGTTCAGTGCAGATTATAAATATGCATGGGAATCAATACATATTTGGCAGTAGGGGAGAGAAAAATTGAGAAAAAACACTGGAAGAGAGCAGAGGGCCTAGAATGTTCATCTTCATTTATTACAGTCATTTATTCTTTCTCTTCCATGTGCTACACACACCGACAGATACACACAGACACACAAGTGTACAGTAAAGGAGAGTGAGGAAAATAATATGTCTAGATCGGCAAATTATCCATTCTTACTGTCCGACCGTCCCTGTGGGGTTGTGCAGTGTATAATAGCAAGTGCACTCCTCTGACGATTAACCAGACAGTATATTTGTCATTTAAGGTCCATACGGCCAAGGAGTCGTTTCAGACAGATACTACATTCATATATTTAATTCCACCCTAAATTCTACAGGCAAAATCTATAGAACTGTGAATCTTGGATTAATGTAATGGTTAAACCTGTAGTATGGGACTAGACTAAAGCCTGATGAATATGCTGATCAACTCCTTCACTGAGATTTGTCTGTGGTTACCTGCAGTTTTTGCTGTAGTAACAGTAGAATAACCATCCAAGATTGGTTGGCCGGTGCTGAAAGGGGGAGCAACCACTCTGCGAAAAGATGCATGGGTTCCTTAAGTGTATCAGCAGTATTAGCAGAGTTAATGCCAGTGGGTGGAAATGAAAGAAAGCACTGAAGATTTAAATGAAGAAAAATAAAAACTGTGCCATCTAACAGCTTCGAAATCTAGATTGCAGCTGTGGGGTAAAATATTTGTTTGATTTTTCTGCAGAACAGAGTAGTTGCTTCCATTTACTCTTAAACACATAATTAATCGGCTTGATGATATACATATCACCATCCTGATTCTTTCTGGCTCATCCTGAGCCAGAAAGAATCAGGATGAGGAAATTGATGTTTCCTTGCCTCCTTATTCAATAATATATATATATAAAAATATATATATATATATATATATATATATATATATATATATATATATATATATATATATATATATACATACAAAATATATCAAACAAATCCATTTTGGTAAATTGATAATATAATACTTGTGAAAAAAAATTAGCTCTTGTTAAAACTTCTATAGTTTCTTCACCACCCATGGGCACAAATGTACATGTGTGTGTAGACATTGGTGTAAGGCTACAGAGTTTTTCTCAGGAATCAACATTTTAATCTGCATAGCTAAAAGGTTGGCTTCAAATTGACATATTGCAACAGCCGTGGCCAAAAGATTTCATCTTAGCTTCTTATTCCTATTTAATGGCCTAAAATGATGGTCCTATTTGTCTTGCTTCAACACTGCTGCGCTATTCATTCAATGTGCAATTTGTTGCTTTCCCGTCCATTCAATGCCCCAATACAGACTCAGATTGTGCCCAAATGACCTCTGTACAACATTAACATTTGACAACAGACAGTATAAATGTACATTTGCGATATCACAACTTATCTTTGCTTAGTAATTGGTGACACTGGCTGGGTGTAATATAACCCATGGGGTCATTTGATACTGTAATGATAGCAACTTGTCATGAAGGCTGGATCATCGTCACTCTACCATATCAGTCATTTCTTAATAGTCTGAAAAGAAATCCTATCTTTCTGGGTTGAACTGAACATCTGTCTATCTGTACTTTAGTAGAATAGATATTCAATATATAGATTTTGTTCCTATTAGATTTAATTATAATTAGATTATTAATTAATGGGGTTTAAAGGGACAAACATATTTAATCAAAGGTAATACTGTGTTATTTATTATAGAAATGTGGTTTAAGTGCAAGATAACTTGAAAGTTAAATTTGTCATGATTATTGCCCTTAAAAGTAAGGGGGTTATTATGGAATCGTCCTCAAAACCGCCGCAGATACTTCCCGTGAATGCGGTAAATACAAAAATATTTCATGGATTGTTTTCAAATTTTACACCCACAAAACCTTAGAGTGAAAAAGAACTGGAATGAATTTGATTACAAAAAAATCACTCAAGTTTCTCAATCGCTGGTCTGATTGAGTGCAGATTTGGTTAATGTGAATCAACTCACGGACATCTGTTTTGTAATATCATATTAGCAATTTTTTTACTCACTAAGGAGAGTTTTGTAATGGAAAACAATTCTCTGACATTTTTCATGTCCATACCCACATATAACCTGGTGTGAGGAAGAACTGGATGGATTTAGGGAGAGATATATTATATATTTCTGTCACTAGGGCACGCTCAAAATGTTATGGTCTATAAATTCTCAAGCATTTGTCCTATTTTATGCAAATTTGGTGCATATGAATGGATTGGAGGTGTTCTATCTTATATACGTCACATTTTACTTTAATAGTTCATATCTTACTCACTTGGGGCAGTGAAACACTGTTTTATGGACATAACTTCCTAACCTTCGATCAAATTTAGTCCAAATCCAGTGTATATGAATCGCCTCTACGACAACTATCTAGTATATATCAAATTTTATTCTAAAAGCTCACATTTTACTCACTAGGGG
Organism: Lophius americanus; assembly: GCA_037951165.1. NCBI lineage: Eukaryota > Metazoa > Chordata > Actinopteri > Lophiiformes > Lophiidae > Lophius > Lophius americanus. Next base: position 8,786,972 of record JBBDHG010000003.1, read on the forward strand.
GGGCTTTTTTAATGAAAAACAATGTTTTCCAGACCTACCTCAAAAAACTATTTAATTGATCGTCTTCAAACTTTAAACAGCAAATAACTTCACATTTGATTCAAGGGGTTTGATCAGGAGGATCAAATGAATTTCTTCTCACTTGGTGTCTGTTCTCTCACGTTATATGTTTATCAATCTTTCTTTCCTTTTACTCGTTTCATGATTTTTCTTTTCCATTTCTAGTTTTTTAGCATCTCCAATCCTTTCTTTTAATTTCCATTTATCACTCTCATATAGGTGGTAACTTCTTATTCTCTCCATTCCTTGTAATAAAGTCTAATACTTGCAAACCATATAGAACAAAACAGGTGCATCATTAATCCAGGCCCTTTGCGATACTAGCCGGGTGTAATAGTAACTGGATACAACATATTTTCCTGTGAGCTATGTGTATTATCTGCTATCACCGCCTAATAAATTACGCCTGTAGATGTCACATTTTATATCTCTGTGCCTGTGCATTGTGTTGCTCGACTTCCCCAGTGGACGGAGGAATATAATACAATATATATCATAGTATATTGAAAATGAATCACTGAATTTTACATATACCTGTAAGTAGATAAGAGATGGGATGGATTCTCATGACTAGTTGTATTTTGTCTGTTAGAGCAAAAATATAACATTGGATCACAAAAAGGGATCCAATGTTGAAACAATGTGAAACAATGTGAAACAATGCAAAACAGTGTAATAAGTCAACAAAAAAGATCCCTCTCATGCTCACCCTACTCAGGAGCCAAGCAGAGGTGAAAGGCTGAGTGCAATTACTTGTGTTTGGATACAAGCAACGATTCAGGTTCAGACTTTCATATATGGCTCATTCAATTTCAGCATTTTAACATTTGCAAATTAATAATTGAACAATGCAACAATATTTCAGCAAACAGCCCATTAATTATATTTGCCAACATGTTGTAGCTACTGACGCCACACTTTTGGCTTTCTTAACAAACAAATTATGCTTACTGATCCTTGATCTTTACCTACGGTATTAGTAACTTTATTTAGAAGAAAAGTTTTGGACACTATTCTCAGTCATTAGAAATGATTTACTACTCAAAATATGAACAGTTGATAAGGGGTCAGTAAGGATCATGCTAATGGCTACAGTTATTGTTTGTCAGAGATGTTCATTCATCCTCTTTATTCATCATATTAATGTGAGTATTTAAAAAGTTTGTCAAGTGGCATCAGTAGCTGTCTTGAACCCAAGTAATTTTAGCCGGGCGGGATTTAACACTAAAACTCCATTCAGGTTTATGAATTACCCATTTATTTTGGTTTAAAGTAAATAAATGCGTCCTATTAGTTTATTTTCATTGGTTGTGCTCTTATCAGATCATAAACCTTCATGTGATAGCTGTATATACATCTTGTATTCATTTTATTTCCTTTGCACTATCACTTGTTGTTAGTTGTAACAAGTACTAGTCGTCATAAAGTGGCAGCGCTCGGTAAAGCAATGTATTGTGGATAATCGTTTTTGAGTCTCTTTTGGACCAAGACATGATGCATGAAAGATAGGGGTGGGCACATAAGCTAGTAAGTATTAGAAGCTGCCGCTGTGAACAAATTGTACGTGTAGTGTGGATTGGAAGCTGCCACGTTGTTGACTGTAGCGAGAACGAAAAGTGTTGTTTCCCAGTTTGAAAGTTACCGCTGTTAAAAGTCCGATTCCTTGTATGCATGTATATGGCCAATAAAGCTGATTCTGATTCTGATTCTGATTCTGATTCTGATTCTGATTTTTCCCTTTTTATTTCTTTTAAAATGAATGGTTGCAAGAACCCCAGCTTTCTTGTTTGTCATGGCAACTACTTCCTGAACCACATATATTAAGAGGAAAAAATGGACAGGTGTGAACACAGTTAATGCACACAGGCTTCTATGTATCAATATTTAAGTATGTAAGTGAATTTCCCCCTGCCAAAGAGGCTATGTTTTTACTGAGAATGTGTCTGACTTTTTGCCGAGGTTACTGTGTATATATATTTATATACACAGTGCCAGTGATGATGTTTGTTAGTCCGATCTGGTTTGGAAACATTGATTGAAAAAATGGTTTTTCAATTATACAGATGGAGTAAGAGTTAGAAGTTATACAGATGGAGCGAACACATACAAACTTAAATTCATCCTTGATGACCACAAACTCTTCATTTAGCTGTTCGATCAAGACCAATAATAATTTTGTCTTTTGTATGTTAGCTGTACTTTTATGCTATAAAGTCCAACGCAGCAGAGGATGTTATTGGATTAGCCTCAGGCATACATTTTTGTCGCATGGCTAGTTTGCCAGATGGCTTCTTCCCTTTTGTTCTCAGCCACCTTTACCCCATGACACAGTTAAAGGTGATCGGTCCCTGCACTTTGTTATGTGTCATAATGGAGCTTAAACTTGTTAATCAAGACTTTCAGCCAGTCTTTGAACTTCTTTCTTGGTCCACAGGTCCCAGCTGTGTCCCAGCTTCAGCTTTATATAAAAGACCTTACTCATGATGTAGTCCCTTGGCACCAAGCCATCTGAGATGGCGGTGTAAGACAATGGCCTCTATGCTTCTCCTGCAGGGGCATAGCATTATTTTCTGCCGGGTCACTGTCAAGATGCACTTGAGGCATTTATCTCAGGTGAGAACTTACACATTGTATCCTGTGTTGGCTGCAAATCATTCGTGCCTCATGTACAGAAGCATGGACAGTGACAGACTAACGGATAAACTGCAACTTTTGTAATGTGATGTATGTTGCTGTTGGCAAAAACGCCATTCCTGAAATGGCCAAAAGAGTATGGGGTTCGGTGGATGCCGTTCTGAATGTTCTGAGTTATAATTGAGAAGAGTTTGAGAAGAACAAGTTGTACAAGTTTTATTGGAGGTTAAGATGTCCATTTTGAGAATTTTAACAGATCAGTCTCCTGCTAGCAGGTTTAATTATGATTGGCAGAGCTGCTGGACTGCGTGGCAATGAACACGATGATTAGCCTATCACAGCCCTAATATGCATACCACCTCTGCTTTGTTGTGGCTTCGGACCGTCTGATGTTTAAGACGTTCCTATGGAGATGTAAAAACATCCAACTATCTGACTTGACATGCTCAAGGTCGTCAAGGATTGGATAAAGATGTCTAAAAGAACCTCATAAAAACAAACCCCTGGACCGAGATAGTCATTGGACTACAGTTAAGACAACAAATATAGTTTGTGTCATTATAAAGTTCTGGATCATTGGGATTCTTTTTCTTATGTTATATGTTTTTCTTTACTCTAGGCGCCCAATTTACTAAGATTTCAAATAACGAGCGCTAAATTGCGAGTGCATTCAAATAGATTTCATGCTTGGCTGGCATTTGTTTTTTTGGATAACATAGTTAGAAAAATTGCATGAATCTCAGCAGGTGCAAACTTTGTGGAGGCGGTATTATTTTGCGTAATTTACTAGTTTTACTGAATATTACTAAGAGGATCTCGATAGGGAGAGTATCTGCAAGAAAAACAATACTGTGGGTAAAACAAGAAAAATAGCAGCTGAAATTAAGAGAAGATGACATGATATAAGAAGACTAAAAAAATTTAATACAACCTCTGCAAATAAAACAGGTAGGGGGTAGTGGAAGAAATGCCTCTGACCACTACTGAGCAGCAGCTTTAGCTCACTTTCTTTGATGAGCAGATAGAAGCTAGGCCCCCAATATGATGCATCATTTTTTTCCCTCAGTATATTTAAATTATTAACCATATTTACCAAATCAAAAAAGTATGTGCTGTATGTTTATCGTTTTGCTCAATATAGTTCTTGCCCCTCCGATTTAATTTTCAAATTTACGTTTTTTTTTTTAATGTGTTAAATTTTCAGCAGAGGTTTTGCAATCCCTAGACAGTGGGTCATGCCAAAGAGGACCACCAGGCAGCTGGTCAGCACTGGATTTTGTATGATGATGATGGCCATCATGCCTTGGCAAGAAGGAGGAGATGGGGTAAAGGCTGTGTAGGGGAATGCAGACTGGGAACGAATTTTCAGTAATTTCTGGAAAACATAACTTGGTGTTTAAAAAAGTTCTGCTAGTGAGTAAAAAATTAAATACAAGAACAAAATATGATATTTACAAGATAAATCTCCTCAAATAGATTCATATGCACCAGGTTTGGACTATATCGGACTAATGTTTGATACATTATGGCTTGACAATTTTGGAGATAAAGTTCTCACCAGTGTCAGAAGTATACAACCAAACTTTCACGAAAATACTCCAGTTCTCCCTCGCACTAAGGTCTGTGTGTGTATAAAACTTGAAAATAATTTGTGACACAGTTTTTGAGTTATCACGTTAACACAAAATATCTGTGGCAGCAGCAGACGCGGCGACATCGGCAAAAAACTATATAAAACATTAATCGACGTCGCGCAAACAACAACTAAAGTTAATACTGAGCCTAAGACGCACAGTACCCAATGCTACAGAAAACAAGCTATATTATACTTGCTTAAAATTCCTAACTACAGATTTAAATAGCTTTTATTTATGACATTCTGACTGCTGTGTTATTCGTTGCCATGGCAACATCTGAACTCAGTATGCGCGATGGTGGTTAAGAGTTTGACTTTTTTTCACACAACTGCATGAAACAGAAGTTAAGCAAAGTTTGACTGAGTTTTCTTCAGCAAGTATAATACACTTTGTATACTGTATCTTTGGGTTAAGTGCATGTTAGTGCCATTATTAAAAGTATTTGTTGTTTTCGCAATGTCGATTAAAGTTTTTTTCTAAGTCACATGAATAATGGACCCAGACGTTAGGCAAAGCTAACACGGCTAATCAAAATATCATGAAATGTTTGTGCATTATGTTTTTTATTCAATAAATAAAGCGATAAATAAAGCGATAAATAAAGCGATAAATAAAGCACATCCGAGGATGCATCATTTTTGAGTTGAGTGTCTTCTGCAAATCGTTTTTTTTTAATTTGTTGTTTTGGGGGTTTTTGCAGATCGTTTTTCTTAATGTGTTGTGTTGTATTTTGGCAGTGCGTGTGCGTTGTGAAATTGATGAAGAGGTTTTTTTTAAATTTGCTGCGTGAATATGTGTTGTGAACTTGTATGAAAATCGTATAATAATAACATTTGATTATTTAACCTCTCATTTTAGCACTTATAGTGAGCGATCCCAAGTCTAACCACGTGAAGAGAGTAGATATGATATCACGCCATGCATATGCTCAAGTCAACCGCATTCCACTGTAGCATTCTATGCAGGTACTTTATCTAACAAACCCACGTTCTCATCTGCTCCGTCTGTCTTTGCTGTCTCCCTGCAGTGTACACAGAGAAACACACACATACACACCGTAATGACACAATTTGTTGTAGTCAGGCCAAGTCTAGGATAGCCTGAGGATGGGGAACAGTTGGCTGCCACATTTGGCTGGTTCTACACTGTTAGTCAGATATGGGCTGATGTGTGCAGTGGGAATAGTCTTCTAAATGATACCTACCTCACTGCCTGTGTCTGTGTGCCTCCATGATTCTGCATTGTATGTACGTGTGTAAGAAAGACACATACTGTACAGGCATATTTACATATATGCATATGTGTCGGTGGGTGTTTTGGTTCATGCACGTATACTTTAATTTGCTTCTGTCAGACTTTTTCCTGAACATAAGCAAGCTGTCTCGTCCAACTGGTACATTAGACACACACACAAATACACACACACACACACTCACACACACACACACACACGCACACACACACACACACACACACACACACACACACACACACACACACACACACACACACACACACACATACACACACACACACACGCACACACAGACACACACACACGCACACACACACACACACACACACACACACACACGCACACACACACACATTTTCACTGCCAGTGAAAATCAGGGTGTGTTCTCATGCAGTCTTTATTTCTTGATACTCACGTCTTCTCTTTTGCTCCATTTTTTTTGAAAGGCATTTCAATGAAAATGAAAATGTCTGTTAATGGTTACTGCTTTGAAACTACCACTATCATTAGTGAAATCTCAAATGTATTGTTAAGACATTCTTAGGTCCAAAGTATGTTCACATCGCCACGTTATTACCCCTCTTCATCAGAATATTTTCTTACAATCCACTGCCTTCTACTGTGTGGGTTGATGTGTAGTGTTTTCTAGCTTTTTATTATCCGTCTTTGAACTTTTCAACCCTATCCAACTTCTTTCCCATCTTATAAAGTAGCAAAATAAAGATTATGTATATAACTGTTATTAGTATGTCACCATGACCACCTACATATTATCTCTTGTTTTGGTGAATACTCACAGATTACTAGATAGACATATTTTATTTGGTTATTTTATAAATCACACAAAAGCAGCTCTTATCATGGCTTTATTAGAGACAATGTAGTTCCCATATTGACATTCATGTTATCCTCCACAGGCAACATGCTCACAGCTGCCCAGACTGGGGTTATGTCTCTGAAGTCAGTCTGAGTTACGCTTATATTTTCATAATCAAATAGGTGTTCATATAAATTAGAATACCATATCAGCAAATGGCTATCAGCTTTCGCACTCAAGCTGAGGACATCATTACTCTGCTACAAAATTTCCCCATCATAAAACCACAAAACGTTCAAACACTCTTCTCTCTAAAGCTGTAGCATCAATCCAGCCCCTTTGTAAGGCTTCGCTGGGCTCTTTGTCATAAGACTGTATGAGCATGGTGCTTAATTGTCCCATTTAGAAAGATTGACCTTGCAAGAATCTAATTAATTAGTGTGGTATGAAGGTTAATTAGTAACGAAGGATGTCCATGCATCATAAAGCCCCTTGTCTTAACCTGCTGTGGCAGCCGGGCAGAAAAACAGTCATCCGTCACCCCCTTGGTGAGGAAAATCTGGTGTGAAACTCACAAAATTTACATCCGAGTTAATTTCTGTCCGACTCTTGTTCATTGAACCCATGTGCCAAGAAAGGCAGAGGGCTGACCAGGTGGGAGTCTGTGTTTGAATAATCAATGGGTAAATGGTACAGCCCATTGTATTTGATGGATGAGGCCGGTGAGGTAGAAGGTAATGATGACATTTTGGTGTCATTAGAAGAAATTGTCACTTTGATGCATGCATTGGAAATGTATTTGAGAGTATTAGTGCTAATGTGCTACATAATATTTATCAGTGTTTGCATTGCAATTTTAATTAGGCCTATGCTGTCGGGTCATATCCCTGAAAAAACCCCAAATACCTTGCTGGTTCAACCCCCCCTTGTTATACTCCTCAAATAAGGAGTATTTTTCGTTTATATGAAGTTATAAACGAAAAATATTTTTTTTGTAAAAATAAAAACTAATATGATCTATCAGATTAAATTATAATGCATACAAGATAGATCTCCTCGAGTCAATTATCATACACCAAATTTTGACTAAATCACACCAATGGTTGAAAAAATTATAGACTGAACTGACAACTTTTGGAGATAAAGTTCACACTATTGTTGGAAATATTCAATTGACCTTTCACAAAAGCAATCCAGTTTTTCTTCAAACTAAGGTCTCTGTGGGCATAACATTTAAAAATTATCCATGAAACAGTTGAAACACCCATTGTATTAACCCGAGTTACTGGGTTAATACATTGGATGAAATGTTAATTAGTAGAAGCTGTTTCATCTTGACAGATCCCAGCATAGATGGTTAGTTGTAGTAGTTTTATAAGATGGCCGACATGGGCAAAAGCACTGCTACCATCTATATGACAACATGCGCATACTGCAATTTAAGAAAACATCTTCATCAAGTTGACCACACACATGCGTACAGTAAATAAAGAAAAAATATTCATCAGTTTCACAACACATGCATGCTGAAAAAGCCAGTAATAGACGTCGCAAAAACAACGACTCAAGTTAATACTGAGCTTAATATGCCCAGTACCCAAAGCTACAGTAAATAAGGTGTGAAAACTCTTAACCAGCCATTTTAATAGTTTTCGTATGTGACATTCTGACCATTGTGAATACGTTGTCATGGCGACAACTGAAGTCAGTATGCAAGATGGTGGTTAAGAGTTTTCTAAGATCACGTTTACGAAGAACGCTCAAAAGTAAAGCATCCCCGGATGCGCTTTTTTATTGCTTCATTTAGTGAACATAACAGAAGACATGATGCCAAAATGATGTTTGCGGTGCATTTGCACCTGTCGGCCACTCTAGTTTTAACTTGTTTCCACAAATTATACTTCCAAGCATTACACCTTAGAGGAAATTCTATGGATATAAAGTTGAGCCATTTTATAACTGCCAATCATTTCAACACACTCTCAAAGTTGGGGATGATATAATATTCATGACCTCATCCACATCACACACATTTTTTTATTTTTTTAATAATGTTAACAAGCTTCTTAACTAAAAAGCTAACAAAGGGGATATTTAATGGCAAGTTAGCAATGGATTTTACATCTAAGTGAACTTCTTTGGTGGTGGTGATCATGGAGGGAAATGCTGTAACATACTAACCACACAGGCTTATTTATAAAGCTGTAATTGACTGTCAAGTGAGAAAACACCTGTATCATTGGCCGGGCTCCGACCTCTTCCAGTGTGATCAATGTCAATTAGGTTTGAATTCACAGCCCTGCCAATCAAATGTAAATTGGCATAAGCAACGGACAAACAGAACAATAGAAAAGTAATTGCCGAGCTAATCAATCCTCAGTTTAACATAGCTCCTTTCCAAACAGACACCCAGACACGGCTGGAATAGAAATATATTTTATGTGGGCAATTAAGTCATGGGCTACGCAATGCAACGCCAGAACAAAATATACAGCTCTCGCTGTTTATTGCAGTGATCATGCATACAATATTCTTTTACAGTAAACAGTTTGATGTATTTACTGTAGAAGCAGGCATATTTATGCTCAATTTAGCTTCAACAGTGTTAACTTTCAAAATGATTGCAAAGGTAAAGCTCTTTGGATAATAAAGGGAAATCATTTTAATTGGATTTTAGGTAACAGAGTTATTTATAACCATATTTTTCGTGATGGTACCGTAAATAAAGTCAATTTTACAGCAAGGTTTATATCGTTCCTCTTATTTATAGTTTTAACTACAGTGTATTCAACCTGTGTATTTGAGTCATGCACAAAGACGAAACCTTCACAATCCTCAGGTTTTTCTTTCCCAGTAGGATGAAAAGGATGAGGATACACAGATGAAAGGAATTTGTATTTGATTATTTTTCAGATGGCTTGCGCTAATATTTTTGAAATAAATGGTTCTCTTCAATTATATTAATAACAGACAAAAAAAATGTTTTTTTTTGTCTGTGTTTTACAATATAACTATTTCTTTTTTCTCAAATCCAGTTCCCAGGGTGTTTCAACTCTGGGGCCTTGTTATGTACATTTAGGATTAAAAGGCTGCTATTTGTATGCCCTCACATTCCACATTGAACCCTTCTGAAAAGCCACCATTTCAAGCTTTTCAGGTGAATTTGCCGTCAAAATCTTGGGAAATGATCAAGTACAGGGTGTCTCTCAAACTGCTGAGACTTGCAGTTTTCCATCTCACCGTGGAGCGGTAATTGACAGAGAAGGTAGGTGAAACGAAAGCAGGAGGGAGGGAGCCTTTTATTGCTGTCACAGGTGTAGGATAGCGCCCCTGTTGCTGAGTCTGCATAGTGCATTTGTGATAGGGCAATTCAGCAGGGGGAAAAGGAGATTCCAAAGAATGTGGATATATTGCCTGCCTGTCATAGTCGTTATTTTGTACACCTTGGACGTCATATTGGGGGCTTTTCAAATAATGTTAAGGATTTTGAGCGCTGTGAAAAGGACAATATATCAAGGTGTGCTTATCTGTCTTTAAATTTCAATATTTTTGTGCGAGTTGTACATTTCCTTTTATATTTAAGACTGCCATGAAAAAAATGGCTCCACTTCATCTTCTGCAACAAGAAGGGCAGATGGTCCATTCATTATGGACACTAGCAAAAAAGAAAAATATTTACCTTGCACATTACACTAGTTTCCCATTTCTTTGGAAATATTCAGATATTCAGGCAGAAAAACCAAACTCAGCATTTATGAAACAATGTAGTACAACCAGTTAGCACTCATTTGGGATTTAAACCCTAATAAGAACAATGGCTTTGAGTCTCCTTTCCCAATCTAATGTAATGGGAATATGAAGTTCTACCAGTCTCGCCACACTTGCATCTGTTTTAATGTCTCGATCATGGAATGAATAAATGATAAAACGCAATGCTTTTGTTGCTGCATTGAATCTTCTAGTCTAATGGATAATGATCCAGTCATGATAAGCACCGATTCAGACATGTGTATGTTGTCTTTATCCACCCTCTGTTTTTGTGATGTTCTAAGTGATATAAGAGAATTGCTCCACTACCAAGCCCCCCCTCCAGAGTGATTACTTTTCCTGACACTCCTTCATGTCAGTGATGCATGCATACACGAATCATTCAGTTTTTGATTAATACTTACATGACTCCCTTGATGAATTGCGGTTGCAATGCATTTAAATTTGGTAGTAGGTATTCTCATATGGAGCTAAGATGAACGGAAGCGGGCGAGTCAGAGGGCGAAAACGACCATCACTTCCCAGGTTGATTGAATAAATTCACATTTTCAGAATTTATATTTTTCAGGTAATAAAATACTGTCCCTAAAATGTACAGTACAACAGAGCGTATTATGTAAACTCAAAACGATATGATACCTCCTTACATCCGGAGCGTTACGATAGTTCAATAATATTGGAAATATTGAACGTTTGATATTTGAATGAGTCACAGCAAGTCCAACTAACAATGATTGAAAATAATCTAGATCAATAGTAACCCATTGAAAGTAGTAGCCCAGGCTTAGAGAAGTTACTGCAGGAAATCTAAACAGTATCCACAACAGTGTTAACCCTGACTGTAAAGAAATGCTTGTAGAAATTAGTAAAATAATCAGATTACAATCATAAAAAAGGCCATAAAAATCAAAATCGAGAACACAAAACTGATTTACAACTGAATATTGGGAATCGGTATTACAGATATCGCACTGGTACCGTTACCCAGAAGAGTGCCGGCCCTGACTATGGATAAAAACAGATGATCTGCTGTGGTGACCCTGAACGAAACAGCTGAAGGTAGAAGAAGAAGAAGATGCTGAGTTATTATAACTCAAGGAATAGAACATACTCCCCATCCCCTTCAATCTACATATTTTTCTCCACTACAAACATTTAATTTTGTATCTTACAAATTGTGAAATATCATTATCATCTGTGTAATACACATTAATCACAATCGATAACAATCGTGGATAGTATTGTACTTTTTATGTATCGTTCCGCTCTTATTCTTCGTGCTCATAGTACTTTTTCCAAATCTACACTGTAAAAAGAGAATTGTTCCATGAACTCAACTGGTAACACTGAATTAAATGAAGTATTCACAATTTCAATGAATAAGTTGGACTTTAAAATTCCCTAATTTTATTTAAGTTTCTAGTTGAGGTAATTTTTCCTAAATTCATCAACAATTTCGTTTTTACAGTGCATGATTAGACCCCAAAAGGTTAAAAAAAAGTTAAATTCCATTTTTTGGAAATTGTTTCAATCATTCAAAAAACTATTTTAACAGTTTAACCTTCAGAAAACCTAAAATATATAACAGGTAATAAAAATGTACGTTAATGTACGTTAATAATAATATTAATTAATATTGGTGGATGATTCTGACACCGATATAACACACTTTAAAAGAGATTTGTTGGTGATTTTAAACTTCACTCAACAATACTTAATTTAATTGTGTCTAACCAGTGAACAAATAAATGTCTTGAGTGTACAACACCTTTGTCTTTGCTGCTGTAACAGTGACATTCCCCTACTTAGGAAGGACTAACGGAATACCTGTATTATATCATCTTATCTTCACATAACATATCGTATCTTATCTTATCACTTTACATTTTACTTTCATAATATGTGGAAAACACAACGATACACTGAAAATATTAACTTTTTGTCAAAGTAAATGGAAAATACAAATAATCAAGTTAGTAGTGTACTTATTATTCCTTCCAAATTACATATTTTGCTCATATGTACATTTCTTTTTACAAATAAATATAAAACATCTCACCAGACATCTCGAACATACCTTTGGTTAAAGACAGATAGTGGAATACAAGTTAAGTAGATTTGCAAACATGCAGCTTTTTATTATTCTATATTTCATGTCCTTTTTGTCAGCAGCATGGTGGAATTTCTTGAGTGTTTGTGTGCGTGTGTGTGTGTGTGTGTGTATGTGTTTTATGTGTAGGTGGGAAGCAGAGGTAAGCCGTTGAAATTGCAGAGGACTAACAAGTCTTGCATGGAAATGAGAAAAGGGACACTAATTCTTCCATTTGATGTTCTGTAATTATGGTGTCCACGGCCCACTAAGGCACCCTGGCCAGATTTATGTTCTCCGTTGCTCTGAGTACGCGTGTGCATGTGCGTGTGTGTGTGTGTGAGGGTGTATGTGTGTGTGTGTGAGAGAGAGAGAGAGAGAGAGAGAGAGAGAGAGAAAAAGAGAGAAAGAGAGGGAGCAGAGATAAAGGAAGATAGAAAGAGAATGGAGCTAACGACCAGAAAGGGAGAAGGGAGAGAGCGGAAGAGATTTGTGTTATATAAATGAGTCCCTGTCGTAAATCACAGGCCTTTCCCCAGTGGAGGTAAGTTGTGATTATTCTACACAGCATTACACAATATCAGGTGTTGGTTGAACACATTCACATGTTCTCCTAGACAATTTTACCACGTGCCGGCTCAAGCTGTGACATCTAATTAGAGGCATTGTACGTAAAATGATGTGGAAGAACACCATGGAAACAAGGGTGTTTCCATGGTGTTCTTTCACGCCAAATGAACTAAAGTTTTGGAATGATTTGTCAAAGAAAATGTGTTTTTGGATCACATCAAACATGTTGACAAGCTTTCAATGATGTAAAAACCGTTATCATTTTGTGTCAGACCACTCATCTCAGCCCGTTATGTTCGCTCGTCCCAATGGGTGGAAAAACAGCTAAGTCATTGCTAATGCCTTGACCCACATTGAAGGCCATCAGCAAATTTCTCCAGAAACCACACTCGATCTTCAGCTAGTAACTTCGATTCACTAAAGCCGTTTAGTTTGTCTCTGACAAGAAGTCAATGCATTATGTGGATTTTACACTTACATCAACATTTGAAGGTTATTTGAGCTTTGTTGGGTGATATGAATAGATAGGCAGAGGTTAAAGATGGAATTCTGAAACTGGCACCAAGAAATAGGCTAGAACACATACAAACAAATCAAAAGACTTTCTCTTTTGATCTTGACAGTAAATTGATGCTGGTTTTAAACATTTGTTTCAGTGTGGTGGTGTGAGGTTCAGTCTGTATCAGTGACCTGTGAAGCTGCCTTCTTCACACGCCAAGTACAGCACCATTAGCTCTCTGTTGAGCTACAACAACAATAACAAGCTCAAATAACTGCAGGTGTGTGGCCTCAAATCTTCACCTCATGTTCTGCCATCACATAAATGCACCTGGCAAAAACTCTTTTTCTGGAAAAAACAAAAGGAAAGGAATTTCCGCTCAAACTAAATATTTTCATTAATAGAATAACCACATCTTTGCCATTCATGCAAATTCCTTCTATTTGAAATGAAATTGATTAATTAATTAATCAAAATTAATTGAAAAAATTGTATTTATTAGGCTCACTTTGGTGGGTGTTACTATATACTATACTATACTATAAAAAAAAAAAAACCTTGAAAAAAGCTGTCCTCTGTTGTCCCCATTACTGGGGGATATTACAGCCTGTTTGTTGATATTGTAACCCAGCTCCTTCCTGACCCGCTAGACTTTTAACCCTTTTAAAGTTGATTTATTGCAAATAAGCATTCTTTTTAATTATCCCTGCAGCCAGGTGTCCAACAGATTTGTAAAGCCATTACTGAAAATCAATACTCAGCTTTTAGGTGATGAATTAATTAATGAAGTGTGACGTTTAGCCCGAGTGAGGGTCCATTGATGAAGACGGGAAGAGACACGAGGAAGGAGAGAGAGGGAGAGGTGACTCCCGGTGATTCCTTATCAGTCCGTTCGGAGCGTTTTAGCACTCAGTTAATTGCACATAATTTGTGTTTTGATTGAAATAATTTGAGGGCAAGGTTGGGAAACAAACATTTCACTGCTGGAGACTTGTTAGTAATTTCCCCCTCATGTCTTTGGCTGCCAGTTTCCCAGACTGGCTAAATGATCTTATCTTCAGACCAATTCAACCAAAAGAATTTTGTTTTTGAAGTTCGTCGTCAATTCGGTTCGCTTGTTTTTCAACCCTTTGTTTTCTAGAATGTGATCTATAGTTCTACCACACCTTATACCCATAACTACACAGCCCTTTGTTACGATTGCTACCTATTTTGGTGCAATTATCGCTAACTTGTGACCTTATGTTAATATTGGCTGTTTGAGTTGCATAGATTTGATATATTCATGAAAAAACCCGCCTCTCTGTGTAGAGCTGCTTGGCCGATGTAGTCTGGTGAAACAAACAGGATGACCATTAACATCAAAACTAGTGCAAATGATGAACTTTGTGAGTCTTATTATAACAAATCAGGGCATAACTGACGTGCCGTTGTGCATGCATGGAGGGAAAAACAGGACGAAAGCTGAGGAAGTCCTGGGTTCACCTGTCAAACCCGGGAAAAGATAGATATCTGCATGACCCTCAGCATGCTCTACATACAAGGCAATATATATTATTTTTTAACGTATGCAAAACACGTAGCAAAATATCCCATTTTATGCCATGTCTAACGTAAACAGCCCTGAGGCTGGAATGACTACTTTTCAGAGAGTGCACTACCCTGCAACTAATAGTACCCATTATTCATGGCCCTACGGCAGAGGTCACTGCCATGGGGTTTACTTTTTTTTTTACCTCTCTAAATTGGAAGTCGAGAGAAAATGAATCGCAACACCCACACATGGAATGAGCTATAGGTTTGACTTTGGCCTGTCCTCAAACTGCAAAGTGAAAAAATAGTTTCATATATGTCATGTTGGCTGGTCGGGATTGTGCCGGAGGTCAGGGGTTTGGAGATCACAGAAGGGTTGTGGTTGAGATGTTACGATGATGTAATGTTTTGGGTTTTTTTTTTTATCCTTACTCATTTTCTTTTTAGTATGATCATGTTTTTTTTGTTTTTTTTAATCTATTTCCTTTGAAGACATTTGATTTAAACATGTTTAAAATGAGTCAAGACTCTAATAATGGCTGTTAAACCAAAACCATTTAAGTTATAGATGTTTGTTGTTCCTTTAATGAATGAGCTACTAATGGAATTGTTAACTAAATGCTGTAGCTAAACATAAAACGATTCCTGGAAATTCAGATGTGAAATGTGGTATATATGAGATTTTAAATGTACCAAGCCTGCAACACTTGCCACCTGATAAGCAGATAAGAAATCCTTGTGCCCCAGCGTTCACTTACTCTCAAAATCTGATATCGCTGAGGTCCCCAGGAGAAAGCCTTATGAAGAAATTATTCACTTCCAGCAATATCCTGGCCACCAAATTCAGAGCTGGTCTTCAATTTTCCACAACTGCCAAGAGCAAGTTATTTCTGATAACAGAGATATCTGATAAAATGATGATTTTAACAACTAGCACTTCAATTAAGATGATGGGTTGTGGCCTGGAACTGTTTGTCACCTTGCAAGTTCAAGGTCCGGCTTCTGAAAACTGAGACATTTTGCCATAAGATTGAAAAATCTTCGTCGGCTGATGTTGACTTTGTTGAGATTAACCATTTTCATTTTCCAAGAAGGAGTTTTATGTTACCACAGTGAAGAATCTTTCTGCTGATGCACAACATTTCTTTTTTATGATTTCTTTTTGACATTAAAGGGCATATACTAGTCAAAAGGGGCATGAATTAGATGTCACTAAATGTTAGCAGGGTTTACAGCAACGATCGATTTTGCATAATAGTTCTCAGGTTAAATTATATTTATATATATTATATATTTTATCCTTTGTTTAATCATGTGGAAGACAAAAAAAATATCTGAATATAAAATTGTCAGGTTGTAGAGCAACGTTTGATTGTGCGCATTATTTATTATTATCGGATTATTAATATTTTTATAGTTATCGGATACCATATTATCACCACTTTACTGTTTTGTAACGTTCGTGACAAAAATATTCCCATTAAAATGTCACCAGGTTCTACAAAAATGATCAACTGGGCACATTATTTCCATTTGATTACATATTAACAGCAACACTATTTAGACAGTGCAGTACATCATATTTCATACATGACACACATACCCATGCACACACCGCTAACATGTCAAAACACATCGCAGCTATATCATATATATTATAAACAGACAAAAAAGATGAAAAAAGTCAAAACAGTATGCCACCTTTAGATGCATATTGCATTACTCATACCAAACTATCAGGCATCAATTAGAATCTGTTCCACATTTCCTGCCCTCAGTATTATGCACATTTGTCTTTTTCATTATTTTTCTAATTACAGACGAATGGCGGACTCTGATAGGATTTTATGTCTTTCGAGAGCTCCATTGTCTGTCGGACAAGATGAATTCCCCCTTGGGGTGAGCAATTTATCAGCTTTGCAACTCCAGTACTGTATATTGTCTCAGCATGAGGTAATGTAGCGCCATCCAGGTACTCTCTAATATTATCACATTAATTTATGGGGCATTAAGACATGGCAACAAGGTATTTCCTGTTTATAGGCCCACAGTCCACTTAATATTTTATGTTGGCCTTTTTACTGCAGCTACGGTAATATCAGGGCTCCGGATAACTTCACCTCACTGTAAGGCTATATTTACTTCATCGGTGCTCAAGCTGTAGAGTAAGGCCCATTCAAGGACCTCATGTGTGTAAACAATCATTTAACAGCATACGATGAGTCGAGACAAACCATCTAAAAGATATTTTACTTCAAATGAACGCGGTATGGTCACAGTATGGAAGGAAGGGCCTTTGTTATGCTCATCCTCTGCATATTTCATGCTTATTCACTTCTTATCACAGCACCTTGGTTGGTCAGTTTCCTGCCACTGCTCAGCACAGAGAGATTTACAGACTTGAGTGAATGGGTTAAAGATGGAAATGTCTTCTCTAATAAAATGTTTTTTTCATACAAAATTGGAGAGATTAATGGTGAGTGGTGAGAAATGTAACATAAATACAGTGAAAGGCCGACAGTTAAAGAGTGATTCCATTCATTTAAATACATCTTCTCTGGAGTTTGTGCTGAGTTGTGCGGCTGTATTTAAAATGCTGTCCTGGTTCATTACATGGTTTGGGGGCTTTAAGTTGAAAGGAAGGGTCAAAAAAGCATAATCCTCATAACTATTGCTCAAAACACACCCATTACAAATATACTAAATTTAGCAAACACTGGATGTGTTTCCATTAATCCTTTTACGTCCTGTAACTCTTTAATCACATTTTAATTCTCTAAAAGTCTCTGTACTTGTTTATGTTATGACCTAGAGGCATTATGTATATGCTAAAGGGTAAGGGGCCAAGGAGGGAGCCCTCGAAGATACCAGATCTTTATTATTGTTAAAAAATGGGCTCGATCAAACAAATTGTCATTTTATGATAAACATAGGGTGTCTAAGTTTTTAGATTGATACATGCTCCAAAAAAATAAAGGGTTAAAGCCGTTTTTTTTTTTTTTTTAAATAAAATGGGGCTAACAACCTGCTCCATCACATCAGATTTTTCTAATGTATCTGTCCAGGTGTTTGCAGAATGTAAGAAGTCAAACACATGGACAAATGTACCGGCAGTATATCAGCATATTTGACTAAGATTTGTAAGATAAACAACTTCAAAGGGCAAAAACACATAATGCCAGCTAAATGCAAAACAGGTGCAGAAGCAAACTTCAGGAAGAACAGCTGGAGAGAAAAGCAAGAGTAAATTATCAACATTATCATTAGGACACATCATTTACTACAGTTTTACCAGTGTATTTCATTCAAATGATTTGTGAAATAAATGAATCTTTATTCCGTAATTGCTAATCCTGTTCAGGGTCGTAGATGGGCTGGACCCTGCCCCGGCTGACATTGGATGAGAGTGGAGGGGTACACCCTGGTTGAGCCCCCGGTTCATCACTAGGCTGACGTATGAAGACAGACGAGCCATTCACGCTCACACTCATAGCTACGGGCAACTCAGAGCCACCATTTCACCTATAATTATGTAGGACTCTGGGAATGAACTGGAGTACCAGGAGAGCAGGGAGAACATGCAGACAAGCCCCAAGGCCGGGGAGGGATTTCAACTCAGAACCTTGATTCCTGCAGTGAGGCAACTGTGCTACACACTGTGTCACCATTCTTCCCATTATATAAATGTTTGAAACATAATTCAAAGCAATGCTTTGTCTCGCGCCATCACTGTCAACATAAATCCACGTCTTTTTGTTTCCTTTTAAATGATTTTGACAAAATAAAATAAATACAAGGACACAGTGGAATGCCATCTTCCACAGGAGTGTTCCTCGCCTGACCTTCAAACCAACTTCCTGGAACTTCTCTGAAGGATGATGTCTTTCCCTTTTGAACTTATCAGTCAATAGGTCATGTGTTTAAATCTTTTATTACCTTATCTCTTATAGAACCGGAATGTTAGAAATAACCACTATCCAGTGCAGTTTTCTGATATATCAAACTGTACGATTTAATACCTAATCGTATTGTTACCTTTAACATGGAGTATTGAATTAAAATAATTTTAATGATGCAAAACTGCAAGAAACCATTGCCTATAGTCAGATGTCGTTATCGTGATTAGCACTTTGAGATTTGATCCAAATGTAAAGTGCATTATAAATTAAATGTGAAGGAACAGTTTCAAACGAGCAATACACCACAAGGTGACGTCACCTTTCCAAAATGTATTTTATCATAAATACTTTGTAACGCTGTAAAATCACCAAAATGTAATAATATCTAGGATATGCCTAAACCTACATCCGGGTAAATCTACATGCAAATACGTCTCGTAGATTTTTCCTAAATCTTGCTTATAAACAAACACACACTGTTGGCGAGACGGCAGCATATAAAAAAGGAAGCCAGACGAAGTTACCAGTTTTATATATCCCAACAGTGCAACACAGTAAACAAAAGAGGACTTGAGGCAAAAAGGAAAAAAGAAGTGGAGGCACTGGGCCAGCCACTCAATGGGCCACCGCTCCCATTGCTTATCTCCACCCAAAGAATAAGGTGAATCCTGTCAAAAGAAAATACAAATTATGGGACTATTAGTACTCTCCAGCCCAAGATAAAACAACAAACACAATCAAATCCAGAACATCTAGACATGCCAGGATAACAAAGAAAGCTGTAAATGACTAGTTAAAAAATTAAACAGGGGAAAAAGACCTCACCAGAAAAAAAACTGCAAATAAAGAACTGAGTGCTGCTGCTGAAGGTTTCACTGCTTCTCACTCTCACCTCCTCTATATCTCCTCCTCCTCCTCCTCCTCTACCTGATTACACCCAGGTGCTTCAGCAGGTAGACAGGGGAGGAGAGTGTAGTATAGCTACATGTAACACAAACAAACAAGCAAATACAAAAATGCACAGAGGTGAAAGCGTTACCTCGTTGTTGAAGGTAATAATGAACACAATCATCTGAGCAAGTGTTAAAATTACACTTTGGGGAAATTTTAACCAGTGAAATTTCAAAACTTTTGTTTTTATTGTAGAGTTTGTTTTGAGAAGCGAATTTTGACTCTTAGTCCATAGTAACTCACTGAAATAATCAGTGTCACCTGCTGGGGTTCTGCAGAAGTAATAAAAATACCTCTTCCCAATGGCTCACTGTACAAATCACAGAAGTTTTTTTTTTTCTGCATCCTTCTCTTGTCTCTCTTACTCTCAACTGGTTCTTGTAATAAATAGCCACTATAATTTCATTAAAATATAAAATTTCTATACGACTAAAGGGGTAAAAAAGGTTAAACATTAAGTGCCAGAATTGAGGGTAGATGGATGGATGAATGGAGAGACAGACTGACGGAGCGAGATCATTCCCTGGGTTATTCCCTAGTTTAATATCACCACCGGTTCTAATATATATTTATGAAGCTCCCCTCGGCACACTGACATCCTAGTTACTGCAGCAGCAGGTGTTCGCTCGATGTAGTATACAGCCTTGGTCTCAGACAAACATGCACACAATGGAACACTGGGATGAAGTCTAGCATATTACTTCAGGACTCACACACACACACTCACACAAACAGACACACACACAGATGAACACACTTGTTTCTACAGAAAGCATTTCCTGGAGGTTGACAAGCTTCACTTTTGGTGCTTCCAAGGTCAAAAAGAACTCATTACAATCTACAGGTGCTTGTGGAATCCCAATGCGTGTGTGTGAGTGTGTCTGTGTGTATGTATGTGTGTGTACTGGAATGGAAATGAGCCTTCCGAGTATGGCTAAAGGGTTTTCAACCTCTCTCAGAAGAAAGATAGGATCTTAACAAGCATGAGAACAGGATGGAAGCGTATGAGTTTGTCTGTGTTTGTGTATGTGTGTGTGTGTGTGTGTGGGTGTGTGTCTTTGTGTGTGTGTGTGTGAGTGATTGAGTGTCCTCTGGCAAAAATATTTTTCAGATTTCTTTTGCATCAAATCATAAGAAGAAGAATTCTCCTGAATTTCTGACTGGTGGCATGACCAGTGGTGAGCTGAACAAGCTCCTCCATCAAATATTTACCCATATAAATCCTAGAGGAAATCACAGACACTGTTGTTATATTTAATGCAAATGTTACAATCAATTAATGTTTTCATTTATAAATAGTTTGTCCTTTCACTATCACCAACAAATCAGTTAAAATATAATATTAATAAGAACAATTTTATTTGAACCTTGGATCGATGTTATTGCGGTAGTAGGTTTTCCTTATAGACTTATACCATCCGAAAACTAGGAAGGCCTTTTCCATCACCATTATATAAAGAGGAAACAAGTGCACCCTAGTAGGAAAGTGGAAGTGGACGCATCTCTACTCTTGTGTTAATATGTTTTACTCTACCAAAACATGTAATGACCATAGAAATAGTTTTGTTAGTGGTGGCACTAACAAAAAACAACCCATGCAAGTAGACAGATCTCAGTTTCACCAATCTGTAAGGTCTTTATTCCAACATCTGCACACGTTTTGGCTATTAAGCCTTCATCAAGTGGAGGATATGGTAGAGATTAGGCAGTTTATAACAGGTTTCATACAGTTGGTCTCTGATGTCAAAATGTGAGGATGAAAGGATAAAAGGATGAAAGTAATAGATGAACAGGAAGTGGTATGCAATTGGCCTTTGGGGTCATACATTTAAAAAGATGAAAGCAAATGGGGATCTTGCGATTGGTTGACAGGAAGTGCTATACGATTGGTCATCCGCCATGTTAAAATAAGTAAGTTAGTTCATTGACCCTGAAAACAAATGATTTGGAATCATGTGTTCATCATCATGGTGTTTTTTCTTTTTAATTTCTACTCAGGCTGGCTGTAGCTCAGGGAAGTAGAACGGTTGTACCCCAAGCAAAAAATCAGCGTTTCAAGTTCACTCGTTGCAGCCTAAATGTTGTAGGGTCCTTGAGCGAGATCATGAATTCAATCCCTGGACAGTTCTGAGAGGCTGCCCACTGCTCCTCAGGGATGGATGTAGCGTTTATGCAATGTGACAAAATAAACAATACAGATAATTATTATTACTTGAATTGGCTTGAAATTGAAAGACATTTGTCTACATGCGTGGTTGCCCAAAACAATCATTCAGAATGCAAAATATGGAGCATTCCTGTTGAGTGCAACCGCTGACACAGGTCGTCAATGAAATGTCAGACAGGTGGTGGATTTAAGTCGGAAATTTAGATTGTGCAGACGTAAAAAACACTGCATGTGTTGAAATCATTGTTGGACAGAAGTTAAATTTTGACTGGATTAAAGGATCTGAGAACAAAAAACATCAATCCATTTTCAGTGACCGCTTATCCTGTAGAATGATGCGATTCACCCTCACAAATGGCGAGTCTTGTTTTTCCTCCGAAATGCTCATTTAGTGGAGGGCCCGACTTTAGAAAAGGATACCGTTGATGTTATGATTTCCGTTTCATTCCTGGTTTGTTTTGCCATGCCAGATCATGAAGCATATGTGATGGAAACCTTTGAGATGAGAGTGTTGAGGGGTAGTGGTCCGCATTGAATGGAGGGTGACACATACCACTTTTACCCAAGAGATTTAATGTCCTGGGTCAAAGCAAATGCAAAACTATGTAGTTCAACTCAACACCAACAACTTTTGCTTTATGGCCTTTATATCAACATTGATAAAAAAAACAGCGTGCAAAGTTTTAAGGTTAGTCTCACTTACTTCAACTGTTTGGATATTTATGGTTTACACAAAAAAACATTATGCTCCGTGAATTTTCAATATACCTGTGTATTCAAATTTAAATTAAAGCTCCAAGTATCAATTAATTCCAATTATTAAGCTCCAAGTGTTGTCTGATAAATCAGTAATCTACAAGATTCTTGCTAGCTGTGGAATCTTTCTATCAAGACAGGCACATCTTCAGTAAATGAGCAAACTGGAAAATCACTTATTGACTTTTTCAATTTATGGATAAAAAAAAAATGCTACTCAGATAATAATTAGTAAGATGAAGATGGATGAAGAAAAGCATGAATACAACTTCACATGTGCAGTCAGTGAAACAGTTCCTCCCAAGATGCAAAAAAATACTGCATGATACTGTAATGTATGATTGATTAGTGATTAAATGGTGTATTTTAGAAATACATCATAGTTCTTTTGAAAAACAGTAAATTAGTGCAACCCTTCTTTTTTTTAAAGGTAATGTGCTGTATTTACAAATAATAGGGTAATACTGTTGAAATTTTGCTGTAAATTTACAGGAATCATTTACAGTGTAGATATATCACCAAAAAGTCCCCAATCCCATGCATTCTGCAATCAAACAATCCCGCTGATTGAATTTGAAGTATTGTCAGCAGTAATTTTCGTTAGAAAAAAAGGTCCACCTAGTGTATAAAATATGAATTACAAGAAAGATTTCCGATTCATATGCAACGAATTTGGACTAAATCGGACCAATGTTTCTGAAAGTATGGCCAAAACCTTTGGAGATAAAGCTTCCCCTGATGTCAGAAATATACAAACCACCTTTCCCAAAATCAATCCAGTTCTTCCTCGAACTTTTTGACTATGCGTGGATATAATGAAGTTGTGTGAAATGATTAAACAAACTGGATTTTGTCACTGAAGCTTGCTCAAGTTGCATTCTCTTAAAGTAACGTGCAAGCAATAGATTTTTCTGCAATATGAAATAAATTATATAAAATTGATGCATGCTGTTAAACTGCAATAATAAAGTTTCATTATTTTAAATTATTTTAATTTCTTCCAAAAATGAAAGTGAAAATGTAGGAAAAACTAAAATCCCGGAGTCACGTGACTGAGATTCAGCTGCTGGAAATGAGTCTAAAATAGTGTTCCCTTCATATAAATGCAGTCACTGATTTACGAGCATAGACAATCAAATGATAGGATCATAAAACAGAAACCCGGAAAATTCAGCTGTAATTTCTCTTATTTGGTCAGGACATGGTTTTGATGGTTATGCATGCAGATAATTTCTACCGTATAACATTAGGTGGTATTGTCTTTCACTGAAATACACACCGACAAATAATATACTGTATTTACTGCTTATACCATATCTGTATGATTATTGAGCTTTCCATAGGCTTTCAATCTCTGGGATTGAGTCAGGACATGCAGTTTAAGCTTATAAGTGAATACAAATTGCCTGTGTTTGGAGTGAATGTGGGCATCAACAGTTGTCTCTGTCTCTCTGTTCAGCATGTTTTGTCAAGAGTTTGTCCTGTTCTCAGTGTACGTAAGAAGGAGCCAAAATATACGTGGTTACAGATAATGGGTGGATAGCATTTGGAATCATTCTGGACTCAATGTTTGATAATCAACTGTATACAGTATTATACGTTTACAGAGCAAGTACAACTCTGCTTTTGAAATGGAACTGCACAACAGGATGGCATTCTGAAAGTGAATTTGTAAGACAGATACCACAAAAACAACTTGGTCCACCCTGGTGTTCATTGGAGTGTCACAATACAATGCGAATGGATAAAATGATGGAGGGAGATGGGGTTGGGCTGGGGTAGGATGAATTCATCCTTCATTTAACAGGCAAACTCTCAACATCTTACAAGAAACTATGAACATACTAAATTGTTTGACTTGCATGAAGTAAGTTCTACATGCACAGGAAAAAAAACGCTGTATTTATTTATTCTGTCTGCTCCACAAATGTCTTGCAACAGTGCTTGTTGAAATTGTTATATTTCCCCTGTGTATTACTTTTATATCACGTTTTAGAAAATTCCACGAGCTGTGTATGTAGAAGAAAATCCTCGCCCGTGGTGTGCTGGCAAAACAGTGGTGGTTCATTGCACAGTGAAATAGAAGTGCCAAATGACAACCTTGATCCGAGCTGGGTGTGAATGTGCTGCTGCCTGCACATTTTCACAAGGTATCGCAAATATATGACCCTAAAATTTCACTCACCTGGTTCTAGGATTTTGCTTAGCTCTTTTGA
The DNA here is from genome assembly GCA_037951165.1 of Lophius americanus. Classification (NCBI taxonomy): domain Eukaryota; kingdom Metazoa; phylum Chordata; class Actinopteri; order Lophiiformes; family Lophiidae; genus Lophius; species Lophius americanus. The sequence continues at coordinate 8,811,823 of JBBDHG010000003.1, forward strand.
GTGTGATAGATTATGCTTTATGTTTAACTAATCCAGGTTTAACTCAAGTTTAAAAAAGAGCGACACAATAGCACTTGACTGGTGGAAATGTGTGTGATCTCTAATAATTTCCCCAAAATATTGTTTTGTGGCCAACGTATTCATGACTAACTTACAATGATCATCATCGATATCGCTAAAAAATAAAATGATAAAAGAAATGATTAATCATGTTATGTAATGGTCCTTGTCCAAATACCCTACTGAAAACATTAGGACGTTCAGTGGGGTATTAAACTACTGTGGGGTATTAAACTACTGAAACCCAGCTTCCATCTCTGAGATGTACAACCTTTTGTCGACATTTTACACAACCTCTGCCAATATTCTAATACTTGGAGGTATGAACATTCAGGTTAACTCCCCTGCAGTAATTTAGACAAGCTGAATGCGTTTGAAACACTCCAACACAGTAGGTTGCGCTGAAGCAATCTAACGCTTCTGGTTGATGGTTGCTGCCTTCCATTAAATGGAAAAAGTGGAAAAGTGACAATGTTATCTGAGCTTGACATATCAGCTGAACCCAAAGCACTAAACTGCGAGCTGGGAAGATAAAACTGAAGCTGAATGGGAAGATAGAGTTACCGTCAGCTACTAGCCTCACCTTCAGATGCTAACCGACTAACACCACAAGATGTGACAGATTCCATTCAATGTTTTCCAAGTTCAGTCATATGCATTGACGATATTTGAAATTTTCAGCATGTGCTGATTCTTTCACTTGCTGTTTGTTTGAAAGGTATTTTTCCATGCCTCAGTTATTATGTCATACTTTTAGTATCTTTGTGGTCAGAATTGCAAATGAACAGTCAATTTTTCTGAATATGAATATGTTGACCTGCAAGTTTTACAATGTCCACATTTTCATCGTTTAACTCACTTAACAATATACATTTGAATTTAAACATTTTAAAAGCCTTTCAAGAATAATTTTGATTGATTAATTATAAAACATATAATTGTTAAACATGATTTCTAATTTATTAATCAAAATTATTTTTTTCCCAAATTATCTCAATCATCGTTGATTAATGGATGCTTTGTCTTTATTGTAGCTTATATACACACTAAAAACATCTCGGCATGATACAAGACCTGCATGACGGTCGTTACCTACTTTGTTCCATCCCCCATTTGTGAAGTAGCATTTCACTCAGGACTTCATTCAGCTGTGCCCATCTTTGATCTGCTGCTGGTTTTTGGTTTCCCCTGAAGCCTTTAAGACTTCTGGATGTTACACCTTTTATTCTGCAATAAGTTGTGCTCTTATGGGGCAGTGTGGTTTGTGTTTTGGTTCCGGTCTGAATACTAGAACCTACAAAAGTGGTCCAAGAATAATAAGAAAGTGGTGAAATAGTGACTGGTTTATGGGCATCCACGGCTCACTGATGTTCATGGGTAACGAAAGCTTGCCCCTGTTTACCTATCCCACAGAAAAGCTACTATTTGCTGAAAAAAATAATGCTGCTTCTGATAGAAAGGTTTCACATATTGCATCACAGTGCTGCTTTGAGACCAAAAAGGGAGAAACTGCAGATTATTAGAGTTACAGCTGATCAGCGTATAGATACTATAGGCCAACAATGCTTGTGTTTATACCTTGTTATCTAATTCTCAATATTTACCAGCTGTGGACTCCTTGGTTATTGTGATTGTTTCCATGATTTCTATGCATACCAAATAAAGTGCAATACCTGTGTAATAAAGTCTCTACACGTATTACATACATTGCTGATGAGAATGAATTCACCTTCCATCCAGCATATGTCTTGAAGGCACAATTAACTTCACATCCTGTAATGTTGATGGTTATTCTTAACCTCTTTTTGTGCAGTCATGAGACTTGAGATTCTCACGTGCCGTTGTGTGTGTTTGTTTGGGATACATTTTGCCGAGGTGAATTATTCAGAGACCTAACATTACCTTGGGACTGAAACACAAATATTTTGTACAGTGCGCAGTAACTATACAATTGTAATGTAAAGTAAAAGCAGCAGTCTTATTGTGAATGAGGGAACAATAACATGGCTTTAAATAAGCACATTTGCAATCTTCATGAAATATCAATCTCCCTCCATTTTTCGTTTCCTTATTAATAGTGTTCAGATTTTCTATTTTTTTCAAGCTGAGTACATTTTGTTTTAATGATGAGCTAATTCTCAGGGTGAACTCTCAGGCACTGCCGGCCCAAACAGCTATGTTGTAATGTGTTTTGCACATGTTAAGGTCGAGGCCTAGTTGTAATCTGAGGCTCATTACAGCTGGAGAGGCCAAAAGCAGAAACTGAACATAACTTCTTCCTGCAGCGTTGAATTACTTTTCCACCACTGGGTTCCCCTCTCCCCCTTTCACTGTTTCTCTCATTGTCTCAGCTGCTTCACTGTTTGTCTTTGATCTCTTCCCTTCCTGTCTCAGTTTTTCCCTCCCCATTCTTCCATTTATATCTTGATCTCTGTTTCTTGCTCTCCCCTTCTCTCTCTCTCTCTCAGCCGTCCTTCATCCACACTCAAACCTCCTCAGGGGACCGTGGAGAGTGCAGCGGGTTTGGAGTTTAAGGCTAGTTTATTGCGTTTGCTCAGGGTCCTGGAGAGGCCTATATACCATGAGTTCATGATGAAGGCAGCGAGTCCATGAGCAACTCCTCAAAACCATCAAGTTTGTGTTGATGTGTGTATTTTTGTGTCGCATATTGTCACACTTTGCAAGTATTAGATTTTTAGATCTTTCATAGGCGAGGTCTTATCTTGCCTATGAACAGGATCAGAATAACTTAATAGATTCTGATTCCTCAGAATCTTCCCTGCACACCTGCGATGCGCTCTCTCTTGTTAACCCTGTATTGACCCAAGGCTCCGACTTTTTTACCGTGCTTGAGGGGGAGATCCCACCTCCTCGCTGCTGACTGGTCTGCTCCCCCTCCCTTCTCTAATAGTCAGACAAGAGTCTGTCAAAGATGTAGGAGCTTCACAGGTGTATTGTATTGAGTGTGAATGGTGCTGATGTCTTGGGCAGGATTTAAAATTAGCTCGACTCAAACTGTGTCAACACTAAAAGCATTTAATAATAATACAATTTTAACAAATATAAAAAAAAAAAAATTAAAACATTAAAAAACATGATAAAAACAAAAATAAAATCTTGCACAATTAAAATATAAATACAGGAGAAAATGAAATATGCATTCCATCAGCAAAACACTTCTCCCACCATGTAGATTAGTGTTTAAGCTCCTTGCACAAGGTTAACTTTTAGATTGTTACTGTTGACTGATAAATCATGGTGGAGTCCATCTCCACAGCTCATGTTAGGTGTAGGTTACCAGATGTTTCTGATTTCACCACATGCAGTTATGATCAAGCAAAAGTCAGATAGATTTTTGTTTTATTAATTAAATCCGCATAAAGTTTGGGATATTACGGAATTGTTGTTGCGGCATCCACGACCGTAGAGCCTTCATGTAAATGCAATAATTTAAAAACTTTTCATGAATCATTTTCAATTTTTTTCTCACATAGCCCTTGCTCTAGTGTGACGAAGAACTGGTTTCATTTTGGGAAAGGCCAGCTCTATGTTTCGGATACTAGGGGAAGCTTTAACTCCACATTTTTTCAGGCCATTATTTCTCAAATGTTGGTCTTATTTAGTCCAAATTCCATACATATGAAAAACTGAAGTTTGATATATCACACTCTAACAGTTAATATTTTACTCTAGAGGGGAAGTTTCTTTTTATTACGAAAAACGCAGTTTTTTGGACATAACTGTTTGTCCAATTTAGTCCGACTCGAGGAGATCTATCTCGTATACATCATATTTTAATCTAATAGTTTATATTTTACAAAAAAATAGTACTGCGGACATAAATTCAGATTTTATTTGTGGAGTTCTATCAGTTTATTGCTTGTACAAAGAAGGGGATTGGGACATTTCGGGGATATAACCCTGCTGTCAGTGATGACACCATAGATGCAGTTTTTATATGTTAATTCTGTCTTAATCCTGAAGACAATCTCAAGTTAAGGGATAGCATAGATTCTCACATACTGCACAAACTATTCTTACAGTATTACCTGTCATTCATTTTTGTAAGCAGAACAGCTCTGAGTAAAAAAGGTTATGGTGGAAATGAAATGTAGACCAGTGAATGTTCTCATCACTAAGCAGGCGTTGCAATAATGGCATAATTGAAGGATGGTATCAAAAGCTCAGCACATAAACAATGGGCTTTTACGTTGTGCTCTTTACAGTTAATTAGTACAATTTTGATTGAAATTGATAATAATGGTGTCATCACATCAATCTGACATGATCTGATATTATTTTATATATGGTATAATCATTCATGGCCGATCATCCTCATCATAATCATCATAATCATCATCATCGTAATCATTCCTATTTCTTGCTCGGTTACTGTACACTGTTTCTAGAAAATTCTAATTTTAAGCCTGACCTACTTTTCAGATCTGCAGTAGCCTACCTATAGAACTTATATCGACCTCAAATACCCTATCAAAAAGGTTGATATTTCATAGTTAATAACCAGTTAATGTGACACATAATTCTGCACATATTGTCTCAAAATGCCTAAATTCTTCCATCAATTCTTTTTTGTGAAAAATAAAATTTTCAACATGACATCCTACAGAGAGCATTCAAAAGGAAATGCATAAGAGATCATAAAAGCAGGCAAAAAAAATATTGCCCCTCTGCTTTTTCATTTCCTCTTGCTTATATTGAAGGGAAATGTTCCTCTCTGCTTGACAGATAGAAATGTGGGATTATGTTGGAAACAAATCTTTTCTTGGCTGCTTAGGATATACAGATCATGTATCCCTTACAGGGATTTGTGTCTATCAAACAAGAGTAAAACGTTATGTAAGAGAAGTTATTTTGAGACAAATGTATTCAATTGTAACCAATCCCTTTGCTGTCTCAGTAACTTTTTGACACTCTTTGAGATAACAAAAGAGCTAATGAATTGACTGGGAAGGACAGCTTTTGAACGTTTGAACGCCTGAATCACTGTGTTGGAATAAAGATGGCAGACTATGTTCAATATACAGTCACTTAGTTCAATATACACGCCCCAGAGAAATTATGGACTATTCTATGACCAGAAAAACTCTTCATAGAGGGGTAGTGGATATATTCCTCAGAATAAAACTATACTCAGTATTATAGGGCTTGAGGTAGGGATATTCAATATGCCGACCCTTTACGCTGGGATTATACTGTACTTAAGCATTATAGGCATTCAAGATTTAACTTATATCTTTTTATTGCATGAGCTTTATTCCGAGAAATTAAATTGGATAAAAATGAATTAAAAAAATCACATTTTATGGGCTTTGTTGCTTATATTTTCTACTGCATAATGGCAAACGCTTTGATGCAATAGGTGGGGATATTCATATTCAATTATCAAATAACAAAACATTCTCTGAGAGGCTGCACATTTCACACATGTGTTTATCCTGTGGAGTGTTTTAGGAACGTTGCTCTCAGGCAGATGATCTGAAGGGAGTTACTGGAATGGCTGGACAGCCTCAAGGCTATGGTTCATTTGTGAGCTGTAAATATGAGTCAGAGCTGTAGAAGTGGACACTGGGACATCATGGGGAGAGACTTTGAGGTCCGTGATCGAGAGAACTTAGGAGGAGAGAGAATGGGATAAACAGCCACAGTAAGACATAAAAAACAAAGACCAAACATACAGGAGAATGACTGAAACTTGAAACTCAATATTTGCATATAAAACACAAATATTATTGCATTTGTAGATAAGCTAGTTTACTACACATTATTATATAAATTCAATATTCCTTTTTTGGGGGGAAGCAAGTGCACACGGTTTTTAGTGTATGTGTGGGTTGGTTCATGCGCACAGCTTTTAAATTGTATCCAACCAATGCCTGTATGTGCCACAGATTTTTTATTTCTCCTCCTAAATCCTAACCCTTAACCCGTCTCTCAGTTCTTTAATATTCATGTGTACTTGGTGGCTTGTCAAAAAATTTGTTCTAATCTGACCCTCAAATTGACATCCTCATGGTTCTGTTGACACATAGGATGCATGGAGGCAGCGCAGGGCTATATGTCAACTCAACAATAATGGTTTTATTATGCAATGCTGCCCAAGTCCAACAGACAAGGCAAGGTATATATATACCTCTAAGAGTACAGGCAAGATGGGAATCCTGCCTGTATGATATATTTTGTTGGTTTGTATTGTTGGCATGTTTTCGGTCTCACTGTGTTTCTGTAATGCAAACCCACTGCATCCTCATACGGGGAAAACAGAGAAGATGACATGCTATTATCCATGGTAACTGAGGAGAACTACTGAATATTTAACCCTGGTGTAGTGTTCAGGTCTGTGGGACCGGTTTTCATTTTTAACAAAAGAAAAATGATATGATTAATTTTTTTCTCAAACTCTGGCCTTGGCTCATTTTCTGTGAAGAACATATATAAGAACACATTTTCAATGACCACACACCGTACAAACCCTACACATTTATATTACATACAGGATGTTCGGGTCCACCGGACCCGGGGCTAATAAAAGTGCTGAAATTGTAGGTCCTGTGTATCTTCACTCTGTCCCCCTCCTGTATGGGCCTTTTGTAAGTGTGTGTGTGTCTGTGTGTTTGAGAAAGTGTGAGTGTAAGGTTTGTGTGAGAGTGTGAGTGTAAGTTTGAGTGGGTGGGTTCACTGCCTTCCCCTGATTTACAACCCTGGGCCTAATGTAACCATTGATGAGCAGCTGATGCCATTTAGGGGAGACTGCCCCCTTAGGCAGTATATACCATCTAAACCTGTAAAATATGGTATAAAGAACTAGGCTGCCTGTGATGCCACTTCCTCATATGATTGGAACTTACAGGTTAACACAGGGAACCTTGATGGAGGAGCTCATGAGAGGTTCTAAAAGAGGAAGATGACCATGGTGGGAACGATACAGAAAAACAAGTATGAGCTCCCAATCCAACTGCTGACTGCAAAGATAAGGCCTTCTAAGTGTTCCAAGTTTGTGTGCACGGCTGACACATCCCTGGTATCTTATGTGCTGAAGAAAGGCAAGAATGTGGTACTCATGAGTAAACTGCACAGGCATGGGAGAATCTGTGGCCAGGAGCATCAAAAACCAGAGATCATCATGGATTATAATGCCACAAAAGGAATCGTGGACAACATCGAAACGCTGGTGACTGCCTACAGCGGCAGAAAGAGGACCCTTGGCTGGGCACTGGTGTTATTCTTTGAAATATTGGACATCTCAGCGAAGCCTTTGTCATCTGCATGACACTGAACCCAGAGTGGAACAGAAGGAAGCTCCAGAGGAGATTTCTCTTTCTCTAGGAACTGGGATAGGTACTGGTGAGACCTCTGGTGATGTTCCCAGAGCCCAGGCCTCTGCGGCCATCATGAGGAGGATTCAGGATGGGAATGCTGGTGCCCCACCTACCCAACCAACAGAACCACCATCTGAAACAGCAAAGGTAAAGGGCAAATATTAACCATATATGCTGTTTATATTTCTTGAATTGTACAAATCGTTTAGCATTTTAACATAAAATTGTTTGATTGTGTTGAATTAAAAACCCAAAAATTCAGTGGGTCCATCAGACCCACGAACACCGGCTGAATAACAAAATTTGAACACCACACAAGGGTTCAACATGATTCAACACAAGATAAAAATATTTAGACAAAAACTAATTAGGATAAGACAAGTTAAATGTGTTTTTGTATGTTTCCAAGTTTATTTAATATTCTATGTTTAAAAGTTTTTAACCCCTGCCCCTTTTCTTATTCTTTAGATCAGAGTTCGGCAACCACGGCATGGCACCTGGCTGCAAAGCATTGTCTATCTGGCTGCAACGTGATTCAGGGAAAAAAAATCATAGTTTGTCTTTTGAAAGAGAGAGTGAGTATGTGTGTCTTTGTAGGGGTCGACTGTTTCCATATTTCTTACAAGATGGCAGAGGTGTGAAAGGTTTGTGTGAGATGTCATGGTTCATCCTCTACTGGCTTCTCAGGTGCACCGAACATTGTAGATGTCCATGATGGATGGAAGAGACAGTAACATGACCTTCTTAGCTGTCCTCACTACTGTTGCAGGGTCTTGCAGTCAGAAACAGTTCAGTTCCTGAACAAGGCTAAGTAGAAGGTAATGAGGATGGGTGGGGTGGGGGTGGAATAAGCAGTTTCAGAAAGAAGAAGAGATATGGCACAGTTTTGCGGGCTTTGATATGGTGTACCGTGTCAGAACCTTAATCAGTTGAACGCCAAGGAATTTGTTTTTCTTGATGATGTCCACAGAAGAGTCATTGATGTTCAATGGCAGGAGGCGTCCAGGTCTTCTGAGTGTCAAGAACCATCCTTTTCTTTGTCCACATTCATATAATGTTGGCTCAGCACCAGTCATGCTGAACTGACACACAAACAGAAACATTAGATTGGATTACATAGACATTTTTCTTCTTTCAGAATGAAATCATTCCAAAAGAATATTCCTGTTTGTGTGTTTACATGAGCAGTGATCTAATCAGAGATGGTGTTTACACAGAGATGGTGTTTACATGCGCCGACACATCGATTGGAAGAACTGTCAACAGCTATGTACAAAGTGAAGAGAACGAGCAATAGATGACGAGTTTTATCAGAAGGTTGGTGTCTATTGTGTGATCAGGGCAAGTTTTGTTTTTATTTCTATTACTGCTACTGTGATGCTTTTATGAAGAAACGGTTTGATAATAACTCAAGTTTACTCCTATGGCCTATTGGAGACACAAGGGTGGGAGAGAGAAAAAGGTGACATCAAAGCCAGTATCTCAGAGTGGTTTTAGTCCAACTAACATTACGCCATTATGATGTTAAATATTGAGTTATGAGTGAGGCTGTGTTATGTGTAATTTAACACCAATGTAATCCGAAAGAACATTTAAACCGAAACTCCTTATCACTCGCTTCGAGGTCTCTTATTCATTCACTCTCCATAACTGTTTCTCTTGTTCCGGGTTGCATGGGCTGGAGCCTATCTTGTTTTTATGGGATTCATGCTTATAATCAGCATTGTCAAAGTTTTTTTTTTCAGGGTCACGATATGTACAGAAACAAAAGAAATTCTCAGTTATAAGGCTATAAAAATGTTATCAAATGATGTATCAATGCAATATCAGTATATATTGAAATAATGAAGTATCTTAATGAAGTATGTACAGTGTCACAAGTTTAGTGTGGATTGTCCCATGAACAGAGTCATTTCATTCCCGGTTGCACCATGAGAAGAAGTTGGCTGCATCCAACCTCTCAATCCAAAGCTTAATAATGTATTCTAACATAAAAATAGGACAAAGATTTTGGGTACATATTATCTTTAAAGTGTCTAGTATTGTGATATGAATTAGCCATTACTCATGTTTGTTCAGTGTGGTCATAGAATGGGTAACCATTTTGACAGCAACAATAGTGACCGGTGGGATAACGCAGTGCATTTATGTGTACGTGTCCTTATACATACACATAATTCCTGTGATTCCGGAACACTAAGTATACCTGCTAAATGTGCAGAATGTGTCTAACAAATCTGTCCCAGCCCAATGGATGCTTTCCTACTATTTTATCACCCACCCTAAGAGAATTCACCACTGGATTGTCCAAACTCTACTCCACCCAAATCAAGGACAAGCAAGTTTATATAAGTATGGATGAGAGTATTACCTTCAATGGAATCCTTATCACAGCTAGATAGAACTTTAACAAGAAGACACATTAAGATGTAATGCAGACAAACCATTATGATGAAGGGTTATAATTTGGCTTTCTGCAGAGATCACTGACAACAATTTTTTTTTAAGGTCAGGCTCATTTTCTCCAAACTCATGGTGTCATACAAATTCAAACCATTTCAAAAATGGCTGTCAGTGGATGAAAGCATAATCCTAAACTTAGATGTACAAGGATGTAGGCAATGTATAAGAGGTTCACCAGTCCGTTTTGGTTAAAAGCTTTGGAGCTTTGTTTCTACCAGTGGTCACTTGGAGCTATATCGCGATTCCACATTCTCCCCCCTGAGACTGGGCTGGGCCAGGCATCTAGTGTTTTTTTTCTTGGTATTGAAGAGCAAGCTGAGGTGTCTCCAGGTTGCATGTTATATCATGGAAACCCCTTCACTTCGCTAGCATTCCTTGATGAAATGACAAGAGGATATTGGAGTTCTGGAAAATTAGACCAAACTGTCTTTTTGGGGACCCATTCAAGCCACAGAAGGACTATCAGAAGTCACTAAAGGGAAACTCTGAGGTTCCAACTCAAGGGGAATCCTTGTCAATCTGTTTGACAGACAAGAACATTGTCACAGTGACAACAAAAATGGAGTATAGATAAAGTGAGCCCTTCGACAAAATATGGAACAAGGAGCGATATGCCTTTAACAAAGTCACATAACATATGTGACTTTGTTAAAGGCATGTGAATATATCAACCAAAACAGTGAGCACACGGGTGTTGTTGACCTTCAAGGACTACAGGTTTCATGATATCATATCTTGATCAGGTCCAAGCAGTGGTGTTGGCTCATCTTTGCATGGTCTGTCAACAGCGCACCAATAAAGAGACATTTCTGTACAGGGATGTTTTTGGAGGGACTGTCGAATTGACTGTCGAACTTTTAACAGCTGCAGGCTCAGTGTCTTATGCAACAGCGTGGCACAAAACCATCTCTACCACAAAGGAAGACTGCTACTGGATGTGATTGTTGAAGATCAGGGAAGATTTGACAGACAACCTCAATCAGAGATTGTATGCTGTAGAGAGGTTGTATTGTCACTAATGCATTACAGATGAAGCTTTCAAGATATATATAGCATGGACAGTAGAAAAGGATGTAAAAGAGTGTGAAAGGGGATGAAGAAGCCATACATTTTACTTTGTTGAATTACATTGATGCCGTTTGTCAAGTTTTTATTTCTATTAGTATTCATATTGGTGCTGTATAAGGATAAGTCACACTAGATTATCATAAAGCATTCTTTTGTCAATGCTGGAGTGTGCCCGAGTTTTGAATGTGTAAATAACTGGCCTGGGATATTTAAGAAATTTGATTCAATGGAGGAATATATTAATTAATTATACAACTCGTTATCCGACCGGATGGTTTCAAATAATAAAGATTGGTAATTTCAAAGGATTGCTAATAACACATGATATGGATATTTTAATTTCTGAGAACAATTCTGGATAAAAATGGTTTAATAGGCCAGAGCGGCCTATTACCCTGCATTGATACTGGGAGTCAGAATTCTATTGTGTCAGGTAGTCCTATAACCTTTAGTAGCATGAATTCCAGAGTTTCTTTAATGACAAAATTATACTTATTAGGAACAAGGTCCACCGTCAGCCTTCAAATGGTTCTAATTTACACCCCAGGACTATTTTCCTAGAAATAAAAGACGGACCTGGTGCACATTTAGACTACTTCAGTCCTATTGATTGAAAAAATTTACTTCTCTCATTTCCTCATCCAAAACAACAGACTGTCTCCTAGACACCATCCCAACTAGTCTACTGAAAGAAAGTTTATGCTTAGCCAGCAACTCTCTATTACAAATAATCAATATGTAACAATAATTTATTTGAGGATTTCCAGTCAGGTTTTAGAGTTCACCATAGCACAGAAACCGCACTGGTCAAAGTTATAAATTACCTTTTAATGGCATCTGATGAGGGACTGGAGTTTGTTCTGGTCTTGTTAGAACTTAATGTTGCATTTGATACTATTAACCACCAAATTATACTTCAAAGGTCTTGATAACTTAATTGGCATCAAAGAAACTGAATTAAATTGGTTCAAGTCCTATTTATTTGACAGATCTTGGTTCGTATTTGTTGACAATGAATCCTCCATGCATAGCAAAGTTACTCATGGAGTTCCCCAAGGATCTATGCTTGGGTCAATTATAATGACATTATATGTGCTTCCTTTAGGCAACATTATCAGGACATCCCTTAAACTTCCCCTGTTATGCAGATGACACACAATTGTACTTCAATCAATGACACAAGGTGAATCTAATAACTTATCCAAACTAGAGGCGTGTCTCGACATTGAGACCTGGATGATCTGCAAATTTCTATTATTAAATTAAAATAAAACTAAATTTATTGTGCTGGGACCCAATCGACTTAGAACCACTTTAACTGATAATATAACTGCTCTGGAAGGCATTACCTTGGCTCCGGTACAACTTCTGAGGGATCTCCCATAATGCACTGAGCTTCTCTGTCTTCCTCTCTCACTGTCCCTCTTTATACATCCCTATCACTTTAATGCATTTTACTGAATTATTGCATGTCACTTTTCCCTGGAGAATTTGTGCTTTCTCAACCTGCAGGGTCATATGTTTGGTTACTGCATCTACTGCTGTGGACCTACTTGATGTCCACTGATTACAATATGATCATGAGGAGTCTAATTATTATTGTTGTTGTTATAATCAACCTGGGATACCGGGTGCCACGGGACCCAAGAGGCAGAAGAAATTAAGTTACCATAGATGATATCATTGATGCTGTTTCCCCCCATCTGTCTCTATCTCTCTTCTCAAACCCAACAAGTTTCTGCACCTTAAGTCGTCTCCAGTTCCCCAGTTCCCGACTCTCTGGTCTCCATTTCCCCAGGTCCCGACCCTCTGGTCCGCAGTTCCCCAGACCCTGACTCAGAGCCCCCCAGTGCCTCTAGTTTCTAGTTGGTCTCCACCCACTGTCAGCCTGAGAGTCCAGAGAGGTTTTGTCCTCGTTGCTGGCCCCTAGATGCACCTCGCCACAGGCCCCCGGAGGGATCTACTCTTCATTGCAGAATCCCGCAGAGGTCTCTCAATCGCAAACTTGCACGCTGGCCTCTTGCTCGGCCTCCTGAGGGCCCTTTCAAATTTCACTGCCGGCTGCCTCATGACCAAGTCCGGCTTCACGGGCAGCTTCACCTTCGTGGTCCTTGTCATCAGGTTTGCCTCCACCAGATTCTGGTACGTTTGTGATCCGTCCATTAAGGGGGGGTTCTATCATGACTTTGTGTTTATTTACTATTATTTCATTGTGATAGTTCGTCATTTTGGTCTGTGTTCCTGTTTTATTTTGAAAGTGTTTTGTATGTCTTATGTTAGTTTTACATTTCCTGTCATGTTTCCTTTGTTTTGCCTTTTTAGTGGGTTTATCTGTTTATTGTTCATTTCATTAGTCCTTCTTAGTCTATTCTTTTCAATGTTTTACTTGTGTTCCTTTTCCTTCTCTCTGTCTGTCCTGTGATTCTGTATTCCTCTTTCTGGGATTGGTCATCGTGTTCAACTGTGTTTTCCCTCCAGCTGTGTCTCATTGTCTCGTTAGATAAGTGTATATAGTCTGTCCTCACCTTTCTTTCTGTGTCAGTTCGTTGTTTCCACATGTCATCACTCATCCCAGCCATTCCCCAGTGGTTTTTTCCACGTAAGTTGTTTCCCACTGTTTCTTGAGTAGTTTACTGTTTTCTCCCATGCTTTTTCCTCATGCCTATTTTATGAGTTATTAAATATTTTAACTGCACCTGCTCTGCCTCTGCTGTCCTGTGCCTACACTTGGGTCCAAGCCTTGCCCCAATGAAAGTTCTTAAAAGTAAGGCTACATCTAGCAAATTGAAAAAAAAGAAATCACATAAAGATCTAAAAAATTAATGCTGTGGCCATTATTTGAGAATTTATACTCATCCCACAGCTCTGCATATAATAAATTTGAACCTTTCCCCAGAAGTCCAGGTTAAATGGAATGTTACTTGCTGCACAAATGCGGCCATAAAATTTGCAAAGGTTTAATAAAAAGTTTAAAGCTGAGGGAAGTGCTTTACCTATGGTACGATATCCACTCTTGCACCAACTTTGACATTCAGATTGCCAGATATATATGAGCAAAAAAGGATAATCTGTTGTAAAAATAGACCTATGCTCTCATCCCCGACAGCTAGGGTATATCCCTGAAAATTCTCCAATCCTCTGATCTAACTACTCAAATTTATGTCCACACTATCTTTTGTAAAAACGAGCTCACGAGTAAGTAAAACATGAAGGCTTGGAGTGAAATATGATGTATTTATGATAGATCTCCTTGATTCATTTCATATGCACCAAATTTGGACTAAATCGGATCAATGGTTGGGAAATCATGGTGCAAAAACTTTTGCCTATAAAGCTCCCCCTAGTGTATAAATATACAATGATCTTTCCCAAAATCAATGCAGTTCTTCCATATATTAAGATCTATGGGGTATAAAGTTTGTAAATGATCCATGAAATACTTTTTGAGTACTGTCTGGGAAACAGTGTTCAGCATCCTCACCATTCACATATGCTCCACAGTCAGTCTGGGGCATCAATCGACATCTGGTTTGCTCAGTTAGGATACCTCATCCATCCAATCACTGTGTCAACCCTGCATGCTTAGCCTATCATCGTCAACTGCTGTCCTTAAATATGACTCTTTCTCCATACATCTAAATAGTTCTTGCTTACAGCTTGTTCACATACACCCTCCACCCTCCACCCTCCTCATATCAACCAAGTCCGCCCAGATCCATCAACCTCATGATTCATCAGCCTCAGCAGAATCATGAGCCACCAGTATCCAGACTTGAGGGGGGGGTATTCCATGCTGCTGTCAGGGCAGAGACGCTTCGATCACATCCTCCTGAAGAGTCTGAGCACAAGAGACTTTTTAATATACTAATTATCACACTTCTTCTGCTGTGATAAATCATCGATCTTTACTTTAATCTCTGTCTTCTCTGATTGAACTCTTGAATGCTGTTTTTATTAAAGACCATGTGCAATTATTAATTTTTTGAAGTGTTCAAAAAATTATTGGATTAATGAATAGAAAGCCAAAAATTTTCTCACCTTTATTTTATTGGGAAAATTATTCAGTGTGTACCTGTTTTGTGTTCTGTTACACACGTCAAGCATCTGTAAAATTTGAGTGATGAAAATGTTTTTTTGTGCTGTTCATACCTGTGTATGTGTAACATTACCTGACGTTTCATCTACATACAGCTCTGGCATGAATATCAACATGTGGAGTACAATCACCTATGCATGTTATGTCATACGTTTAGAGTACTGCCTGTGATCACAGAACTAAAGTAACAGTAGAAACTTGAATTTTTTACCTACCTGTCTATCTGATGACCAAAGTTTATTCAAGTGTATTGAGTATCACATTATAAGTACACTATTCCATGTGTGTTTGATGGATAAGAATTCTATTATCCTACAGTTCTTCTCTATGCTGGTCTCTGCTTCTCACTTCTCCCATCACTCCAGATGTCACTCCCTGTTGCTAAGAGAATTGAACAAATAAAATTACTTGTTCCTCCTTGCTGTTAACGTCATTGGATTTTGAAGGACAATCACATGCATCAAGGATATAACCATACCTCAGGAAAAAAATTGCTGTAATTGTTTTCTATAATGTGGGTCTGTAGATATATTTGCTCCGTCGTTATGCGCCTGCATGAATAACAAAATACGGAACTTTGCTGGAGGCTTTTTCCACTGGGTTTTTCTTTTCATTAAATTGTTGGATGAAAAAATGGAGTAAATTTGTTTCAATTTTTTATTTATTTTTTCTTGAGTGAGAGCATGCATGTTATAAACCTTTGCCATCTCCTAAAATACGTCCTCGGAGGTGTTTGGAAGGTGATGCATTTTATGGATATGTTGCTGGAGGGCCCAGTAAAGTAATGTCAAATGGTTGTCACCAGGGCACGGTTTTTGCAGTCATTCCTCTAACTGGTTTGAGATGTTCCCATATCAAACAGTTCAGCAGTCTCCATTGGCCAAATTACAGCAGGCTAACATGCTGTAGCAATTTTTTAATGCTCCGTGCCTTTTTTCTCTCAGGTAATAACCTATGTACGCTATTTTTGTTCCGCTCTTGGCTGCTCCCAATTAGAGGTCACCGCAGTAGAGTCTCAGCTGTGTTGAGCTGGAACAGGTTTCACACTTGAGTCCCTTCCGGATACAATGCCCCCTATTTTTAGGGGTTTGGGACTTGCACCATGAGCACACTGAACGATGAAGCCCCAATGGCTGGGTATGGAGGACTCTAGTGGGATAAAAGCTCCCAAGCGCTGTTTTTTCAAGATCTAACCCATGTAAAGATTACCAGCTTCACATAGAATGGAAATACTGTACTTGCCTCTGTCAGATCAGATTAGATTCAACGTTATTCTTATGGCACCATACAAGTACTGGTCTAGTGGTGGTGGTGTTTATTATGCGTGCGTGTTTGTGTGTGCTGGTCTCTCAATCCAGAGGGCAGCAGGGTGAACAGTCGATGGTTTGGGTTGGGAGGTTCCTTAATGATTTTATGTGCAGTTTTCAGGTACTTCTTCCTGTTAATGTCAGTGAGTGAGGGGAGCTGGGTTCCAGTGATGTTTTGGGACGTTTTCAGGACCCGCTGTAGAGCTGTCCTCTCACCTACAGAGCAGCTGCTGTAGCACACTACCATGCCGTTGTTGCTCTTGATACTCTCTATTTTGCACAATGTGACAGACATGCTCTCTTTTGTGTGAGGAGATGCTTTTTGAGATTTCTGTTATTTGCGGATTTGTGTTTAAACCTAATTAGAGCGCTCTAGTTTCATTCACATTTAATTAAGTCAAAAAGTAGTTGGATGGAAAAGATTCTTCATTCCAACCGAAATCTTTTAGCAAACTGTTTCCAAATATTTGTGCTTTGTTCCTGTCAAATGTTCCGCATTTCCTGATGCAGAAATGATCTGTTTTCAGAAAGAAATAAACTTCTCATGTGCCCAAGGTAAACAATCCAGCAGTACAAAATCAAACAGACATAAACTGAGAATAATATACATATTGTTTTTGCATTTAGTATTCATCAAAACAAGGTAAAAAGGAATAAACAGCAGTATTAAGTGGTCTCCCCTTCTCAAGTTCTACATTTAATATTTGCTCGCATGTTCCTATTTGTTAGTTGATATACTGCTAATGTGGTGTTTATATGTGGCTCTGTTGTCTGGAATTCCTTGCTTTACATCAACATCCTGTTGGTTTTTTAAACCACTAAATTATATTTGTGTCAAATATTATTGAAACTAAAGTGAGATATAGTAATGAAACTAAATACCATCCATGAATTTTATTCCACCTGAGATCAGATTGTGCTGGCAGTGGGCAAAGCAAGAAATCCAGGTGTCCCTCTCTCCAGCTAATCCTGCAGATCCCAGGACATTCCCAATCTTAATATATATAATTTCTCCTGTGCTATTCTTATCTTTTCTAAATATTTGCTCCAGAGGTCCTAAAATTATGATGACCTTAGCGTTTCACCAGTTGCCATGGTGAATCACAGTATCTGAGCTCCATTTATGATGTCTTCAACAGCTTGATTTCAACTCAGAGTAAACAAACTCAGAGTTTATTGACCCAGCTCAGATCAGCTGTTATGTAACCAGAAAGCTGAGTTTCCCATCTCAAGGTTAATTAACCCAGAGCTCGGGGATAAAACTCAGTTTGTGAAACCCACTTTCTGAAATACACCCCAGAGGAGTGAAAACAGCATTTTTTCCTACATATTTTACTCAGTGCTAGATTTTATTCAATTGCTCATCTGTTTCATATCCTTACCCTGTTTATTTACTCTCTGAAATGTTTATGAAATCCAACAATTAATGCATATCGCAATAGTTATATTGATAATTATATTATGCAATCAAAATAGAGTTTAATAAAATAGCCATAAACACAAATACTGCCGTACAAAACTAGAAATACAACACCACACAATGACATTAGTATTTTGCACACAGGTCTGCTATAAGAAAGACCACTTTATGCTCTATTTCAGTTGGACCACTCCCTCTGTGACAGAGAATGGACCAGAACAAAACAGTTGTCTAGTGCTTTGAGATCCCACCTTATTCCTCCTCAAGCCCATATTCCACACAGCGGGCTGTGAAATCATTTTTGGTCTCCCTCAGAAGAGAGCCCCCCCATGCAGAAATCCATAAATTCATGAGCATCCACCATCCACATGAAAAGAAAGGATATGGTGAAACAAGGGTGTGATGGAGAGCTAGGCTAGAGAGAGAGAAAGAATTTGTGACACTAGAAAAAAATGAAGAGGAAAATTAGGAAATGTGAACAGACATATATACAGTAACGCAGGAGAGGAGTGAAGAGGAGAGGAACGGAAAAGAGAGGAGAGAGACAAATGAAAGCCGCGGTGTGAATGCACGGAAGGACCCAGCATGAGCCTGGTCTGAACCCCCAACCGATTCAGCGCCGGAAGACATCGACATAGGAATCTCAAAATGCTTTGGTTCCTCATTTGTGCGCAGACACTCACGCGTGTGGGCAATAGTCATAAACACACACCTTCACACTAACACAATGAATGCACACTTATGGCCGCACTTTGTTCTCACTGCATGTGCTCATCTTCACATGTACACATGCACTCCACCCGAGTTCTAAACTTACCTTACAATGTTGCTGTGTGCACTTTTCGTGACTTCCTCCTCTCCCATATTCTCCCCCCTTCTCGACCCCGAGATGCAGCGTTGCACATTGCATGTAGCTTAAGTGTCATGACTGATGGTCTTCATTTACTCTTACATAACGTGTATTGAAGTCAGTTGTCAAAGGCTGTATTTGTGTTGAAGAAAAGTTATTCACTTTTCATTTTTAAAACCAGTAAGTTTGATATCATTTGCTGTTTGACAATCTTATTTTTTTACATTATTTCATGTTGTGCTGTATAATGGAGTTTGTTGACATCCAAAAAGCCTCAATGTTAGAATGCCGCTTAAAATTTGGCGCTAGAATACTTATAATATGTTTTTTATTTGATTGGGATTCACCTGTAATACATTTGGTTGATTAGACATTATTAAATCAAGTGAACACATCTAAATGCCCTTTTGTCTTTGAAAACTCCCCAAGAGGCAGACCAGAGCTGGCTTTGGAATAATGGCACAAGAAGACAATGATCAGAATCAAAAGCTTTAACAATTTAGGTGTGACTCAAGGTTCTGTTCCTCGTCCTCCTAATATGAAGATCAGGTGGTACATGATCGCCATCCGATCCGACGGCCATCGCGTAGTCAGAGGCAAAAATCACCCAAATTCTTACGTCTTCAAATCCTATCTTCCACCAAAGCCCATAGATCACTCCTCCACAGGTGCCGTCTCTATAGTCTGATCAGCCATAACATTAAAACCACCTGCATAGTTTCACTTTTTGGCTCCAAAACAGCTCTGCAATATATAGTGTGTTCGGACCCCTTTCGATCAGAACCAGCAAATATCTTTTGAACAATTTACAGTAGCCCATCTGTGTGATTGAACAACACAGACTAGCATAACATCACCGCACACCTCGAGGTGTCCATAACACTGTTGCCAGTTCACAAGTTGTCCTTCCTCTACCACTTTGGTAACTAACAGTTCCGGTGATGCTCTGACCCCATCGTGTAGCCTTTACTTCATCTTCACGTAGAAGTGGCTTGGATTCCAACAAATCAACTTCACTTGCTGCTATCACACACACATTAACAGTCTATGTTATTCTGAACTCACCTGGCAGTGATTTAATGTTATGGCTGATTGGTGTCTATTTCTGGTATCCCCCAAATTTCAAAACTATTAAGGAATCATCATTGCCTCCGAAACGGACGCCTCCGCCGCTCTGCCGCAGGTTCTCTGTGTTAGCTCAATAATTCAGAAACAAATCCATGGAGCATTTTCAAATGTTATACCCATAGACCTTAGTGCAAAAAAAAACTGGATTGATTATGGGATAGCGCAGGTTAATATTTCCGATACTATGGGAAGCTTTATCTTATACCAAAAGCTTTCGGGCCATAATTTCTAAACCACTGATCTGATTTGTTGATGGGGCATATGGCATCGATTTGATGAGATCTACCTTGTATATTTTCTGTTTAACTTTAAAAGTTAATATTTAATTGACTATCGGGAACCATCAGTCCCATTTAGTCCAAATTTGGTGCATAATCGGCTTGAGCAGATGTATCTGTTAAGAACTGTTGTTGGGGCAAGGCTTGGACCCACGTGCGGACACACGTCAGAGGAGGCAGAGCAGGTGCAGTTAAATATTTAATTAAATCAAAGTAAGGCACGAGGAAAAAACAAGGGAAAAATAACTTAAAAAACACTAGGATATAACTTATTTGGGAAAAAGGAAATGGCTGGGACTAGTGATGACACGAGGAAACATCAACAGTGGCACAGAAGGAAATGTGAGGACAGACGATATACATGGATGTAACGAGACAATGAGACACAGCTGGAGGGACACAGGTGAAAATAATGAACAATCACACAAGAGGAAAACAGAATCACAGGACAGACAGAGAGGGAGAAGGAACACGAGTGAAACAAAAAAAGACTAGACTAAGAAAGAATAAGGAGATGAAGACAAATAAACAGATAAACACACTAAAAAGGCAAAACATGCATTTTTAGATGTAACATGTAACTAAGTTTTACATCTTAATGTAAAACCTTAGTTAGTTTTACATTAAGAAATGTAAAACTAACTAAACAACATACATAACACTTTCAAAATAAAGCAGGAACACAGACCAAACGGACGAACCTTCACAATAAAAGAATACTAAATAAACACAAAGTCATGACACTATCATGCACATATTTTACTGTATTATTTCACTTCACTTTTAATTTGTGGAGTTCAATCATGGGGATTGGTTGTACAACACAGGGAATTGGGGACTTTTCTGAGATATAACCTTGCTGTCGGCGACAACATCATAGGCCTGGTTTCCAAATGTTAATTTGTCAAAACATTCTTGTGCTTAGCTAAGACATTAGCATCACCTCTATTGTCATCACTTATGAAGCAGTTGAATTGTGTGATGGTTTCTTCAGACTCTGAATTCGTATCTTATTTTTTTCTTGTTACCAACGCCGACAAGGTTTGGATGTGATCAGCTGTGTTTGTTCCTTTGCTTGTCTGTATTTATTTTTCCTCAAGAGGTCTCAAAAAGAGTCAACAGATTTTTATGAGATTTCAAGAAGTGATAGATCTTGTGCCAAGGGACTGTTATCCTCAACTTTCTTCAACTTTGTGAGATAGTGTATATATATATATATATATATATATATATATATATATATATATATATATATATATATATATATATATATATATTAAACATTTTGCCAATACCATGAAAAATAATAACAGAACAATGGAAACACAATATATTCAGGCATGGAAAACTCATGATGTTCCACCAAAATGCGCAATTGGATCCAGAATGTGCATATTTGGTAAACGCATGATAAAGAGTTGAGAGAACAACATGCTGAGATAATTCAGATTGAGGGTCATTCAAACGGTCATCTATGGACACAAAAAAAAAAGATCCAAATCTGCTATTATGTAACATTGTTTATTATTGATAACTCCTAAACTACTGATTACAAAGACATGACCCTCTGCTAGGATTGGGCTTACGCATGGCGACATCATCACTATCATCATCGTATTACGGGCAATGGCCTTGGCGCGTCGATACAGTACTTGGTGATCTCATCACAATGCTTCACAATGAAATGCGCACCTACATGCATACTAGCATCAACTGGGTATTGCATAAATTCAACATAATGCAAAGAGCAGCATGTTGTGTTTGCAGTCTCTGAACCTGAAAATCTGATTGATTGAGTGGTGGATTGTGCAGATTTTGACAAATTTAGAGCTGTTGTGTCTGTGTTTGGATACAGTGGGACAGGCAAAGTCAGAGAGGCCAGACAGAAATGGTTTGGACAAGTAAGACGGAGGGATATTAGATCTATTGGTGGAAAGATGCTGGAGTTGGAACTACATGGAAGAAGAATAAGGATTCAGTCCAAAATGAAATGGAATCTCCCTTGAATCTGGTGAGACCTGAGCACTAATTATCAAAATCAGGGCAGGAGTTTTTCAACAGTCCTGCTGAACAATGGACCAAGTTAAAAAAACACAAGTCCCTCAGTGGAAGTCATAAATCAACCCTAAATTTAGTGCCAATAGTGACTCAGACAAGTATTAGAGAAAGGGCCTACAAATACATTTTTAATTTGAATAATTAGATTTTATTTTTAGCTTATTTTGAAAATAAAGTTGAGTTTTATTATTAATACTTTGATACATCTATTAGATATTCATCATATAGTTTATTTTTCCATACAACAATTAACATTGTTGTGTATATTTTCAAGATATTACATTTGTATATTATGTCACAAAGTAGATAATATGAATGTTGCCATAGCCAGTTTATTTGTTTGTCAGGTAGAAATCTCTATTGTTTATAGTTTGTAAACAGTAATGGATTCATCATCATTAAATGGAGGATTGTTTTTACTGTGAAATGTAGCTCCTCAGTAATTTCTTACTACGTCATAAGATGATGAGATACTACATAATAAGTAATTATTATGATGTACTACTCTATTTTGCGGTATGACAAAGAGTAACTAATGCTTAATTTATGCACAGTAATAATTGGCTCATTACCTGTTTGTGTAGGTCACTGACTAATTTAGAGTAATCCAGAAATCACAAATGAAATTGTCATTATTCAAACCCACAACCATTTATAAACTAATGATAAACAGAATTAAAGATTCAATTGGTTCAAATGTAAACCTCATTTAGCATTTTGCTTTGAAACGATCAACACTTAATTAATTATCATATCACTTCTAATTTGTTCCATAGTAAGTTTTCATTCTTGTATATTAAAAAAAAGAAACAAATATATCTATCTATCTATCTATCTATCTATCTATCTATCTATCTATCTATCTATCTATCTATCTATCTATCTATCTATCTATCTATCTATCTATCTATCTATCTATCTATCTATCTATCTATCTATCTATCTATCTATCTATCTATCTATCTATCTATCTATCTATCTATCTATCTATCTATCTATCTATCTATCATTGCCCATTTTAATTGTGTGCACCATCTTTAGTTCATACTTTTAAACAATCGCGTTTCATAGACAGACAGTCATACGAAACAATACAAAAGTACATATAATGTCATAGCATACTGTTACCACCTGAGGATGTCGTGCTTATCTCTCCGTGTATAATGCTCTATCTATATCCTTAATTAAGACTGGGGATCTGCGGCTCAGTAGGTGATGTGTAAACACCAGTGTGACACACACGCACTCACACACACACACGTACCAACATGTCAACGTCGTTCATTGTGACACATGTTCAAGAGAAAGTGTGCGAGTCATTGAGTTATTCATTGACAGAAGGTTATCAGGTCTCTGCAATTCAGCACGAAGTATAATGAGCGTAATTATCTCCCCCACAGGTGCCCATTTGCCACTGAGGGCACGTGGCATTTCTTTACAGTATTTGACATTTGATTGCTTAATATAGTTATCTGACACAAATCATGACAATGGAAATAAAATAATACACGCATATTTGTCTTTGATTGGATTGAAGGGAACCGTGATTCCAGGTCAGTGACTGAAGAAAGCATTGGATATGGGGTCAGGGTTTGAATGTGCAGAGTGTGCTGACTGACACATGAGTCAGAGTCAAACTGTGTAAGAGAATGAGATAGAATCATTAAAGGATAATGAAGTAACTAAATTCACAGTGTATGCATGTGGTATGTGTTGGTTGACAGAGAATGGGTGTGCAAAATGTTCAGTGATTAATGAAGTGATGTGTTTTGACTGATTCCCTGTTATTCCCCAAGAAACAGAGACGAGCTGGAAAGAACAATATGAGAGTCTTTATTCAACATAACCATCAAACTCTATGATGTATATACAGATATATATCTATATATATAGATATATTTATATCTATATATATGTATAGATATATATATAGATATAGATATAGATATAGATATATACACATAGATATATACATATATATTTATCTATTTAAGTGATAATGATGAAACATATAAATCCGCATATGTACCAATTATTAAAATAATGCATCTAATTAGGGACTGACAAAGCCTATAATCCTCGAACAAGTGTATCGATGGCAATAATGTGTAAAATACATTTTTGATAGGGGTGTGGATTTATTATTTGTGCTTTATTTATGTACTTACCAAGTTAAAGGAGAGGTCAGAGGCAAAAAATGAAACCTGTCTCCAGTATCAGACACAAAAGTGCTGAAATGATTCTTTAGCCATGAACGTCCTTTCAAAGATCATGTCTTCCCCCTGCAGGTTGTGAAAGCAATTACATGAATACCTCACCTCAATGCCACCACATCTGGGCTGATTAGAAGGAGAGAGGAAATTAATTCATTATCTGTTCATTAGGCACTGGAAGTATTAAAATAGTGGAGGAGGATTGAAGAGAAGAGAACAGAAGAGAAGAGAAGAGAAGAGAAGAGAAGAGAAGAGAAGAGAAGAGAAGAGAAGAGAAGAGAAGAGAAGAGAAGAGAAGAGCCTATGTTAAAGCATCTCCTTCTGAAAGTCAATACATGAAGTTGTCTGAGAAGTTACTCTCTTTTTTTTTAATCTATTGACTGATGTAAGATTAAAGTAAGGCTTAGGGTTTGCTAAAAGGGCGGTTGTGTCAGCCGTAGCAGAAAAAAATGTGCTCAACAGCCTTTTTTTTCTTTCACCCGTCGGTGGAATTAGAACGAGTTTCACTTCACAACCACTGTGCATGTGTTCAAGTTAAGTCAGGGTGTTGAGTGTGGGCCTTGAGAGAGAGACGGTATTAATGTCAAAAGATATTGGATGGAACGTTAGATGTTAGTCTGAGAATTCAGAAAATTAAAAGTTGCATTTGTTTTGCATTTCAAACCAGTTATAACCAGTGTTTCTATACTTCAACCAAGGATGGATTAATATTGAAGTGTGTGAATCCCTATTTCAATTCTTAAGTATGATGCTAGAAAAAAAAGGGTAGAGATTTTGGAGAAAAAAAATCAATGAATGTGAACGACATGCATTGCGTTGTACTACATAATAACATAAGCCGTGGAATTGTGAGTCCATCATCACATAGAAGCACTTTTTAAGATGACAGACTTCAACTAATGGATTTCACTTTAAAGATTTGACTTTTTGGCAAAATCCCTTTCATTATTTTTTTTCATGTGAGCCTGGAAATGAGTTGGTTGTTGAGTAAGTGACCAGGTTTGAATTGAATGAATGGCTGAAGGCTGGCCATTCAATGATTTATTCATTCTGTTGATCTGAGATGAGGGACTGGTAGCAATGAATGGCTTCATCCACAAAGGCGATAAAAGGAAGCTACATAACGTTTTATCAATAGTTCAACTCCCCCACTCTCCTCGCTCTGACTTTTTTGATATTTACTATTTTCAATAATACTGTGCTTTTAAACACATTTGTATACTAAAAGAAATCATAATTAGGTCAGACACATAACTCAAATAATGGTTATCAGCACGAAGTGTGAAAAGCATGACAAACTAACTGGATCTATTGCCAAGCTAAATGTCCTTTTCCTGAGAAGTGGCTGCAAATTGACGCCAGAGTCATAACAAATTTATAGTCTGTGTCCTGGAAAAGACCCAGGGGTGTAAGGAAAAACAGGGGAAATAATGCTTGCTAATGGAAAGGCAATGCAAATGAGCCTCCGAACCATTAATGAACACAGTATTGTTTAATAAATTGCGGGTTATCTTTCTCTTCCTCTCCTCTCCTATTAAGGCCATTTGGCATGAGCCTCAAATCTATAGGTGAGGTGTGCTTAAGTTAATTGCTGCTCTCTCTAATGTTATTCTGGCCTGTTTTGGCCCTAATGAGAGAAACATTATTGCAAACTTCTTCAAATGATATTATCATTTAATAGGGGATGATAAAGTACATTGGGGACACAGTATCTGATGTGACAGAGCAATTAGGACTATGTTTTATGAGTGTCTTGCTGTCTTGAACTGTGGCCTACACTATGGAGATTTGCTAATTTGGAGCAGAGCTCTGTCGTCCTGGGTGGGGCTCCTGAGAATCACGTGTGGATTGCCGGCAGTGCTCTTTTGCTACTTCGCTTTGTCTTAAATAGGTTTTTAATACAATATTCCAATGGAGGAATCTTAAGACAAATGTGGACATGATAATCATGTTCTTTATTGGCTTCGTCAGTTCAAAGATGAATCAGACGTAGCGGAACGTGGTTTAACTGAGTGTTTCTTCTTGAACCATTTGATCTTTCTTTTTCTGTAATCTTGCTTAGTCTGACAAATTAGGCGTAAAATTGTGACGTTTGTGTTTGAAGTTGCTTGTCATGACAAAATCTGTTCTAGTCAGAAATTATTAGAACAGAATGAATCAATCAATCAATCAAAAATATTATATGAATGATAATAATGTTACCCCCAGCACAAACAAATATATACATATAATTTGTACATTAGCAAAAAAATATATTGCTTTTCTGACCCCTTTTCGATATTACAAGGGATTTAGACTAGAAGTGTCAATCCATTAAAACTGAATTGCATAAATAACAAGGATATGCGATTAATCATTATCAATCCAAAGTCTTAACATTTGCAGTACATTACTTTCATGCATACTTGCATTACTTTTTTATGCACAAAATTCAATGTCTGCTTCTAAATGAATGTAAACAGCCCCCTGTAAATCGTTTTGCAAAGTAAAATCACACTCAAAATCCTATGCCAATGGCTTTGGTTTCTTTGCCATTCTGTTGTAAATACCATGAATTTTTTTGAGACATCGTCCCTTGACGGAGCCCGCTATGACAGCAGCTCAAGACAACCTCCATCATGCCTTGATGCCCCTGGTCTTCAACAGCGTTAACGGTTCTGCGGTTCATGGCAGTCCATTTAGCGATTGCATTAATTTGCTTAGTTGTTGTTACTCTCTAATTTAATTTAATCACATATGTAATTTAACCTATATAGTTTAGACCTTTCTCAGTGCCAGGATCTTAGCTAACTTCAGCAATGTTCCAATGTTGTTTTGTCTTATGATTTGATTTGCTTCAGTGGAAAGACAGGTCATCACTATAATATGTGCACATAATGTTAGCTTCAACATATTTCATTCAAAAGAAAATGTAATCTCTGGGGATTTCCCCTCAATAATGATGTAACCTGCATTTGCTGCACGTTTCAATAATACCTCACTGAGACAAATCCACACTGGAGCTGTGAGAGGAAATTTGGGTCAAATTTGAGTTATTTGATTAATTTGCTTTAAACAAAAAATTATCACATGAGTGGTTCCTGATTATCACAGTGTTGAAACATTTACATTTCAGAACTAATTGATAAAAAAAAGAAAAAAAGAATCCTCATCTTCATACATCCAGATTGTGAATTTCATAATTACTTGGGTTCATCCCCTTAGACTAAAGGTCGTAGTTCTGTCATAGACAATATCGTTACATAATGTCATCATACTGTATGTATGTGTGCTTGTCTGTGTGTTCATCAAATTATTCGAGCCAATAGTATTTTTCTTAAGCTGCTTAAGGGTTGTGTAGTTGTGTGAGTGCCACGTGAGTGTGTGTGTGCAGATGAAAGTGTCTACTAAAATTATCAACGTGAGTGTCTGTGTGTACAAACGTGCCAACGTGCATGTGTGCCGCTTACCCACACTTTTGCTGAGGTGTCATTTGGTTGCCCTGAACACTCAGAATCTGCAGCCACTGTACATAATGCATCCAGACTTTGCTCCATGATCCAGCCATGGCAGAGCAAACCCATTTGGAGTGTGGGAGGCAGAGCACATTCCTAATCCTCTGTCCCACACACAATCAATCCCTGCGGTGGCCCTTGGATGACTCCACGGAGGGGCACCCACTCTCCTATTTGATGCTGGTTGTTTATAGCACATGGGTGATATGAGTTTGCTTTGTTTTACATCTTAGGATGAATAAATATTTATTGAATGCATGTGCATTATTGCACTATATTACTTTTGTGTTTGTATCTATGTGTACGTCTTGCTGCTGAAAGGGGCCAAAACACTTGAATTTCCCATATTCCAGACAATGTGTGTGTGCGTGTGTTTGTTTGTTTGTGTGTGTGTGTCTGTGTATACGTGCGTGTTTTGGAAAAGATACATCATCCTTTCAGTCATTCAAAGCCTCCTTCAAGAATAAAGGAACATATTGCTGACTTCTTGACTACTTGCATAACTGAACTTTATGAGTTACGTGCCACTTCCTTTTTCAGAAAATGTAATTATGGAACACATTGATATACTGAAGACAAAAGTCAGAGAGATGTTTCATATAGGTATTTATATCCCACAAAAAATCAGCCACATCACAGAAATGCTGCAGATATTTCATGTTCATTTAATACTCACTAACTAGTTCATAGTTCACCTTCAAATTTAATACCTACATAAATTTCCGTGTGAAGAACGACTGGTTGGATTTTTGAAGAGATTATTTCCCAAAGGTGTGTTTGATTTAGCTCAAATGTGGTGCATATGAATGGAGTAAAGGAGATCTATCTAGGACAGTGGTACTCAAAGTTTTTACACCGCGCACAACCTCAGAATATATCAGGCTCCAAGTACCACCATTATGACCCATGTAAAAATACATTAGTCGACGTAGGTAACCCTATTCAGCTAAACGAAGTTCAAACAGGAAGAAAGTATGTTCCCTATAAGAATATCACACACATGCACATACACGCACAGAGTAGGTGAGAACATTAACAAAAACAATTATCAGGCCCTGAAAATGCACATTTCAAATGTGATGTAACCTGAGTCATATTTTGTAATTGTTTTTCGACGTTTGAAATGGGCTTTGTATTTTGAAGCCCATTTAATTCATCTCATGGTTACAATATTTTCATTTCATTCATCATAGTATTTTGATAGTATTACACGTTAGCCTTTTCCTGTGTAGGTTTCAGACCGTGGTCGTGAAAGAGGTGACATGTTAGTTTATTTACTCCAGGGCCGAAGTTTCTCCTTCAAGACTAAACCCTTTACTCCTGACCGGTGGCAGTAAAACACCAAACCGAAGACTCCCCGTACTCTTGGAAGCTACAGCCTTTATTTCAGACCACTGTGCCCTGCTGTACACATACAAAATCACTTAGCTGCTCGAAAATCTATGCTAACTCTGTCTTTTTTCCTGCCGCATTCTCACTCATGCTTCAGCACCGCGCTCTCTCTCATTCTGGCTCGACCACCCCCTCATACGCACACAGGCTCTCTTAAAGGGGCCATGCACTCTTGCAATATTCGTGATTAAACTAATTTTATTTAATTAAGTAAAAGTAGGCAATTTCAGATATTCATCGGCGTACAACTAGATGGAGTCTGTGCACCACTAATGGTATGCAGACTTAAGTTTGAGAACCGCTGATCTAGTCTATATCGTATTTTCCTCTGATAGTTTATATTTAACTCATTAGTGGGAGCTTTTGAGGGAAAACCCTGTTTTTCAAAGCTCCTTACTGTGTGTCTGATTTAGTCCAGATATGATGAAATTCAAGCGACTCAACGAGATCCATTCTGTATCATATTTTATTCTGATGTTTAATATTTAAGTCACTAGGGGGAGCTTTTTTTCGGATTCAACTTCAGCTTTAGTTTTTGGAGTTCAATCAGGGGGATTGCTTGAATAGCACAATGGATTGGGGGTTTCTAATCTTTATTTAACCGTGTTGGCGGAACAACAGTGTAGACCTAGTTTCTTTACCTTATCCCCTCAAGTACATCAGTTTATGGGTTTTTGTAACCTGGCAGAGTTAATTCCTTGTGAAATGAGTAATGTGCATCATCCCATCCCATAAGGATCAGGAGGATGGTTAAGGTTCTGTCAGTTCATCCAAGCATAACACATTTGCATGAAGTTTGTCAAAAAGGAAAGTTGTAGGATGAACAAATGAGGAAAAGTGTAATTTGGATGATCACTTCAAGAAAATCTTTGTAACACAGCCCTTTTTATGTGTCCAAGTGTTTTGTCTCATGATGGCTCCATGAGATTGTAATACATATCTTTACTCTTTGGTTCTGTGTGCACACTTTCTGTGAAAAGCATCCATAAACTGCAGATTATAAGACCATTTGTTGCCGTTTCCCTGCTAAAAAATACAACCATTATGAATGACAAATTGCCACCTTGGCAAGTTCAAAGAAATTAGCCTCTCAGAGAGGTGATTATTTCTGCGCAATCTTCACTGGTCCTTAAACCAATACTGAGTGACTCAACCTCATTAAGTGTCTGGATGTGTGCACGTTGTACATGATGTGGCTTTATAGCAATGAGAAAATAATTGGCGTTTCAGTTATGATCAGACTGGGGGCTTGCAATGAGGAGATGGCTTCCAGTCTGATTTACACTTCAAGAAAAGTGCATAGACCGAAGAAGAAAACACACCATGTCTCCGTCTTTGATCTGGCTCATCGACACGGCTCCTGGGGGGGCAATTCCCAAAGACAGACAAGACGGAAAATTCACTGTATAGGTTTTACTCAATACGAAGTCATAACTAAAAACTTCGATGAATCAAAAACTGTGCATTTAAGTTTTTGGGGGTGTTTTAATTCGATTTTATAATACATTTGAATCAAAAGTAGATATTGTGAAAAATATTTACATACATGAGAAAATAATAATGTTTTCTGCATATGGAGCTGAAATGAAATGCATATTCAAAACTCATATTGAGAAGAAATTATATGTTAATCCATACAATAAGATGTTTTGATACATTAACCATTAACCACACACGATAGATTAACCATGCAGTGTAATGACAATGGAATACCATCATGATTAAATTTCAAAATGTGTACAGTAAAATAATTATTAGGACCCTGTTTGTGATTTACCTTTCCTTTTGATGAAATTAGGCCAAGCACTAATTGTTTTTGATGGAGATGAGTTGACCACTAGTGTCATCAACTGCCAGTGCTGCATGGCCCCATCTAGCTGTCTTTATGCTGATGGCTAATTGTTGGTCTGATTGCATGGCCTTCCAGCGTTGCTATTCCCATGCTAATAAGCTAATTATTGAACAACAATGTAGTCTCGAATAATTTAATTATGGTTGACACTAATGAACACAGTGTCCAATAACGAGCGCCTGATATTTCAATTCTGCTCAGATCTGTGTTTGACAGTTAAGCTCTGTGCTCACTGCTCAGTTTGCGGTCCATGTGATTGTATGGCAAATGGTGAGGTCAACGAAATGTGCCTTGTAGTCAATCATGCATGAATCAGTATTTGAATTGTGGGTTTGATAAAGAGCTTGGCTTTTTGTTCCATGTGCTGTATTTTATATTTTAATGATTTATGAACATGCTATCATGCTGTCCAACTTTGTATCCGGACTATGGGAAAGCACTGCTGAATTGCTTCATTATAGAAAACAAATATAGTATTTAGGTGCAGATACAGAGTCATTCACTGATCAGCCATAACATTAAAACATCTGACTAATATTGTTTAGTGCCTCCTTTCACTGGCAAAACAGCACCGTAAGGCTTTGTGTGTTCTGACCCTTTTATTAGAACCATTCATTCGTACCTTATCTACCGCTTATCCTGTTCAGGGTCACAGGGGGAGCCTATCCCAGCTGACGTCGGGAGGTGGGGTACACCCTGGATAAGTTGCCAGTTCATTGCAGGGCCAATACATAGACACATAATGCCAAGCACACTCACACTCACTCCTACGGGCAATTTAGTGTCACCAATTCATCTATATTGCATGTTTTTGGACTGTGGGAGGAAGCCGGACTTCCAGGAGAGAACCCCAGGAGACACGGGGAGAACAAGCAAACTCCACACAGAAAGGCCGGCAGAGGTGGTTTCTACCCGTTACCTTCCTGCTGTGAAGCAGCAGCACTAACCACTGCTAACCATAACTCTTCTATTGGAATGGAAAAGACAAACTAGGCCTCACTCCCTAGAAACACTGGTTATTGTCTTTAGACCACCTCGGTAGGTACTTACCACCATAGCCCGGGAACACCAACAGAGACGTGCAGTTTTGGAGATGGCCTGATGCAGTCTTTTAGACATCAGAATGTGTCAATCACATCCACTTCTCCCGGTATCAGGGTCTTGATCAAGGACCCACGCCATAATTCGATGGGGGTTGGCCCCAGTCTCCCGGTTGAGGGACAACTGCTCTTCCCAGTGACCTACAGCCACGTCATGTTGTTACAATGTTGTTATTATATTATTATATAGATGTAAGATTTATTTGCCATTCATTCTAACTGTACCGACTGAATATTCTCTTGCCAAAGGCACAGAATTGTCTTTCTTCCAAAGCAACATATCTCATGTATGAAAGCCATGTATCCTTGCAAAGCTACAAAATAGTAACAGATAAAAAAATTAAGTAGCACATTTATACCACAAAGGAAAGTAAGGTTCATTTGTGTTATTCCTATGGCCTACATCACAAAGTCATCATAATGGAAGATAGAACTGCTACAGTCAGGATAACTTTATTGTGGAATTATAAACGGTAGTTGCATCTGATATCACCGATATAAGCCTCCTGTATTATTCAGAAACATGAAGCTTTAGTGAAAGCCCAGTCCAGGAAGATTATCTCCTTGCACATTCAGGCCACAGTCATCCCTCATAACACTGTCACACACACCTTTATTCACACTCGATCTAAATTCAGTCTCCACAGTCTGTGGCGCCAATTGATATCAGCTGTTCTCACCAGCCGGCAACATCTTTCCAATATCATGTTGACAAACGTTCATTGCTAGCCTATCATCACTGTCTTAGGCTGCGTTGACACTGCAGGAAAAATGTGGCCCTGGTTGGATTTTTTGCTCATATGCGACTTTTTCAAGCAGAGGGAACAGCACAGATCACATGAAATCTGATCTTTTCCAGTTCCAATTTGGGCCACTTCCATATCGTGGTCCTTAATCCGATACAGGTTGGATTTCTGTTTTGACAGCGTGATCAGGCACTTGCCCATATGGGTCAGTTTAGGGCCGCAAACGGCTCATACTGGTGTCCGATATGTGGCACATTTTCAGTGTAATGTGAAACAGCTACACAAAAAAAATCCGATCCAAAAAAAAAATCGCATTTGGGCATTAAGTCTGGCAGACTGAATGAAGCCATACTAACTTATTTTTCCCTTCGTCCCTATACTTCTTTCTGGCTGCCGGTTCACTCCCTCCACCTAACCTCCTCTGCTAGTACTTTTAGATCCATCAATCGCATCATTCATCAGTCTCTGCAGAGTCACCAGCCACCACCACCAGTATTCAGACTGCAGGGTGGAGGGGGATTTACCTTGATGGTGATGAGGGCAGAAGCCCCTCGACTACGATCTCACTGAAGTGATGAGCACCAACTACTTTCTGACAGACTAATCATCGCATATCATATGTGGTTATGAACGTGACTTAATTCTGCCTCTCCTGATTGAAATTGCTCTATTCCATCTGAATGTCAGGATCAGGTTACAATACAGAGATATTCTCCTAATTTTTAATTTGAATATTTTCTCTGAAGTGAAACATCTAAATGGAGATATGAATAATTTTATGCTTAAAATGATCATTTCCGGATGAGGAATTGACAGCTGCATATACACAAATATGAACATCATCATTTACCATTGACATGCTTGATGATTAATATATATAGATTGTTGCTATTTTGTAAAGCTGATCTTCAAACAGAGGCCACACTCCTCACAGAACCAGACTTTAATACCATGGAATGGGTGAGACCAGAGTTTAAAATGTATGAAGATTCAGGCCCTATCAAAGAAGCTAGTCATCCGAATCTACAAAGTAGAACACTGCCAAGTGGCAAGAAAGTGGATTGGGGACTCAGAGATGTGGTATAAAATCCCCTGTTAATATTAAATACATTTATTTCCAATTCCCTAGCACAGACAGATTTGGTGTCACAGAAGTCTGTTTCATTGGCCTTTTGACATGGCTAAATCAAATACTGAGGGATTCATTTTACTATTATTTGATGGGTGGACAGAATTCACAAGGCTTTGCCAGCGTTGCTGGCAAAGGCCAATACAATCTTTATCCTTCATTTAATGTCTGCAAGTTGATACTGGACGAACAAAAGAGCTCTCTCTCATCCACTCTCGTTCATCCAGAGAAAGGAAGCGTAATTAAAAAGAGAGAAAGTTTGGGAATACCGAGAAAGTGAAAAAGAAGTGCAGCAAAGGAAAAGGGCAGACCAAAGAACAAGACCAATAGCAGGGTATATTTAAAATAAAACGCAAAGGGAGAGTGACAGAGAATCTTCTGCCCTAGGTGATCCTTCACCTCACTGCTGGAAGCCAAATGAACATTCTGAGTTTTTTTACACATAAAATGGATGATTCTGAAGCTTTACTCTGACACAGGGAGAATTAAGCTGGTTTGACTGGGCTTAGGGTGAGTTATCACATCCCACAGCTGGACTCTAGACACACTGGCTGAGCCCAGCAGAGAGGACAGAGGCAGAGAACTTGAAAGCAGGTGCAGGATTCCTGTGGCATTATGCTGAGTTGAAAAAGACTAGCTGTCCGTATTAAGGCTTTATTGGTCTGCATCATACAAAGCACAGCCGGATGCAGAGTTTCAGACGTAGGAGGTGGGAGTAGGGGGTGGTAGCTGTTCTTACTCTTAGATAGTCTGGAAGTTGTCAGTTGGAGTCCACGTCAAGGGAATGCAGCCTCTATCAAACATCATCATCCAATATAACTCTCCTAACCGTTGTCACCAAATTATATTCTCTATGGAGTATTAATTAATAGAAGTGGCATAATCTCTCTATAAGTAAAGTATACTGTTTCTCCTTTGAATACTAATCAAGACTATTAACTCTCTGTCTAGGATTATGCCAGTTTGATGCGTTACCCTAATTGTTTTTTTGGGTTCAGTATGCTGATAGAGTATGTTGAAGTGAATACGTAATTGTCAGTTCATAGATGGGTTGTTATGATATCAAACATTGATATGTACAATTAATTAATGTATTGTGATAGTTTAAGGGTTTTGGTTCATGCCAACGTGACCTCAGCTTTCAAAGGATCAATCAATACATATAATTTGTATTTCTAGTTTGAATAATAATAATAAAACGCATTTGTATAGCACTTTTTAAAATAAAGTGCCTTACATGATAAGACAAGGAGTTAGAAGACACCTACAATGACAGCAGACAACAACAAATAACAAAAACCAATAGAGAGAAATGAGATTACCAAAGGTTTTCTTGGAAAGATGTGTTTTAAGATGTGTCCTAGAGGATGATTCTGATTCTGCAAGCCTCAGCGCCTCAGGCAGGGAGTTCCAAAGCTGAGTGGTCCTAACCGAAAAAGTAGAAGTAGTATTAGTAGTAGTAGTAATAGTAGTAGTAGTAGTAGTAGTAGTAGTAGTAGTGGAACATTTTAACCCCCTAAGAAAAACACAAATGTTTAAAACAAGTTTAAATGGTGTGAAAATATCCATATACTGTCTGATTGATAACTTACTCATGAAATTCTTCAAAAATACCGTAGCAACTTCTTTTCATTAACTGTCATTGAACTGTTAATGCCAATGTCGTTGCTATGGGTATACTAATACACCTTATATAATACTTATAACACAGTGTGCAAATTTTCGGTTTATATTTTGAATATTAAAAGTTTCAATCAATGTAACAATTGTAATGCTTAAATATAATTCCATGTATTTTATTAAACCAACTCTCAAAAGATGTTTTGAGCATTTTGATGTATACTAACTTGTAGATGTAAGGTTTGTTGATATTATTTTATTTTGATATTTCAAAACATGAGCAGTAAAGTTTCAAAAGTCACATGTGTCTTGTAATTGCAAATGAAAACAAAACAGAAAAAAAAAAATCTCAAGACATCCCAGTGGGCATGATAATAATAATAATAATAATACATTTAATTTATAATGATGGTGAAACAGGGGCGCCTGTGTGAACATGGACTGTATCCTGGTATGAACCCTTATGGCATCTAATAGAAGTAGAAACATTAGGGATAGAAGGAGAAGCATTACACTCAAAGAAATTTGGATAGAGATTTGGGGCAAATTTGACCGCGTACTGTGGAGCTAAAGAATAACTTTCTAGTTGTCAAAGCACTGTTTTCTTTGTAGTACGTACCTTAATGTCTTTGATGTCTTTGCAACAGTACCTTGTATTTTTGCATTCAAAATTGCAACATTGCCACCATTACTGATTTTGCGAATATCGATTGTAACCTCTGGGATTTATTTTTTTTATTTTAGTTTTTGCATTTTTTTGTGATTTTTATGAAAACTGTTTAGCAAATTGTTATTAAAACAGCTGGTAGAGTAGTCCAGATCAAATGTTGATGTATAATTTGCATATGTGTGTTGTGACTAGATGGGCATGTGGAAATGGACCAGAAGAAAAGAAGGTTACTGAATAGTATCCAGTGTGTTGAGGCACATAGAAAATGGGAGAGCTGTGTTCCTTAGTAGAAGAAAATAAAAAGATTGTCATCCTGAATTATTTTCATGAGGAATAAACCCCCACAAAAGCCAGAAGAAACATTTTAGATTTCAGATTTTCTTCAATAAAATTTTTTTTTCAGAAATATGTTCTAATGCAGTACAATCTATTTCATATCCTCCAAAATTCCAATTTAAACGGAAAAGTCGGGGTTACTATTAATGAAATCTTTCATATCTGGCAATGGTGTTATCGTTAACTCCAGTAAGAAGAACTTTTTTTTTTTACGTCTGTTTGGCTGTTAGCATGATTTAACAATAACTACCGGATGGATTTTTATGATCTTGATAGGATGGTTAAAACATTAAACAGAAACCATCCCTTTCCTGGAGGTTAAAGGGTTCCAGTCAAGAATTACTTTTTTTTTCAACAATCCCGTCTATTAAGATAAACCACCAGACTGATTTTGATGAAACTTGATGGAAAGGTTGGGCACGAACCGAGGAAGACCCTATTGAAATTGAGAAAGGATCTGCACAAAGAGGCTGAGTCAGGGACTTTCTTTCACTTCTTAAAGTGGCTGTGTAGTTATTAACAAATTTAACTTCACTTTAGGAGACAACAGTTGAAGCTTCCATCAATTGCTCTATTAATGAACATTTGAATCTCATCCCAGGCATTAGCCAGAGGCCAAACAATTAAAACTCTGTGAAGGATATACCTCGTATCCATTTCTGATAAATTCATTTTTGAGCGTTATTTTTGAAAATGTTTTTTTAAAATACAGAACAGGAAGCATGCATTTGCAAGGACTCTTTCACCAAAGCTAAATCAACAAACACATGGACAAAGAAATTCTCCAGATAGAAGAGGTCAGTTTGTCAAGGAAGGCTTGTTAAGCAACTCTGTAAATCATTAGTGTTTCTTTTTGATAACCGCTCAAGATTATTTTACCCCAGGCCATGGATTTCTGCTCGGTATGTGAAAAGCTTCAGTGACACACTCACACTGCAGCTTGTGAGATACATGCCATAAACATAATCCATTTAAAT
Organism: Lophius americanus; assembly: GCA_037951165.1. Taxonomy (NCBI): domain Eukaryota; kingdom Metazoa; phylum Chordata; class Actinopteri; order Lophiiformes; family Lophiidae; genus Lophius; species Lophius americanus. Next base: position 8,849,417 of record JBBDHG010000003.1, read on the forward strand.
ACAAATCTCTCCCTGGCTTTTCTATCCGCAGTGCTGGGACTTGATCCGAGATGAAATTTTCTAAACCTGCTACACCCACATCTCCTGGAGCTGCGCTTCATAAATCAAGCCCTATCACAGGCTCAACACGTTGTTCCTTGGAAATGAAGACATAGTAGAATCAATTAGCTTTGATGGACCTGACGATGCTTGGGTCTTTCATGTGCAATGCAGTTTAGATTATATTATTGCTGTGAGGGCAGAAAGGAAAGTTTTATTATCAGTGGAGTGTTCCATAATGTAATATTTGAGGAGAGCCACTACTCTTATGAAGGCCTGTTTCATTGCGGCCAATGTCTTCCACCATCAACTTTACACACATCAAAAATAACTCAGTGAGATATATGAGAGTAGAGTGCACTTTAAAATTCCTATTTTGACCAATTTACCATTTCACTTTTTCTCCCTTTGATATGCTCATGATTGTGTTTATGTGTGTGGAAAAAGCACCTTCAGCCAAAAAGAAGTACATATGGGTTGATGTGTTACACCACTGTATATTTTCCCCTCACGCCTGCCGATTTACAGTACTTGAATGATCAAAT